>CM035836.1:292761893-293408456 GCA_020510985.1 Pholidichthys leucotaenia | reverse complement strand
TCTGAAACGTTTAAGTGTGACAAACATACAAAAAAATGAGAAATCAGGAAGGGGGCAAACACTTTTTCACACCACTGTATAGGCCAATATCAAACCTCCCCTTTCTTAGGGCAGTCAGTGGCTTGACTTTGCTTGGAGCTTTGCTCGGAGCCGGTCTAGAATGGAGCAGTGAGGCGCCCCCTTCCCTCCACTAGCCTTGGGTGCGTACCTTGGGCAAGTGCTAGTACACACGCAGCCTCCCTTGCCAGGGTCACGGCACGGCAGTTATGTCATCAACTCGATGGCATCTCTGGCACTACATCATTGGCGCTTCTGAATGTCAACTCAGCTTCAGCTGCGGCAGGCGTCTCTGTCTACTCGGCTTCAGTTACCGCAAAATGCAACGAGCCTCTCTGCGACCATCTCAGCTTTGCTGTGTTGTCGACCAACAGAGTACCTCGCCAAGGGACACTGCCTATGCGCCAAGCAGTGTCGTCATCATCATAGGTGCAGCCCCACAGTTTTCAGTGGAAGCACAGAGGAACTATGGATATACCCGTTTCGGGTGAAAGGCAATGATTGATTGCTTTCTTAGTAAAATAATAGAAAAAGTTGTTTTTCAACAATTGTACAACTTCCTGACATTAAATAATTGTTCTGATGTCTTCCAGTCAGGTTTTCTGCCACACCACAGCACTGAGACAGTTCTAGTTAAGGTCTTTAATGACATCCACTCCAATACAGATAGTGCCAACATTTCAGTATTGGTTCTACTGGATCTCAGTGCTGCATTTGACATGGTCGACCATAACATCTTACTACACCAACTAAAAAACTGGGTGGGACTTTCTAGTACAGCATTTAGCTGGTTTGAGTCCTATTTTAAAGACAGGGACAATTTTGTGTCTATAGGCATCTACAAATCTGAGCAAACAAAAATAACCTGCGGAGTTCCCCAAGGTTCCATTTTGGGACCTTTGCTTTTCAACAGCTATATGAAAACTTGTCCATGCATTTATCTCCAGTAAAATGGACTACTGTAACACTGTCCTCACAGGTGTCCCTAAAAAGTCCATCAAATAGCTGCAGTTGGATCAGAACACTGCAGCTCGGGTCCTCCCTAAGACCAAGAAAGTGGATCATATAACTCCAGGCCTCAGATCTTTACACTGGCTTTCTGTCTGTCAAAAAATAGATTTCTAAATACTGCTGTTGGTGTATAAAGCTCTAAATGGTTTAAGGCCAAAATACATATCAGATCTGCTAGTCCATTATGAACCACCCAGAGCTGTTAGGTCATCAGGGTCAGGCCTACTATCTGTGCCCAGAGTTAGAACTAAACATGGTGAGGCAGCATTCAGTTTTTATGCACCTCACATAAGGAACAAATTCCCAGAAAGCATCAGGGCTGCTGAAAGTCTCAGCTGCTTTAAATCCAGGTTAAAAACTGTCATGATGGCCGCCAGGCCGTCATCAGCATCATCATCATCAGCTGCGCTCACTCCAGCAGGTGGCAATCAGCGGGCTTTAAAAGCCCGACGCACGGACTCCTCAGCACGGAGTCGTCTGTCTTCCTTGCCAAGCAATGCGCCAAGATCTCGACCACAAGTCAAGAAACCAACGCCAAGCCAAGCCAAGTCAAGTAAGCAAACCCAGCACTCATCATCTGCAAGTTCTATCCCCTGTGCACAGGTGGACCTCCCAGGCGGCGGACAATCCTCCTCAGCTGACGAGGCACAGCCTCCACCTCCTTGGAGTTCCTCCTCACCCCCGCAACGCCGGGCACCTCGAGCACCACGTCACACGGACACCAAGAGCCAGCCGGACTTACACTGTGGGACCTGCAAGTAAGCACCTGCAGCATATACGCCGATATTGCTACTGTACAGCAGTAACCTTTGTGCTTGTGTGTTTCCAGGGTTGCCAGGTCATCACAAGATGGGCTCAGCTCTAGTGACCAGACGAGCACATATACATCCACTCATGCACTACACTCACACTTTATCAATAAAAGATAATTGTCTGTAATCACTCGTGTCAGTGTCTGTCTCTTGGGTCGTAAATCATGTCAGTACAACTCCGTCAGGATGACCCAACAGAAAGCGCGCTGTCGCGCCGTTTAAACACTCTCAGCGCACGAGTTGACATGATTTCCCACCAACAGACGGTAATCTTAAACCAACTGACTCAAATTAACAGCTGGCTGGATCACCTGGAAGGACACCAGGCGTTTCCCCCGGCCAGCGGGGTGCCTTCTGCACCCGCAGCTACTGCTACTAGCCAAACCAACCCACCATCCGCACATCGCCTAACTCCTGTGCCAACCCCCGCTCGTTTTAATGGTAAACTCGGGGAGGCATGAGGGTTTTTGCTGCAGTGCGAGTCTGTGTTTCTCCGCGTCCCGGGGGACTTTGCCACTGATTGGAACAAAATTGGATATATTATCAACTTGCTGGGAGGCAGAGCCTTAGATAGGGCTTATACCATCATGGCCAAACCAAGCTATCCATTTTTGACTTACCAGCAGTTCGTGGCAGAGTTCATGCAGGTGTTCGATCATGTTGACCGAGGCGCGGTGTTAACCGAACGGCTGCTAGGACTTCGGCAAGGCAGTAGGTCTGCCGCCGATTACTCCGTTGACTTCCGGGTATTAGCTGCTGAGGTTTGGTGGGGGGAGCCAGCGCTCTGTGGAATCTTCCTACGCAGTCTTAGCCCTGAGTTAAAGGATGAGCTAGCAGCAAAGGATAAACCAGACAGCTTAGGGGAGTTAATCTCCCTCACCATCAGCTTAGACAGCAGGCTAAGGGAGCGAGCGGCCGAACGGCGAACTGCGACCCGTTCGAGTAGATCTCGCCCTCGCTCCGTTAGGTCCTCCCTCCTCACTCTGCCCTCATCTGAGGAACTTCCGGAGCAGGAGGATATGATTGTGGGGCAATCGGGTATTACAGCGGCTAAAAGACAGCACCGCAGGGAGCAGGGGTTGTGTTTCTACTGTGGGAATGGGTCACATGGAGTAGTGGACTGCCCGTTAAAAGGGGAGGTCCACGGATCACAGTAGGGGGATTCGCGGACAAAGATCAGGAAAAACCCCTCACTAGTTGCCACATCCCCATTAGACTCCTCCACAAACACAAGGAACACACCACACACGCCTTAGTTGACTCTGGAGCTGAGCAGAATTTCATCTCCAGAGACCTGGCAACCCTGATGGGCCTCAGCTGTCAGCCCTTATGCCCCCTGTTCATCTTGTCACCCTATCCAAAGCATCTTTGTCGTCAGTTTCCCACCAGACGGCCCCTGTGTCTGTAATAGTCTCTGGGAATCACAGGGAGGAAATACAATTCCTGGTTCTGCCCATCTCCTCTTCACCCGTCATCCTGGGGTACCCCTGACTTCGGCTGCATAACCCCACTTTCGACTGGCAAGTTGGGAGTATCACGGCTTGGAGCTCGTTCTGCCTGAGCGCCTGTCTCCAGTCAGCGGCGTGCGCCCCCTCGGTCCCGATGCTGCCTCCCTCGACTCCTCCTCCGGACCTGTCCAAGGTGCCTGACGTCTACCATGACCTGAGTCCAGTGTTTAGTAAGTCACGGGCACTGTCCCTTCCCCCCCATCGCTCGTTGACTGCGCAATCAATCTCAAGGCTGGGGCCCCTCTTCCGGCGAGCTGCCTGTATAGCCTGTCAGCTCCGGAACGTGAGGCCATGGATACGTATATCAAGGAGTCTTTGGCTTCCGGTATCATCCGTCCCTCGTCCTCGGCCGCAGGCGCAGGGTTCTTCTTCGTGGGGAAGAAGGACGGATCGCTGCGCCCCTGCATCGATTTCCGGGGTCTCAATGATATCACAATCAAAGACAAATATACGCTCCCCTTGATGAACACTGCTTTCGATTCCCTCCAGGGGGCATCATGGTTCACCAAGTTAGATTTACGGAACGCCTATCACCTGGTGCGTATTCGAGAAGGTGACGAATGGAAGACTGCTTTCCGGACCCCAAGCGGCCACTTGGAATATTTAGTGATGCCGTTTGGGTTAACCAACGCTCCGGCGGTGTTCCAGCGCCTAATAAATGACGTCCTCCAGGACTTTTTGAACTCCTTCGTCTTCGTGTACCTCGATGATATCCTCATCTTCTCGCGCACACTGGAGGAGCACCAGGTGCATGTGCGGCGGGTTCTGCAGCGCCTCCTGGAGAATCAGTTGTTCATCAAGGCGGAGAAATGTGAATTCCACACGGACCGCACCTCTTTCCTGGGATTTATCATTGCCCGTAACCAGGTGCTCCCCGATCCGGATAAGGTCAAGGCGGTGGTGGATTGGCCCACACCTACATCTAGGAAACAGCTGCAGGGGTTTTTGGGTTTCGCCAATTTTTACCGGCGTTTTGTGCCTAACTTTGGGAACATCGCCAGACCCCTGACTGCGCTCACATCCCCGAAGGTCCCTTTTCGCTGGAGTGAGGAGGCTGCTGCGGCATTTGAGAGACTGAAGGAGGAGCTCGCCTCGGCTCGTGTGTTGACCCAGGTGGACCCGGAGCTACAATGCCTGGTGGAGGTGGACGCCTCGGATTCGGGGGTTGGGGCCGCTCTCTCTCAGCGCTCCCCGACAGATGGAAAGATCCGACCCTGCGCTTACTTCTCTCATCGCTTAACACCTGCTGAGAGGAACTACAGCATTGGTGACAGGGAGCTGCTGGCCGTCAAACTCGCTCTGGAGGAGTGGAGGCACTGGCTGGAGGGGGCTGCCCAGCCGTTTGTCGTGTGGACTGACCATCGCAACCTTGAATACCTCAGGACGGCCAAGCGGCTGAACGCACGCCAGGCCCGCTGGTCACTCTTCTTCGGTCGCTTTAATTTTACGATCACCTACCTACCGGCCGGGAAGCAAGAATGGTAAGCCTGACGCCCTTTCCAGGCAGTTTGACGTGCCATCCTCTGACGAGCAGGAGGAAACTATCCTGCCGTCTGCCTGTGTGGTGGGTGCATTGTCCTGGGGAATCTGCGACATTGTCAGAAGAGCACAGGAGGTGGAGCCCGATCCGGGTGGGGGGCCCTCGGGTCGTCTATTTGTTCCTCGTTCTGTTAGGGGCCAGGTAATAGAGTGGGGTCATGCGTCCAAACTGGCGTGCCATCCGGGTGTGAGTCGGACCATTGACCTCCTCCAGAGGACCTTTTGGTGGCCAGGGCTTCGGAAGGATGTTAACAACTATGTCCGGGCCTGCGCTCAGTGCGCCACTGGGAAGACGTCATCATCGGCCCCGGCGGGTCTTCTGCACCCTTTGCCCGTCCCTTCCCACCCCTGGTCCCATATGGCCATGGACTTTGTGACCGGTTTGCCCCCCTCCGGCCACTTCACGACTGTTTTGACAATTGTGGACCGCTTTTCTAAAGCTGCCCACTTTGTGCCTCTCCGGGGGTTGCCATCAGCGCGGGGGACGGCAGACCTTCTCGTCCGTCACGTGGTTCGTCCTCACGGGATCCCCGCTGACATCGTTTCGGATCGAGGGCCACAGTTCGTGTCTCAAGTTTGGAAGGCGTTCTGCACAGTACTGGGGGCCACGGCCAGTCTCTCCTCTGGATACCACCCGCAGAGCAATGGCCAGTGCGAGCGGGCCAATCAGGAGCTGGAGGCTGCGCTGCGCTGCGTCATCTCCTCCTGCTCTTCTTCTTGGAGCATGTATCTCCCGTGGATCGAGTACGCTCATAACACCACGGTGTCCTCGGCCACGGGGATGTCCCCCTTTAAGGCTTCATTGGGGTACGATCCACCTGTGTTCCCTGAGGAGGAGGGAGAGGTGGCGGTTCCGTCTGTACAGGCTCACATCAGGCGTTGTCGGCGGATTTGGTCCATCACCGGCAGAGCCCTTCTGAGAACCACGGAACGCAACATTGAGGTGGCCAACCATCACAAGAGGCCCGCCCCGGATTACAAGGTGGGTCAGAAGGTATGGTTGTCCACGAGAAACATCAGTGTGCCTGCCGAGAAGCGTACACTGACCAAGTGCTTCATCGGTCCTTTTGTCATTGCCCGCATTGTCAACCCTGTGTCTGTGTGTCTTGTTCTCCCCCCTCACATGCGCATCTGCCCCACTTTCCACGTCTCCCAGGTCAAGCCCTACATCGCCGACCCGCTGTGCCCGCCTGCCACGGCTCCTGTCCCCCCGAGGATGATCGATGGCCATCCGGCCTGGGGGGTGACAGCAATCCTTGACGTCCGCAGGAGGGGTCGGGGCCTCCAGTATTTGGTGGACTGGGAGGGGTTTGGCCCTGAGCATCGCTCCTGGATACGCCCTGCGGTGATCCTCGACAAGCAGTTGATCCGCGATTTCCATCGGGCGCATCAAAGTAGGATTAGGCAGGTGCCTGGAGGCACCTCTAGAGGGAGGAGTACTGTCATGATGGCCGCCAGGCCATCATCAGCATCATCATCATCAGCTGCGCTCACTCCAGCAAGTGGCAATCAGTGGGCTTTAAAAGCCCAACGCACGGACTCCTCAGCACGGAGTCGTCTGTCTTCCTTGCCAAGCAATGCGCCAAGATCTCGACCACAAGTCAAGAAACCAACGCCAAGCCAAGCCAAGTCACGTAAGCAAACCCAGCACTCATCATCTGCAAGTTCTATCCCCTGTGCACAGGTGGACCTCCCAGGCGGCGGACAATCCTCCTCAGCTGACGAGGCACAGCCTCCACCTCCTCGGAGTTCCTCCTCACCCCCGCAACGCCGGGCACCTCGAGCACCACGTCACACGGACACCAAGAGCCAGCCGGACTTACATTGTGGGACCTGCAAGTAAGCACCTGCAGCATATACGTCGATATTGCTACTGTACAGCAGTAACTTTTGTGCTTGTGTGTTTCCAGGGTTGCCAGGTCATCACAAGACGGGCTCAGCTCTAGTGACCAGACGAGCACATATACATCCACTCACACACTACACTCACACTTTATCAATAAAAGATAATTGTCTGTAATCAGTCGTGTCAGCGTCTGTCTCTTGGGTCGTAAATCATGTCAAAAACTTTCTTTTTGGCTGCGGCCTTTCAGTAGAACAATAGGGGTTATGCGCAACACACTTCTGCATTCTGTGAAACAAGACACTTCACTTCCGGCTCAGGTTCCCTGCCCTGTATTTCTGTTAAATGGCGCTGTTCTACTCAAGATGCCTTCAAGAGCTACCAAAGTTGAGCTTAACTGATGTTCATCACATATGCAGGTTGACATCTAAAGCACCTGCCACTAAAATAGACAAGGGATTTAAACTGTATGCTTCCACCTACATATACGACTACGAGGGTACATATGTATCTGCTAATCCTAGCTAACTGTTCTGAATAGGAATGTCCCTAGCAAGCTAACACTAATCAATCTTACCATATATTAAGCATGTCATTTTGTATACTATATATATTTTTGTTTCTAGCTGCCTAATCACATTGTCACACGTTTTTCATAGGCTCAAGTAAAGACAGGCTAACAGGTATCGTCAGTATCAGGGCAGCCTGTCACAGGTCAGTGAGGAAAAATGAGAAGCCTTACAGCTTGAAAGTGATGTTAGGGATGGTTTGGGTGTTCTGTTTAAGTTCAGAAGTATGTTTCAGTTCAGGAACAGCAATTATCAAGCCTCTCAAGGTATGAGTAAGTTTAGATTAATTAATCACGATCAGATCCCTTTGACCCATAATCAGTAATGAGACATCACATTCCGAGAGGCTTGGTAAATGCATGAACTAATACTGCAACGCATTTCCCCAGAAATAGAGGATATTCTAAGTGTGGATCAAGCAGGTTTCCGCAAGGACCGCAGTACAGGAGAACAAGTACTGGCCCTAACCACCTTCATCGAAAATGGCTTCGAGAGCAGACTGAAGACAGGGGCTGTGTTTCTCGATCTTACAGCCGCCTATGATACGGTCTGGCACAAAGGCCTCCTCCTGAAACTTATAAAGGCGATCCCTGCTTGGGCAACAGCAATTATAAAAACCCTGCTGACCAACCGAAGGTTCAGAGTCCACCTCAGTCAGAACACAAGTGCATGGAGAATGCAGAAAAACGGACTCCCACAAGGCTCAGTTCTAGCTCCAACTCTGTTCAACCTCTACATAAACGACCTGCCTACTACAAAATCCCGCAAATTCATCTATGCAGACGACATCTGTTTGGCATTCCAAGCACCAGACTTTGAACCACTGGAACGGGTGCTCACGGAAGATCTTGCCAAACTGGACCAGTTCTGCAAAATCTGGCGCCTAAAACCAAGCCCAGCAAAAACCGTCTCCAGTGTGTTCCATCTCCACAATGCAAAAGCTGCCAGAGAACTAAACATCCACCTGAGCGGACTCAAGCTTAAGCATGCCCCAAATCCAACTTATCTTGGAGTGACCCTTGATAGGACCTTATCCTTCAAGGAACATCTAAAGGGGACGGCTGCTAAGGTGAAGGTACGAAACAACCTGCTCTGCAAGCTCGCTGGTGCAAAATGGGGGGTGGCAGTCTCCACCCTGCGCACCTCAGCACTGGCCCTTTCATACTCTGTAGCAGAATATTGTGCCCCTGTCTGGTCCAGGTCATCTTACACACACCATGTAGACACCCAGCTCAACTCAACCATGAGAACTATAACTGGAACAATCCGCTCAACACCACTCCCCTGGCTCTGTGTACTGTCAAACATAGCCCCTCCACACATCCGGCGAGCAGCATTAACTCAAAGGATGCTCCAAAAAGTTAAAGATTTTCCTCACTTGCCAATCCATGCAGATATCTACACCCCACCCACTGCCCCACTTTCATCCAGACGGCCGATTTGGAAAAACCCTCCCCCAGCTGACTTTACCATCCAGACAGCTTGGCAAGAGCAATGGGCGACCAAGGAGGTCCCAAACAAACAGCTGGTGATAAACCCCAACCAACAGGTCCCAGGCACCAACCTCCCAAGGAGACAGTGGTCTACACTCAATCGCTTCAGGACTGGACATGGCCCCTGCTTGGCCAGCCTTCACAGATGGGGCAGTAGCCCTAGCCCACTGTGCGCATGTGGAGAGGAGCAAACAATGGAACACATCATAGAGGTTTGCCCGCTCCAAAGACTGGAAGGAGGATTACACACCCTCCATACAGCAAACCAGGAGGCAACTGCTTGGCTTAAGGACTTTGCATTTGCTAAATAAATAAATGCATGAACTGTTCCACATTTGTTTTTTTCTTGTTCAAAGTCAAGGATATAGAGGTCACTGGGGTATAAATGGCACAAGCTGCAAAATGTTTCAATTTAAATGTTGTTCTTCATACCATATTATTCATAATAAGGCCTCTTTATATTAAAAGTAGAAAAGCACTCATAGAGCGCATACCTCCACCAAGGCTCCTTCCGTTTCTCATGGATCACCTCCAAAATGTAATGGGTTCATGTGTAGGCCTATAGCCACTTGTGGTGAAAATTGCATCAAGGTCTGCCCATCAGTTTTGGAGTATTGTTGCTAACACACTGTGAGAAGATAAGAGCCTTGGCTGAGGTATGCATTGTCACATCATCACCAAAATATAATGGGTTCCTCTCTAGCTCAAGAACCACCTCTGGTGAAAATGTCATCCAAATCCATCCAGTAGTTTCTGTGTAATCCTGCTGCACAAATACAAACAAAGCCCTTGGTGGAGGTATCCACTCTCAGATCATCACAAGAATCTAATCATCTGTTCCCAGTGCCATTACACACCTTTCCTGAAAATTTCGTCCAAATCCGTTCATAAGTTTTTGAGTTTTGTTGGTAACAGACAGACAGACAGACAGACAGACAAACCCCAGTAAAAACATTACCTCCTTGGCGGAGGTAATAAAAATGTCTAAGTATAAACAAATCCTGGCTTTGTAATTTCATTGCTAAACTTGCCCCAGAAACCTGCTGAAACTGCATTTTGTAACTACTTCTTATGTAGAACAAATAAAACTATGTTCTCTCAATTCAGGTGTGGTTGTAAAACTTTCTCTCCATATACCTTTGTACAGATAAAGCTTCGTGATTCAGACCCTTTCATCCTAGTATCACATCAGTGTTCCAGTGTTGCTGCCACTGCAGTGTGTAACCACACAGTTGCTTTGCTCTTTCAAACTGCCCACTACTCAGAGCTGAATCTGCAGGCTGTGCCCCCAGTCCACTCCTGCACTGAGACAGAGCAGCAGTGGCAGAAGCCCAGGTTAGAGGCAAGAGTAAAGATTTATTAACATGCTGAATAGTTGTGGAATTTATGATATACGGGGGGGTGGGAGGGTGGCTGAAAAGTTCATAGTGGTCAAATCTGACCAAATGTGGTTTAATTTTCAGCATAGTCTCCCCTTCAGCCCACACACTTCTTCCATCAGTGTTGCAGCGCTTGGATCACTGTGGTTCAAAAATAAACAACATTTGGTCAAATTTGACCACTATGAACTTTTCAGCCCCCTCTCGTAGTATTATATAAAAAGATACAATGGAACAACTGCATCGGATGCATGATTTCAGTATTCATTGATGTTTTACAAGATCAAGAAATTTAGAAAGGGAGCAAAAATATTGTTATAGTTAATTAAACTGTATTATATCTTTTGGGTATTTCTGATATATTACGTAATCTTTTCTTTTTCAGGGAGTGAAACCTGGACCAGTAAACAAAATGGTCATCACCAGACCAAGACTCAACTGCATCATGGAGGGAGGAATCAGGTGAGGTAGTGATCTGCTATAATAGCATTAACTATAAGAAATTTTAGGGATGAGGTATATCAATGAATGCAAACAGAACAATCAAAACAAAGTAACTAAATATATGGACTCAACTGCTGTTATTTTGACGACGTTTTGATTATGTTAACTTGCGTCTATACTTAACCATATTTTAGAAGCATGTGGGATAATTTGTGTATTTGTACAAGCACTGTTACAGATTAAAACACTTGACACATTATATTAAAAAGCAAAACATGGTAATATTTTCTGAGGTCCATAACAATATTCAAATACTAAGAAAAAAACAGTAGGCTCAAATGACTGAAATGTTAGCTTTTTCGTCACTAATATCCCTGGGTACTACTAATACTTATTAATAATTCTTTTATGCCAACAATCATCAGATATACAGTTTCATTGTATAGGTGGTACATATGCAATTAAGTGATGCAGACAGTGTTTTTTTTCCCTAAATATGAGTGTAATGTTTAACATTACTACTGTCTTTCACAGAAGTACACTCTACAAGGGCATGGTCGGGGACCCACTTGACCTTTCACTTGACCTACAGACTGCAGACATATACAAAGACTTTGATATAATGGAGAAACCTTTAGCTGCAACTATGGCCATCAGTGATGAGAATGTAACCCAGCTGAGAAAATGACCCCTTTTTTTTCTCAGATGTCAATTGTATTAATACAATTGTGTGATTTTATTTTGAAAACCGATTATTTTGGGGAAGAGGAAGTGTGATCCTTGTTATCCAACTTTTAAATTCCCGTTTCATGGTCACGTTGGGTGATCTGGGTCTTTTCATTCGTTAAGAGCGATATTAGCCCCGCCTTCCGAGCAGAGTGCCAAGGCGCTCCGCTGGTCGTCGGTCTTTCACGATCTGAGAGCGGACGAGAGAGGTTGTGGGCGGTCTGGTTCACACTGATACCTCTTCTTGGTGAGTTAATTCAGAAAAATGCTATAAATGGATCTAAACACTCTCCAAACGCTAATTTGCAACCTTTATTATCCTAAGTTGATGGGAGCACGAGCTTGAGAGGCCGTGAGGCTGTGACTTTTGCTGTGTTCACACTGATACCTCATCTTGGTGAGTGAAATACATGCTAATGTTAGCGTTATGCTAATGCTAATTGGGAGTGAAATGGAAGAAAAGCGCTATATAAGTGCAGGTTAGTTAGTTAGTTAGTTAGAGTGGATTTTTTTCTGTTTAAAAGCAATGGAAAAGGGCTATTTTTGTGTCTGTATGGTTTTCCTAAATGTGATTTCAGTTCCCAACAGTATGCTGAAGTACTTTTAGTTCTTATGCACTATTTCTGTCAAATGTAATGTGTAGTTTGATGCTAAAAGCACATGGTGTTGGTCTCCTATGTAAAAGCATAGGTTATGCTAAACCCAGTAGCTCAGACCGGGTTTTACTGATTTTAAAAGGGGATACTGGAAGTAATGGGACAGTATATTCCCTGGTTATGGGATAAATTAATTGTATTTCATTTCATGATTTACAAAGACAAGGTTAGAAAGGATTAATCAAAATTTCATGGTTAAATGATGTAGAGATAAAAAGAGGAATTCATTTAATTGGTTACATGAAAAAAGGGTATTTCATGTGCTTCCAGAGAGATTGTGAGAAAAGAACACATGCATGTAAGATGTAAGATGTGAAATGTAAGATATTACTATATTGCTGGATTGTAATAATAGTAATATGAGAGAAGAATTTAAACACTAGGCTATGGTGTTATATAAGAAGGGATTGGAAAACGAATTACTCTAGCTGTAAACAATAATACCATTATTGTTGTGTAGGCTAGGTTTTTTTTGGTTGCCGATCAAGAACCTTCTGGATCCTGGATTCTCTCCGAATGGAGATGGCGAGCCTGACCCGAGACTGAACCGAGATTGAACCGAGATCTAACCAAGATCTCGACTGAAGAGCATCCTTCCTCTCTCCAGTGCCCAAGATTCAAAGTGGTAACAACCCAAGTCGCCGCTTTAAAAGAGGAAAAGAAACCTGAGTCTGGAGATACAACATATCTTGACTGGTCAAACGACTAAACCGAAAGGACAAACAAACACTGAGCTCAGTAGGACATCTTTGGGGTTTTATTTCATACCGGCCGTTGCTATATTTGTATAGTTGTAAATTGTCTGTATACTGTATATTGTTCACTTTATCCCTACAAATAACAACCATTATTGCTCATTTCTTGCCTCCAGCTATTTCATTCCACACTCATTTTAATTCCCTATTGTAACCCTTATGAACCTAGCAACTGGTCTACACTTAATAATTTCCCTTACCTAATTAACATAAGGCAAGGGTTACAAGAAGCCTCTTGTTAAAACAGCCTTTGGTTTGGCACAAAAGGGGAGTGTGCTCTTATACCACCAGCCCATTTTGCCAACCAAGTCTGTCAAGATGCACCCAGATTCTCCACCTTACCCTCAGCTGCCGCTTGTGGATTACAGGCTTGCCCCAACAGAATGTGTACACGTGTGCACTGAGGAAGAGCACTTTCTTCTTAAAAGCATCAATGTCTCACTGGACATGGCTCACAAGATTGAGGTGGAAACAAGGGACCAAGCATCAGTGCATGAGTGGCATCAGCTTCATCGGTGTAGGATAACATCTTCTCATTTTAGAGAAGTGTGTTTTGTGAGGGGAGTGAGCTCTGCAGAATCTCTTGCTGAAAGAATCCTCGAAGGTGCAAGGAAGACTGCAGAGATGAAAAGAGGTGCAGACATGGAATTTGAGGCAGTAATGGATTATTGTAGGATACAAAATGTTAACTATACACCCTGTGGCCTTGTTAACCATCCTGATGCTCCTTGGCTAGGTACAACCCCAGATGGTTTGATTTTTGATCCAAGTGGCTAGCCACATTTTGGACTGGTTGAGATTAAGTGCTCAGAGGTGAAGAACTATGTTGACTGTAAATACCTTCGAATGCAGTCTGGCACCTTGGCTCTCCATGAAAGCCACCCCTACTACTGGCAGGTACAGGGCCAATTGCTGATCACTTGTATGCAGTGGTGTGACTTTGTGATTTTTGCTCAGGAAGATATGCTAGTGCAGCATATCCATGTGAACTCAAAGGTAGCCACAATCATCAGAGACAGGGTGGACCTGTTCTACTTTGATGTGGACATTCAGAAGTATCTTTCAGTTTCCAAAAGATGTAACTGATTGATGCCAGAGACGAGATAGAAGTGTGACTGTGAAAAGAAATTAAATGACACATTATTAAATTGGATTTCAAAACGTAGGAGGAAAACACACTTGATGTGTTACATCAGAGTTCTAAAGTTTTCTGTAAATGTGTTGTTTTTATATATTTTTGCCTGAGCTTCTACTGTAATCATTTCAGAATTTCTAGTTTAGCTTTAAGTTTTTAGCATGCTCATAAGATACAGAAATCTTTATATAAACTAGAACAAATGAACATGACACACACCATTTACTCACTATTGCCTATTACTCCATTGTAGAACATTGCTGAGATTCTTTAAACAAGGGACACATTTACATGTTCAATGTTTTATGTTCGAAAATGAGCCTTGATGTGAGCTCTCATAAGCACTTACTATATGGATTACTGTAATAAACATGTTTTCTGCAGTCTACCAATATATTTGAGATTAAGATGCATGTTAATCTAATGGTTCTATAATTATCCTTTAACTAGGTAATATACTGTACAATTTGTAATGAATAGACAGGTTTTTTTTCTCCACAAAGGTTTATTGGTGAAATCATTTCATTTACAGTTCTTCTCATGTTGAGATTTCTATAGTTTTGCTTGTGTTATTTAATTTTAGATAATAATAATAATATAACAGAAAATAACAGCTGTCATTTTGTTTTGTTTTTTTAAACAATTCAAAGTCAAAATTATGTGAGATGTAATGCTACATTTCATACTATTTGCATTACTAAATAAATTATCTCAGAGCACGTTACATACAAACAATGTAATACAAGAAAACGGAACACTGTTTGAAAATGTACAATAAATCTAATCTCACTTGGCCAGCAGATTTCAAGACATACAAAGGTTTACACTAAGCATCGACTCTGTATTGAAAAAGCCACTTCTTTAATTACATACAACTTTGGAAAGATGATCCTTCTGTTTTCTAGTTGTATTATAATGAAAGGAACTATATGTAGATGGTCAATGATTTTTTTTAACTGCAAATCTGATGGTGGCTTAAAACTGTTGTACAGTAATAGGTCTTTGAATGTGTACATATCCAGATTAACACATATGTCCTTTGGCCCAAGCCTTGACCAGTGACTTGTTCTGATAGTTTGTGAGGAGGCAGGCTACTTCAAAAAGCTGGTTGAAACTGCCAGCAATAGTCAGAGGGATAATGGAGTCAAACAGTTTATTCTCTTTGATGCGCCTGATTGTTCTCTCCTCATGGATCCTTAACCGTGCAATGTCCTGAGTCATCAGCACATCATCTTGAGAAAGATGGGACCTTTTACTGAGAAAAGGTGGTCTGTAAACTTTGCAGGGCACCAAGTAATTGATTCTGAATCCTTTGTCCACCATTACAGCCATGTTTTTATCCAAAAGAGGGATAATGCCAGATTGCCTGAAGAATTCTTTGTCACTTACAGAGCCAGAATACAATGGGGACACAAAAGTAACAGCACCATGTGGTGACACACCTATCAGTCCTTTCATGTTTGTGTGGAATTTATAATGTGAGAACATCTCACCCTGTAAGAGTAAAGAGGAGGGGGTTTGGCATCTCAACTCTGTACAGTCAAGCATGACGGGTGTCAGAGTACTTGCCAAACACACTTGGCATTGGGGCTCTGATTGTTTCAGGAGACATCCATATTCCAACAGCGCTCAATATGGTGTACAGAAAAATTACCCAAGTATTGATAATCCTGTTGACTGTGGACTGATGAAGGCTGAAACGATCACCCAGATCTTTCTCCTTTAGACCCAGGGACAGGTACACCAAGAAGAGGAACAGTTCATCAGTAAGAGGAAGGCAGCGGCTCTGGTATAGGGAGATTCAGGGAAAACAAGGCTTAATGATAAATTCATTGCCTGGTCATATATGCAAGTACAATGCCTTGAAAATTTTTAGACCTCTGTTTTTCCATTTTGGAGTACCAATATCTCATTTTAAAACATTTGTTTTATTTTTCCATTAATCAACTAATAATGTTCAACAGTATATTGGCTCCCAGTTGGCTACAAATAATCAGTACGGACATATCTCCCACAGATTTTAAAAGTAATGGGATGTACATAAGAAATTTAAGGTGTTTTATTAAAAAGTCTTAATATTTATGTAAATATAACATATTTTTTTCTTAGGTAACAACAGGATATACAATTTTACTTTAACTGCACAAGCACTTAACAGTATGTTTTTCATTTAGAAAAGGAAAAGGAGTCGATATATTTCAATATAACATGCCACTGCAAACTGAAAAGATTAAAAGTCTAAAAATTCTGAAGATACTGCATGTTTTTAATTAGACAAGTGTATTTTGGCAGTGTATTAATTAATCAAACAAAAATAAGGATGTAAAACAAATTACACTTACCCATCTACGAGGAGGATCAGTGCCCTTGTCAGGAGCTACTGTTGTGCTGCAAGTGGAGGAACGTGAGCCAGAGCGCACAAGTCTCCTTGTTGCAGGTTCAATCTGTCTCCAAAATGATAGTAGATGGCGGTAGGTGGCAAATCTAGGAGTTAAAGAAAATAATTATCCTTTATTAAGATTAAATTAATCCTTTTTTCAAATCATGATCTATTATTTGTCTTTACCATTATCTTGCTAATACACCATCAAATGGTGTACGGGCGGTGGCGCAGTGGTTAGCACTGCACCAGCACAGCAACTCACCCTTGGCCACGGGATCCCTGGTTCAATCCCAGCCCCTGACCAACAGTGATCTGTGTGGAGTTTGCATGTTCTCCCCGTATCTGCGTGGCTTTACTCCGGGATTTCTCCGGTTTCCTCCCACAGGCCAAAAACGTGCAGGTTAGGTTAATTGGAGACTCTAAAGTGGCCCGAGGTGTGAATGTGTGTGAATGGTAAAGGGATAGCGCCATACCGTGGCTTCTTCATCCATCCAGTTGGATGCCCTCAATTTCCCCTCTGGGGATCAATAAAGTATACAATACAAATCATGGCAATTGTAGCCAAATTGATTTGATGTTACTAAATCAATTTGGCTGATTAAATTATGATTACATAGCATTATTTGATACGTAAAAGAGTGCACTATAACCTAGAGATACACACCAGAAATGACAGATTTTGATATTTGAACAAAACCATAAAACAGTAGAGAGATAAAACAATCAGAGTGCCCACATAATAGTGTCTATCTACTCACCCAATATAAATAAAGGTTTAATAATTAATAAATGAAAATCAAAACCACATGGGTATGCAAGCTTAGCACTAATGTACCTGGTATCGAACCTGATGTCTTCATTAGATGATAAAAACCTCTCCAAACCAAAGGACTGCTTCAGTGTGACCTCTTCCAGCCTGGTTCGTAACTCCTCTATCACCTGCGGCTGAGCCTCTATTTTCTCGCAGGCTATATCCAGAGCTTAAGGTTCTGGTTTGGCATCATAGTCGTGGCACTTGAGCAACAATTCAACATCAATCACCTCTTCATCAGTGGATTCGTTCTCTGGACGTTGTGTTCTCTCCCAGACACTGGGTCTGACTGTAGGCAGTGAGTTCCAGGCAAACAACACAGGCACAGCCCCTTCTTTCAACCGTTGTCGACAACCTTGAATGATATCCGTCGGGATGATATGTCTACTACAGACTGCTGTTGTCCTCTTAATAAATAAATTCTCCTGCCTCACATAACACATCTATATTTTTCTTAAGGCTTAATCTTTTGGGAAGTGATGGAAACTTACAGCAGAGTTGAACTTTCCCGACATCGAGTAGTTTAGAACACAGCAGAAATCACTATTAGGATTATCCCGCTTCTGATACTTCACTGGTCTTGACAAAGCCATTTAAGTTAAGGAGTTACACTCATCCATAAACTTGTAACAACATACTAATACTAAAATTCACTATGGGATTAGTTTAGCATTAATAGCTCCATCAATTCATCTTATTGCTTTGGCTAATGTCATGCACGCTGTTTTCAGGTTTGGTCACGTGACGTTCAGCATAACCCCAATTGTTAGTCTCCTACAACAGGGGCCACCAACTGGTGGACTCCAGCCCAGATCTGGACCCCTAGAGTACTCCGTCCAGATCCCCCAAAGCCTTCTGATACAATTTGGGGAAAAGGGAGACTGTTTTATTTTGGTGGGGAAAAAAGCGTAAGTGAAATGCTGCACCAGCAACCGCCCAACAGATTATGGCACGAGCCCTTGGGCGCTCTCCTCCTGCTGCAGACTGCCCTCTTCGTTGTACCACGAACGCCACTATCTGCAGAGACTCTACGGCTCCAACCGCCCCAGAGAGTCAGCGGCTTGAAAAATCAGACAGGTTTGCTGCGGGCACACCACTGCCCCCCTTCACACACACACAAGCCTGACACATAAAAACTCTAAGCTCTGTGTATTACTGAACATAAAAAGTTCCACCTCCTCTCTCCCTGTAACCATGGAGTTACAGCGCCATCCATGCTGTAACAGTGATTAGTGTTGAGATAAAAAAATAAAAATGTCAAGGAATTCTGTCGTGTGGAATTATATCTTGTGTCCTGGAGTTATATTTTGTGTTCATTTTATTTTCCGTCTTAGTTTAAAACAGTTTTTTCTGCATTGAAAGTATTGTATAGAGGTGGACTTTTTGTGAAATTTTGTTTGTTAGATATTAATCTTTTTTAAATGCAATACAACTTAGTCTGTGTTCTCTTGTAAAACATTTTTAAGATTTTAGTTGTAGATTTTAGAATTTTAGGCCTATTTATTTGGAGTCAACAAACACATTTTGTGTTCTCCTGTATTATAAAATTTTATATTAGCTTTTATTTGAAATTGTACAAAGAATTAATTTTAATATTTTTTTTGTTTAAAAATTAATATAGAGCTAAAACGAGCTAAAACACAAGCTTAAAAAAATAATGTGTGAAAGCAAGTTCAATGATACTGGCCTGTGTGGAGACAGCTGTGGTCTTCTGAAAGAATGTCAATGAAAGGATGACAGTTGTTAAAAGCACATTTTGCGATAAAGTTGCCCATGTTTATTTAAATATTATTTATTTCTCATTATCATGCCTCTAATTATTAGTTCTATAGTTTTTGGTCCTGCTTTTTAGTTTTATGATTATGTTCACAGTCAAGTTTATGCTGTTTCTCTCTGTATTGCTCCTGTATTGTTGTCCTGTATGTTCATTATCATGTTCATTATCATAATTATTTAAATTTTATTTAAATAATTATAATAATTATTATAATTATAATTATTTTAATTTATACAGGGTTGATCAACTGAGTGGCAACCTCGCTTTTTCAAGGATGCCCTGTTCACACTCACACATTCACATCAGGAAGCTGCCCAGTACAACCACAGACTGACCTGTGGCCACTGAGCAGCTCCACTGGAGCAGTTGGGGTTAAGGGCCTTTGCTCAAGGGCACCACAGTGGGGTTAAGGAGGGTGGGGCAAACATTGCTATGTTATCTGTCCCACCCAGATTTAATCCTGCCGGTCCAGGGATCAAACCCGCAACCGTCCACACTCCTAACCATTAGGCCACCACTGCCCTCCATGTGTCAGATTTCTATTCCATTTGTTTTAATAATAGATGTTTGAAGTTGGAAGTAAATTCATGGGTCATTGCAAATATTTTGCTTTAAAAGGACCCAGTTGTCACACAGTGGAAGGGAAAAATTTTGAACAGAAAAAAAAAAAAATGTGTCAAGATGCATTGAGAATGGTTTTAGAATCAAGTCAGAGTTCTGACTCATGAGCTGCCTTTAGATTCCCACACCTAGTTCGGACATCAGCTGTAGAGGAGGACCGACTTACCGGACCTTTTGCAGTTTTAGTTGGTGACCCCTGTCCTACAATGTACTACAATGTCCCCTGTCCTACAATGTCGTATTCTGTTTTAGCTTATTTTTGTTTCTCTTTAATTTACTTTTGAGTTTTCTTTTAAATTCTTATGTATTCCTTTTGCAACTTGCTGTAATGTTTCAATGTTTTTATGTAAAGCACTTTGAATTGTCTTGTACATGAAATGTGCCATACTAAAAAACTTGCCTTGGAAAAGTGTCATTCTTCCAAATGCAACATACCTTTTCTGTAAATATGAAAACATTTTGTAGTGCACATTTTAAATGTTGTACTACTGCTGCGGGTAATCCTTTCAATCAAACAGTTATTTGAGAAAGTCAGAGTGCAAGCTAAAGCATTTGTGTGGTGTTGTGGTTAAGGCAATAGCTTAGTATGTTTGAAATCACAAGTTCAAATCTTACTCTTCTGAAGTACAGCACACTTCCTGTGCATGCTAAAGTAACACTATGTAAGATTTTCACCTCAAAAAAAAAGTTTAGAAAATTATTTTGATGGTACACCACATTTTGACCGAGAGCATGTCACTTGCCCCATACCGAGTGGGCCTTCATATCCTGCAACAGCTCTTTTTTGGTAGGATCACTGGGCGGACAGCAGCTGTGGTGGTTGTAGCCTTGTTGCCATCAGCATATCACAGGGCATGGCTTTAGCCACCAACAACAAAATGCCCTGTGGTTGACTGGTGGGACCACCAGCCTCCAGTCCCTACCCCCTAGGCCGGAGACCGGCCCACGCTCCCGGCACAAGCACCCCCAGGTACCTCCACAGTGCCCCCCCCCCAAGTGCCACTACCACACACCCCGTGGAGCCCCACGTCCAAAGAAGCCCCCCGTCCAGGGGAGCCCACGTAGCCGAGAGGCACTACCCCTTCAATCCAGCACCTCCCAACTAGCAGACACACCCATTCCCACACCTTCACACCCTCATGCTCTCACACGCACCCACACGCACTCACTCACCCTTGCTCACCCATTCCCCTACGCAGTCCCACACTCGCACTCCTGGACCCACCCATTCTCTCTCACTCCTGTACCCGCTCAATCTTGCTCCCTCTCGCCCTCAGGGTCACCCACACTCACGTTCACCCATACACGCACTCTCACTGACACGCCAACCTACTCACAACCATTTGTGCTCTCCCCCACACACTCACCCACCCTCATTCACCCTTATTACTTATGGCAACTGTGATGCAAATGCAGCAAGCCTGAACATGCACCAGCACCCGGCAGTGGCCGGGGAGACCGCTGGCGCAGTCCAGTGGCCACCCCCCGCCGATCCACCCCAGGGTGGCTGCGGCCACAGAAGAAGACACCCACCCCCAGCGTCCACCCGAGCGACTGATCAACAGACCACCGCAGGCGCTCTGAGTTGTCACCCGACACGCCAAGTGCCACACAAAACCAACCCACCATCAACATCTCCATTCATCACTCCCTCACTCTCACTTACGCTCTTGTTCAATCCCTCTCTCACTCCCTTGCTCATATCTATTCATTCGGCAGCACCCAGGGATTCTGAAAACATGATGGGTCCCAGGCCCCCCACTGGGCCCCAAGGCCCATGGCAGAAGAAGGGCAATGGGGTGGGGGAAAACCCCTACCACCCTCCCCCTTGCACAAATCGTGATAGGTGTGTGTCGGTTGTATGATGTGATCGTGTGCAGGTGTGTGAACTACCATAGTGCAGTTAAAATTGGGGGGATGGTGGTTGGAGCACCACTAGCCACTGCCATAGGCAGCAGGGCCCCAATCCCCCCCAAGTCCTCAGTGTCTAAAATGCAATTACAATTGAGGTGAGGGCAGCCCCACTGCGCAGCAGAGGTATCCCCTTCAGCGACACAGGGTGGGACACCCCCACCCCAAAACCCTAAGTGTATCCAAGAAGATATATATTCCACCCAGAATTGGGGGGTGGGGGGGTGGGGGGGTGCAGGAAATAAGACTGGGAGGGAGGCTGTCCAAAAGGGACCCCCCCCCCCCAGAAGCCAGCTCACAAACTGGTTCAGGAGGCCACCCACTGCCCCCAAATCCCAAACTAGGGTGAGGGCCGCCAGGCCAAACAGCCTAGGACCCACCAGCATCACACCCCAGCGCTCCCAGCTCCCGGCACAACAAATATGACCCCCCCCCCATGACCTAATTAAAATGGTCTGAACTTCTCATCAAATTGAGTGAAATTGACAGCTCTATTGTTCATATAGGGTTAGGGTCATAATGAGGTTATGTGTAATTAGGTTTTTTTTAATGATGACAAGAAGTTTTTGACAGATTGTGATGTTAATCTATTGTTCATATATGTTTGAGGGTCAAAATGGGTTTATGCGTAATTAGGTTTTTTTTTTAAATGACAAGAAGTTTTCGACAGATTGTGATGTTATTCTATTGTTCATATAGGGTTAGGGTCATAATGTGGTTTTGCGTAATTAGGTTTTTTAATGATGACAAGAAATTTTTGACAGATTGTCCATATAGGGGATAGCATGAGAACGGAATGTTAACACTGTTTTACATACAGTACACACATATACACACACACACACACACACACACACACACACACACACACACACACACACACAAATATGGATGTCACCTGACTGCAAAACAAATCTACCTACAGGTACAAATAAAATAACCTGAACCTGAACCTGAACACATCCACACGTACGCTAAAAATGCTTTAAAAAGTACAGACACCGCTGTGGACATCAGACCGCCATCACCAAAAAAACCCTGCATCACCATGAGTAACCCAAAGAGAAACAACGCCACCAGACATATCGCGCTTACCTCTATGAAGTTGGGTCCGGATCCTTCAAAGTCTCGAGGTCCTCAATCCAAAATTAAAACCTCAGCCGTCGAACCGGTGGGGAAACGGCTCACTCCCACCCCGGAATCTCAACAGCCCTTGCAGACCCCGGAGATCCTACAACTCGAGCAGACCCTAGAGGCCAATTCTCTGAGGATGCCCATCACATCGTTATAAAAGTCTGTGATGTTGGGCACATCAAAGGATTCATCCAAAGCTCCGTGGCTTTCTGAAGACGTGCCAGGTCAATCTTATTTTCTCCAACCAGTTTCTCATACATATCACTGATGGGCTCGTGGATGACTCTGGTCGATTGCAGCTCCATCAGGAGAGTCTACGCCGTAGTTTTGATTTATTGATCGTCAGCCTAAATGTTGTGGAGTTGTAAGAGGTGTCGGATGGCCGGAATAAACCCCAGTGTGTAGAGTCTCCCCATCAACCAGTGAAAGTTTTCCTGGTAGAAACCCTCGGTGATCACATCCAAGCATTGGTGCTGCCTCTGACTGGGGTGATTAATACGACATCCCAGACATTTTTCATGCTGGTACTCCTCCAGAGTTTTGCTGAGCAAATGAAGCACAGCTGATTTTACAAGTCTGAAGAACATGTCGCTCATCCACCCGTCAGGTTGATCTTCTGGCAATGTTGCTGGCGCTGATGGTGAATTATGGACTGATAATGTATGTGAAGGGTGTGGGATCTGACACCCTGCACACTCACACTCAATGTCCATGGGGCTCGGGGTTTTAGGACGGTCTATATCGTCAGTGTCTGGAAGATCCACGGAAAGCGGAGGCTCCAGGGTCTCTGCACGTTGCACGGGTCCCAGGGCCTTTAGGGTCTGCTTGAGCTGTAGGATCTCCGGGGTCTGCAAGGGCTGTTGAGATTCTGGGGTTGGAGTGAGCCATTACCCCACCAGTTCGACAGCCGAGGTTTTAATTTTGGATTGAGGACCCCGAGTCTTTGAAGGATCCGGACCCAACTTCGTAGAGTTGGGTCCGGATCACCAACTCTACTGGTGGCATAATTTCTCTTTGGGTTGCTCATGGTGATGAGGGGATTTTTGCTGATGGCGGTCTGATGTCTACAGCGATGTCTGTGCTTTTAAAAGCATTTTTAGTGCACGTTCGTGTGTGTGTGTGTGTGTGTGTGTGTGTGTGTAAAACATTGTTAACATTCCGTTCTCACGCTATCCCTTATATGGACAATCTGTCAAAAACTTCTTGTCATCATTAAAAAAAAAACTAATTATGCATAACCCCATTATGACCCTAACCCTATATGAACAACAGAAAAACATCACAATCTGTCGAAAACTTCTTGTCATCATTTTTTTTTTTAAAAAAAAGCTAATTATGCATAACCCCATTATGACCCTAAAACATATATGAACAATAGATTAACATCACAATCTGTCAAAAACTTCTTGTCATCATTAAAAAAAACCCCTTAATTACGCATTACTCCATTATGACCCTAACCCTATATGAACAATAGAGCTGTCAATTTCACTCAATTTGATGAGAAGTTCAGACCATTTTAATTAGGTCACGGGGGGGGGCGAGGTCAGGGTCAGGTCAGGACAAAGGGGGTGGGGTCAGGGGTCAAGGGGGTGTGGCACCTGTCAAAATTGACAATAAGGTGTGTTGAAGTATATCCCTCCCTCTCTATCAGATCACAACTTGGTTCATCTCCTGCCGGTGTACAAAACCCTAGTACACAGATGACCTCTGGTTATCTGCGCAGTGAAGATATGGTCTGAGGAGGCAATGGATGCGCTAAAGGACTGTTTTGAAATCACTTCCTGGGAGCAGCTCTGCGATCCACATGGTGAGGACATCGATGGCCTCACTCACACCATCACGGACTACATCAACTTCTGTGTGGACAACACTGTACCCACCAAGATCATACGGTGTTGCTCAAACAACAAACCCTGGATCAACCCTGAGATAAAATCACTGCTGAGAGAAAAGAAAAGGATCTTCAGGTCGGGGATCATCAGGTCAGGGAACAGGGAGTTGCTGAGTCCGTATAGAAGGAGCTAAGGAAGAAGATCAGAGAAGGCAAGGACAGCTTCAAGAAGAAGATGGAGGATAAGCTGCAACAGAGTGACATTGGTGGTGTCTGAAGAAGCCTCAAAACCATCTCTGGGCTCCAGAATACCTCCTCCCAGCCCACAGGGAGCAGGGAGTGAGTGAACAATCTGAACCTGTTTTTTAATAGGTTTGACCAACTGCCCTCCCCTCCGCCTGCACAACAACCACTGCTGCCTCTACCGTCATCAAGACCTGCTGTCCACCCCCCTCCACCAACACCCCCCCCCCCCACTCCCAGCACACAGCCCCCCAGCCCCAACCTGACCCTCACTAAGACCCAGGTGAGGGCGGAGCTGAGGAAGATCAAGGCGAGGAAGGCCTCGGGTCCAGACTGCATCAGCACGAAGCTCCTCAAGTCCTGCGCAGACCAGCTGTGTGGGATTGTAGAGCACATCTTCAACCTGAGCCTGAAGCTGGGGAGGGTACCACAGCTGTGGAAAACATCTTGTGTGGTACCTGTACCAAAGCCTTCCCACCCCAGAGACCTGAACAGCTACAGACCAATGGCCCTGATGTCCCACATGATGAAGACCCTGGAGAGACAGCTCCTTGCTCACCTCCGCCCCCTGGTGGGATCAGCGATGGATCCACTCCAGTTTGCCTACCAGCATGGCATCGGGGTGGAGGATTCAGTGTTCTTCCTCCTACACTATTCCCTGTTCCACCTGGAGAATCAGGTGGAACAGGGAATGGAAATTATTTTTTCCATCTTGCCTTGAGAGAGAGCAGTCGCATTTTTCTTCCCTCCTCCCCTGCCTTCCTGATCTATTCCCAGCTTTTGCAATGTTGTGTTTTTGTCTGTGTTTAGTCGCTCTTCTTCTGCTGAATCTTAATCTAAACAGAAATTATGGATTTGGAAGCGGCTTAAATGTGCTATTGTCACTATTTTTTCAACAAGAATTGGGCCAAGGGGGAGCCCAAGAATTGGAACCTACGAGGAGACTCATGGACATTGGAATTCATGCGTCTATGGAAACATTATTGGTTATGATCTCAGGACTTCTATTTTTGGCTGTGGGGTTCCCTGATGCATCAGAAATTGAAGGAAAGTGAGGGAGCTGTTCAAGTGGACCCAGCAAGCTCCTTCATCAAATTCGACCAGTTGGGGAGGGCACGAGTAGCGGCAGTGAAGGAATACATCTGAAGCCCTGTGCTCTCTATGGAAAAACAGTTTAAGCCTGTATATATAATGAAAGCACAGAACTACACGGATGAGGACAAATTCTATTCTCTGAGTGCACTGTGCTGATTTGATTTGATTTGACCTTGTTTGCCCCGTGTTTACATTCCTCCTGACTGAGATAAGTGGAAGGATCGGCTCATGTCTACCCAAACAATCAACAATCAGTTGTTGGTCGTCAGCGGATTGGACCCCCGAGGACAATGCCCATGTGCCTTCTGCAAGCAAGAGAGAGAGAGAGAGAGAGAGAGAGACTCTGGACTCTGGACTTGTTTATAAGTCACATGATTATAACATCTATCCACTGCCAGGAGGCGCCCTCTGCTGCTCACTAACAACTGTTACATTTACTACACAATGCATACAACACTACATGCATACGATATACACACACTGCTCTCCTTCTGCGTGTGATTTGTCAACTAAATGTCTGCTAAATATGCATTGAGGGTTTTTTTGCCTGCAATCAAAATTTCGCTTACTCATTAAGCGTCAATTTGATAAAACATGTTTTTTTCTCTCGCCTATTGTGTCATATCCTCTCTTTTCTTTTTTTTTTTCCTTTCTTCTTTATGACTGGCGCCTAGCGGCTGCCCCGGCCTTGGTTGCGCTCTGCAGAGCGTGCCCAAATGCCAAGTCACGTTTCGTTACCTTGTATTCATACATGTGTAATGACAATAAAGTTGAATCTCATCTCTCATCTCAGAAGCCTGGGAACATGGTGAGGATCATGTTCTTTGACTTCTCCAGTGCTTTCAACACCATCCAACCGGTGATCCTGAGGGACAAGCTGCTGTGCGCAGGGTTGGATCAGCACCTGTCATCGTGGATCCTGGACTACCTCACAAACCGGCCACAGTTTGTGAGAACCAAGGATTGTGTGTCTGACACGATCATCGGCAGTACGGGGGCCCCCCAGGGAACAGTTTTGGCTCCCTTCCTGTTCACCCTTTATACTGCAGACTTCTCACACAGCACGACACACTGTCATCTACAGAAGTTCTCTGACGACTCTGAGATCAGATGAGGCTGAGTACAGAGGACTTATCCAGGACTTTGTGGAGTGGTGCCATTGGAACTGCCTCCAGATCAATGCAAGAAAAACTAAGGAACTGGTGGTGGACTGCCGCAGGCAAGGACAACCCCTCACAGCACCAGTAAACATCCAGGGAACAGACATTGAGATGGTGACATCCTACAAGTACCTGGGTGTTCATTTGAACAATAAACTAGACACAAAATACCGACGCACTCTACAAGAAGGGACAACACAAGCTGTTCCTATTGAGGAGGCTCAGGTCTTTTGGTGTACAAGGGGTGCTCCTGAAGATCTTCTACAATTCGGTGGTGGCATCAGCTATCATTTTTGGAGTGGTCTGCTGGGACAGTGGCATCACAGCAGCCGACAGGAAGAGACTGAACAAACTGATCAAGAAAGCTAGCTCTGTCCTGGGGCAGCGCCTCGACCCAGTGGAGGAAATAGGAGAGAGAAGGATGGTGGCTAAGCTGTCATCTCTGCTGGAGTCTGAGTCCCACCCTATGCAGAACAAGCTGAATGCACTGAGGAGCTCATTTAGCAGTAGGCTACATCATCCTAGGTGCGTGACCGAGAGGTTTTGCAGGTCCTTCCTACCTACGGCTGTCAGACTTTATAACCTAAGCGGAGTTGCTCGCAGAGATTGTAAAATAAAACGGTACAACCTAACAGTATTGAATGCAAAAGATGCAACAAACTTACACAAAATGGTCCGCCTCCAGTATACAACTAGGACAATATCAATCGCTACAGAGGGTGACAATATGTATGGGTACAAATTCATATTATGTGTGGTAACTAAATAGACTGTTATGCTGTTTATTCCATCTAGCTACAATGCTCTGCACTGTGTATGTATATTTATGTGTACATACACTACCATTCAAAAGTTTGGGGTCACTTAGAAATTTCCTTATTTTTGAAAGAAAAGCACTTTTTTTCAATGAAGTAACTTTAAACTAATCAGAAATACACTCTCTATACATTGCTAATGTGGTAAATGACTATTCTAGCTGCAAATGTCTGGTTTTTGGTGCAATATCTACATAGGTGTATAGAGGCCCATTTCCAGCAACTATCACTCCAGTGTTCTAATGGTACAATGTGTTTGCTCATTGTGTCAGAAGGCTAATGGATGATTAGAAAACCCTTGAGCAATCATGTTAGGTCTGCAATGCTGTAATTGCTGCAAATGGAGGATTCTTTGACGAAAGCAAAGTTTGAAGGAAAAAATTATTATTTCAAATACAAATCAGTATTTCTAACCTTGTCAATGTCTTGACTATATTTTCTATTCATTTTACAACTCATGGTGGTAAATAAGTGTGACTTTTCATGGGAAACACAAAATAATTGTCTGGGTGACCCCAAACTTTTGAACGGTAGTGTATGTATATTCACTGGTCTTATTTTCTTATCTTCTGAATTATTGCTATGAGTGTTGCTGTCCCTGTGTTGTTGCAATCCTGGAATTTCCCCTTTGTGGGACTAATAAAGGGTTATCTTATCTTATCTCATCTTAAAGAAAGTAGGTGCCATCACAGGCCGAAATTTTATATAAAATTCTACTGAAAAACCATCTAGTCCCGGGGCTTTGTTGTTTGGGATGTGCTTAAATGACTCCTGGAGTTCGGACACCAGAAGACATTCATCCAAAGCTGCAATCTGTTCATTATTTAATCGTGGTAAGTTAACATTGTCCAGAAATTTATTTATCTCTGAGTCAGATGGGTTAATCTGAGATTAGTAGAGGTTTTCATAAAACTTCCTGAAGGAGTTGTTTATTTATTCAGGCTCATGGATAATATTTCCAGTTGTATCCTTAATAGAGTGGATAGTTGTTGGTTTTTTTTCTTTATTCAATCTAACCAGGTTAGAATGCTGTCTCCCCGATTTATTACTGTGTTTAAACTTCTCAAGACACAGTCTTTGTATTAAAAAAAACTATGTGCTTCTGTTTGTAATTTCTTTTAATTCCAGTTTTAATTTTCTCAGATTGTTTATTGCCTGTTCCTGTGGAGAAATGGCACAGATCATCTCCAATGATTTCATTTTCTGTTCTAACTCCAGTACCAGTGCTTTTTCTTTTTTATTCTTACGAGCAGTAAGAGATTATTTTACCTTGCATGACTGCTTTTACTGCTTCCCAAAGAACGCATGGGGATATTCCTGGCACATCATTATATTCCAGATATGATTCCCACTCTTTATTAAAGAAATTAATAAAGTCTTTGTCTTTTAGTAGTGATGTATTAAATTTCCAGCTCCTAGTTTTCCTTATAATGTTCCTATTTACTTGTGTAAAAGATAATGGATGATTGCTAATAGCTTGATTTGAACAAATTTCAGTGTCTGTGATCTCCCTCACAATAGAGTTATTGGCTAAGAAGAAATCTAAACAGGAACGTGAACTATGAACTGATGAAAAAAAGTGTATTCCCTAAGAGTTGGGTGTAGAGAACACCATTCATCGCAAAGACCAAAATCATTCATGTACAGTATTATTTGAGAGTGTCAGTAGCCTGCCATTTCCGATAATTCCCCGATGTACTGAGCCTGTCGATTGCAGGGTTTAATGCCAGGTTTAAGTCTCCTCCTATTATGAGTGTAGTGTCCAAGTGCTCAGAAAGAGAAGTAAAGAAAATGTGAAAATAGGATGGGTTGTCAACATTTGGGCCATAAACGCTTGCAATACATAGATCCAAATTGTGAACTGAGATTTTTAATATTATAAATCTACCTTCTGGATCTGCTATGGTATTATTCACAACAAAGCGTATTCTTCTGTTTACCAATATAGCTACCCCCCTTTGTTTGAAATTAAAGCAGGCTCAGTACATGTGAGGAAATTCCAATGAAGTGAGTGCATCTACAGACAACTTAGAAACATGTGTTTCCTGTAATAAAACAAAGTCTGTCTGTAGATCCTTCAGTCAATTAAAAACTTTTAGGACGGCTCTCGCCCTGGGTTGGGATTTGGGGGTAGTGGGTGGCCTCATGAGCCAGTTTGTAAGCTGGCTTCTGGGGAGCGACGGCTTCGCTTTTAGACCGCTTCCCTCCCAGTTTTATTTCCCGCGCTCCCCTCCCCCTGATTCTGGGGGGAATACATATCTTCTTCGATACATTTAGGGCTTTGGGGTGGGGGTGTGCCGCACTGTGTCGGCGCAGGGGATACCTTTGCTGCATGGTGGGGCTGCACTCACCTCCATTTTTAATTTCATTTTAGACACTGAGGGCTTGGGGGGGATGGGGGTTCTGCTACCCATTGCAGTGGCTAGTGGTGCTCCAATCACTATCCCCCCAATTTTAATTGCACTTTGGTAGTCCACACATTTACACACAATTACATCATATAACCGACATACACCCACCATGTTTTGTGCTGGGGGTGGGGATGGGGGTGGGGTCTTCCCCCTGTTGGGGACAGTTGGGGAGCCTGGGACCCATCATGTTGTCAAAATCCCTGGGTGCTACTGAATGTATAGATACAACCAAGGGAGTGAGAGAGGGACTGAATATGAGCGTAAGTGAGAGTGAGGGAGTGATGAATGGAGGTGGTGATGGTGGGTCGGTTTTGTGCGGCACTTTGCATGTCGGGTGGCATCTCGGGGCACCTGTGGTGGTCTGCTGATCAGTCGATCAGGTGGGCGCCGGGGGTGGGGGTCTGCTTCTGTGGCCTGCGCCGGTGGTCTCCCCGGTCACTGCTGGGCACTGGTGCGTGTTCAGGGTCACTGCATCTGCTTCACAGCTGCCTTATGAAACAAGGGTGAATGAAGGGTGAGCTTGAATGGGTACAGGAGTGAGAGAGAATGGGCTGGTCCGGGTGAATGAGAGGGAGTTAGTGCATATGAGTGCGCATGGGAGCATGTGGGTGTGAAGGTGTGGGGAGGGGGGTGTTTGCGAGTTGGGAGGTGCTAGATTAAGGGAAGTAGTGCCTCTCGGCAATCTGGGCTCCCCTGAGCAGGGGGATTTCTTTGGGCATGGGGGTCCCCAGGGTGTGTGGCACTGGTGCTGAGGTGGGCCCGCTGAGGGGGTACCTGGAGGGGTTCGCGCCGTGGGGCGCAGGGCCGGGGGGTGAGGCCGCTGGCCTTCTGGTGCCTGGGGCCCGGGAGCGGGCGTTGGCCCCGCTGGGGGGGGTAGGGGACAGGCGGGTCCAGGGATGTGGGCTCGCCGCACCAGCCGCCAAGCAACCCGGCCTCCCTTGATTGTCCCTTTGGGGGTGGATGCCTGGCTTTCCTGGGGCCTGCTGACCTCGGACGTTTGTGCCTTGTGGGGGTTGGTGGCGCTGCCTTGACTGCCAGGGGTTCCCAGGGGGAGAGCTGCTGCCACCGGCCCTCCACTTCATATGTTTCCTGACAAACCACTCACATGCACACACTTATTTTGCATGCACTCTCATATATATGCACGCAGACGTACATGCACAAGTGTCTCTCCTTTAATAGGTGCAGAAATCAGACTCGTGTTGAGACATCTTCAGTGGAAGAAGCAGTTTGTCTTTTGTTTGTTGTAGTTGCTGGTTTGTTTGTTTTTTTGTCTGTTGCCCTCCCTTTTCTTTCCCCTTCCACACACTTCCTTTCCCTCTTCCCCATTCTGTCGGGTCTTCCATGGGTAAAATAATTAAAATAAAGTATTAAAAGTTATCACAGGAGGAGTTTACAACAATATACAATACACAGTTAGGTACTGTATAAGCTCCTCTTATAAAGCAGTAAATCTGCTTTGACACAGTAAGGGTGGCAGATCCCTGTTCTGCTTGCCTAGCTGCCTGACAGGACGGGGGGGGGGGGGGTTAATGAGAAAAAAAAACAAAAAAAACTTTTCGCCTCTTCTCCCTGGTACCAATTCCACTTATGTTCCACGTGACAAACTCTAATGTGGACATGTTTTCACTACCTGGTTTTTGTGCTAAAGGCTAACTAAATGTGTCTATTTAATTATATGTCCGTAATGTATGTTGTGTGTAAAATACAGTCAGAAAGTATTCACAGTGATTAACTTTTTCCAAATTTTGTTATCTTACAGCCTTATTCCAAAAGGGATTAAATTCATTTTTTTCCTCAAAATTCTACACACAATACTCCATGATGACGTCAAAAAAGTTTTTGGGAGATTTTTGCAAATTTAAAAAAAACCAAACAAACTAAGAAATCACATGAACATAAGTATTCACAGCCTATGCTCAATACTTTGTTGCTGCACCTTTGGCAGCAATTACAGCCTCAAGTCTTTTTGAATATGATGCCACAAGCTTGGCACACCTATCTTTGGGCAGTTTTGCCCATTCCTCTTTGCAGCACCTCTCAAGCTCCATCAGGTTGGATGGGAAGCGTCGGTGCACAGCCATTTTCAGATCTCTCCAGAGATGTTCAATTGGATTCAAGTCTGGGCTCTGGCTGGGCCACTCAAGGACATTCACAGAGTTATCCTGGAGCCACTCTTTTGATATCTTGGCTGGGTGCTTAGGGTTGTTGTCCTGATGAAAGGTGAACTGTCACCCCAGTCCGAGGTCAAGAGTGCTCTGGAGCAGGTTTTCATCCAGGACGTCTCTGTACATTGCTGCATTCATCTTTCCCTCTATCCTGACTAGTCTCCCAGTTCCTGCGGCTGAAAAACATCCTCACAGCATGATGTTGCCACCACCATTGGCCTGGTGATGAGTGGTGCCTGGTTTCCTCCATACATGATGTCTGGCATTCATGCCAAAGAGTTCAATCGTTGTCTCATCAGGCCAGAGAATTTTGTTTCTCATGGTCTGAGACTCCTTCATATGCCTTTTGAAGAACTCCAGGTAGGCTGCCATGTGCCTTTTACTAAGGAGTGGCTTCCATCTGGCTACTCCACCATACAGGCCTGATTGGTGGATTGCTGCAGAGATGGTTGTCCTTCTGGAAGGTTTTTCTCTCTCCAGAGAGGGACGCTGGAGCTTTGACAGAGTGACCATTGGGTTCTTGGTCACCTCCCTGACTAAGGCCCTTCTCCCTCGATCACTCAGTTTAGACAGCCGGCCAGCCCTAGGAAGAGTCCTGGTGGTTCTGAACTTCTTCCATTTACAGATGATGGCGGCCACTGTGCTCATTTGGACCTTCAAAGCAACAGAAAGTTTTCTGTACCCTTCCCCAGGTTTGTGCCTTGAGACAATCCTGTCTCAGAGGTCTACAGACAATTCCTTTGACTTCATGCTTGGTTTGTGCTTTGACATGCACTGTCAACTGTGGGACCTTAGACAGGTGTGTGCCTTTCTAAATCATGTCTAATCAACTGAATTTACCACAGGTGGACTCCAATTATGTTGTAGAAACATCTCAACGATGATCAGTGGAAACAGTATTTTTTTTTTGATTTTGTATACTTTATTGATCCCCAGAGGGGAAATTGAGGGCATCTACCTGGATGGATGAAGCAACCATGGTATGGCACTATCCCTATGCACCTGATCTCAATTTTGACCTTCTTGGCAAAGGCTGTATACTTATGTACATGTGATTTGTTAGTTTTTTATTTTTAATAAATTTGAAAAAAATCTCAAAAAAGTTTTCACATTGTCATTATGGGGTATTGTGTGTAGAATTTTGAGGGAAAAAAAATGAATTCAATCCCTTTTGGATTAAGGCTGTAAGATAACAAAATGTAGAAAAAGTGAGGAGCTGTGAATACTTTCCGGATGCAGTGTATACCTACATATGTGTGCTTGGGTTTGCGCGCATGATGTCTCTGTTCCAAATGGGGTGCATGTACTTAAGATGCATGTACTTAAGGTTATTTCCTATAAACCAGAAGTATGAGAGAGGACAGACATAACATTAGTAAATGGTGAAAAAATACAGATTAACATACAACAACAACCTAACAACTTCAGCAAAATTAGCTACAACAGACAAACAAGCAAACAACAACCTCAGCAAAAAAGAATAAAGCATTAGACAAATATTAACAAATGAAACCAAGATCGAATAAGAGATCTGCGCACAATCGCACTCTTTTTCCACATGTCGCTAAGGAAACAAAATAGGCTCTAGAATAACCAGGGGTTTATGGTTTTATCCATAAACAGCTTGACATCTACAAACAATATCCACAGAGACAATAGCTTGTTTACCTTGCTGGATTTTTTGTTTCCTAATGGGAAAAAAAGCTTCTTTCTCCTTTCCATGATTTCCTGTGGAAATTGATCATTTAGACCAGCGGTCCTCAACCTTTTTTGTACTAGGGACTAGTTTCATGGATGAATATTTTCCACGGACCAGTTAGAGGTGCGGGGGTTCCAACAACAAAAACCTTTGTCAGTTCAGAGCATGTAATCTGAAACAATTACACTTTATATTAGGCAATTACTATGATTCTACAGCATCATATCAACTCACGGTAATCAGTGGGAACTCTGGGCTTGTTTCCCTGCAACTAGAATTTTGTTTTTGGCTCATTTTTTCAAGAGTTAGCTTGTGTCAATGATGCGTGAAATGTCGCGCCAGAGTCAAGAGCAGTTGTGAAGCGAGGGCAAAATAAAATCTCCGCAAGACTAATGGAAAAAATAGCTTTAATATTAACCACAATTGTTTTTCTTTGCGGCCCGGTACAAAATGATCCACGGACCAGTACCGGTCCAGGGACCGGGGGTAGGGGACCCCTGATTTAGACCATAATTGGTGTTTTTAAGCTGCCTGCCCTGCCTCTGTACCAGAATTTTTTCCTTGAAATGTTCAAATTTGGCAACAATAGGTCTGGGACGTTAATTTTGGGAATTTTTTGCCCAATGTGGTGGACTCCGTGGAAGGTAATTGATTTTGTAACTTCGGGGGACAGTTTCAGCTACGTGGACATGAATTCAGGGACCAGCTGTTCTGCATTTTCATTATTTTTTTCAGCAATTCTGGAAAAAGCAAGGTTATCTCTCATGCTGCATGACTGCAAATTGAGAAGTTTCCTTCATTATCCGGTTCTCTCTTTCAACAATGCCAAGTCGCGTGGTTAGTGTGTTTACTGACTTTTTCAAACTATTGTTTTCTTCTAAGAGAGAAATGAGCTGCGCGACTGCACAGGCCGCCTGCTGGACGTGGGACTCAGGCAGGTCACCCGATCAGTCACCCCTTGCTATGCCTGGGGCCTGGGACTCTGGTCAACCCCCTGAACTTTGGACTCCTAGGGAAGGGGGTTAGTGTCCTAGGTGGGGGTTGTTAGGAGGGTCACTGCCCTATATTTTGCATATTATTTTTTGTATTTTTCAAAATACTGGCTGTTCCAAACCCAGCTCTGACCCGTGGTTATTTTGGCCCGCTTCTCTATTTTACACCAGGCGCTTTGGAGAGTCCTTTGGGTCCTGGTTCCCTGACAGCTCAGGCATGCCTCCCTCCTCCTGTCAGTATTGCAAGCTGATCCTCATTATTGGGTGTTCACACACTTACACGCACACACTTCATTCATTCCTGTTCACACGCTCATACACTCACTCATGCACACATGTCAATTATGTCCAGCCCTCACGTTTTCCCACCGGCGGCCTCTTTCCTCATTAGTATTGTGACTACTTTAACGCTGTGAGAGTTGAGAGAAATCGCCGGAGCATTACATGTGCTTCATTCATGGCAGCATGTACCTCTGTGAATGTAAGTTGTCATTACTTATTATTTTCAGCCTGACTAAGTTGTCTTCTCTTGCACTACATGACTCTTTTAGTTTGTTGGTGTAAGCGGCTGTTCCTGCCTCTTTCCCTCATCCACCGGACTGCACAGACCCCCCGGGTCCCTCCAGCTCTGTAAGTCTATGTTTGCCTTTCACTCCGTGCCGACAGCAGCCCTGCGGCACTAGGCATTCCTCTCCTCGGGCTGTAGAGCATCCAGGTGGCGCTTATGTATGTCTGGTGGCCTAAGCTCATCATTTTCACTCTCCATTCAATGTGGGACTGTTTACTGGACAAGGTTTGGGGGTTTTTGTTGATAAAGTGCACAAATCAATCTCTGCTCATGGGCTTCTTATTCTGTCCTCTGTGCGCTGCGTAATGGCGCAAGAGGATTCACAACAAAATCGCACCAATCCAAGCTGTCAGCGGTGGGTCATTTAAACTGTAGGGATGGCTTACCTAACATTGGAAAAGAAAAACCTTCGTCAGCTTTTTTGTAATATGACATAGTGGTAAGCTAACAAATTAATGCTGCCTTTACACTAATGCCACTACACTGTAAACACTGACGCTGACACTATAATGCAAGATTTATGTTTGGTATCATAGCTTGCTAAAGTTAGCAAAGTAGCGCTTACCTTTGATTTGACGATGAACAATTTCATTCTCTTCACCTCCCACACAGCGGAATTATTTACCCATCAAGATCGAAAATACATATAACTATCTGTACTTTTAAAAGCTTTCATCCTGGCAGTAGTATAAGGCGAGGGACTCTCTACAAGATATATACACATCATCAAAGCTGAGCTCCGGGAGGGACTTTGCTGATTTCAGAGATTTAAATAATTCCGCGGGAGCTGTATACGAATCACAAGTCCCCAAAACTTGTAGTTTGTCGAGATATCTTTGTTTTTGTTCTTTAGAAAGGTGATCTAAGTATTCCAGGCTTGGGACAGGAGGGAAAATGACCGGCTTTGTTGCAGTCCCGCCGACTGTCCACTATTGGCCGCCATGCTGGAGTAATGTTTTGCCCTCCAGGGCTCTGCAAGGGCCACGTGACTGAAAGCTGAGGCAGGTCAGGAGCTGAGCCGGCTTGGCTTCCCCCCCGGCTCGGTCCCGATCTCTCTGTGGGTTTTGGTTCCGCTGTGCATGTACATATTATGTATTCTGTGGTGTTTCCTTATTGTTAGGCACTGCCTGACTGGCAGCTGTTTGACAGCCGCTGTGACCTACTTTTGATGAACTCGGCTGACAGTCTGCCAGTCTGGCCACGTCCCCTCTCTCCCTCATTTCCATCTGCTGTTCCCAGCCCCGTTTATCATCCTTCACGCGCCTCGCCCAGGTGTTCCCAATGTGTTATGCCAGCAGTGTTTATACTTAGGCAGCTCTTTGCTAGTCAAACACCATTGGACCATTGTACGTGCTCACATGGTTGTTCTTCGCCGTGTGACCGTCACGTCAGGTGAAGGATCATTTGTGTTTGTGCTCGCTGGCGGACTTGGATGACTCAGACTGTTCCTGCATGGTGAGTAAGAGCTATCTGCGTTTCTGTTTGCAGTTGTGCTACTACACTTGCCTGTAGCGTTTCCACTTGCGGCACAACTGCTACGCTTAGGCACTGCTGCCCAGCTCTTCTCCCGTGCCAGCCAAGCATCCTGGAGAACTCTAAGTTTACCCGAGCATTTTGTCATTTTGTCCTGTCTGTTTTTGTGGCCACGGTGCACAGTGGTCTGCCTGCTGCGCGCAATTCGTGTGAGCCGTTTTGTGCACAACTGTTATATTTCTGTAAGTCTTTATTTTTTGAACTGGTTGATATCAATAAATGTGTGTTTGGTGTAACCCGGCACTTAAGTCCGTTCCTCCTTCTCCTCCTCCGTGCGCTTTTCCACAGCGCACGGGGAGCTTATGACAGAAAACTATGACTAAAAATCAGTTTGTCTGTCTTTGGACTCTCTTTGCCAGAGAAGCAGCCGCCTTCAGCCATGTGTGCCAACCTGGGATGAGGCATTGCATGCCAGATGAAATTAATTTATCTTGAACATGGTATATCAATAAAGTTAGAAGTAGAGCATCTGCCCCACAACCAAAATGTTGTGGGTTCAAGTCCTGGCCTGGTCATACCAAGAACCATATAAAAATTGTACTTCCTGCCTTCTAGCTTGGTGCTCAGTGAAAATAGAATGGAGGAAGGAAAGTTGCTTATCCAGCCACAGAGGGAGCACAAGCAACTGTACTCCCTGTAGATAAATTGGAAGGGTTGCATCAGGAAGCGCATTCGGCGTAACAATTCTTGCCAAAACAACTTGCGGCTCATCATGATATAAGGTGATGATACGCTATGGTGAGCCCGAAGGGGAGCAGCCAAAAAAAAACAAACAAACAAAAAAAAGGATATAATAATCAATATGTAAAGTGTCAATGTATCACAATATATCAGTCGTGGTATATTAAAGTGTATGAATGTGTTTGTGTTATGGGACATAATTGAAATTGACATGACAAGAATTCCTGTCTTGTGAACACACACACAGACATTCACACATACACACAAACATACAGTATATACATACATTCAACTATCTTCCATGTGAGTGATTTCAGCAGATATACGTTAGTTTTCCTTATTTGGAGATCTCAAATCAAAATGCTCCAAATCAGCAGAAGTTCTTTGCCTTTTTGGTGGTTCCATTTTATAAGAAATACTCTCAGTCTCTTGTACATAACAATCCTCAGCATCACCTACCAAGCAGAACACTTCCTGTATTTCCTGGACCTGTTTTCAGCAAGTGAGTCACACAATGAGGCAGTCACATGATTTTTAGAGAAATGGGACTCTGACTTGGGTCACATGATCTTCTGAAACACCATTCGGGCCTCGATACAGGCTTCATTTAGACATGCCCCCTTGCTTGACACAGGCTTTGGGACTTCAGTGTCAGACATAACATCACTACTACCTTCTTCCCAGGACCTCCGGCTGAGCTCAGTTGGCGATGGTAAAAACCTGTTCAAAACCTTCTAAACCTACCTTATCCAACTCTGCACAACCTGAGTGGAGGAAGAGCAATGGCCTGCAAAGATTCCCACAATGTGGTCTTAAGTTCCACCTGTAAGGAAAACAATCCAAATATTACCTGCAGTTGTTCAGCTGTATACTCACCATTTTCTTCTTCTCACCCATCTTCGCAGGTGTTGCCAGTTCCTCTCAGATCATGTCACTCACCTTGTAAATAAACTCGTTAAATCACCATACAAACTTTTCTGGTCAGTGTCTCCTTCTGGGTCAATTAATTAAAAGTGTCACATAATGGCATAATGCTTGTTAAATAATATCTGGAACAATGTGAAACCAGTGTTTTTGTGCTACACACTCAAGGCAATATTTGAATAAAAGTATGTTTTACAAATTTTTCTGTTCTTTTTATTGATGTTCCCACCTCTGGCTCAAGGTGTCCCCAGACAGCCCTGGGCTATCTGATCTTTAAAGGTCGGCAGGGTTTACCTTGGTTTGTACATGGATGGGAGATTGCCTGATGCTGGTATAGGTGCCCCCCACACACACAACCAAAATGGATCAAATGGCGGTTACTGTTTAATGACCTTAAAAACGTGGCTTTTCACTTTTCAACCAAATTTAGACAATCCAGAGATGCTTATATGTCTTTTCAGCGACCTAAAGACAGATTTTCATCTTGATTTTTCAACCAAATTTAGACCATGCAGAAATGTTGTTATGAAGATGCCTTTTCAACAACCTGAAAAAGATGGCTTTTCACCTTTCACTTGTCAACCAAAACTGGACATTTTTTAAATGGTTGGCAACAGTTTTTCAACCAGTTTGTGCTGGGAGGGATCTTTTTTCCATAGAGAGGGGTGTTTTTTGTGTTGTTTTTTCATGCTTGTTATTTTCTCAACCTGTTATTCTTTTGTGAACCTCATCCTTCTTTCGTAGGACAGCTGCAAAACTCAATTAAAAAATAAGTTTGCATTGCTGTTTTATTGCTTTAACTAATAACATACATCACGTAGTGATGCAACCTGGACACATTATCAGTGATGTTACCTGGGGTCCTCGAGTGTTTCGGGTCTTTCAAACATCATAGTCTCACCCAGGCAGCCCAGCAGGCGGTGATAGCCCCTGCTTTTGTCCAGGTATCGCTACCCTACCCACTGATCTCTTTTTTGATCCACAGCCCTCGTGAGGCAACTTGTTGCCTCTGTGGCCTCCTTGATGGCCCTCTGCCTCCTGGCCCCTGTGATGCCCAGCATGTTATAGACCCTGCAGAGGGACTGGCCTGCGAACCCCCTGCAGCCCACCTCCATGGGCTTGCATCTTGTGCGCCACCCATGTTCAGCATATTTGGCCCTCTTCCTCTCTTTGGCCTCCTCAATACAGTCCTCCCAGGGGACAGTGAGCTCCAAGAGAACAACCTGCTTAGAGGTTGTTGAAATTAGAACAAGATCTGGCCTGAGCATCATTACAGCTACCTGTTCTGGGAACTTTAGTTTTTTCCCAAGGTCTACCCTTAGGTCCCAGTCTTTTGCTGACGCAAGCAGGCCAGAGGAAGTGGACCTGGCAACAATTAATGGGGTTTTTTTTGTTTTTTGTTTTTTTCCTAGCTCTGATGAAAGCAATGGTCTTTTTCTCTGGGAGGAGGCTCTTCCAGTGCTCAGTTCCACTGCAGATGGTATTTAACAATATATCATTAAACGTAATGTTGCTGCCCCGTATCCCTCTGCCAAATAGCTGAAGAGTTTCCATAGAGGAGTCAGAGCACATTGATATCCAACAAAGCGATGCTGTACAGCAACACAGATGTTGTTCAGTTGAAAGTAAAGGGCTGCCTAATGCTGACATGAACCAGTATGAATAAGGTAGAGATAGCTCAAGTTCAGTTTTTGAAATTCCAGTACTTTTTGATGGTGAAAATTGGCTCCAAGCATGAATCCATTACACTCCATTGCGGATCTGACTCTCTGTTCAGCTCCCCTTTCTCCTTCTCTGAAACGAGAGAAGGCAGACCACTGACTAATGAAGGTAATTCCATGCTTACTCAGAAGTATTTCACATAAAGACAAATTAATTATGATTTTAAAGGGGGCAAATTAGCCACTTTTTCCATATGTTGACACAGTGCCAAGAAGTCTTAATGGAATATCTGTGGTATACTTTGGTCAAAATCCATTCATGATCTAATAGCTTAGCTGCCTGATTTACTGAACCATCAACTTCTCCCCACTGAGGCAGTCTCCAAGGTGGTAAAGAGGTCAAACTCGGCCGGCAATCCAAAATGCTAGCTGGCCAATGAGAAGCAAATTACAGCTAAAATTGAACAAAATAAGTCATTGCAAAATATATTATTTGGGATAGGTGGGAGCCAGGACATGTAGTAGGGTGACTATAGTCATTAAGCTATCCCCTTAGCAGCCATAGTAGCACTGTCAGGATGGGTTTGGATCCTACCATCATCAGTAAAATGGGTGGAGATGAAACAGGAGGGTGGTGTCATTTCAGAAGCTCCTGTTTTACCATCAAAATCAGAGCAAAATTAAAACTGCTCATTTAGAGAGACGTACTGTGATCAAGACTGACTAATAAACTTGCAGTGTTGTTTTTCAGAGACTTTTGTCATTAGTCACTCCAAATACCCAAACAGATTCACAATGGCACATTTTCATCATACACTACTCACAAAAAGTTAGGGATATTTGGCTTTGGGGTGAAATTTCAGAATGCACCTAAAATGCATTATAACCTTTACAGATGAACTTAATTTGACCTTCTCTAACCTTTTGAATGCACATGTCCAACTGTTCAATGCTTCAGTACTTTTTGCATAACTTGCTGTTCTCTAGCAAGGTGTTTAACGGCAAAATTCACAACAGGTGTTTGAGCCATTAATTTTCTGCTTCAATTAGAATTGGTATTTAAACAGTCCTCTTCATCATGTTGCTCACATTTTGACATCATGAGACCAAGACGATACCTAACAATTGATCAACAGTACCTCGCCATTGCGAGGCCTCAAACAGGATGTTTTCAGAGGGAAGTGGCCACTGAGCTTAGAGTGTCACAGAGTGTCATCAGCAGGTTGCAACAGAGATACAGAGAGACTGGAAGAGTCACAGAAAGGCATAGAAGTGGATATCCTTTGGCCACATCCCATGCTGATGACCACTCCATTATGAACAGTACCCTGCAGAATCGGATGATGAATGCCACTGAACTCCAGGCACATTTCAGGGAGGTGAGAGGCACCCAAGTGTCACGTCAGACCATTTGAGACCGTTTACATCAGTGTGGTCTGCGTGCTAGACGACCTGCAAGGGTACCTGACCACACCACCAGGCAAAGGCGTCATCATCTTGGATGGGCCAGGGAGCATTTACACTGGACAAGGGACCAGTGGACTGTTCTCTGATAAAAGTCGATTCATGTTGAGCAGAAACAATGGCCACCAGTGGTATTGGAGACATCAAAGACAGCACTGTGCGTCAGCCACTGTTGTCACCATGTTACAGTCTGGGCAGGTGTGTCTAGTAAATCCAGAGCTGCCCTACAACTTGTGAATGGTATGGTGACAAGCCAATACTACCTGAATAACATAATCCAGTCATTGTGCCCCTGCGTGAACAACACAGGCCTAATTTCATCTTCATGGACAACAATGCTCCAGCTTATCAAGGTCACATCATTAGGAAACGGTTACAGGAGGATGTGGTACCTCAAATGGAGTAGCCTGCACTTTCTCCAGACGTGAGTTCCACAGAAAACCTATGGGATCAGTTGAGTCGCCGTGTAGAGGGTCGTAACCCTGCACCCCATAACCTCAATGACCTGAGGGCCGCCCCTCAAGAAGAGTTGAATGCCATGCCTCAGCAGACAATAAATAGACTTGTGAACAGCATGAGACGTCATTGTCAAGCTGTAATTGATGCCCAAGGGTACATGACAAGTTATTAAGACATAGACATTTTTTGTTTTGGTATACCCACCACTGATGTTGGCTTTTGTTTCAGTAAATTGTTTGAGATGAGGAAATCACCATTGCATGGGTCTACTTAAATGTCCTACTTTCATTATATAATATCACTGTAGCATGAACTTTTTACATTTTCCATAAATTTCACCCGAAAGCCAAATATCCCTAACTTTTTGTGAGTAGTGTATGTTCCCTTTCAGGCCAAATAAAACTCTTGCCCGTAGAATCAAGTAATTTTTACCAAGTAATGTCAACAGAATGATGCCTTTTAACTTTTGTCAACAACCCTCTTTGCTTCTATTGAGAAAAGTAAACAATCCATAAGAGCTGTGAAAGTAAAACATTTGGATGATCTTCACAATGTAACAAGAAACTGGGCTCCAGGAATTCTTTGTCCTGCAGTCTGAGTCACACCCACCAGCTTTGGTGTAAATACCTTTTCAAGAAAGAACAGAGACCAGCTAAATGATATTGTGCAACTCCCCCCACCCCCTCCCAGCTCTCTCTTAGCACAGCAACCCTGGGCGCATAATTCAAGTCAAACTGCAGCACACTAATTTATCACAATACAACACAGGCTGCAGTTATTGCCTACTTAAAATGTAGCGCTCAAACATTTATCAGTGTAAATCAATGCCTCAGACTACATGTGCAGAAGAGCACTTTATCTTGCATTAAAATGTTGAGTAGCTGAGTAATAAAATGAAGCTAATAAATTATTCTCACTTGTGGCTGTAAGCGAAGTGAATACAGTTTTCAGATTCAGATAAATAAATGAAACTAAAACATAAGAAACAATTAATTATCTCAAAAGTTTTGGGGTGCGGTGAACAGGATATTCTATCCCTAAATAGCAGTTTGTTTACAAAAGACTTTAACATCAACAAAACCCTAAAATCTTGCAATGAAATCAAACATTCCCCCACACAACTGATCTTTTGGTCAAATGAGACCATCCTTCTAATGAAAAAGAGCAAAATGACAACAAAATACAGGAAAACAAAATACAACATATGATATATCCACATATCATTTTGTTTGGCCTCCTTTAGCTTTGATTTTTGACTAAACAGATGACATCTGGCTATTTTTTTTTAAATTCTCAAACCTGTTATCTTTTATAGAAGGATGAGAACTTAATGATGAGTGAAAATTTTTGAAAATGAGTGGTATGTAGGGACTAGATATTAGTAAATAGAGCAGTTCATAACTTTGGAATGCATTTCTTTCAACTGTGATCACATTTTTGAGTTTTAGATTTTAAAGTTTAGGCACTGTCTATGGGATCTATCTGAAACTGTTGTAAGAAAGGCTATAAAAACTGCCTGAAACTAACTATGGTAACAGATTTACAACAGTACACTCATTTTCTAAGAGGAAATAGTTCGTGATTCATTGAAATGTGCAAACATAAATGGAAATACTGTATACAAGGCAAAAACGAAGTTTGTACAATTCACCAAGCTTTGATGTCAATATTTGGTCTGTCCCAGGTCTGTCCCAGGACACAGTGGAGCGGACTATGTCTCCCAGCCGGCTGGGAATGTCTTGGTATCCTTTCTGAAAAGCTGGAGCAGGTGGCCAGGGAGAGGGAAGTCTGGGCTTCTGTGCTTGAGCTGCTGCCTCCGTGACCTCTGGATGTGTGGTAGAAAATGAATGGATGGATGGACAAAGATGACTGCTTGTAGAAAACAAGCAAATTTCCAAAATCAATGATAATTCTTGGTTACATGTCAGGTAAAGGGCCAGGGGTGATGCCAGTTAATAGCTCAACAGTACACAAATGTACATTGAAGTTTTGGACACTTTTCATATTCCATCAGCAATTCCATCAGGAATATGAAAAGTTCTTCAGGATGGGTATATAAACTCAGTGGGCCCTATTACAGTGATCAACATTGTGCATTTGCGGCACATCTCCCATCTTGCACCGGTGGATACGTCCGTTTATGCCAACACCTAGTCTGTTTTTCACGCTTTGCTGAGATCTTTTTCAGCCCTGCGCTGAGATCTTCTCAGAAACAGAATTTTTTTTTTTTTGCCCCTCTCTCCCTCCCCACCCTCCCTTCTGACTTCTTCATATCCCTTCAACTCCCTCCCCCATTCCCCCCATCAGGTCCAGCATAAGTAAGACAATTTACATATAGTATTAAAGTTATTATACAGCAATAGGAGCCTATAAGTACTATTTATATACAGTATATATCAAATATGTCCAGAGCTCCTCTTGGAAAAGTAAATGTGTTTGGTATAACAACACGAGCAGACGTCTGTTCTGCTTGCCAAACTGTTGGGCAGGACAGGTATTAAAAACAACAACAACAGCAACATTGGTCACTGGTTTCTTATTTCTTTGGTTCTATACCAGTGGAGAGGCAGATGCTTTAAAATTTCCTCCTCATTAACATAGTCATCAGGCATTTTATAGTTGTAATAAAGCAGCTCCACTTAACTATATACTTGACAGGAAATCTATCAACTGATAAAGAGTAGAACAGTTTGTTTTGACTGAGCAATCTATTCGGACAATAAAGAGTTAAAATAGTTTGGGGAAAAAAGTAACAAATTTATGAAAAAAAGTTGCAAGTTTAGAAGAAAAAAAATCTAATTTATGAGAAAAAGTTACAACTTTATGATAATAGTTGCAAATTTGCAAGAAATAAGTGGTAAACCTATGAGTTAAAGAAAAGCAAGTGAGGAAAAAAGATGCACAATTATAATAAAAATGTACTAATTTAAAGGAAAAAGTTACAGATTTATGAGGAAAGAAACTGAAAGTTTAAGAGAAACAACGTTGCAATTTTATTGTAATGACCCATGAATGGTCATACGTTTTAAAAATAACAATCCTCCAAAATCATTCCACAGCACCACTCTTTCAGTCCATTCCATTATTTCCAGCCAGCCTACTCTATAATTAACCAATCCCAGCCACCCACATCCACTAATCACCAGTTTCTTTTTTTTTTTAATTATTTTTTTTTATTTCTTATTTTGTACCCGTAGGTAGATTTGTTTTGCAGTCTGGTGACAAGCCACCAGCTGCCAGTCGCTGCGTGCGCAAGCGCCCCGTATCCCTAACCTGCATGTTTTTGGCATGTGGGAGGAAACCGGAGAAATCCCGGAGTAAACCCACGCAACACAGGGAGAACATGCAAACTCCACACAGATCACTGTTGGTCGGGGGCAGGGATCAAACCCACGATCTCACGATCCCCGCAATCCCCCGGCCGAGGGTAAACTGTGCTGCCACAGTGCTAACCACTGCGCCACCGTGCAGCCGTGCAGTTTCAAACAGTGTATATCCAGGAGGGAAAGCCGCTCAGGATGGGAGAAGTAAGAGACTTGCACCGTTTGCATGATTAAGTCCGTGCTTTCTGCTGCTTTGATTTGCTGTGCTGGAGGCCCACCAAAAAGCACTCTTTAAACCCTCTTTATACTCCTTACATCTACGAGGTCCCATTCCTCAAAGGTTGCTAACAACTAAACTAGAAAAGCACTCGGAGAGCGCAGACCTCCGCCAAGCGCCACAATTCCCCCCATGCAGTGTTTGTGTGTACGTTTTCAGATTCCTTGAGCATGTAAACATATGACTAGCAATTGGATTCACAATGATTATTTGTTTATTTGACAGGGACAGTGCAATAAAGACACAATTAATCAATGACAATCAATGTGATAGTGATAGGATTAGTGGTTCAGTAGTAAAAGCATTGCCTCCTTGGCGGAGGTAATAAACTGAAGTGTTGCTGTTGTGTCCATCTCCTCCACTGACGGATGCAAATTGGGTAGACAGGTTGCCGTGGGTTTTATATTATATTGTAACGTGCTGCTCGACATGGCGACGTCCCACCGGGAGGTTCGAACTCACGCCTCCCGCTCCAGAGTCCCGCACTCTACCTGTGTCGCCAATAGGGTCAACCCACTTGGCAAGCCAAGTAGGGTGCTCATATTGAGTTCGCTACAATATTATTTTTTGGGGGGTTGCGCTCCGCGGCAAACGAGAATTTAGAAGCTTCGCCGGCAGAGAGCTCGTTTTTGCGCAACGCCTATGGCTGGCCGGTGAATTTGTGCCAAATGCGCAGCTCCTATGGCTGGCCGGTGAATTTCTGCCAAAGAATCCGTCGGCGGACAGCTGCCCGTGTGAGGTTTTGCGGCGGGCCCAGGCCAGCAGTGTTTTCCGCGTCCTTTTGTGCCTAAAACGTTGAAGAACGCAGAGTTTGTGTTGCAGACACGACGACCAGCGCCCTCCATTGCGCCTGCGCACATGTTGAAAATGGCTGTATGTCACAGTGTTGAATGAAAAATGCTTTAAAAAATTCCTGTATCCAGACGGTGAACCGGATCACCCCCAAAATTTAATCAGTTCTTCCTTGTACCATTTCCAATAACGCCTGAAAGTTTCATGGAAATGCGTCCAAGATTTTTTGAGTTATCTTGCTAACCAACAGACAGACAGACAGACAGACAAACAAACAGACAAACCCCGGCAAAAACATAACCTCCTCCTGGCCTTTTCGGCCTGGCGGAGGTAATAAAAGCTACTGAAAAACAGAATGGTGCAGTGAGTAGAACCTTGAAAGAAAAACATTTTTGTTGTTTGACTGCAACAGAGACTCTGGGTTAACTGTTTACTCTGTGACTAGGTTTCTCTAGTTCTGTTTCTTTTTATGGTTTATGTTTCCTGGTTATTATATCTTAGTCTAGTCTTGTCATTCTGTGTGATTCTAATTCTAATGTAAGTCCTCCTGATTTGAGTTTATTCTGGTCTAGGTTTGGGTTATGTTGTTATATTCTTTGTGTCTAGTTTTGCCACCCTTGACCTTAGTTTATATTATAGTATCATCTGTGCAATTCTTCTAGTTTAGGTTCTCTTGACTTGAGTTTACACTGTATTTTTGTATGATTTACATCGAGTTAATCTCTTTGGTTGGGTTTATTCTTTAGCTTTCTGTTTTTTGGTTGTCAGTACTTCCTGCTTATGTCTGTGTCTGGTCACGATTCTGTGCTTTATAGTTTTGGTTAAGTTACCTTATTGGTTTGATCTCTCTCACCTGAGTTTGCACCAGGTCCTGTTTCATAATCTGTGCAGTTTAAATTCAGTGTAGGCTCTAGCTACCATGCTGCAGCACTGACCAGTTTCCTGTCCGATTTACCTGACCTTTCATGTTGGAAATTATCCGGTTAAAGGTTTATCTTTGGATTCCTTCATTGTCTGTATTTCTGTTATTCGTGTTCTTAGCCTATTTTCCTGGAGTTTGAGTTTATTCTGGTCACTGTGCCATGTTTTGTTTCCAGTTATTTCAGTGTTTTCAGTAAGTTCATTTTTTTCTGGCCTAAGCCTTGGGCCTGTTTGATTATTTAAATATATCATCTCCAACATATCATTGCCTGCACTTGGGTTCTGTCTGCCTCCTTGGTCATGACAGTTTCACACCCATTTTGTTCACACTTATTGCCTGAGAAGCTCATGCTGATGAGTTTGGAAAAAAAATATACTGTCAAGTGCAAGGCAATAATAAAGACAATAACAATGTCTGCAGAGCATTACTGAGCCATCCATCGCTCCATATGCAGAACCTGTAGTCCTTGTTCCAAAAAAGACTACCAAATTATGATTTTGTGTGGATGTTAGAAAACTGAATGATACCACAATAACAGATGCATAACCATTTCAATTCTAGAATCACTTTCTGGAGCTTTTGTTTTTGTTTTTTTTGTTTTTTCAACTTTGAACTTTAACAGTAGTTTTTGCCAAGTTCCTATGGAAGTATTAAAGCGCAGAGAAAAACTGCTTTTGTTTGTCCTTTTCACTTCTTCCACTTTAATGTAAATAAATAAACTTTAATGCCCCCGCAACATTCTAAAGGCTCAGGGAAATTATGATGGATGAGATCCAAGGAAAACTCTGCATGTCTATCTCAGGGATGGACAACTTTGATGGTAGTGAGAGCCACAGAATTTTTTTCCCTCACTTTTCGAGGGCCAGATTTACATGTAAACCTTCTGTAGGGGAAGGGAGGGTATTATTTCCTGCAAAGTGAAAAGTTTCACAATTAAAACTGAAAATGCAAATGACAATAAAAGCTACTCAGGCAGCTACTCACTGTCTCTCACCCAAAGATGCTTGGATAGGCTCAAGCCCCGCCCCCCCCAACCCAAAAAGGATTAAGCAGTAAAAGATGGATGGATGGATAGATACAATTATGTCGTAGAATAGAAGAATAAAATAGGCTTTATTGTCATTGTACACTTGTACAGTACAACGAAATTGTGAATGCTCCACCAGGCAGCTGTGCAATAAAGTAAGAGAGAAGGACTAAATAAAACACGGTTATAGAACACACGATTAAACACACAACTGAAAATAAAAATAAAAATAGCCCAGGATTATGGAAATATACACAGGTATGGTAGTGGCTTCACAGGTGGAACTATGTACACACAACTGAACACAAACATCATGACCTCCATCCACCCACCCTCTACCACTTTTCCAGAGTTCCGGGTTGTGGAGGCAGCAGCTCAAGCAGAGAAGCCCAGGCTTCCCTCCCCCCGGCCACCTGCTCCAGCTCTTCAGAGAGGACACTAAGATGTTCCCAGACCAGTTGGGAGACATAGTTTCTCCAGCGAGTCCTGGGTCTGCCCCGGGGTCTCCTCCCAGTTGGATGTGCCTGAAACACCTCAAGTGGGAGGCGTCCAGGAGGCAACCTGATCAGATGCTCAAAGCACCTCAGCTGGCTCCTTTTGATATTAAGGTGGGTTCAAAAGATCGATACAACAATATAGATCAATCAACGTTTGACTGAGCCGACATCAATCCACAAAATCTGCGGATCGATCTTTTAATATAATGCTTTTATGTCTGTGAACGTCTGCTGAGTCTGATCGTGTCGAAACCAGGTCAGTGAGCCAGGAACCACGGCCATGAACCAGAAACACCCGGCGCGCTAACAGAGCTAACAGCTAACAAGCTAACGGATATGCTGGTTGTTCTTCTGTGGTGTTAAAATGGTTCTCATCCGGCAAAAGTTCCCTGTGGCGCGTGCGCACGTCTTTACTTTCGTGTTTACATGAGCGGACTTGTTGACGTGCATGTCTCTTAATTTATCAGTAAAAGTCACTGTAAAGACTGTCCTCAATAGTTTCCGAATATTTTTCGTAAAGAGGGGGGAAACAGTCTTGTACTACGTGCAGCGCTGTGTTGGAACATAAAGTCAATGATTGATAAACTGAAAACGCATGGAGACTGGCTGAAACCCGTGAAGAGAGAGGGAGACTTGGAGCTACCGAAATTGTAAGTAAAATATCATCTGTTTGTTTTAACATTTGTGTCGTAAATTAATAATTTATCCAGCATGATGGTGGTTTCTTTTACAAACTACTGAAACAGAGTTAACTGTTGGTTAAGAACTGTGAATAAATGCAGAATCAAGGTATATTTTATGAGATTATGGACTTCTAGCACTTAAGTGAGAGATTTGAAGATAGTAAATCACATTAAAATGAAAATGGCAGAATTAATAAAGGCTGCAGTAGGAGCCATTTTTTACTCCATAGAACTAAACTGAAATGAACAAATCTTCCCAGGAAATGAATTGAAACCCTTTTCAAAAACTGAAAGTTAATTTGTAGTTAAAACATAAACAACAAAAAAATAAAAGAAACTAAATTATTAAACCCTACTGTGGTGTGAGGATTTAAAAATATGATTATTAATTTTACTGTAAAATCTATTCTTTTCACCTCCCCTTCAGATGTGTGAAGACTGGGTTTCCACTCCAAGGTCCATCCTGCACTGACACCTTCTGAAGGGATGAGGTTGTCAGTGGAGGACCATCCCCGCTTCACTGTGAATTTCTGCACAGATGAAGACCTCAAATTTTTCAGGCTCTTAGTTTGTAAATTCAAGATTCAAGAAGGTGCTGCCATAATTTTCTCCATACTCCAATATGCATTCAGTGCAATTTAGTTGTTGTAATTACTAATTCTTTTATTTCTTTTTTTAATTTAAGTTCTCAGTGAGAATACAATGTTGGTCATTTTTTGACCATTTTACTGAGCATTTAATTCTACATAAATCATTGTTTAACAGGATATTTTTGGCAATCCTGTGCTTTTCTTGTGGTGTTACATGTCATGGGCGGCTAGAGTGCGCCCCCTCCTTCCTGTTCATCCCTCCTTAGGTCATAAACGCACCTGAGTGAGAAGATGCACCTGCTCCCTCTCATCAGCCAGCGTTTATAAGGAAGCGCCCTTCGGTGACTCAATGCTGGCTCGTCTGGGTATACTGCCCGAAATCGGACAAGCAAGTACATGATTCACACAGGTGAAGACGCTATTAACCTGTGCGTTCTCTTCTCCCTTCAGGTTGCTGCCATTGTGCGGATGTGTCTTCGGGATTGTGCATGCTCTCCTGCCACATCATCACCTATCTATGGCACTCTACCTCCACCCGGTCAGGCACCACCAGCTCTGGGACCCTGCCGGTTCTCCCTTGGAACTCACGTAAGTGGTAATTTGGCCAGCCCATTTTCCCTTGCTCTGTTCCTCCACTCACAGCTCTCGTCTTCTCGCCACAGGCTGCTTCCTCTGGCGAGTGACTGTTTCAGTAGCTGTGCGTTCATTTTGACATTTAATAAAAATCTCAAATGTGTGTTGTGGTTTGATTGCTCTTCCTTGTTGCTGCGTCGCGCATGTGAGCTGATTGTTCATTACAGTCATGACAGTTACATAGAACAGCATCATTGTAAAGTATGGAAAAAGCAGCTACTTTAAAATCTGTACTTCCTCATACAACTTTCAGTGCAAAAACCTCTAAAAATGTCACAACTTTTTGGAAGAGCTCCCACAAATTTCAGGCTTTTTGGGCCACAACAATCACAAAAACAGCCGACGAAATCCTGGAGGAACTGAAATGCAGTGAGATTATGCTTACATGCTTCATGCATGAATTTGTTTACCTACTCTGGGTTGTTAACTTGACACTACACACCCTTTGCACTAAAGAAAGCACTTGTGAGCACTTTGTGAAATTATAAGTTCAATAATGAAAAGTGTATTATTGTAACTGATTTTGGGTCAGTTCTATTTGTGATAATTTATGTATAAAGTTAGAGTATTCTTGGTACAATTTGCAGCATTAAGTCTCGAAGATTTTTTTTCTGGCAAGTAAAATGGCTATTAAAATGGTAATTTCCCAGATTGAATCAGGATCGGATTGGATCAGATCGAATCGGAATTGAATAGATTCAGAATCTCAAGAATCGGAATCGAATCACTTCTGGAAATTAGGGATCGTTCCCAGCCTTATTCAATATGGGGGAGCAGCGGTTCTACTCTGAGCTTCTCCCGGATGACTGAGCTCCTCACCATATCTCTGAGGGTGAGTCCAGCAATCCTAGGGAGAAAGCTCATTTCAGCCGCTTGTATCCGTGATCTCATTCTTTCGGTCATTACCCAAAGCTCATGACCATAGGTGAGGGTAGGAATATAGATTAAGCAGTAAATCAACAGCTTTGCTTTAGAGCTCAGCTCCCTCTTCAACACAACAGACCAGTACAACGTCCGCATCACTGCAGATGCTGCTCCAATCCGTCTGTCAATCTCTCGCTCCATTCTCCTCTCACTCGTGAATAAGACCCTGAGATACTTAAACTCCTCCACTTGGGGAATGACCTAATTTTTAAAAATCTCGCCATCAAAATGATGACCAAAGAGAAATTCTGAAAGATAATTAACAAAAAAAGCCAAGAAGAAAAGAAAATATGATGAGGCTTAGCTTGCTCTTGGATTCATTGTGGGTGTGGAGGGGCAGGAGAAATAGTTGTGCATAGATGGGGTTGTTAATCATCTGGCTCCCCAAAATGGGGAATTAAAAAAGTTTAAAAGCCACTGGTATAAATGAAAAAAAAAAAAAAATCAGCAGATTATGATTACGCTCTCTGAACTTTTACTACTGACATGGGATTGAAACTTGTCAGTGCTTCAGTAACGTTCTTTTGAAAGAAACCTCAAAGCTTTGAAATTTTTCGGCACAATTAGAAGAAAAGCCTCCAAGCTCCATGAGGCTTCACCTGCCAAACACGAATAAATGCTACAGCTCCTCAGTAGTATTTATTCTTGTTTAAAAGCAGCCTACTTTGTACCATTACTGCTGTTTACAGCCTATTAATGAGGTCTTAGCAAACAACATACCTTAAAAACATGTACTCTGCCGGTGCACTGTTACCTCTGTGACTCCTTCACTCTCGCTCTCTCCTCGACCACTTGCACAGAGCAGCACCTAGGTTTCAGTTAGCGCTCCCTCTGGTGGTGGACTCTATAATTGCTCAGCAGGAAGATTCTGACATCCAACATATGAGGCGGGGGCTTGAAAATTCATCGGCTGACCATGATGCAGTAGTCAAATTTGACCAAATGTGTGTATTTTTTTAACAGTCTCCCCTTTGGTCCACATACTTCTTCCATTGGTGTTGCAGTGCTTGGATCCCTGTGGTATAAAAGCTCTCCTCTTGATCCTCAAAAGCATAACTCCTTCTTAGTCAGCCTATGAACTTTTCAGCCCCCCTTCCCCCTTTGTGACATGATGTCATGACAATTTATGACATTGTCATGATGGCTGATTACTGTCGGACTCTGAAGAGAGACATCCCTACCGCTGAGCATTCTAGAGGTTTGAATAAACGGAAGTTGAAGCTCTGAATTTCGAACAATGATGACATAACATTCAATTTACATGTACTTACCTTTATCAGTGTCTACTATTCAATTTACAGTAATCGACGTTTGTAACATTTAATCAATAAATTGTGTTAGAAAATGATTTTTTCTCTTAAAAATCTATTTCAGATGAGAAATATTAACAAAAACCAACTGATAATGTCACAAAAATGTAATCAATTTAGTCAAAAGATCAGATTTTTTTTGACCTGATCGAGAGAAATGGATGTCATTTTCAAATTCATCCATCCATCCATCCATCTTCTACCGCCTTTCTGGAGGTCCGGGTCGCGGAGGCAGCAGTTCAAGCAGAGAAACCCAGACTTCCCTCTCCCCAGCCACCTGCTCCAGCTCTTCAGAGAGGATACCAAGGCGTTCACAGACCAGCTGGGAGACATAGTCTCTCCACCGAGTCCTGGGTCTGCCCCGGGGTCTCCTCCCAGTGGGACGTGCCTGAAACACCTCAAGTGGGAGGCGTCCAGGAGGCATCCTAATCAGATGCCCATACCACCTCAACTGACTCCTTTCAATGTGGAGGAGCAGCGGTTCCACTCTGAGCCTCTCCCGGATGACTGAGCTCCTCACCCTATCTCTGAAGGTGAGTCCAGCAATCCTACGGAGAAAGCTCATTTCAGCCGCTTGTATCCGCGATCTTGTTCTTTCGGTCATTACCCAAAGCTCGTGACCATAGGTGAGAGTAGGAACGTAGATTGACTGGTAAATTGACAGCTTTGCCTTAGAACTCAGCTCCCTCTTCACCACAACAGACCGGTACAACGTCCGCATCACTGCAGATGCTGCTCCAATCTGTCTGTCAATCTCTCGCTCCATTTTCCCCTCACTTGTGAACAAGACCCCAAGATACTTAAACTCCTCCACGTGGGGCAGGAGCCTGTCCCCAACCCAGAGAGGACAATCCACCATTTTCCGAATTCCATTTTCAAATTCAGCGGTGCAAAATTGTGTTAAATCAGTTGAAAAAACACAGACAACTTACAAAAAAATTATTTTTGTAACCCTGTGTTATGTATCCATTGTAAAGTGTCTGTGACTGTCTATGAAAATCGCTATATAAATCTGATGCATTATTATTATTACCCTGATTACATTCCATCTAACAGCATACTCTACTCTGTGTTTAGTACTGTGATTCTAAGTTGTACCTGAAGGCTGCTTCTGTGTCTGACTCTGAATTATGCACCATCTCAGCCTCAACAGAAGCTTCTGTTTTCAGTTCAGTATACTGCTGTTTACATTTAAGAATGGCTAAATATGTCCTGAAGGGGAAGAAAAATAATAATATTGTTCCATAGGTTACATTAAGATTTAAAATAAGATACAGTCATATGATTTCTTGTCCACTATGACACCCTGCACAGAAATGTACATACGAGGGGGGGGCCTGAAAAGTTCATAGCAGCCCAGTTTGACCAAATGTGGTTTATTTTTTAACATAGTCTCCCCTTTGGTCCACACATTTCTTCCATCAGTGTTGCAGCGCTTGGATCCCTGCGGTTGGAAAATAAACCACATTTGGCCAAATTTGACAGCTATGAACTTTTCAGCCTGTAAACTTCCCCCCCCCCCCTCATTAGAGAAGCAAGAAGAAACATAGTGATTAAAGAAAAGAGAGAAATTTACTTACAGACACTATATAAAAATGGTTTGACAGAGCATAAGCTACAGTATTGGACTTTTTTTTTTTTTTTTGTAACTTAGATTTTTATTCATTTTTCATCATATATAATGCATTCAGATCACATTCTACATTTAAAAAACAAAGGGGTTAGGGTAGGGAAAAATAAAAAAAAATAAACAAAATAAAAATAAAAAATAAAAAAAAATAAAAAATAAAAGGGGGGGGGGACAAATGTTGGAGCATCAAGTTTTTAGTTTCCATCTCTTAATTCTTCTGGTTTTTTCAGTGTCTTTGGTTATTCTTTCAATTTCTGCCTCGTTGTTGCACTTTGTAGTGTGTCCATTTCCGCCATTTTTTCTCCCATATTCCTTCTTGCATTCTTCGTCGATATGTTAGTTTTTCCATCATACGTATGTCCTCAACAATGTCAGTCCATTGTTCTTGGTCAGGAAGAACTTCTGATCGCCATTTTTTTGTGATAGTTTTTTTACATGCAATCAACAAGATTTTAACTAGATATCTGTCCTCAGCCTGTATAACACTGTCTTTTTTAAGATCACATAAGTACATCAGGTTACAGTTCATTGGTATATTATATCCTAATATCCTCTGTATTGTCACATGCATAGATTTCCAAAATGATGATATTTTGTAGCATTTCCAAAACATATGTGAGTGGTCTGCATTTTGAGCCCCACATCCCCTCCAGCATAAAGATTGGGTATTTGTATATTTTCCTTGAATCTGTGGTGTAATGAAAAAGCGAATCAGGTTTTTCCATCCAAATTCCCTCCATGCCCTTGAATTTGTTGATGTGTGTTGTGTTTTCCATATTTCCTGCCAGCTTTCTTCTGTTATGTTTAAATTGAGCTCTTTCTCCCATTTCTCCTTTATATAGTTACTTGTATGATTGTTTGTCATAAGTTTCTGATATAGTTTTGAAATAATTCTTATTTTATTTCCTGCATATGAGCTTAAAATAAGTTGTATAATCTCGTTCACATCTGTTTGGAGGTTATGCCTAATCTTCTTCATATAGTAATCTCTCATCTGCAGATATCTGAAAAATTCCGATCTTTCTAATTTAAATTTTCTCCTGATATTTACAAAGCTCCCGAGATCTTTTTTTTCCGATATTGCCCCATGCTGTGATTCCCTTGTTCACCAGATTTTTGTATCCCCTATCTTGTTTTGCCGGTTCAAACTGACTGTCAAATGCTACCCATTTCAATAGTTTTATGTCTTCCCTTATATTATATTTTTGTACTATTTTATACCACAGTTCTAAAGTAAATTTAGTGATTGGGTCTATTTGTTTGATTTGCTTATATGCATCTTTATCCCCTATTATGCTTTGTACTGGGAGTCCCTCAATTTCCTTTTCCATTTCTTTCCATTTTGCCTCATATCCCTCGTCGCACCAACATATGATATATCTTATTTGTGCTGAGTAGTAATATTCCTTTAGACTCGGTAGGCCCATGCCTCCTTTCTCTTTTGGTAATTGGAGGGTTTTATATTTCACTCTTGGTTTTTTACCTCCCCAAACAAATCTCGATATCATCCTGTCCCACTTTGAGAATTGGGCATCTGGAATCTCTGTTGGTATAGCCTGGAAGAGGTAAAGTAATCTAGGTTGTATGCTGATTTTGACTGTCTCAATTTTTGAATTCAGATCCATATTTAAGATTGACCATCTATCAATATCTTTTTTTATTTCTTGTTCCAACCTATCATAGTTTGCTTTATATATTTTGCTTAGGTCTTTAGGTATGTTCACTCCAAGGTATTTTATTTCTTTTTGCTTCCAGTTTAGTTTGATCTTATCAGTTATCTGGTTTAGAGGGTTATAGTGGAATGTCAGTACTTGTGTTTTTGTTATGTTTATCTTGTATCCTGATAATTTTCCAAAATTTTCTATCAAGTTCATCATTTCCATTATTGATTTATCTGGTTGTTCAAGGTAAACTATAATATCGTCTGCAAATAGCCCAATCTTGTGTTCCGCCCCCTTTATTGTTACTCCTTTTAATTTCTTATTTTGTCTTATGGCTTGAGCCAATGGTTCTATGAACAGAGCAAACAAGGTGGGTGATAAGCAGCATCCCTGCCTAGTTGATCTTTGTATATTTACTTTGTCTGTTAAGCTACCGTTTATCTTGATTCTTGCCACAGGTTCTTGATATAGCGTCCTTATGCATTGTACTGATTTTTCGTTAAATCCAAAGCGCTCCAGTACACTATATAGGAATTTCCAGTTAACCCTGTCAAATGCTTTTTCTGCGTCTAAACTCATTATTACTGCGCTTTTCTTTTCTTTATGTATTTGGTTAATTATATGTATTGTTCTCCTGATATTGTCATGTGTTTGGCGTCCCTCTATGAATCCAGTTTGATCATCTTCTATCAATTCCATCAAGAATGTCTTTATTCGTTTACATATAATTGTTGTGTATATTTTATAATCTACATTTAATAAAGAGATTGGTCTATAGTTTCCGCATTGTTCTTTATCTTTCCCTGGTTTTAAAATAACTGAAATGATTGCTTCGTTCCATGTTGGAGGTATTTTGTTGTTGTTCAGCGTCCAATTAAATGACTTTAGGAGTTGTGGCATGAGTTCTTCTATAAACAGTTTATAAAACTCAGATGGGTATCCATCACTACCTGGTGATTTACCATTTTTAAGTGACTTAATCACATCTCTGATCTCTTGTGTTGTTATTTCTGCTGTTAGTTTTTCATTTTGTTGATTTCCTATTGATGGCAAGTCCAATGTGTCTAGAAATTTTTTGATATCTTTAGTATTTGTTTCTTCAGGTTGCGAGTATAGTTCTTGGTAGAAATTATGGAAAATTTCTTCGATGTTTTCTGGGTTAACTGTGGTTTTATTTGTGGTGGGGTCTTTAATCTTGTATACATTATTCATTGTTTGTTGTTTTCTTAACCGTTTTGCCAGCAGTTTTGTGGCTTTTGGCCCCGTTTCATAATATTTTTGCTTTAGATATCTATTTTTCCTTTCAATTTCATCCATTTGTGTTTCTTTTATCTTTGTTTTTTCTTCTTTAATTTCTTGATATATTTTTGGATCATTTGTGCTTTGATGTTTACGTTCTAATTCCCTTAGTCTCTCACATCTTTGTTCATACGCTTCCAGCTTAGTCTTATTTGCTTTTCCTGTTTCAACAATTAATTTACCCCTTAACACGGCTTTTAGTGCGTCCCATAGTATTGTTGGGTCCACTTCTTCATTGTCATTCTCTTGGATATATTCGTTTATGTTTATTTTTATTCTTTCTTTCATTTTCTCATCATTTAACAGTCCTACGTTAAGTTTCCATGTTGTTTGTCGTTTTCTATTGTTTAAATATATTTCCATGTATATAGGATTATGATCTGATATTTCTGCCCCTCCAATCCAACAATTTCTCACCCTGTGTCTGTCACCTTCATTCATAAGGAAGTAATCTATTCTAGAGTGTACTTTATGGGCTGCTGAATAATGTGTATAGTCTTTTTCGAGTGGGTGTAGGTCCCTCCATATGTCTACCATACCCATTTCTGCCAGTGAGGTTCTTATGAACTTTGTTACATGTTTTTTTGTCTTCTTAACACTTGTTGTGTCAACTTCATGATCCATGACAGCATTTAAGTCTCCTCCACAAATTAGGACTCCTTCACTGTGTGTTGCTATGAGATCAAACAGATGTTGAAAAAAACCCTTGTCACTTTCTGGTGGGGCATAGATGTTCACTAATGTGATCTGCATACCATCTATTCTTCCCTTTATTATTACATACCTGCCTTCTTTATCCTGGATTTCCTGTTCACTTTCAAATTGTATTTTGTTTGAGATTAGTATCATAACCCCCCTTTTTGCTCCTCCCTTAAATGAACTGTAGTAGGAGTTCTTATAGCCAAATCTCTTTAGTTTCACATGTTCTGCCTTGCTCAAATGTGTCTCTTGCATAAATATAATTTCAGCTTTTTCCTTCTTGAATTTTCTTATTATTCTTTCCCTTTTAACAGGTGAGTTCAGACCATTCACGTTTAGTGTCATTATCTTAAGATTTTTACCCATATTCATGTTTTTCCATTTTTTTAACTTGTGCTCCTAGCCCCTTTAACAACAAAAATAACACATATTTATATAAAAACACATTAAAAAAACTCGACCTCCGTACTTTGGGCCTTTCTTCTGCCCACTGGTCCCTGTTGGTGGGTGGGGGGTTTGTCTTCACAGAGTGAAGGGCCCTCCCTAGACTTCTAATTACTATCAAAGTAATAGTCATAAGTCTAGAAATGTCCAACAAATATCACTTAAACCTCTCCTAGCCGTCTGTTTCTCTTTTACCTTGTCTTCTTGGCCTTCATTTCTTCTGTGCCTTTCTTAATCTTTGTTATGATCTAGGCTTTCAGTTGAAAGCCTTGTAGCTTGTCCTGGGCCCGCTGCTCTACGTCTCTCCCCCTTCTTCCGCCGTTCACTCGTCTCCACTCCGTCTGTCGTGGTGCGTTCAGGGCCGCCGCTGCTCCAGCCGTCTCCTTCGGCACGCTCACCTCAAGGCCCCGCTCCATCATATCCCGCGCTGCCTCTTCGGCCGTGTTGTAGGTTCTTGTGCCTTCCTCCCAATGAATCCTCATTTTCGTTAGCGGCGTTTGGAATCTAATTTTTTTCTCTTTCAGCGTTTTTTTAATATTGGCATATTTCTTCCGCTGCTGCACGATTTCTGTCGGGTAGTCATGGTCAAAAAATACCTGTTTGTCGCCGATTCGTATCTTTTTTTTCCATGCTTGCGTCAGGATTCTTTCCTTTATGTCATATTTCACAAAGTTTACCACAACTGACCTGGGTGGAGAGTTTGTTTTCGGGTTCTGTGCCGGTGTTCTGTGCGCCCGTTGAATCTGCAGATCCGTTTCTCCGGGTATTTCCAGTTCTTTTTTTAAGAACTGATCCATGAATTTTGTCATCGAGTTGCCTTCAATGCCCTCCGGAATTCCAAAGATGCGCATATTGCTTCGTCGGGATCTGCTCTCCAAGTCGTTTATTTTCTCCTGCATCCTCTGCGTTTGCGTCGTCAGGGTCTGTAGTTGTTCGTTTGCCTCGCTTTTCCAATCTTCTAGTTCCGAAATTCGGGTCTGCGCTTCTGTCATACACGCCCGCTGGGAGCGCAGCTCCTCCATGTTTTCCGTTAATTTACGCTCCATTTCTCTTCGGAGGTCCATGATTTCCTCCTTAATTTCTTTTTTCAGTTCCTCCTTAAGAGCCGCTAAATCCTGTTGTAGCTGTCGCTTGAATTCTCTCAACTCTTCACCCAAACTGGCGATGCCAGCGTTCATGTTGTCGAGTCTGGCGTCCTCCATTTTCACTGCTGTGGACATCTCGTTTTTTTGGGCTTTGCGTACAGCGGTTTTTCCTGCGTTGTTGGAGAGGAATTCTTCAATTTTACCCTGTTTTTGTCCTTGTGCCCGGTTCCTTCGTGTTTTCATCCCTTAGTTTATTGATTCGTTTATGTCGAGTTGGCCATTTACCGATGATTTTTAATCCGGCTAGGGAGAGCTCTTTGTTTAAGTGTTATGTCTCTCCGCCATCTTCCCGGAAGTCCTACAGTATTGGACTTTAACCTGAATGGAAAACATATAATATTTACTCATGGTTTGTGGAATTATTTTGTAAAAAAAATATTTGGATTATTACTGAATGCCAAGAACCAGTAACGACTTTTCACTGAGGTACATAGAGGCAAAAAAAGAAAACAACTACATCAATAACAAAAATATAAAGATCAGAAAACACGGGAAATAAAGACATAATACTCTTCTTAACTTATGTAAAAGTCTGTTTTCTTGACTGACCTGCTGTTTTAGTCCCAAACAATCCAGTGATTTTACTGCATTTTGCTGCAATTGTGGTAAGGGCTTTTGTCCTTATAATAAGCTCCCTCTCAGCCCTTCCTTTCCTTTTCTTTAGAGCACTACAACAACCTTCCATTTTACTGCTGACAGGAGACTTGTGCTCATTTTTAACGGAATTAGCAATGTTTTTGTTTTTTTTGTTTTTTTAAATCAGCAGCTGAGTAAGTTTGAAGTAAATGCCGACCATAGACAATACACTAGACTGGAACTATCCGCCCGGAACATTGTGCCCTTAAAGTGCTGATGACACGTTTTTGACTTCATCTAATTTTTCAACACATAATACAATATGACGAAATAGGTTAATCTGTACAGTTCTAAGTCAAACAGGCTCTTTTTCACGCGAATATCCGATGTTTTAATGAGCGCCACGTCACCAGTTGCGTAAGTGGCTGGAAACCCCTCCCAGCCCTGTTGTAAATGGTAAATGGTAAATGGCATTCACTTATATAGCGCTTTTATTCTCATCTCTTGATGACCAAAGCGCTTTACAGATCCTGCAATCCACCCATTCACACATCATTAACAGTAATGTCAATGTAACATCATTGACAGAACACAGCGATTGGCTGCCCATTGTACACACAGGATGGAAGTGGTAGAAAACATCGACGATGGATCCAGCACATGTAGTCTGGAATTGGTTTGTGTTGTCCAATCTTCAGATGATTATAGTTCCGAAGAATGGGATGATAATGAAGAATCTGGGGGCATCAGACCGTATAGGTTTGAGCCGTGCCAAGCGGGCATCGTGCCTAGCGAGTCAGACTCAGAGAGTGACAGTGGAGAGGCACACATGCCCGCAGCAGCAGCAGTGACAAACACACAGCAGGGGAACACCGAGTGTTATTCTTTGATTACAGATATTGCAACAAATTGTTCATAAATATAATTTATTTAAACCCAATTTTTCAATAAAATTATAGCAGTGTATTCTCTGTGGCTCAGGCATCGGGTTTATTATGTATTATATTTTGAGTTCTTGTAATTTTTGTTTTGTACATGTGTTTTATGTGCGTTTTGACCCACTTTCAGGTGGGTACTGTCCAAGATTCGCCGGTCCGACCACACACCCTCTCTCTTTTGATAGTCAGCTGTTCATGGTTTGTGTGCATCATCTGCCGTGTTGTCAGCCATCCAATATTGCCAACACTATCACAACGTGTTAGCCACGCCACACAGCCGTGGTTCTGTTGCGCCCCTTGAAGCAATGTCAGCCATGGGGCGCAACCGTGGTTAACACGTCTCCTCTCCATGTTCGCTGGGCGATGTCAGCCCCAAACGCCAACTGTAAGTGTTTCTGTTTATTTTTGTAAGTCTTCACCTTTTTGGGAAGTATTCATTCTTATCTTCAATACATGTGCTGTGGTGAATTCTGCACATAAATCCATTCATTGTGACCCTCCGTGCACTCTTACACAGGGCACGGAGAGGGAGGATGAAAAAACGAGGATTTACATGCAGGGTTCACCACAGCACACTTAATACAGAAAGACAGACAATTCCCAAAAAGGTGAAGACGTACAAAAAACACAAACACACTTACTGATGGCATTCAGGGGCCGGCATCGCCCAGCGAACGAATGAGAGGAGACGTGTTAGCCACAGGTGCACCCCAGAGCCGACATCGCTTCAAGGACGCACAAGAACCATGGCGAACATGGAGTGACTAACACGCCATGAGAGTGCTGAAAATACTGGTAGACTAACAGCACAGATGACAATACTGTGGACCAGCAGTGCGTGACTGGCAAACGGCCGCTAAGTACATGCACTGCTGGTGATGGTGTGATGAGAAGCACCTGGGCGAGGACCGGGAAACATGATCAGCAGGAGTTTGAATCAGCTGGCGATAATGATAGAGGGGATGTGGCAAGACCTGCGAGAGTCAGCATGTGATCACAGAAAGTAGGTCAAAGCTGTGCGTAAATCCATTAATCCTTCCCCTCCTCATGCTCTCCTCCTACGTAAAAGCGCACGAGGATCACACGAGGAGGCTTATGACAGTTGTAGCTGAAGCGTGTGATGTGGTCTTTCACAGCCTGCTGTTTATCTAAGCCTGCGGCACAACGCGAAGGCATAGCCGTAAAATTAAAACAAGAATCCAGAGAAACTGTGAATTACAAAGCTGCTGTCATTCCGGTCAACAACACCGGCATCCGTTCTGTCGCTTACGTCATGGTGGTGCCGTCCTTTATTCGGTGGGTGGCACCAAAGTCCAGTCAGCGGCTGCGGTTTTTTGATGATAACTAGTTTATGCAGGCACTGCTGTAAATATTATATTGATCATAGACAATGACTTTTGGGTTTACACGACATGCTAAAAAATGTCAAAAACGTGTCATCAGACCTTTAACTTCCATATACAGTACATGTAGCTTACTTATGTGATTACAATAGTCAACTAACTTTTTTTGCTATCACAATGCTGCAGGAGATATGAAAATGACAGTTACAAACCAAAGAAAATGCGAGCCATGTCTAGTCTAGTGTGTGTGTATATATAATATACAGTGGTGTGGAAAAAGTGTTTGCCCCCTTCCTGATTTCTCGTTTTTTTGTATGTCACAATTAAATGTTTGAGATCATCTAACAAATTTAAATATTAGACAAAGATAGCACAAGTAAACACAAAATGCAGTTTTTTAATGAAGGTGATTATTATTAATGGTAAAAAAAAAAAAAAAAATCCAAACCTACGTGGCACTGTGTGAAAAAAGTGATCCCCCCCCCATTAAAACATAAATTAATTGTGGTTTATCACATCTTTGGAAAGTGTAGTTCAGTTTCTCTAGCCACAGGCCTGACTAATATCACACCTGTTCTCATTCAAGAAATCACTTAAATAGGACCTGCCTGATAAAGGGAAGTAGACCAAAAGGTCCTCAAAAGCTAGACATCATGCTGCGATCCAAAGAAATTCAGGAACAAATGAGAAACAAAGTAAGTGAGATCTATCAGTCTGGAAAAGGTTATGAAGCAATTTCTAAAGCTTTGGGACTCCAGCGAACCACAGTGAGAGCAATTATCCACAAATGGCAAAAACATGGAACAGTGGTGAACCTTCCCAAGAGTGGCCGACTGCCCAAAATTACCCCAAGAGCACAGCAATGACTCATCCAAGAGGTCACAAAAGACTCTACAACAACATCCAAAGAACTGCAGGCCTCACTTGCCTCAGTTAAGGCCAGTGTTCATGACTCCACCATAAAAAAGAGGCTGGGCAAAAATGGCCTGCATGTGCAGAGTTCAAAGACAAAAACCACTGCTAAGCAAAAAGAACTTAAAGGCTGGTCTCCGTTTTGCCAGAAAACATCTTGATGATCCCCTAGACTTTTGGGAAAATACTCTATGGTCTGATGAAACAAAAGTTGAACTTTTTTGAAGGTGTGTGTCCCACACCAAGGAACATCATACCAACAGTAAACTAGAAAAGCACTCGGAGAGCGCAGACCTCCGCCAAGCGCCACAGTTCCCCCCCATACAGTGTTTGTGTGTACGTTTTCAGATTCCTTGACCATGAAAACATATGACTAGCAATTGGATTCACAATGATAGGATTAGTGGTTCAGTAGTAAAAGCATTACCTCCTTGGCGGAAGTAATAAACTGAAGTGTTGGTGTTGTGTCCATCTCCTCCACTGAAGGCAGCACTCAGGGCTTCATTGACGGATGCAAATTGGGTAGACAGGTTGCCGTGGGTTTTATATTGGGGTTGCACTCCGCAGCAAAAGAGAATTTAGAAGCTTCCCCGGCAGAGAGGTCGTTTTTGCGCAGCCCCTATGGCTGCCCGGGGAATTTCTGCCAAATAATCCGGCGCCGGACAACTGCCCGTCAGCTTTTGCAGCGTAGCGCAAACACAGGCATGCTGCCGGGCCCTGGACACCACTGTTTTCTGCGTGCTTTTGTGCCTAAAACTTTGAAGAACGCGGAGTTTGTGTTCGTTAGACACGACGACCAGCGCCCTCCATTGCGCCTGCGCACATGCTGAAAATGGCCGTATCTCACAATGTTAAAGAATCCTTTAAAAAAATTCCTGTATCCAGACGGTGATCCGGATCATCCCCAAAATTTAATCAGTTCTTCCTTGTACCATTTCCAACAACGCCTGAAAGTTTCATCGAAATCCGTCGAAAACTTTTTGAGTTATCTTGCTAACCAACAGACAAACAAACAGACAAACAGACAAACGCTGGCAAAAACATAACCTCCTCCTGGCCTGCGGCCTGGCAGAGGTAAATATGGTGGTGGTGGTGTGATGGTCTGGGGTTGTTTTGCTGTTTCAGGACCTGGAAGACTTGCTGTGGTAAATGGAACCATGAATTCCACTGTCTACCAAAAAAAATCCTGAAGGAGAATGTCCGACCATCCGTTCGTGATCTCAAGCTGAAGTGCACTTGAATTTTGCAGCAGGACAATGATCCAAAACACACCAGCAAGTCCACCTCTGAATAGCTTAAGAAAAACAAAATGAAGACTTTGGAGTGGCCTAGTCAAAGTCCTGAACTGAATCCAATTAAGATGCTGTAGCATGACCTTAAAAAGGCGGTTCATGCTCAAAGACCCTCCAATGTGGCTTAATTACAACAGTTCTGCAAAGATGAGGGGCCAAAATTCCTCCAAAGCGCTGTAAAAGACTCATTGCCAGTTATCGCAAACATCTGATTGCAGTTGTTGCTGCTAAGGGTGGCCAAACCAGTTTTTAGGTTTAGGGGGCAATCACTTTTTCAGACAGGGCCATGCAGGTTTGGATTTCTTTTTCCTTTAATCATTAACACCTTCATTTAAATACTGCATTTTGTGTTTACTTGTGTTTATATATATACATACACACACACACATACACACACACACACACATATGCACAGTGCACCCGGAAAGTATTCCGCAGCGCTTCACTTTTTCCACATTTTGTTATGTTACAGCCTTATTCCAAAAGGGATTAAATCCATTTTTCCCCTCAAAATTCTACACACAATACCTCATAATGACAATGTGAAAAAAAAATTGAGATTTTTGCAAATTTATTAAAAATAAAAAACTAAGAAATCACATGTACATAAGTATTCACAACCTTTGCCATGAAGCTCAGTATTGAGCTCAGATGCATGCTGTTTCCACTGATCATCCTTGAGATGTTTCTACAGCTTAATTAGGGTCTACCTGTGGTAAATTCAGTTGATTGGACATGATTTGGAAAGGCACACACTTGTCTATATAAGGTCCCACAGTTGACAGTGCATGTCAGAGCACAAACCAAGCATGAAGTCAAAGGAATTGTCTGTAGACATCCGAGACAGGATTGTCTTGAAGCACAAATCTGGAGAAGGGTACAAAAAATTTTCTGCTGCTTTGAAGTTCCCAATGAGCACAGTGGCCTCCATCATCCGTAAATGGAAGAAGTTCGGAATCACCAGGACTCTTCCTGGAGCTGGCCGGTCGTCTAAACTGAGCGATCAGGGGAGGAGGGTCTTAGCCAGGAATGTGATCAAGAACCCAATGGTCACTCTGTCAGAGCTTGAGTGCTCCTCTGTGGAGAGAGGAGAACCTTCCAGAAGGACGACCATCTCTGCAGCAATCCACCAATCAGGACTGTATGGTAGAGTGGCCAGAGGGAAGCCACTCCTTAGTAAAAGGCATATGGCAACCCACTTGGAGTTTGTCAAAAGGCACCTGAAGGACTCTCAGACCATGAGAAACAAAATTCTCTGGTCTGATGAGACAAAGACTGAACTCTCTGGCGTGAATGCCAAGCGTCATGTTTGGAGGAAACCAGGCACCACTTATAACCATGTCAATGGTGGTGGCAGCATCATGCTGTAGGGGATGTGTTTCAGTAGCAGGAACTGGGAGACAAGTCAGGATAGAGGGAAAGATGAATGCAGCAATGTACAGAGACATCCTGGATTAAAACCTGCTCCGGAGCGCTCTTGACCTCAGACTGGGGCGACGGTCCATCTTTCAGCAGGACAACGACCCTTAGCACACAGCCAAGATATCGAAGGAGTGGCTTCAGGACAACTCTGTGAATGTCCTTGAGTGACCCAGCCAGAGCCCAGACTTGAATCCAATTGAACATCTCTGGAGAGATCTGAAAATGGCTGTGCACCGACGATTTCTATCCAACCTGATGGAGCTTGAGAAGTGCTGCAAAGAGGAATGGGTGAAACAGCCAAAAGATAAGTGTGCCAAGCTTGTGGCATCATATTCCAAAAGACTTGGGGCTGTAATTTCTGCAAAAGGTCCATCAATAAAGTATTGAGCAAAGGCTGTGAATATTTATGTACACGTGATTTCTTAGTTTTTTATTTGTAATAAATTTGCAAAAATCTAAAAAAAAAAAAACTTTTTTCCCATTGTCATTTCTTTCTCAAAACTTTTTCCTCCTTTATATATATATATATATATATATATATATATATACATATATATTTCCCCCATGGTGTTGTTTTTGAGTGGTTTGTTTTCGAAAAAAAAAATTTGTCAAGTCTAAAAAAACATTTGAACTTCCTGGTGGCCCACTTTAGTGACGAACTGTTACACTGTGAGGAACGAAAATGCAAGTTTGAGAGAAAAAAGCTGCATATTTAGGGCTGCACGGTGGCGCAGTGGTTAGCACTGCGGCAGTACAGTTTACCCTTGGCCGAGGGATTGTGGGGATCGTGGGATCGTGGGTTCGATCCCAGCCCCCGACCAACAGTGATCTGTGTGGAGTTTGCATGTTCTCCCCGTGTTGCGTGGGTTTACTCCGGGATTTCTCCGGTTTCCTCCCACATGCCAAAAACATGCATGTTAGGTTAATTGGCTGTTCTAAATTGTCCCTAGATATCTGTTTCCTATAGGCCCTTAGAATAGAGGGTTAGCATTAATGAAAGCGCTTTGAGTGGTCTTTGTGACTAGAAAAGCGCTATATAAGTGCAGGTTAGTTAGTTAGTTAGTTAGATATTTACAATAAAATTGAAGGTAATTTTAATTCTCCCCACCAAAAAATGAGGGTGAACTTGTCACTTGGGGCCCCTCTAGTGGCTGACGGGGCATCCCATTCTGTAGGCAGGAATTACTGCTCGGAAGGCATCTGATATTTCAGAAAATATTGCAAATTTTCTCAAGGACAAACTGTCATACATAGAGTCTGTCAGCCGTGCAACAAACAAAAGGCTAATAGCTTTCAGGGAGCAAAATGATGTTTCTGGATTTTTTTAATTAATATTGCTCTTGACAAGGACAAGGTTGTGTGCTACTGCTTTCAAAGTATGAAGTGACATTCACTTGAGCCTCAAGTCATGTAATCACTACCACTACCGAGCTGTGATCTGTCTGCAGGATGAACGCACTTCTTTGCAGTAGCAGCACGCCAACAACTGGTGGCAGTCGTGTCCTTCTGGAGCTGCAGAGACCTGCCGTCATCTAAACATGAAACAGTAAAAACCTCTGCCGGCTGCTCCACATACATGCATGCACAGACATGGGGAGGAACCCACGCACTCTCAAACACATGCATAACTTATGCATGTTTAACTGTACACGCCCGCCCACGGTAACACAGCCAGCAGTATCCAGACTGTTGTTCAGCTCTTCGTGCCGTGCATATTTTTTTTCCCTTCATTTTTTCCCTTCATTTTTTTAACCCAAGTGTCCTCTGTGTGCAGAGCCTCAACCTCTCCAGCTGGCCCAATCCAAGCAGCCGTGACATGGCGGAGATTTAGAGGATTTCGGACAACGATATGGACACAGGACTCGTTGAAAGAGAAGATTGTCTCCAAGAGGAGAAGGAAGAAGAGTGTCTCCTTTAACTCACAGTGTTCCTGCCTCACCCTGCAAACACTTAGAAGTGACTGCTGGAAGAATCCCCAACGTGCAGCGATAAAGCCCTAACAACCTGTTTTTATATCAACATTGCTCCTAAATTGAAAGAATGGATTGAAGTGTCACGCACAGCCACAAAAATGGAGATGTCAATAAAGTGGGCTGATGAGCAAAGGCACCCTTTTATTTGCAGAGAAAAAAGAGTTTACCACCTCTTTAGCTTGAGATAAATCTCTGACATTCCGCACTGCCCCTGAAATTTCATCATTCAAGTCATCTGTCAGAGAGGCTGCTCTCATGTCGTTAATCTTTCAGATGCATCAACAGTAGCCAGCTTTCTATTCCCAGCAGGCCCGAGGGGCAGTGAAGGGGGCAGAAACGTTAATGTAGACCTTTTTGAATGTACTTTCAAAGGACAAATATTTAAGAAATCTTCAGTATTTTCCTCGACTTCACCGTGTAAAGCTCCACAGATATTTTTTTTTAAACACCATAGCCACCAGTACTGACTGGAACCGACAGGAGGGTTCATAATAAAGATCACATTTACATAAGCGTTACTACATGGTGGAGCGCATGTGCGCTGTGGCCCCTGGCTCTTCATTCTGGTGCTTTTTTGTATATTGGGTTTTCGCTTGCCGTGTTTTGCCATTCATACTGTGTGTAAAGTCATCCAGTAATCACGGTGGGGTTACAGTGGAGTATTATCATTACCAGTGACTTCCAATGCACACGCAACATTGCGGAGGACATCGCAAGATCACCGGTTTCTCCATGGATTGTTGTCAGCTCCGAGAGGTGGCAAAGGTGGCACAGGGAGAAGAAGCAGAAGTGCAGGGCTAATGGCTGGGCTAAGGAAGTAGCCACGCAGCCTCTGCTTCCAAGACATCCTCTCAAATGCCGGGTCTGTCACTCACAAAAGTTATGACGCAGAACTGCTGCTGGCTCCTAACAACACCATCAGAGAGTGCAGTGTGCCAATAATAAGAGACCTGGCTCCACTTGATGATTCCCAATGCTTCAGCACAGCTAGCGGGTCACACACTTCACTGCCAGGATCAGAACAGAGACTGCAGTAAGAGCAGTGGAGGAGGATTTTGTATCCATGCACGATGAATAGTGTACACACAGCTAACACTCACTGTTCCCCTAACCTGGAGGCTTTGTCAGTCAAATGCAGACCCTTTTATTGACCTAGGATAGGTGCACTATCTATTCAGAAATGCAACGTGAGATGGATGTGAAAATTGGGGAACCTCAGAAGATAGCTGGCCCTGACAGTGTCTGGTAAAGCTGGTTCACACTGTAACGTTTGGACCGACTTTTGCTGACGTTTTGAAAAATCAGTGAAATCAGTCCAAACGTTGGTGAAATTATGTTTGTGAGCACACACCAACTTTTACAAACTTTTATGAACTTTTGCTAGCATTTCTCAAAGTTGCATTCAGTGTTGTCAAACTTTTGCCAACTTAGGCTAGCGTATGTGTAGCAGTTGCCAACTTAGTTTAACTTAAGCAAACAAATACCTCAGTGCAGGTCAGCTGACATCAGCGTCAGGCGACAATGATATAAAGATCAGCATTTGTGGAGGCTTCCTGCCATCCTGGACCTTCTTTTTTGGGTGGATTCACACAACAATGTTTGGGCCAACTTTTACTGACATTTTGGCAAACGTCTGGCTCTGCTGGCAAAAGTTCCATCCATCTATCCATCTTCTACCGCTTAATCCTTTTCGGGTCACGGGGGTGGGGGGCGGTATTCCAGCGTCTTTGGGCAAGAGGCAGGGTAAACCCTGGACAGATCACCAGTGCTGGCAAAAGCTGATAAAAGTTCATGATAGTTTGTGTTTGCTGGCAAACACTGGTGAAAGTTGTATTCGTTGAGAATTTTCAGCATTTGCCGTTTAAAAATAAACATTAATGAAAGTTGTGCTCATTTTGTAAGTTTCTCTAGGTTATGGAGAGTTCACCTAAGTCAGTCAAAGTTCAGCTCTTTTGACAAACGTTGACTGAAATGCTGGTGAAAACAGATGTGTTTTGATCAAAACTCAGTTCAGACATGCAGGAACAAAAGAGAAATAGAGAGGAGGGGTAATTTAAAAAAAGAAAATATATATCTAAGAGGACAATGTACAGTATTTGTTTGATGAAAACATGGTGTGTATGACATGTTTTTAATTTAAAAAAAATACACACACACACACACACACACATATATATATATACACCACTTTCATCCACCACTTTCTGACCACATATCATGTCGTGATGCTAGTGCCTGCCTACAAACCTCTACTGAAGTGCAGCAGGCCAGCAGTGAAACAAATCAGGATTTGGCCAGAGAGTGCAACCTCTGCACTGAAAGATTGTTTTCTGCACACAGACTGGGAGGTCTTCAAAATAGCAGCCTCCCAGGAAGACAAGACAGATGTGGAGGAGTATGCTGATCGGTCACCAGTCGGTCACCAGCTACATCGCGAAGTGCACAGAGGATGTCACTACAATGAAGACCATCACTATGCAGGGTAACCATAAGCCCTGGATGACTGCAGAGGTGCACTCGCTGCTCACAGCCAGAGATGCAGCCTTCAGAGCGAAGGACAGGATCGCCCTCCGCTCAGCCAGGTCTGCGCTCTCAAAGGGAATTAAGGCGGCGAAGTACGCCTATGCGGAGAAAATCCAGGGACACCTCTGTGACACAAGGAACACCAAGCAGATGTGGCAGGGAGTTCGGACACTGACGGGCTATAAGTCTAGGCAGGGGGTCGATGATGACGACGCTTCACTTCCAGACAGGCTCAACGACTTCTTTGCACGTTTTGAAGCATCAAACCCAACAACCAGAGGGCCCACCCCCACCATCGGTCGGACCAGCTTTTACAATCAACACAGCGGACACACGGAGGACCCTAACCAGAGTCAACTCACGTAAAGCTGCAGGTCCGGACAACATCCCGGGACGTGTGCTCCGAGACTGAGCGAGCGAGTTGGCGGATGTCCTGACTGACATTTATAACATCTCCCTGAGTCAGGCCATCGTTCCCAGATGCTTCAAGAACTCTATCATTGCACCGGTGGCAAAGAAACCAGTTGTGTCCTGTTTGAATGACTATAGTCCTGTTGCACTGACACCAATTGTGATGAAGTGTTTTGAACGGCTTGTCAAACCACACATTACAGCCTGCCTCCCTGCATCACACGACCCGCTCCAGTTTGCATATCATTCAAACCGCTCCACGAAGGATGCTATATTCACCACTCTACACTCTGTCATCACCCACCTGGACCAGAAAGACACCTACGCCAGACTCCTGTACATTGATTTCAGTTCAGCATTCAACATCATTATTCCCCAGAGACTGATGGAGAAATTACTCCTTCTTGGTCTGAACACCGCCACCTGTCTCTGGATCCTGGATTTCCTGACTGAGAGACCTCAGTCTGTCCGGGTTGGAAACAACATCTCCAACTCTGCCACGCTGAGCACCGGATCCCCTCAAGGCTGCGTACTCAGTCCACTGTTGTTTACACTTCTAACACATGACTGTGTATCCAGACACGAGGGGAACCAGATTATTAAGTTTGCAGACGACACCATGGTGGTGGGACTTATTCAGAGGGATAAGGAATCAATGTACAGGGAAGAAGTGAGAGACCTGGAGGGCTGGTGCAGGGAGAATAATCTGGTGCTCAACGTGGACGAAACGAAGGAGATGATTATCGACTTCCGGCGGTCACAGCCTGAACACGTCCCCCTCAGCATCAGCGGCCGTTTAGTGGAGAGAGTGGAGAACATCAAGTTCCTCGGAGTGCAGATCTCGCAGGACCTGACCTGGAGCAAGAATTCCTTGGGGATCAGGAAGCGGGCCCAGCAGAGACTGCACTTCTTGAGGAAACTCAAACAGGCCTCTCTCCCCATCTGCATCCTCAGGACCTTCTACAGAGGTGTGGTGGAGAGTGTTCTGACGTACTGCATTGCTACATGGTACTCCAGCTGCAGTATGTCAGACAAAAAAGCCCTGCAGAGGATAGTCAAGGGAGCTGAGAGGGTAATTGGAGTCTCCCTCCCCTCTGTCCAAGAACTTTTTCAGAACCGTTGTAGGAACAGGGCACTGAACATTGTCAAGGTCCGTTCTCATCCTCTGCATAAACACTTTGAACTTCTGCCATCTGGTAAACGATTCCGGAGCATCAGAGGCAGGACCACCAGACTGATCAACAGCTTCCTTCCACAAGCTGTCAGGATGCTGAACAGTTGACCCGGAATCTCTCATACACACTACTGCACCTACGGACATTATGTATATTATTTGTATATTATAGTTAGTTAGTTTTTCCAAGTATGTCTAAGGGATGTGTGAATAGATGGGGGGTGGGGGTGTAGATATGTGTGAGTGTGTCTTAAATCATGCTGCTTTTATTTATATGGATGCCGAGAGAAACGTAATTTCATCTTGCCTGCACTACACTTGTATGTACAGCAATATGACAATAAAATTTGATTTGATTTGAGAACAGCTTGGTATGATAAAACAATAAAAATTAATCATTATTTACAATCTTGCTCAACCTAATCTTACACTGAGAAACAGACATTCTTTTCAAGCTTTGAGACAATGGAAAAACACAGTGAATCAGACATTGGCTCATTATATGCACCAGATACAATTATTATATAAAATAGAATAATACAGCATTAAAATCATATACAATAATTAATGAAACCTGAAAACATCCTAACATCCCCCCCCACAAGGTCCAACTATAATACTAAAATAACGTCAAAATGCACAGTGAACACAGAACATATTCATCAACAAAAGAAAATAATTTTCTATATACATATAAACAAGTCCACCTGTGGGCGTCTGGATAAACTACCAGAGCACCCAGCTGGTATCGTCCATAATAGTCCTAGCCACATAGACATCTAAGTATGCAGGCCTTCAACGTACTCTAGCCGGGCGTCCCCACCCCCCTAGGGGACTCTGCACCAGGCCCCGTCGGAACCACCTGTGAATCCACATCAGGTGCGGCCACCCAATTCCAAGACATATCATGCCGCCCCAAAGCATTGAAATCCTGGCCAGGTACCGCACGCCTCAATCTGCTGGCATGCCACCTGGACCCATCATCCAGCTCAAAAGTGTCCAGGCCCCGCCGTCTCTTAATCTCCTGCGATCCTGTCCATAGGGGCTGGAGCTTGTGGGATCAGACAGGGTGTTTAGTCCACACCCGATCCCTCTCCCTCAGGCCAAGGTCCTTTACACCGTGCTTCCTGTCAAACCGCCTTTTCATTTTGCGTTGCTGGTCTGAGACTCTGCTCCTTAGCGCCGCCTCACTTGTCCGGGAAACCACCCTTGGAGGCCCAACCGATTTACTGGTAGTGACAGTTCCCACCCCAACATAAGCTTCACCAGGGAACAACCCGTAGTCTTGTGGACCGATGCCCTACAATGGAGCAACGTGTTCTGGAGTGCGTCCAGGAAAAGGAAACCATCCACTAGGTAGGCTCTCAGTCCATTCTTCAGGGTCTTATTAAACCTCTCAACCACCCCCCCCCCCCACCCCCGTTAGCTTGTGGGTGTCAGAACACTGTTCTGATGTGCTCCACCCCTTTGCTGACCAGAAACTCCTCGAACGCCCCTGATACAAATTGGGGCCCATTGTCCGTCGTGAGTGTGTCCGGGATTCCCCACCTGGCGAACAAGGACGTCAGGAATCCCATGACCACCTCCGTAGTCACTGAGCTGGTGGGCAGCACCTCCGGCCACTTCGAGAACACATCATAAGCCACCACCAGGAAATGACTGTTGAACGGCACTACGTGGAATTCACCGCAGATGTCCAGCTCGACATGCTTCCACAGCCCTTCCGGAAACACAACAGGCCGGAGTGGTGGTGGAGGAGGCCTGCCTGTCTTGCCACTTTCTAAACACGGCTGTTTCACAGTGTTTCAGTATGGCCTCTATGTCACCATCAATGCCAGGCCACCAGACCAACCCCCTACTTCTCTGTTTCACCTGTACCAGTCCTAGGTGGCCATCATGAAACATTTCCAGGACCCGCGCCCTCAAGGCAGTAGGGCTCAGGGCACACTAGCCCCTGGCCACACACACCTCATTCCAACAACTTAGTTCATCTTGGAAACGGTGAAAAGACGTCAGCTCACTTGGCACTCTCACTGGCCATCCTTTTCTGATCACCGTACGCAACTGTGCCAGGACTGGGTCCCGTTCCAATTCTTCCTTAAGTTCTTGTGGGGAGACAACACCCTGGAGGGGTCCGCACAGAGCATTGATCAGGTCTTCCTCAACAGAGCCAGTGTCCTCGTCGACCACCTGAGAGGTCTCCACCGTGGCCCGGGATAGAAGGTCTGCCACTATATTTTCTCTACCCAGGGTGAACTTAGTGGTGAAGTCGTAAGCCCTTAGACGCTCTGACCATCTGTGTATTCTCGACAGCTTATGCCTCGATCCCGACGTCTCCAGCAGGGTCGTGAGTGCTCGATGGTCAGTCCTCAGGGTGAAGCGGCACCCGTAGAGGTATATGTGCCACCTTTCACATGTCCAGGCACAGGCCAGCGCCTCCATTTCACCCACAGCATACTTTTGCTCCGCCGCCGAGAGGGACCTAGACGTGAATGCCACTGGCCTTTCTACACCACCCTGGACTTGGGATTTGACCTCTCCCAACGCTGCCCCAGACACATCACAGGTTACCACCGTCTCCAGTTTGGGGTTAAAGTGTGCCAGCACCGGTGGGGAGGTGAGCTGTCGTTTCAGCTTAGAAATCGCCGCTGAGCATACCGGCATTCATTCCCACGGCGCGTCTTGCTTTAACAGGGCCATCAGAAGCTCAATCGTCTCAGAGTAGTGTGGGATAAACCGCCTGTAAAAGTTTACCATGCCGAGGAATGATGAAATTTGGGCAGGCGTAGAAGGGTCTGGGATGCGGCGCACCGCCTCAACATTTGAATGCAGCAGTTGTAGGCCCTGTCCCGTCAGCAGAAAACCCACAAACTCAATCGCGTCCGCCGCAAAGAGGCATTTGTCAACGTTCAGGGTGACCCCGTAGTCCTGAAGCTGTCTCAGCACCTTCTCCAGTCTCTCATCATGCAGCTCACCCGTCACACTGTGTACCACAATGTCATCCAGGTAGGCTACGACCCCATTTAGACCTGCCAACATTGTCGACATAACCTTCTGAAAACAGCTGGGGGTGGAGCTCAGCCCAAACGGCATTCCGGTGTATCTAAAAACCCCCATGTGGGTCACAAACACTGTCAGGTTTCTTCTGTCCGGGTGTAGTGGCACTTGTAGATAGCCCTGCCTGAGGTCCAACTTTGTAAACACCCTGGATCCGCTGAATGTCGCCGTTAGCTCCTCCATGATCGGGAGTGGACACTTACCCGGGATAATTGCCTTGTTTACCATTTGCAGGTCTATGCAAGGCCTGATCCCCCCCGTCTTTCTTCTTCGCCACCACCAAATTCGAAATCCAGGGTGAGGCATCCACCTTTTCGATGAACCCCGCCTCCAGCAGCTTTGAGAGTTCCGCCGATACATTGTCGCGTAGCACCAGGGGCAGGCACCATAAAGGTTGGACCCTGGGCGTCACTGACTCGTTCACCAACGGGCGATGGGAAAAAGCGTCAATCCACCCGAGGCCCATGAACAACGCTGGCCAACGGAGCTGCCAGTCTGAGAATGCCGTCAACACCACCGAACCTTCTGGGTCCTGTATGGAGAAGCCCAGTTCACCCAGTAGGTCGATGCCAAGAAAGTCTGTCCCCTGTTGTGCCACCTGGAAAACGAATTTGGGCACCCTCTTCGGCCCACACGTCAAGTCAAACTCCGCCGTGCCTACCATGTCGATCTCGGCGTGGCCATAGCCGAACATTCTCACCGCTCCCGCCCTGATAGCTTTCTTTGGGAACAGTCTCTTCAGCGTCAATAGGCTCAAAATGGACCTGCCGGCCACCGAGTCCACCATAAGAGGCACCTCGACGCCATCCAGTCGCACAACATACCATTTTAGGGGTCCTCTCCTTCCGTGTGCCACACACACCTGTCCCCTCTCCCGCAGTTCCACTTCCACCCAGTCCGCCAGCGCCACATGGGCCCCGTTGCGCGCTACTGTCCGTCTTTTCTTTCTCCTTTTCTTCCCAGTGCGCCCCCGAGGCCTAGTTAGCATGATAGCCGTCTTCTGTGGTGCAGCGGCCCAATCTGCTGGCTCTTCACCACACGAAGCATTCAGTCCCTGTAGAGACGCGGACTCCCGTAATTTCACTAGGTCCACGACCTCCTCTAGAGACAAAGACTTGCGGGTTACACGTAGCATATTTCCCAGCCACTGACTAGTCGTGGCATGCGCCAATTTATCCCGTGCTAGCTCGTCCGTTAGCAGCCCAAAACTGCACTTTCCCGCTAAACTGCACAGTTCCATCAGAAAAGTCAGAGTGGACTCACCAGCACACTGCATACGGCCGTAAAACTCATCTCTCCTCTCAGTGACTGTGAACTTGTCACCGAAGAGGGTGTCCATCTTTGCCAGGCCGTCTTCCAGCAAGCCATCGCCACACAGACTGAAGAACATGCGCTGTCCCCCTGTGCCCAAATGGTGTATCAACAAACACCTCCGCCTGTCGTCGGAGACACCGCCGAGTCCGGCCGCTGTCAAATAACCATCAAACATACTCTTCCATCGTGCCCAAGGAATAACCGGCGTACCCTGGCACTGCAGAAGTGGAGGTGGCTCTACAATGCACGCGCCCATATTTTCCATCATCACCAAATGTTATACCGTGAAATCACACAGGTAGAGAACTTCTTGAGGGACATTCAACTGAACTTTATTTGATTCACATTTCTACTTATACTCCCCGCCGTAGCCCGCCTGACGTCATCACGTTCCCCACCCCAGCGGTGCTACGGCAAACCCCAAAGTGCAATTTCCATATACAACATTCAGCTCTGCCCAAAACTTTTCTATGGAATTTAGATCAGGAGCCTGTACTACAAAACAGAATTTAGGCTGCACTACAAAGCTGGTTCACTTCTTACAAGGCTAGCTCATGGTAATTTATTCTCTGAAGCTAACCTGCTTGAGAGCAGGTTAAGATCCAGATAAGAGCTCAGAGGGTGTATCAGTGCAGCTCTCCAGACAATTAAATCCTTTCTAAAATGACATCCACCTCCTCTGGGATTTGAAGAGATACCCCACACTTATATATTAACAGGAAAGAGGCGTTATTTTTAAGGTAAGCTCTTTTGCCAGGGTCAGATCCTGGGATTGGGTCCCCTGTTTTTTTAGGTCATTTTCCAATGCTGCAGCCAATATAAAACACATTTTACTATGCATTTCTTTGTCTCTAAATAATCTGTCCATCCCATCCTTCGTCCAGATGCAGTTTGAAGAAGTTTTGTGAGCACCCGAAGTGCTTTGAAGCAAAACATGGCCGCGTGGAAATATCACATTGCACGTGACAATCAATATGCATTGAGTGTTCATGACAGCTGTGTTACATTACTGCTGCATGGCTGTTTGTTACACCTTCCAACATTGCTGCTGAAGAGCTGCTGTGTTTTCTTCTGGTTATGTAAATGTACAGATTATGTAGTCTGTAGACATGAAGGGAAAAAAATATATAGCGCCACCTATGATCTTCATATTAACATACAGGAGACTGAATAAAAAATTCACACACACTGTCTAAGCTTGCAAAATTGATTCAGTTGCAACATTTGACACCACTAAAATGAACAAATGTTTCTTGTCACTGTAACTTTTCTCTCCATGCCACTGGAGATTATATGATCTGTTAATATACTGTCATCTACTGAGTTTGGGATTTTCCCCCCAAACTCAGTTTCATGACTTCCCTGTTTTTTCATATTGGTCTACCATGCTGTTATGTCTTGAGTGTTCTTTACTACCCTCTGTCATGTTTGTATTGATCAGTATCTGTTTCCTGTATTTAGGGTCTGTTGCTATTTCCCTGTTGTGTTTGATTTCTGCAGTGGTGGATATGTATTATTTGGATGTCATTTTATTATTGCTTTTTCCTGTGTTTCTCTTTTGACCGCGGTCAGAGTTGTCAGTCTCGTGTGGGCATGCCCTGCCGCTTGTCAAACTGTCAGCAGCCCCTCCCTCGCCTGTCTTACCGGCAGCCACTCTTCCTCATTATGATTACCAGCTGTTCTCAATTGTTAGTCATTACTGCCTTCCCTTACTCAGGTCAGCCCACATCTGTCTCTCATTATAATAAGTTGGATCCCTGTTTAAAGTAGACTGTTTTCCATGTTCTTTGTCGCTGTCTCATCAATGCCTCAGAAATTGTCTCTGCCAGAGCCCAATCTCGCTCTGGCGTGCTTCTGTTGTAAGTTGACTCCTCATCGTCATTTTGTTGTTTGCTCACTTTTGCTCTTTGGTTCACTGTTTTGTTATATAAACTCACAAACTCACAGTCCAGCGACTGAGCTGTTTTTTCCCTCAGTGCGCCATGTAAAGGCACATGCATGATAGTAGACATCGACCATATTTCAACCCAGCTGCTTTGAGTTTTGTGCATTTTTTCACCTTTTGTGTTTCTCACCCACCTATTTTCGCAGCGCCATGTCTCGTCTGGACGAAATGGAGCGGCAGGCGGTGAGCTTCCTGGAGAGCATTTGCTCACAGATCCACGCCTCTCTTTCTCCCAAGACGGTCTGGGAAGGTTGGGACAGCACAGTGCGCCTCAGGAAGGCTTTCCCCAGCTTATGGCATCATCCGGAGGCAACAGACATACTTCTCTCCATCTATTCCTTGCCACAAATGGATGAAGAACTGGTGGAAGAAGCACCGATGCCTGCACCATCTCCCAAGAAGAGTAAGCACCCATGCCTAAGGAAGCCTGCAGCCTCCTGCAGCATCCCCACAGCAGCTCCGCCTCCTCCTCAAGAATCCTGGCCCAATCTGTCAGCCTAGGAGATGGAGGAACGAAGACAGGTTTTGTGGGCCGAGACTGACCTCCTCCTGGAGGTGAAGCCGTGGCTCCTCCCAGACTTGATCCACGAAGTGGAGGAGCTTATCCCAAGTGAGCCAGAGTTGGAGCCTGTGACCGAGCGCACTCTGACCTTGAAGCCTCTCCTCCCTGATGAGCCGACGTCTCCTCTTCCCATTCGTCTCCATCGATCCCGGAGATCTCGGCAGAAGAAAACTACCATCCCACAGACCACAGCCCCACCTTCGCAGGAGGAGAAGAAATCTGCAGCAAAGCCTGTCCAGTTATTTCCCCATTCAGCTACCTCACCAGTGGTTACGCTCTCCGCCGCTGCTGCCTCCTTCTCTTCTGCACTTTTTCCCGGTGTAGAGGGTGTGGCCATTTCTTTCCTGACTTTGCTCACCTCTGTGCCTGCTGAGGGAGTCCCTCAACAATCCTCTGAGGGGCCTGTAGACACAGAGAGGGATGGCTACACATATGCTGCAGCAGATAACATCAGACACCGTGAGAACAGGCAAGTGTCATTTATTTCCTCTTTTGTTAATGATTATGTGCCTTGCCTGATTCCCGGTGATAAGGCTCAGGATTTGCAGTCCCCTGAGTTCTCTTTGCCTGCTGCAGCCACCCACTGCTCACCTGCCCCCTCCGTGTCTCCTCTATTTTCCCCTGAGTGCCTGTCGGCCACGGGACAGAGCACCCAGATGCAGGAGGAGCCAGAGGTCCTGGAAGACCCAACTCCAGTACCAACGGTGAGCTGTTCCCCAGCTATCACGCCGGAGGAGCTACCAGTGTGGGTCACGTCACTGAAGGGAACTGAGACTGCAACTGCCATCATACCTGCTGTGGAGGCCATCGCAGCAGAGTCAGCATCAGAGCTGGACCTCCAACAGACCGGACCCGAGACGTCGTCATCCATTGGATCGACGGAGTCCTGAACGGCGGTGGAGCTCGAGCTCAGGCGAGTAATCTCCTTTGTTTTCCTTATCTCTGTCTTGAAGAAATCTTGCCTGACTCTTGGTGAGGGGAGTCAGATGCAGCCACCTGCTGCACCTGAGCTCACCTCGCCGGGCTCTGCCACTGCTGGTGACCCTGATTCTCCTCCTGTGTGTTTCTCTGAGCCTTCCTCCAGGGTCACCAGAAATGAGCCAGCACAACCTGAGGCCTCTGAAGATCCAGGTTCGCCTACCGAGGTCGCTGAGGGTCCAGCATGCACCACTATGGAGTCCACCGTGGGTGCAGCCGTGACCCAGCCGGAATCCACCTTGGGTGCAGCCATGGCCCAGCCTTGGTCCACCGTGGATGCTGCAGAGCTCCAGCCCGGAGCTACCGTGGGTGCTGCAGAGATCCAGCCTGGAGCCACCGTGAGTGAAGCTAAGCTCCAGCCCAGAGCCACCGCGGGTGCAGCTATGTCCCAGACCGGGACCCCGCCAGTGCTACCTTTCTTCTTCCTGAGACCAGCGAAGGCGCCGTCCCTCCTCTTTCAAAGCTGGATGTGGGTTGTTCTCCTCCGTTGCCAGACGCCGTCGTGGTTCCCTCCTCGTTGCTGCCAGACACCATTGTGGTTCCTTCCTCCTCGCTGCCAGACGCCATCGTGGTTCCCTCCTCCTTGCCACCAGATGACATCGGGGCTCCCCCTCATTGGCTCTCCTCTCCAGTGGTGGGTGTTCCTATAGGGGAGCTGCCTCCTGGGCCGCCTCACCTATGCTGGTGGCTGAAGAACTTAGGCTGGCCTCCCGATAAACTGTACCGTTGGGTTGGGTGGCCAGTTTTTCCTGGTAGGCCACCTGACTCCTTCCACCGGGCTGTCCGGCTGGCCTGGGACTTTGGTAGGCCACCTGACTGGGTGCACCATACTATCCGCTGGACCTAGGACTCTGGACGGCCTCCCAAGCCTTTTAGCCTCTGGACTTGGGGAGGGCTAATTGTGTGTTTTTTTCCAGTGTGGGCCCTGAGTAAGGTTGTTTTTTGTTGCCTCCTGGCCTGTTCCTCCCACAACTCTACCTGGGTAGATTGTGGTAGTTCCTGCTGGGGGGAAGCAGGTTTTTTCTTTTCCTTGATTTTACGTTGGGTGTCTGGTTCCCACCCCTTGGGGGGGGGGGGGGGCTCTGTCATGTACTGCGTTTGGAATTTTCCCCCCAAACTCACTTTCATGACTTCCCTGTTTTTTCATATTGGTCTACCATGCTGTTATGTCTTGAGTGTTCTTTACCACCCTCCGTTATCTTTGTATTGATCAGTATCTGTTTCCTGTATTTAGGGTCTGTTGCTATTTCCCTGTTGTGTTTGATTTCTGCAGTGGTGGATATGTATTATTTTGGATGTCATTTTATTTATTTTTTTTCCTGTGTTTCTCTTTTGACAGCGGTCAGGGTTGTCAGTCTCGTGTGGGCGTGCCCTGCCGCTTGTCAAACTGCCAGCTGCCCCTCGCTCACCTGTCTTACCGGCAGCCGCTCTTCCTCATTATGATTACCAGCTGTTCTCAATTGTTAGTCATTACTGCCTTCCCTTACTCAGGTCAGCCCACGTCTGCCTCTCATATAATAAGCTGGATCCCTATTTAAAGTAGATTGTTTTCCATGTTCTTTGTCGCTGTCTCATCAATGCCTCAGAAAAGAATTATCATCCTTGTCTCCGCCAGAGCCCTATCTCGTTCTGGCGTGCTTCTGTTGTAAGTTGACTCCTCATCATCATTTTATTGTTTGCTCAACTTTGCTCTTTGGTTCTCTGTTTTGTTAATAAACTCACAAACTCTCGATCCAGCGAATGGGCTGTTTTTTTTCCCTCAGTGTGCCGCGTAAAGGCGCACACATGACAATATACTGTGTGATAATAAATGCTACTGAATGTCTCATCATATGGAAAAGATTTGCCTCAAACTTGTAGAAAACACAGCAGTAACAATGCAGCTGGTGTGAAAAAGGTGAAAGTCATCTGATCGAAACTGGATTAGTTGAGTTAATCATAACATTAGCATTTTAAGCAGCACATTTACTACATGATCCTAAATTTGACTCAACATACCATCACTGCTTCTTCTGATAGATGAAAGATTTCCCAGACCTTCTGTCAGCTCCATGAAAGCAACCTTCATTAGTCTGGAGATTATGATTGTATCCCATTTGTGAATGAAAAAATGACCATCCCCCACAAACAGCTCACTGAAGTCTGAATCAAACTAAGATGTAAAGATGCATACTTGTGTTGCGTTTCAATCCAATATTTTTAAATGTAATAGGCTACATTCATTGAGACTGTAACCAAACAAGAACTTATGACTGCTTCAAATTAATGAAAATTATGTTATGATAAAATAACAAAGATAGCACCAAGAGTTTGCTTTCCTCTACATCCCTTATAAGGTTTTGTCTCCTCATTTCAGTGAAAACACCATGTGAAGACTGTAAGTGTGTCCCTTGTGTTCTATAGTTCAATGTTGTTTAAATACTCTTATTTGTGAAGTGCGGTGTATGATCTGGGGCTACGATGGCGACCGCTACAGTGACTTTTCAAGCAGTCGGGGCCAGACCAACAAGCGCGGAGAAACCACGTGCCAAGCAGCAACACTGCAAACTGAGCAAGACCCCTCTGAGAGTCACAGATCTGGTTCGGGCTCGTGGGGAGGGATACCCACGGTGAATACAGGCCAAACGACAACCTGAAGATCATCAGGGGCGGCTGCGCATCATGGCTAAATGGGGTACAGTCTACTTTCAGCTGTTGGATGGCTCATGGAGGCATGCCAATGAGCTGCGGCGTGCATGGGAGGAGGCTTTGGGTGGTGGTCCCGGACGAGAGGGGCAGCCGACGGCAAGGAAGAAGAGGCGCATCACCGTCTACGCGATCAGCTGTGGCCCCAGAGGCATACCACGTCCGGGGCGGACTTACTGAAAGACTGTCCAGGGCCCCCACAGGCCAGGTCCATCTCTACCTTGCCGAGTGGAGTATGATATATATATATATATATATATATAGTATATATATATATGTGGATCGTCACTTCCTTGTGGTAACGTATCGTCACTTCCTGTTTTGCTGTCTGCCTGTGTGGTTTGCTTTGTGGTTTGCTCTCTAGCCACTAGCTATGGCTACTAGCTCTCTTTCCTCTCCTCCTCTGGTGTGCTCCCTCTGTCAGATGTTTAGCTACACCTCTGCCTCTTTTAGCGATAACGGTAAATGTAATAAATGTTGTCTTTTTGAGGCGCTCGAGGCGAGGTTGTCTGATTTGGAATCCCGGCTCCGCTGCATTGAAACACCGTCTGTGCCAGTTAATCTTGACGGACACCCATTAGCTGCAGCTGAGCTAGCTAGCTTAGGTCCCACTGTCAGCGGTCCCTCGGCTCTCCTCAGCAGCGAGGAGACTGGGTGGGTGACGGTGAGAAGGAAGCCTAGTCGCAAAGCCCCGGTACACCACCAACCTGTTCACGTTTCTAATCGTTTTTCCCCACTCAGCGACACACCCGCTGAGGAAAAAACTCTGATCATTGGCGACTCTGTAGTCAGAAACGTGAACCTAGAGACTCCAGCGGCCATAGTCAAATGTATTCCTGGGGCCAGAGCAGGCGACATCGAGTCAAATTTGAAAATGCTGGCTAAAAGTAACTGTAAATATTCCACAATTGTTATTCATGCCGGCATTAATGACATCCGTCTCCGGCAGTCGGAAGTCACGAAACTTAATATAGAATCGGTGTGTGACTTTGCAAAAACGATGTCTGCCACTGTAGTATTCTCTGGGCCCCTCCCCAATCTGACCAGTGATGACATGTTTAGCCGCTCGTCATCCTTGAACCGCTGGCTGTCTGTGTGGTGTCCTAAAAATGACGTGGGCTACATTGACAATTGGAGCTCTTTTGGGGGAAAACCTGGTCTTATGAGACGAGACAGCATTCATCCCACTTTGGATGGTGCTTCTCATTTATCTAACAATCTGGCATCTTTTTTATCCAAATTTCCAAAACCATGACTACTCAGAGTTGGGACCAGGAAGCAGAGTCGCAGTCTTACACGCCTCTCTGCAGCTCCTCTTCATACGCCACCCCTCAGCTTAGCCCCTGTCTTCCCCATCAGAGAATCGTTGTCTGCTCCCTCCAAAGTGAATAAAAATATAATGTATAAGCATCCCAAAGTGATAAAGCAAAATATTGGTAAAACTCAAATTAAACATAAAGCCTCTAAATTGAATGATTTGGCCTCTGTTCCTCCTCATAATTTAAAAATTAAATGTGGTTTATTAAATATTAGGTCTCTAACTCCCAAGTCTCTGTTAGTCCATGATTTGTTAATTGATCATCAGATTGATTTAATTTCCCTTACAGAGACTTGGTTAGGACAAGAGGATTATGTTGGTTTAAATGAATCAACTCCCTCTGGTTATTTAAACTGTCAAAATCCCAGAAGTTCCGGTCGTGGAGGAGGAGTAGCAACAATTTACCATTCCAAATTATTAGTTAATGTAAAGCAAAAAACATGTTATAATTCCTTTGAGGGCCTGGTCCTCAGTATTGGGCACTTTAGCAATTTTAGGTTAAACCCAGTTTTATTTGCCATGGTTTATCGTCCCCCATCAACCTACTCAGAATTTTTATCCGAATTTGCTGATTTCTTAGCTGATTTAGTGCTGAAATCTGATAGAATAATTATAGTAGGGGACTTTAATATACATGTGGATGTAGATAGTGACTGCCTTAATGTGGCATTCAATTCAATATTAGATTCGATTGGGTTTTCTCAGAAAGTAGGAAATTCTACTCATTACCTCCACCATACATTGGACCTTGTTTTGACATATGGCATAGAAATAGAAAATCTTGTAGTGTCTCCTCATAACCCTGTACTGTCAGACCATTGTCTGTTAACCTTTGATTTTACTATTTCTGACTATTTGGCTCCTAAAGAAAAATATTATTACAGTAGATGCCTCTCAGATGATGCTGTTTCCAAATTTATGCAGATTGTTTCCTCTATGCCATGTGTCAACACAACGGAAATAAGCTATAGACAGCTTGCTCCTTCTGTAATTGATAACATGGTGGATAGTGTTTCAGCTTCTCTGCATCAGACTCTAGACTTGGTGGCCCCCTTAAAAAAGAAAAAGTCTAATCAGAGATTTCTAACTCCTTGGTTCAACACAGAAACTCGTACCTTAAAACAGAAGACTCGTCAATTAGAAAGAAAATGGCGCTCTACTAATTTAGATGAAATCTATTTAGCTTGGAGAAATCATCTTCTAATTTATAAAAAATCTCTTAGAAAAGCTAGAACGAGTTATTACTCTGCATTAATAGAAGAGAACAAGAATAATCCCAGGTTCCTTTTCAGTACTGTAGCCAGGTTGACAAAGAGTCAGGACTCTGTCAATCCTAGCATTCCCTTAGAGCTTACTAGTCAGGACTTTATGAACTTTTTCAATAATAAAATTTCATCCATCAGAGATAAAATCAATCAGATTCTTCCCACAGTTAACTTAAATACTGTAACTACTACAACTCCTTCTATTGATGCCTGTCTTGATGAGTTTACTCCAATCGACCTTTGTGAGTTAGACAAAATAGTTTCCTCATCCAAACCTTCAACTTGTCTTTTAGACCCTATTCCTACCAGGTTATTTAAAGAAGTCTTCCCACTTATTGCTAGCTTTATAGTACTGAAACAGCCTTAGCGAAGGTCACTAACGACCTCCTCATTGCATCTGATAATGGACTAGTTTCTGTACTTGTCCTTTTAGACCTTAGTGCAGCTTTTGATACTATCGATCATAATATTCTACTTGATAGATTAGAACACTATGTTGGACTTAATGGAACTTCGTTGCAATGGTTTAGATCTTATTTATCTGATAGGTTCCAGTTTGTTCATGTAAATAATGAGTTTTCTTTCAACTCAAAGCTTAGTCATGGAGTTCCACAGGGATCTGTGCTAGGCCCTACTCTTTTTAGTTTATATATGCTTCCGTTAGGCAACATTATTAGAAAGCACTGTATACATTTTCATTGTTATGCAGATGACACACAATTATACCTGTCAATGAAGCCAGATGATAGTAATCAATTAGCCAAGTTAGAAGCCTGTCTTAAGGAAATCAAAGCTTGGATGACTTGTAATTTCCTGCTATTAAATTCAGATAAGACTGAAGTCATTCTTGTTGGTCCAAAAAACCTTAGAAATTCCTTTCCAAATCAAACTTTCAGTTTGGATGCGGTTACTCTTTCTCTTAATAGCTCTGTGAGGAACCTTGGAGTTATTTTTGATCAGGATTTGTCCTTCAATTCACATATTAAATTTGTTTCTAAGACTGCCTTCTATCATTTGCATAATATTGTCAAGATTAGGAGCATCTTGTCTCAGAGTGATGCTGAGAAACTGATCCACGCTTTTGTTAGCTCGAGATTAGATTATTGTAATTCTTTATTATCAGGCTGTCCTAAAACATCTTTAAAAAGTCTTCAGCTGATCCAAAATGCTGCAGCAAGAGTTTTAGCAGGTACTAGAAAGAGAGATCATATCTCTCCGGTTCTGGCCTCCCTTCATTGGCTTCCCATAGAGTTTAGAATTAAGTTTAAAATCCTTCTTCTTACTTACAAAGCTCTAAACAATCAGGCTCCTTTTTATTTAAAAGATCTGATACTACCGTATTATCCTAACAGAGCACTACGCTCCCAAAATGCAGGATTACTTGTAATACCTAGAATCTCCAAAAGTACAATGGGAGGCAGAGCCTTCAGTTATCAAGCTCCTCTCCTGTGGAATCAGCTGCCAATCTGGATTCGGGAGTCAGACTCGATCTCTGTTTTTAAGAATAGGGCTAAAACCTACCTTTTTGATATAGCCTACAATTAGGGAGGGATCATGTGTTTCTGAACCCTCCCTTAGTTATGCTGCTAATAGGTTTAGTCAGCCGGGGGACCTCCAGTAATGCACTGGGCCTCACTCCTTTCCTCACTCTCTATGAAATATTTTTTTTTGCTGGTCATTAACATCTGGTTGTTCTCTCCCATAGATTGAGTCCCCATCGTGCTGTTTGCTCTCTACATGTCTGTTCTTTTCTTCTTCTCTATCCCCTCACCCCCCAGCCAGTCGCAGCAGATGACTGCCCCTCCCTGAGCCTGGTTCTGCTGGAGGTTTCTTCCTGTTAAAAGGGAGTTTTTCCTCTCCACCGTCGCCAAGTGCTTACTCACAGGGGATCGCCTGATTGCTGGGGTCTTTCTGCAACTGTGGGCCCCCCCCCTACAGTTGATAGTGCTATGAGATGACTGTTGTTGTGAAATGGCGCTATATAAATAAAGCTGAATTGAATTGAATATATATATATATATATATATATATATATATATACTGTATATATATATATATATATATATATATATATATATATATATATATATATTAAACAGAGATAAAAATGAGTTCTAACATTGTGATATTTATAGGTTTGCAGGTGTTTTGAAGAAAACTAGTAATAATTAAAAAAAAGGAAAATAATAATTTCAATGTTCATATGTTGATGCATGTATAAAGAAAGAGAGTTCTAATGTTCATATGATTGTATATTTTTCTGGGATTATCTTACTTGTTGTTGTTTAGTTTAGGAAACACGGCAGTGACTTGAATTTATTAATGGACTGTAGTTATTTATTTTCCAGGTGGCAGAATAATCCACCTTGCCGTGTGGGGTAGGACGGTAGTCCACCCGTCCCCCTAGCCTAAGTTTGTTGTGTGAATGTGTTAGGCCATTAAGTTATTTGAGTTTACTTTTTTTAGTGTGTGATTAGGGTCCTAAATTTGGGAGGGTCTCAATTGTATGTGTGTTTTGGACTTTTCTATGGGGGGGGGGGGGTTGTATAGTTCAATGTTGTTTAAATACTCTTATTTGTGAAGTGCGGTGTAGTGGCGCCCACTTCCGTTTCCGCCAATGCACCACTCCTATAAATATCAGCGGGCATGGGAGTTCGGCCTCTTTGCCACTGCCCCTGCCTAGTGGTTGTACTGTGGAGCTTGCAGCACAAATAAAGCTAAGTTCAGTTGTGCACCTGGCCTTATCACTGAAGGAGTATTTTCAGACATAACACCTTGGTATAAAGGTTGAGAATAGGAAGGAGAGGTCAGTCCATTGGACCGCATTTCTGAAACCACTGAAGTCATTTGATCAACTATACAGTAGAAACAAATAACCAACACTTAATCTGCATACAGTTGTGTGCAAAAATTGGGCCACCCTTGGACATGCAGTCTCTGCATGGAAAGACTGCAACATTACCATTATGCATGAATGCATAATAACCCTTTTTTATGAATTGAAACACACACACACACACAAAAAAAACTGTGGTATGTGCAAGCAGGCTGCTCAACTGCTAACAGGAAAGCTGTACAGAGCATCATAAATATAGCACAAAAAATCAGTGGCTCCTCTCTTCCCTCCCTGGAGGACACTGCAAATACCCACTACTTCACCAGAGCCATCAACATCACTAATTACAATTCACATCCTGGACACGATGTACAGTATGTGTTTGACCTGTTACCCTCTGGCAGATGCTTCAGGTCACTCAAAACAGAATAAAAACCTATAGTGTCTTGGCTTCCGGCCATGCCCAGCAGTGTTGGTGTTTTTGTGTATTCTCGGTTGTTATTATTATCAGCCTTGTCATTATTATTCTTACTGCTTTCATTATTCCTAGTCCCTGTATTTGGGTTTATTTTGAAATTATTCCTGTTCCTTTTCCTGTAGTTTTATTGTTGTAGTTCTCCTTCCGGTTCACTGTCATGATTTGCTATTTACGTTTTATGCCTTAATTCTCATCAACTGTTTCTCATTTTCCCTCATTAGTATTTGTATATTGCTTCCCTCACTGTTCCCTGCCAAGAGATAACCCTGTGTTATGATTGTCAAATTTTTTGCTCAATTTCAAACAAAGCATATAATCTAAAATAATAATAATAATAATAATATAGGAGAATGAATAAATGTGTTTGTCAACTCCGAATAGATTGGTATTATAATTCTATTCAAATTATAGAGTGGGGAAAACAAGTATTGAACACGTCAACATTTTTCTCATTAAACATATTTCTGATTGAGCCATTGACATGAGATTTTCACCATTTGTCAGTAACAACCCAAGTAATGCACACATACAAAGAAATCAAGGCAACTGTGTTCAAAAAACAAGTTATATTTAATAAAGTGGATTGACACAGGGAAAAAATATTGAACACATGAAGGAAAAAGTGGTGCAAAAAGGCAAAGAAACCAACTGAAATCCATCAGAATTTAGGAAGCCATCCCATCCCCCTTCAGTGCTAATTTCAGCTGGTTAAGTCTTGAGTGATGGCCTTTAAAAAGGTCTGTAAATGACAGATTATAACACTACAGAGAACTTATGATGGGCAGAACCAAAGAGCTTGCTCTACAACTTCACAACCTTATTTTTGGAAAACATAATGATGCCATTGGTCACAGGTGCATTTCTAAACTGCTGAATGTTCCAGTGAGCACTGTTGGATCCATCATTCGGAAGTGGAAAGAACATCATTTTAACATACAGTATCTCACATTTTTGTAAATATTTTATTATATCTTTTCATGGGGCAACAATGAAGATATGAAACTTTGATACAATGTAAAGTAGTCATTGTATATCTTGTATAACAGTGTAAATTTGCTGTCCCTTCAAAATAACTCAACACACAGCCATTAATGTCTAAACCGCTTGCAACAAAAGTGAGTACACCCCTGAGTGAAAATGTCCAAATTGTGCCCAATTAGTCATTTTTCCTCCACGGTGTCAGGTGATTCATCAGTGTTACAAGGTCTCAGGTGTGAATGGGGAGCAGATGTGTTAAATTTGGTGTTATCGCTCTAACACACTCACACTGGTCACTGGAAGTTCAACATGGCACCTCATGGCAAAGAACTCTCTGAGGATTTAAAAAAAGAATTGTTGCTCTACATAAAGATGGCCGAGGCTATATGAAGATTGCCAACACCCTGAAACTAAGCTGCAGCATAGTGGCCAAGGCCATACAGCAGTATAACAGGACAGGTTCAACTCAGAACAGGCCTTGCCATGGTTGACCAAGGAAGTTGAGTGCACACGCTCAGCGTCATATGCAGAGGTTGTCTTTTGAAAATAGATGTATGAGTGCTGCCAGCATTGCTGCAGAGGTTGAAGGGGTGGGGGATCAGCCTGTCAGTGCTCAGACCATACGCCGCACACTGCATCAAATTGGTCTGCATGATGCACAAGAAAGCCAGCTAACAGTTTGCTGAAGACAAACAGACTAAGAACAAGGATTACTGGAAAAATGCCCTGTTGTCTGATGAGGCCAAGATAAAATAATTTGATTCAGATTGTGTCAAGCGTGTGTGGCGGCAACCAGGTGAGGAGTACAAAGACAAGTGTGTCTTGCATACAGTCAAGAAAAGTGGTAGGGGTGTCATGGTTTGGGTTTATTTGGGGCTGCATGAGTGCTGCCAGCACTGGGGGGCTACAGTTCATTGAGGGAACCATGAATGCCAACATATACTGTGAAATACTGAAGCAGAGCATGATCCCCTTTCTTCGGAAACTGGGCCCCAGAGTAGTATTCCAACATGATAACGACCACAAACACACCTCCAAGATGACCACTGCTTTGTTAAAGAAACTGAGGGTTAAGGTGATGGACTGGCCACACATGTCTCCAGACCTAAACCCTATTGAGCATCTGTGGGGCATCCTCAAATGGAAGGTGGAGGAGTGCAAGGTCTCTAACATCCACCAGCTTTGTGATGTCATCATGGAGGAGTGGAAGAAGATTCCAGTGGCAACCTGTGAAGCTTTAGTGAACTCCATGCCCAAGAGAGTTAAGGCAGTGCTGGAAAATAATGGTGGCCACACAAAATAATTACACTTTGGGCACAATTTGGAAATTTTCATTTAGGGGTGTACTCACTTTTGTTGCCAGCGGTTTAGACATTAATGGCTGTGTGTTGAGTTATTTTGAGGGGACAGCAAATTTACACTGTTATACAAGCTGTACACTGACTACATTGTATCAAAGTGTCATATCTTCAGTGTTGTCCTATGAAAAGATATAATAAAATATTTTCAAAAATGTGAGGGGTGTACTCACTTTTGTGAGATACTGTAAACTGGCCACGACCAGGAGCTCCTTGCAAGATTTCTGACAGACGAGTCAAAAGAATTATCAGAAGAGTTGTCCAAGAGCCAAAGGCCATTTGTGGAGAGCTCCAGAAAGACCTGGAGTTTGCAGGTATTGCTGTTTCAAAGAAAACAATATGTAATGCATTCAACCGATATGGGCCCGATGCCCGCTTACCTCGCATGGCTCCATTGCTGAAGAAAAAAACAGGTTGAAACTCATTTAAAGTTTGCTGCACAACATTTGGGCAAGCCACTAAAATACTGGGAGAATATAATCTAGTCAGATGAGACCAAAATTCAACTTTTTGGATGCCACAACGAGTGTTTGGCAAGTTAATAAAAAATAGTAACTATTTACAGTTACTAGTTACTTCTTTTCAAAAGTAACTGAGTTACTTTTGAGTTACTGCATGATCAAAGTAACTAGTTTCTTGGAAAAGTAACTTTCACGTTACTTTTAAATGCATACTTAAATCACCTTGCACACACAGCAAGATCAAGGGCCCCTTGTTCTCATCAGAAAAGAGAAGAAAAAGAAAACTGATGAGAAAAAGTCTCATCTTACAGAGAAAAAATGTCACAAATTTACACAAACTATTGTAATCAGTAGAAAGTCAGAAATTTACAAGAAATAAAGCTGAATTCACAGAGAAACTTTTGGACTCCCTGTGGGCCGTTTTTGGCCCACGAGCCCTATGTTTGACACCCCTGGACCAGCCCATTAAAAATTCATATTTAAAGGATTTACTCCCATGAAATAGTTGCACGTCACAACAACATGTAAATGAGTGAGATAAAATAAAATAGAAAGCAAAGATAAATGAAAGTTCACCACTTACAAGCTGTTCTTTACAGCAACAAATCAGTCACTTTTTCTCTGTGCATAAGAAAACTTTAAATGCATTTAATGCGGACATTAAATGCGAGCTTCTTGCTAAAAAAATGCTCATGTTTAACACAGAGGTAGGAGCTGGTAGGGGCTACTCACCGCTTGGGCAACAGGTGATCATGACACGATATGAGAAGTTGCCACCACCACAGCATTTCTTCACCAGGTTGTGTTGTGACCTGGGTCAGGACAGGAAATGGACCCATGGAGGAGACTGTGTAATGGCTGTGTCTGTTACAGTAGCGTCAGTTTAAATTTATTTGCTTGCCTTTGCCTTTGGCATGACAACCTCCAGTGGCTTGAAGCCGGTGGTGGTGCTGGGGATGGCAGTCCCGCCCAAAGCCAACGAAAATGTATTCATCCCCAGTTGGCAGCTGATGAGGAGGGTGTCTAACGACTGCAAGTTGTATGATCATCCATTTGTGCTAAAATATCTATCCATATTCCTCCTGCTCCTCCTGGCTGTCCTTCGTTCCCAAAGATGACTGTCTTCTCAAGCCAGCTCTCATGTGGGCAGTCAGACCCGCTCGGGATCTGCAGAAATGCTGACAATTGTTGCAACGGAAAATGCTTGGAATAGCTGCCGATTGTCGTTGGTCATGTGCACGCTGATATTCTTGCTGGTGTTGCTCTTCTACAGCTGACATGGCTTTCCTCAACAGTCCTCACCATTTGACTCTCCGGAGTGCCTCTTCCTCCCAGGTATCAAGGGGAATGCCAGTTCTCTTCATATGCCGCTTTAAGACATCTTTGAAACACAGTTTTTGTCCTCTATGGCTCCTTTTTCCTTGGCTCAGTTCCAAGTAGAACACAGCTTTTGGCAGTCTGCTGTTGGCTGTCCAATGTACATGCCCTGTCCAGCAAAGCTGTGACATGGTTATTAGAGCTTCAACACTGACTGTGTGGGCACGGTGCAGTACCTCAACGTCTGGGATATGGTCTTGCCACTTGATGTTGAGGATGGAGCTTAGGTGGTGAAGCTGGAGTCTTGTCAGGGCCCTGATGTGTCTGCCGTAAAGAGTGGTGCGCTCGATGCAATAGAGCAGGCAAGGAAGAACTGCAGCTGAATAAAACTTCACTTTGGTTTTCATGGTGATGGCATGACGACTCCAAAGTCTCTTGTGTAGCGCACCATAGGCCTTTGTGGCGGTCTGGATCCTCCTTTACACTTCCAAATCTGCAGAGTTGGTGTTTGTAATGGTGCTGCCCAGGTAAGTGAAAGACTTGGTTGTCTTCAGTGGTTCATCATGGACTGTAATCGTTTCTGGCAATTCAGTGGACATTGGAGGAGGCTGGTAGAGAAGCTCGGTCTTGGATATGTTGAACTTAAGGCCAAACATATCGGTTGCAAAGGAGAAACGATCCACAATCTGCTGCATATCAACTGCATTACTGGACACAGGGTGGAGTCATCAGCGTAGAGCAGTTCTCTGATGCACATCTCCTGTGTGTTTTTGTGGGCACAAAGCCGGGCAAGGTTGAATAGTTTGCCATCTGTCCTTGTGTGGAGGAACACGCCCTTGTTGAGCCCTTCGTTCATAGTGTCTAGCACAGCTGTGAGGTAGAGGGAGAAAAGAGTTGGTGCCAGTACACACCCTTGCTTCACGCCATAGTTCAATTCAATTCAATTCAATTCAACTTTATTTATATAGCGTCATTTCACAACAACAGTCATCTCACAGCACTATCAACTGTAGGGGGGAACCCCCACAGTTGCAGAAAGACCCCAGCAATCAGGCGATCCCCTGTGAGCAAGCACTTGGCGACGGTGGAGAGGAAAAACTCCCTTTTAACAGGAAGAAACCTCCAGCAGAACCAGGCTCAGGGAGGGGCAGTCATCTGCTGCGACTGGCTGGGGGGTGAGGGGATAGAGAAGATGAAAAGAACAGACATGTAGAGAGCAAACAGCACGATGGGGACTCAATCTATGGGAGAGAACAACCAGATGTTAATGACCAGCAAAAAAAATATTTCATAGAGAGTGAGGAAAGGAGTGAGGCCCAGTGCATTACTGGAGGTCCCCCGGCTGACTAAATCTATTAGCAGCATAACTAAGGGAGGGTTCAGAAACACATGATCCCTCCCTAATTGTAGGCTATATCAAAAAGGTAGGTTTTAGCCCTATTCTTAAAAACAGAGATCGAGTCTGACTCCCGAATCCAGATTGGCAGCTGATTCCACAGGAGAGGAGCTTGATAACTGAAGGCTCTGCCTCCCATTGTACTTTTGGAGATTCTAGGTATTACAAGTAATCCTGCATTTTGGGAGCGTAGTGCTCTGTTAGGATAATACGGTAGTATCAGATCTTTTAAATAAAAAGGAGCCTGATTGTTTAGAGCTTTGTAAGTAAGAAGAAGGATTTTAAACTTAATTCTAAACTCTATGGGAAGCCAATGAAGGGAGGCCAGAACCGGAGAGATATGATCTCTCTTTCTAGTACCTGTTAAAACTCTTGCTGCAGCATTTTGGATCAGCTGAAGACTTTTTAAAGATGTTTTAGGACAGCCTGATAATAAAGAATTACAATAATCTAATCTCGAGCTAACAAAAGCGTGGATCAGTTTCTCAGCATCACTCTGAGACAAGATGCTCCTAATCTTGGCAATATTACGCAAATGATAGAAGGCAGTCTTAGAAACAAATTTAATATGTGAATTGAAGGACAAATCCTGATCAAAAATAACTCCAAGGTTCCTCACAGAGCTATTAAGAGAAAGAGTAACCGCACCCAAACTGAAAGTTTGATTTGGAAAGGAATTTCTAAGGTTTTTTGGACCAACAAGAATGACTTCAGTCTTATCTGAATTTAATAGCAGGAAATTACAAGTCATCCAAGCTTTGATTTCCTTAAGACAGGCTTCTAACTTGGCTAATTGATTACTATCATCTGGCTTCATTGACAGGTATAATTGTGTGTCATCTGCATAACAATGAAAATGTATACAGTGCTTTCTAATAATGTTGCCTAACGGAAGCATATATAAACTAAAAAGAGTAGGGCCTAGCACAGATCCCTGTGGAACTCCATGACTAAGCTTTGAGTTGAAAGAAAACTCATTATTTACATGAACAAACTGGAACCTATCAGATAAATAAGATCTAAACCATTGCAACGAAGTTCCATTAAGTCCAACATAGTGTTCTAATCTATCAAGTAGAATATTATGATCGATAGTATCAAAAGCTGCACTAAGGTCTAAAAGGACAAGTACAGAAACTAGTCCATTATCAGATGCAATGAGGAGGTCGTTAGTGACCTTCGCTAAGGCTGTTTCAGTACTATGATGGATTCTAAACCCAGATTGAAACTCTTCAAGTAAACCATTTCCCTGCAGGTGGTCAAATAATTGCGTAGCAACAACTCTTTCTAAGATTTTTGAAATGAAAGGGAGATTAGAGATTGGTCTATAGTTAGCTAAAGCTCCTGGATCTAGCGTTGGCTTTTTGAGTAAGGGTTTAATTACAGCCGTTTTAAAAGCCTGCGGTACATGGCCTAAAGTTAATGAAGAATTGATTATATGAAGAATAAAGCTACCAATAAGTGGGAAGACTTCTTTAAATAACCTGGTAGGAATAGGGTCTAAAAGACAAGTTGAAGGTTTGGATGAGGAAACTATTTTGTCTAACTCACAAAGGTCGATTGGAGTAAACTCATCAAGACAGACATCAATAGAAGGAGTTGTAGTAGTTACAGTATTTAAGTTAACTGTGGGAAGAATCTGATTGATTTTATCTCTGATGGATGAAATTTTATTATTGAAAAAGTTCATAAAGTCCTGACTAGTAAGCTCTAAGGGAATGCTAGGATTGACAGAGTCCTGACTCTTTGTCAACCTGGCTACAGTACTGAAAAGAAACCTGGGATTATTCTTGTTCTCTTCTATTAATGCAGAGTAATAACTCGTTATTACTCTGCATTACAGCTCGTTATAACTCTGCATAATAACTCGTTAGCCTCTTCAAGGCTGCCCATACTGCAATCCCACGAGGCTACCGACCCCTCTATGTCCCATGTTTGGACGGAGAAAGTGCTGCCCTCCTACAATCCTATCAAACATCAGGGGACCCAGAGATAGCAGACCATCTCATTGAATCGCTAAATGCAGCCCGGCGAAAGAAATGGGAGGAGACAGTTGCTGACCGGAGCTTTACCCACTCTAGCAGGAAATGTTGGAGCCTCATCCGTCGCCTAGGAGCTGCACAGAAGCCCCCTAGCCAAAGCCGAACATCCGTCACACCCAACCAAGTTGCATCCCACCTACTGACTATCGCCAAAGCACCCCAAGACAAAGACACCAGAAGAGCAGTTACAACTGAGCTAAAAAAACACCAAAAAATGCCTGTAGAGGAAACGAACCCTGAACCCTTCAAGGCTGCTGAACTGGAGAAAGTCCTACAGGGCCTGAAATGTGGAAAGGCAGCAGGATACGATAACATCTTCCCAGAATTCATGAAAAATCTTGGCCCCCGAGCCCTAACCTGGTTGACACAATTCTACACAAGGATCACACAAACAAACTCGATCCCAAAGAAATGGCGGACAGCAAAGGTCATTGCCATCCCAAAACCTGGCAAAGACCACAAACTACCAGCAAGCTACCGCCCAATCTCCCTACTCAGCGTTCCTTACAAAATCATGGAGCGCCTAATACTGCAACGCATTTCCCCAGAAATAGAGGATATTCTAAGTGTGGATCAAGCAGGTTTCTGCAAGGACCGCAGTACAGGAGAACAAGTACTGGCCCTAACCACCTTCATCGAAAATGGCTTCGAGAGCAGACTGAAGACAGGGGCTGTGTTTCTCGATCTTACAGCCGCCTATGATACGGTCTGGCACAAAGACCTCCTCCTGAAACTTATAAAGGCGATCCCTACTTGGGCAACAGCAATTATAAAAACCCTGCTGACCAACCAAAGGTTCAGAGTCCACCTCAGTGAGAACACAAGTGCATGGAGAATGCAGAAAAACGGACTCCCACAAGGCTCAGTTCTAGCTCCAACTCTGTTCAACCTCTACATAAACGACCTGCCTACTACAAAATCCCGCAAATTCATCTATGCAGACGACATTTGTTTGGCATTCCAAGCACCAGACTTTGAACCACTGGAACGGGTGCTTACGGAAGATCTTGCCAAACTGGACCAGTTCTGCAAAATCTGGCGCCTAAAACCAAGCCCAGCAAAAACCGTCTCCAGTGTATTCCATCTCCACAATGCAAAAGCTGCCAGAGAACTAAACATCCACCTGAGCGGACTCAAGCTTAAGCATGCCCCAAATCCAACTTATCTTGGAGTGACCCTTGATAGGACCTTATCCTTCAAGGAACATCTAAAGGGGACGGCTGCTAAGGTGAAGGTACGAAACAACCTGCTCTGCAAGCTCGCTGGTGCAAAATGGGGGGCGGCAGTCTCCACCCTGCGCACCTCAGCACTGGCCCTTTCATACTCTGTAGCAGAATATTGTGCCCCTGTCTGGTCCAGGTCATCTTACACACACCATGTAGACACCCAGCTCAACTCAACCATGAGAACTATAACTGGAACAATCCGCTCAACACCACTCCCCTGGCTCTCTGTACTGTCAAACATAGCCCCTCCACACATCCGGCGAGCAGCATTAACTCAAAGGATGCTCCAAAAAGTTAAAGATTCTCCTCACTTACCAATCCATGCAGATATCTACACCCCACCCACTGCCCAACTTTCATCCAGACGGCCGATTTGGAAAAACCCTCCCCCAGCTGACTTTACCATCCAGACAGCTTGGCAAGAGGAATGGGAGACCAAGGAGGTCCCAAACAAACAGCTGGTGATAAACCCCAACCAACAGGTCCCGGGCACCAACCTCCCAAGGAGACAGTGATCTACACTCAATCGCTTCAGGACTGGACATGGCCCCTGCTTGGCCAGCCTTCACAGATGGGGCAGTAGCCCTAGCCCACTGTGCGCATGTGGAGAGGAGCAAACAATGGAACACATCATAGAGGCTTGCCCACTCCAAAGACTGGAAGGAGGATTACACACCCTCCATACAGCAAACCAGGAGGCAACTGCTTGGCTTAAGGACTTTGCATTCGCTAAATAAATAAAATAACTCGTTCTAGCTTTTCTAAGAGATTTTTTATAAATTAGAAGATGATTTCTCCAAGCTAAATAGATTTCATCTAAATTAGTAGAGCGCCATTTTCTTTCTAATTGACGAGTCTTCTGTTTTAAGGTACGAGTTTCTGTGTTGAACCAAGGAGTTAGAAATCTCTGATTAGACTTTTTCTTTTTTAAGGGGGCCACCAAGTCTAGAGTCTGATGCAGAGAAGCTGAAACACCATCCACCATGTTATCAATTACAGAAGGAGCAAGCTGTCTATAGCTTATTTCCGTTGCGTTGACACATGGCATAGAGGAAACAATCTGCATAAATTTGGAAACAGCATCATCTGAGAGGCATCTACTGTAATAATATTTTTCTTTAGGAGCCAAATAGTCAGAAATAGTAAAATCAAAGGTTAACAGACGATGGTCTGACAGTACAGGGTTATGAGGAAACACTACAAGATTTTCTATTTCTATGCCATATGTCAAAACAAGGTCCAATGTATGGTGGAGGTAATGAGTAGAATTTCCTACTTTCTGAGAAAACCCAATCGAATCTAATATTGAATCGAATGCCACATTAAGGGAGTCACTATCTACATCCACATGTATATTAAAGTCCCCTACTATAATTATTCTATCAGATTTCAGCACTAAATCAGCTAAGAAATCAGCAAATTCGGATAAAAATTCTGAGTAGGTTGATGGGGGACGATAAACTATGGCAAATAAAATTGGGTTTAACCTAAAATTGCTAAAGTGCCCAATACTGAGGACCAGGCCCTCAAAGGAATTATAACATGTTTTTTGCTTTACATTAACTAGTAATTTGGAATGGTAAATTGTTGCTACTCCTCCTCCACGACCAGAACTTCTGGGATTTTGACAGTTTAAATAACCAGAGGGAGTTGATTCATTTAAACCAACATAATCCTCTTGTCCTAACCAAGTCTCTGTGAGGGAAATTAAATCAATCTGATGATCAATTAACAAATCATTGACTAATAGAGACTTGGGAGTTAGAGACCTAATATTTAATAAACCACATTTAATTTTTAAATTATGAGGAGGAACAGAGGCCAAATCAGTCAATTTAGAGGCTTTATGTTTAATTTGAGTTTTACCAATATTTTGCTTTATCACTTTGGGATGCTTATACATTATATTTTTATTCACTTTGGAGGGAGCAGACAACGATTCTCTGATGGGGAAGTCAGGGGCTAAGCTGAGGGGTGGCGGATGAAGAGGAGCTGCAGAGAGGCTGCACGGTGGCGCAGTGGTTTAGCACTGTGACAGCACAGTTTTACCCTCGGCCGGGGGATCGCGGGGATCATGAGATCGTGGGTTCGATCCCAGCCCCCGACCAACAGTGAGCTGTGTGGAGTTTGCATGTTCTCCCCGTGTTGCGCGGGTTTACTCCGGGATTTCTCCGGTTTCCTCCCGCACACCAAAAACATGTAGGTTTAGGGCGCTCGCGCACGCAGCGACCAGCAGCCGGTGGCTTGTCACCAAACTGCAAACCAAGTCTACCTACGGGTACAAATAAGTAACAAAAAAAAAAAAAAAAAAAAAAAAAAAAAAAAGAGAGGCGTGTAAGACTGCGACTCTGCTTCCTGGTCCCAACTCTGAGTAGTCATGGTTTTGGAAATTTGGATAAAAAAGATGCCAGATTGTTAGATAAATGAGAAGCACCATCCAAAGTGGGATGAATGCTGTCTCGTCTCATAAGACCAGGTTTTCCCCAAAAAGAGCTCCAGTTGTCAATGTAGCCCACGTCATTTTTAGGACACCACACAGACAGCCAGTGGTTCAAGGATGACGAGCGGCTAAACATGTCATCACTGGTCAGATTGGGGAGGGGCCCAGAGAATACTACAGTGGCAGACATCGTTTTGGCAAAGTCACACACCGATTCTATATTAAGTGTGATTAAGTGTATTTCGTTCATAGTGTCTAGCACAGCTGTGAGGTAGAGGGAGAAAAGAGTTGGTGCCAGTACACACCCTTGCTTCACGCCATGGTTGACCACAAAGGCATCACTGGGTCACTGCCGACTGAGACTTGTGCCTTCATTCCATAGTGGAACTGCTTGATGATGTTAACAAGCTTGTCAGAGCATCCATAAGTTTCAAAGACCTTCCAGAGGGTTGTGCGGTCAATGGTGTCAAATGCCTTTGTGAAGTCAACAAAGACAACATACAATGGCTGGTGCTGCTCTGCTGCCTTCTCTTGGAGCTGCCGTAGAGTGCATATCATGTCAGCAGTGGAACGGCCAATCCAAAATCCACACTGACATTCAGGGAGAACTTCTTCCGAAATGAGTTTGAGTCTGTTCAAGACAATCTTGGCAAGGACTTTGCCAGCTGTGGCCAGTAGTGATATTCCCCGATGGTTTCCGCACTTTGCAAGGTCGCCCTTTCTCTTGTAGAAGGTGACAATTAAAGCATCTCAGAAGTCTTGGGGCACAGTACCAGAGAGTAGGCATCTATTGAAAAGGTCTAGTAGAGCTTTGCGCAACTTTTCTACACCATTTTTTCAGGATATCTGAGGAAATGCCATCCAGACCCAGTGCTTTGCCATTTTCCGTTGACTTCAGAGCATTTTTCAGTTCCTCCATGCTGATTTCCTCACACAGCTCATTCCTTGTAGGTCTCTTCAGCCACTGACATGCATCTGGGTGTGCAGATCCTTCTTGGTTTAGAAGGCTGTTGAAATGCTCCTTCCATCTGGCCTTGATGTCTTGAAGGTCTGTGATCAGCTTACTACCATCCGCTGACTTTACTGGGGCAACAGCGTAGTTCTTGGGTCCATAGATGGCTTTCAACTCAGGAAACAGTCCATGATAATTATGGTTGTCCATCATACGCTGCAATTCTTCTGCTCTCCCCTGACACCAGTCATTCTTAAGAGCTCTCACTTCCCTCTGCACCTTGGCCTTGATTTCAGCAAGTACACTCTTGCTCCTCTCAGAGATCTCCTAAAGATTCCAAAAATGCTTGCTCCTCTTCTCTTCTAGGAGCCTCTCAATTTCATTACCATGCTCCCAGAACCAATCGGGAGTCTTTCTGTGGGGATGGCCTAGTGTTTCCTTGCTTGCAGAGTACACCGCTTCCTTCAGGGCTTTCCAATGCCGATCTACATCCTCTCCAGCCGGCAGAACACTCTCCAATGCGGCTTCTATCGCTCTCGTCAGTTCTCGACAGTGCTCGATGTTTGTCAGCTTGCTAATGTCCAGTTTCTTAGGCTTGGCACTAGCAGGGGTTTTCCTGCAAGGCACAGTGATCTTCATTCTGAGATGGCATCTCACAAGGTAGTGATCAGTAGAACACTCTGGTCCAAACATTGCTTTTGTGCATAATACATCTGCTAGGTCTGACTTTTTCGTGATGGCATAGTCAAGCAAGTGGTAGTGACCTGAGCATGGGTGCTTCCAGGTGAGGTAGTTCTTGTCGGGCTGGTAGAAAAATGTGTTGGTAATGCTGAGCTCTAGTTGTGCACAGAAATTCAGCAGGAGCTCCCCACTGGAGTTCTTTTTTCTTCTTGCCAAACTTGCCAATATGCCCGTGTAGATTTCCCAGTCTATCCCGACTCGAGCGTTGAAGTTGCCCAATATTAGGAGTTTGTCTTCTCTGGGGACCTTGAGCACTACTTGAGTGAGTTCTTGACAAAAGGTCTCCTTCTCCTCAACAGTGTAAGTCATCGTGGGGGCATACACGTTCACCAGAGTCAAGTATCTTCCTTTCTCAATTGGTACTCTCACAGACATGAGCCTGGGTGAGATCGCTGTGGGAAATGAGGTTAGCTTCTTGGTATTCGTGTTGTGAACCGCAAAGGCAACTTCAGCTTCTCTAGGTCCTGCAATCTTGCCAACCCAGAAGAAGGTGTATTCCTCTTCTTGGAGTTGGCCTTGTGCCTCTAGACATGTTTCCTGGAGAGCTGCAATCTCAATGCCAAACAGTTGCAATTCAATTGCAATCAGCGCAGTCCTTCGTTCTGGTCAGTTGTCTCTATCTAGCATAGTTCACACATTCCATGTTGTAACAGTTATCTTCTTCTTCTTACAGTTTCTACCGCTAAAAGTGAAGTCCCGCTAACCATGGTTAGCCAGCCAGGTGTGATCTGAGCACACTTTCTTTACCCCACCTTTTCTCTTCTTTTTTTTTTCCCTTGTCCTGTCAGGCAGCTAGGCAAACAGAACAGGGATCTGTCACCCTTATTGTGCCAAAACAGATTTACTTTGCCAAGATGAGCTTATACAGTACCTAACTGTGTATTGTATATTGTTGTAAACTCCTCCTGTAATAACTTTTAATACTTTATTTTAATCATTTTACCCATGGAAGACCCAACAGGATGGGGAAGAGGGAAAGGAAGTATGTGGAGGGGGGAAAGAAAAGGGAGGGGAACAGACAAAAAACAAACAAACAAACAACTAAAACAAACAAAAGACAAACTGCTTCTTCCACCGAAGATATCTCAACACGAGTCTGGTTTCCATACCTGTTAAAGGAGAGACACTTGTGCGTGTATGTCTGCATGCATATATATGAGAACGCATGCAAAATAAGTGTGTGCATGTGAGTGGTTTGTCAGGAAACATACGAAGCGGAGGGCCGGTCGCAGCAGCTCTCCCCCCGGGAACCCCAAGCAGGCAAGGCAGCGCCACCATCCCCCACAGGGCACAAACGTCCGAGGTCAGCAAGCCCCAGGAAAGCCAGGCATCTGCCCCCGGAGGGACGATCAAGGGAGGCCAGGCTGCTTGGTGGCCAGCGTGGCGAGCCCACCCCCCTGGACCCACCCGGCCCCCACCCCCCCCAGCGGGGCCAACGCCCACCCCCAGGCCCCAGGCACCAGGAGGCCAGTGACCCCACCCCCCAGGGCGGAGACCGGCCCATGCCCCCTGGCGCAAGCCCCCCCCAGGCACCCCCACAGCAGGCAGGCCCCAGTGCCTCTGTTGCACACCCTGGGGACCCCCATGACCAAAGAAGTCCCCCCCACCCAGGGAAGCCCATGTTGCTGAGAGGCACTACCCCCTTAACCCAGCACCTCCTGACTTGCAGACACACCCCTCCCCACCTTGTCTACGGGCTTCCCATTCCAGGGCAGGCAGTGCTATCCCTAAAGAGGGCTACCTGGACACTCGCATTGCTGCCTCAACAAGTTGATGCTCATGAGTCAGCTAGAGTTACGACCATCCAATGCAAGCCGCTTGCGTGCAGAGCTCCTGCTAGCAGCTCCCAGCTACTCAAACCTGCTGCCGACGCATTCACTCCATCGCCACAGGGCTTCCTCCAATCTCAAAACATGACGCCTTGCACAGTTCCAAAGCCAGTTGGTGTGCCTCCACCAGTCTGCCTCTCTGGGCCTCAACGTCTAATGCAATGTGGTGCACAAGCATGCAACGTACATTGTTGACGAGGAGGTCGCCCTGCAGTAGCAGCTCACTTGCTGGTCAATGCCATCCGTTTGTCTCGATTGAGGCTAATCTGCGTGCCATCTGGTGTTCATGCCATTGGCCCGTGAGCTCTTCTACCGCTTGCACCACCAGACATCCTGCTGCCGATGTCTGGACCTGTGTCCCCAGGTAGAGAGGAAAGAGGGTACTATCACTTGCCCAAGGTGAACCCTCAGACTAGTGGAGGGAAGGAGTCCTCTTACTTCTCCATTCTAGACTGGCTCCAAGCCAAGGTCTAGCCACTGCCAACGCGAGTAACGCATCTGATCAAATTTCAGTAACTGTAGCGCATTACTGAATGTTTAAACAGTAATTTCATTACACAGCACATTACTGCAAAAGTAGTGGCATTACAGTAACGCACTACTCCCAACACTGGCCACAACACACAGAATGTTTGGAGAAGAAATGGCACTGCACATCCCATCATGGTGTGGGGGTGTTTTTCAGCACATGGTACATGTAGACTTCATATAATTGAAGGAAAAATGAATGAACAAATGTACAGAGATATCCTTGATAAGAACCTGCTGCCATCTGCCAAGATGCTGAAGATGAAATGAGGGTGGACATTTCAGCAAGACAATGATCCCAAACACACAGCCAAGGAAACTCTCAACTGGCTCTAGAGAAGGAAAATAAAGGTGCTAGAATGACCCAGTCAGTCATCTGACCTGAATCCAAATGAAAATCTATGGGACAAACTGAAGATCAGAGTTCATAGAAGACACTCACTGACAACCTTCAAGATATGAAGACTTGAAGAAGGGGCTAAAATCATTTCTGAGCAATACCTGCGCCTAGTTTCTCCATACAGGAGGCGTCTGGAAGCTGTTATTACCAACACAGCTGGCCCAGGGAAGTTGTAGCTACAGAGGTAGCTTACCACTATCAGTGTCTGTCTACAGTGAATGAATAATGGACTCACTGTAAGCACTTTGAGATGTCATTTGACATGTAAAGTGCCATATAAATCTAACCCATTATTATTATTATTATTATTATTAACAGATATTTTTCTACTAAATATTAAATGAATTTCATCAAGCAGGCTCAAAACTTATTGCCTGTGTTATTGCACTTTATTAAATATAACTTGTTTTGTGAACACAGTTGCCTTGATTTCTTTGTATGTATGGGTTGCTTGGGTTGTTACTGATACAGTATCTGGTGAAAATCTCAGCTCACTGGCGCCATCAGAAATGATTAATGAGAAAAATGTTGACGTGTTCAATAATTATTTTCCCCGTTGTATACTGTAGTATAATTCAAGAATCTACAATAAAATCCTGAAAAATGAAAAGTTTTACAGGAGAACATAAAGTACATTACATATTTTGTTTAATATTTTAAAAAAAATCAAAAGTCCACACTATATTTTCAGTATAGAAAAACTGTTTCAAACTGTTCAAATGTAAGCCTAAAAAAGGACAAAAATATAATTCCACACAGCAGAATTCTTTTAACAGTTTATTTTATTTCAACAATCATTTTAACCTCATAATATTCCGGTGTTCCACCCATGGAATGTTTCACATCGGCTGGAATGCTAAGCCTTGTCTTTGTTGAGTTGGGTAACACTCACCACACCACAGGGAGAGGGGGAGGTGCAACTTTTCATGTTCGGAGGCACACAGACCACATTATTGTTTTTACATGATACTGGAGGGTCACAGAAAGGACCCCCATTACTGGCATCATGAAGGCCCAATGGGGATGCGATCCCCAGTGTAGAAACCTCACCCCCTGCATCCCAGCACAGACTACTCTCGGCAGAATTGAAGGCACATAGAGCCATGATAGATGCAGTCAATATATTCTCACAACAGCACCTCATTCTGCTTGGTCCCCTGGAAGAAGAGACAGTACACACGTGGAATGAAGCACGTCTGTCCATGGTGGTTACCTGCTTGACGGCCTTGTGTGTGTGATGCCTGCAGTGAACCGCTGCTCTCAGTCTTACCTATCCCCGTCTTCCCTCTCCCTTCCCCATTCTAGGTGGACCACACATCTTGATATACCTAGGGGTTGGGGGCAGGGTGTGTTGTGGGGTGTCGACGAGGAGGGTGCTCTGCTGTCTGTAGCATCGAGGTATCCCACTATACCATTACCCCAATTTTAATTGCACTTTAGTAGCTCATACATAAAATCAAAATAAAAAGCGAGTTTTTAATGAAAGTATATCCATGTAAGCACTCAATATGTGGTCAAGGCTCCTTTTGCATGAATTACTGCATTAGTGTGGCGTGTGTGGTAATACCAAAGACCATATAAAAATGATACTTTCCGCCTTCTAGCTGCATTTACTTTGGAATTGTTAAAACATAGTGGACCAACACCAGCAGATGGCATGATTCCCCAAATCAGGTGCCAAGTCCTGTCATTTGCAAATCAAGGTCCCAGAGTATAGAGGAAGAGTGGCGAGGCAAAGAATCCAAGTTGTCCAAGTTCCAATCCAAGTTCCTTCTGTAAACACAGAGCTCACATGACTTGCCAAAAATCTCCAGTTTTGTTTCATCTATCAAAAAGTCAACATTCCACAAACTTAGAGGCTTGTCAATGTGCATTTTGGCCAATTCCAGTCTCACTTTTTTATGTTTTGCTTTCAACAATGGGGTTCTCGGTTGTCTACCATTGAGTTCACTTTTGCTCAAACAGTGACTGATTTGCCTTGACTTTGGAGTTCACCTCTATTCTCTCTGGTCTTTTGGTGGCAGTCTTTTCAATTTGGCATCAATTTTCCTCTTGCAGCCATGTGCAGGGAGGGTGGCTACTGTCCTATAGACCTTAAACTTCTGAATAATACAGTATGTGTAACTGTGGTCACAGGAGCATCAAAGCTGTTTGGAGATGGTCCTATAGCCATTACCTTTAACATACTTGTCTATAATTTCCTTTTTGATCTCCTGAGACAACTCTGTCCTCAGCTTTCTTTGGTCAATGTTCAGTGTGGTACACACCTGTGATAGTTTGGGCTTGATCCTATGATCAAGCCCTTCTTCTTCCGGCTTTCAGAGAGAGCAGACACTTTTTCTCTCCTCTCCTCCTTCTCCCTCCCTGACTGACTGAATCCCAGGTTGCTGTACTGTCTGTGTCTGCGTCGCTCTTCTACTGGCTGATTCTTGATCCAAACGAAAAATTATGGATTGCTAAGCTGGGCTTTGAATACAATTGACACCGTCTTTTCAACTAGGAAATTGGGCCCGGGGGAGCCCAACTGTCCTGCAGGTACTGCTGCTGCGGGTTATGTGAGGGACACATACAATTGGAAACTTATGTGTCTGTGTGACCTTTCGATCGAAGATGTGGAAGACATCTACCTGTTTGGCGTTTTGATCTCAGGACTACTACTGATCGGCTTTGGTGTGGTCCTGGTGTATTGAAAACTAAAGAAGATGGACAGAGCTAATCAAAATGCTGACCCAGCGAAGCTCTTTCATCAATTTGACCAGTTGGGGAGGGCTCTGATAGCGGCTAATGGTGAACTGAACAGGAAGATTGGTAACATCTCGATGTCGCTAGGAGCTCTCCAGGAAATGATTTTAAAGCCTGGAAATGTAGAAATTATGAAGCACTGAATCGCACGGGAGATGAAAATTCCTACTCTGAGTGAACTGTGCTTATTTGACCTTGTTTCGGCTCCCTGCAGCTCTCACTCCTCCTGGATGAAGATAAGGCAGTAGAAATGTTTTGGCTTGACTTCTCTCTAACATAAACAACCTGGCGTACAGTAATCTGAACTCTCAAGGACAGCGCCACGTGACTGGCTTAGGAATTCCATCGGACATGCACTGAGAGTTGATCTCTGAAGGACATGCTCTAAGTTTCAGACACTAAGTCATAACATCTGCTGAGAGAGGATTTTTGCTGTTCACCAGTCTGATACACACACTGCTCACAACACCACATGACTGATACATATACACTGACTATCATATACTCACACTGTCTCTCTCAACTTGCTGTTTGTTAATGTGTGATCCATTGTCTGCTAATTGTGCATAGAGGGTTTTTTTCCCAGTAATCACAATTTGGCTCATTCGAGCTTTATATGAGCTTATACGAGTGTTATTTTGATAACTATGTTTTTTCTCTCTGCCTATTGTGTTCTCCCCCTTCCCCCTCCCCCTCTTTACCCTCCACTGTATGACAGGCGCCGCGTCATGGCTGCCGCGTCATTGGGATGCGCCATCGTGCACGCCCAATGTCAAGTCAAATTCCTCATATGTTTACTTGTAAACGTGCTTGGCAATAAAGCTCATTCTGATTCTGATTCTGACACTTCATGTGTATTTATTGTTTTTGTGATCATGTATGATTATTGTTTGCATTTATTGCCATCTGTGTTCCCCTGAGTCCTCTGTCATTGTCTGCTGTGTCATCCCCTGTTTGATCCTCTGTGTGTGTGTGTGTGTGTGTGTGTGTGTGTGTGTGTGTGTGTGTGTGTGTATCTGTTTATCTGTTGTTCCAACACCCCATATTTTCCATTTCCCTAGCAACTGCCCTCTCTGTATTACTCCTGTATGGTCGTCCTGTATGTTCATTGTTATGTTTCATGTGCATCCCCTGTTTGTGATTATATGTACATGATCACATTGAATAGACCTTGGATGGCCAAATGCTCAACAGAAAAGTATTGAAATTTGTTCAGGTTTTCCACTCAGATGCAGTTCTGACATTCAGTCAGCAGATGGCACTCTTTATTAAAACCCCTTGAACTCTGTGAATTCCGCGGGCGGGCACATCTCTGCATCTTAGTGCATCTCAGTGCGCACTGGAAAAAAAAAGCTGTATTTCCGGTCTTCCAGTACAGACACAGCCTTGTTACAACCTGAGAAAAAAGCTGTGTAATATATTCATTTTTTGTGGTATTTTTACAAAATTTTGACCTGAGCTTGAAAACACTTGGTTCTACATTTCTGTTGTGTTTTCCAGCCAGTATCTGACAGCTGTATGTTATTTGCAAGCATTTGTATCCAAAAAAACACCCAGGTAAACTTTCTTGTTACTCAGTGGCAGGAGCACTTAGAGAGATTATGACTGTTTTGCCAAAAAATTCAGAGTGTTTTCTTTTAAATGAGACTAACCCCATGAAGATGCTGCAAAGGGTTGAAGAACAGCTTTTGATTTACTTTGGGCATGTTATTTTTAGGCGTTTTTAGGGAAGTTGAACAGAGTTCAACAGGTTAAATGTTTCATAACACTGTGTTGATCATGAAGCAACTCTCTCAAAGTTGTTCATTGCTTCATAAGGCCTCAGTTTCACCATCACTAGTAATTGGTCATCGCTGTATATATATGTATCAGTGTTCAGTGTCTGTCTGGTGTGGCGTTGTCTGTCTGATTTTCCCTGCTGGTAACCCAGAATCCCTGTAGGTCATATCTTCAGTTGTTTGAGTTTCAGCTCCCATGTTATTTTGTTTGTTCATTTGTGTTTGTTAATAATTGACCATGTTATGCTGGAGTTTACCCTGCTTTGTGAGTCCAACACCTGCATCTACCAGAGGTAGCCATGACAGTACAACGCCACCAAACATGGAATCAGCAGGTACGAACTTCAGTGTGTTTGGTCTGGATGAGAATGAGTGCTGGGCGGCTCAGCTGGTTGTGGAGTTGATTTCTGATGCCCGGTCATGCCACATTTCGGAGCAGGCCATGAAGTTCCTGGACGCCGCAGCCGGAGTGGTTTTGGATTACCCCAGTCTGACTGGACTGTTCACCTCATTATCAGATTTGTTAAATTTGCTCTATGGACTGGTGAAAGGGCCAGAGTCTGTGCCGATGAGACAACATCCCCTGACTCTGAACATCGTCCTCTTCTCCTCGCCACTCAGTGGCCACAACGCCACACCACAGGAGAGAGAGGGGGTTGCCTGAGACACTGGAGGCCGTGTCGGCGAGACAGCGTCCCCTGGCCCCAACGTCTTCAGCCTCTCCTCACCCACCAGCTCCAAGAGTGTTTAAGCTCCTTTTTTGGACTGCTTTCCAATACTGGGTGGGAACAGACTGATGATGGAGGTACCTGCTGTTTCCAAAGCTCCTGTGCCAACCCCACATCGCTTCCCAGCACCACCACCAGCTCCAGCTCTCTCCTCAGTGCACACATCAGCGTACGTGCCACCAGCTTTGCCTGTGAATAAGCCTGAAGCTCAGCCTATGAATAAGCCTGCAGCTCAGCCTGTTAGCAAGCCTGCAGTTTCATTACCATAACCGTTAAGCCAGCAACTTCAGCTGCTCGCGGGGTGCACGTCACCGCTCCAGCTGTCCCTATGGCACACATCACAGGTCCAGCTGTTCCCAGGGAGCATGATCCCATTCCTGTTCGGCCTGAGGGGCATGCTACGGTTCCTGCAGCTCATCCAGAGGTGGTCACCCCTGCAGCAGTGGACCTGGAGCTCAGGCAAGTACTTTTATTTACTTTTTTAACATCAATATTAGTAAAGGCTTGCCTAGCTCCTGGTGATTGTGGGGATGCCTCACTCACTCCCTGCCTCTCTCCATCATCTTAAGTGGCTGTGGTGAGGATGGCCCTCCAGATGTCCGGGCTGGATATTCTCGCACCGCAGGAGCCATTGCTGGGGGTCGGCACACCCCAACCTTCAGCTCCCTGGGCCAGTGCACCTCCGTTCAATGTCCAAGAGGTCAGGAAACCCCCACCTGTCGCAATTCCTGAGGACAAGCAGTCCATTCCACCTGTTGTCCAAAAGGTCGAGCGTTCGGTTCCACCCATTGTCCTAGAGGTCGAGCAGTCCGCTCCACCCTCGCCACCTGGGGTCACCACTTCTCAGCTGCTATTAACCCCTGTGCCAAAGGTCCCTCAAGTACTATCTTCTGAACTAGAAACTCCTGTGTTGTTGACCCCAGAGCTAGAATCTCCTGTATTGGTACCCCAGAGCTAGAATCTATTATATTGGTACCTCTAAAGCTAAGATCTCCTTTACTGGTATATCCGAAGCTAAAAACTCCTATGTTGTTGTCCCTAGAGCAAAAAAGCTCCTTTGTGGTCTCCTGAGCAAAGAGCCCCAATGTCTTCTTCTGTGTTTAAAACCCCCATGCTTTCTTTTGAGCAAGGGGTACCAATGATATCTCCTGAGTTTAAAACTTCTATGTTCTCTAGAACATTCTATATCTCTCATTCTGCATCTCTGTTCTATATCTCTAGAGCAAAATCCCATGTTTTCTCCTGAGGTTAAGGTATCAGTGCTGTCACTATTTTCTGAGGTTAAGTATACTATTGTGGAGCGTGTAAATAACGAGGCGGATTTGACTCAGCAGAGACTCTCCTCTTAAAAAGCATGGCATTCTTCTAGAAGCTTCTAACACACAAAAGGTCACATTGCATTCACTTCCTTAATCCTTTAACATCCTTCTAGAAGTTTCTAACACACAAAAGATCACACTGCATTCAACCTTCACACCTCCCTGTTATCACCCAAGGAAACTCTGCTCTTTGTTCTTGTCTAGGATGCTATACAATTATGCACTCCCCATGTGTCACCAAACGACCCCCCCGAGCGTCTTGGATAGAACAATAGAATGACAGTCCATATGCTGTGGTAGAATCATTAAACATCAATCCACATGCTGCTTGGCCTTCAGTCTTCTCCCGTATCTGCTGTAACCAGGATTCACCGCCTCCGCGGCGCTGTCATGCTGGGGGGCTGATGTTTGAGGGGTAAAAGTCTGTCCGTGTGGGTGCTCTGGGGAATCTTTTCTCTGGGAAGCTCCCTGCGGGGGTCTTCCACGCCAAGGGGCCCTCGCCAACAGCACTTGCTCGTCTGCCATCACAAAAGCGGGTTTGAGTCTGTCTATGCCAATCTTTTCCTTCCTACCCCCCAAATCTAGCAAAAATTGCTTGTCCCCTGTTTCCAGCACTCTGAACGGTCCATCATAAGGTGGGCGCAGTGGAGGGCGATGGGCATCGTGTCTGACAAAAACGAACTCCGCGTTTTCAAAGTTTTAGGCACAAAAACGCGCGGAAAACTGTGGTGAGCAGGGCCTGGCAGCGTGCTTGTGTCTATGCTATGCTGCAACAGCTGAGACGGGGAGCTGCCCGGCGCGGGATTATCTGGAAGAAACTCCCCGGTCAGCTGAAGTGGCTGCGCAAAAACGAGTTCAGCCGGGGAAGCTTCCAGATCCTCTTTAGGCGCAGAATGTAACCCCAATAAAACCCACGGTAGCTTGTCTACCCAATTTGCATCCGTCAGTGATGCCCTGAGAGCCGCTTTCAATGACCTATGAAAACGTTCACAAAACCCATTAGCCTGTGGATTGTATCCGGTTGTGCGGTGAATTGTGACACCCAGGCTGCGGGCCATTGTTGACCAGAGTTCGGAAACAAATTGAGGGCCTCTGTCGGACGTAATATCCGACGGGACTCCAAAATGCGCCACCCATGCTGTTAAAAACTCGCGCGCCACCTCCTCGGCTGTGGTTGCCGCCAGTGTAACCACTTCCGGCCAGCGCGTGGTGCGATCAACCATTGTCAGAAGGTGCGTGCACCCCTGTGATGGCGGGAGGGGGCCCACGAGGTCCACGTGAACATGGTCGAACCTATTAGCCGGGATGCGAAACGGCTCCAAGGGAGCCTTCGTGTGTCTGTGTACTTTGGCTCGTTGGCACGCCATACAGGCTGCCGCCCACTCTTTCACTTGTTTGCGAAGGCTCGGCCACACGAATTTCTCTCCTACCATTTTGACCGACGCGCGCACTCCCGGGTGCGCCAAAGTATGAATCGAGTCAAACACGCGGCGGCGCCACGCGGCCGGGACCACAGGACGCGGGCGCCCCGTGGAGACATCGCAGATTAGGGGGGCATGCCGTCTTGCAGCACCCTGCTCTCCAACCTTAACCCTGTTGGTCCAGACTGGAGCGCGCGCACGTCCACGCCACTAACCTGCTCCGCGGCCATGGCTGCGTAATCTATCCCCACGCAGACTGGGGCCGCCACGGCACGCGAAAGGCAGTCTGCCACTACATTCAGTTTACCCGAGACATGCTGAATATCGGTAGTAAACTCTGAGATCGCGGCCAGCTGCCTCTGCTGCCGGCCCGACCACGGTTCTGAAACCTTGGCCATCGCAAATGTTAGCGGCTTGTGGTCAATGAACGCAGTGAAACTGCGCCCTTCCAGCCAGAACTGGAAGTGGCGAATGGCCAGGTGGAGAGCCAGCAACTTCCTGTCGAACGCGCTGTATTTACGTTCACTGTCGCGCAAAGTCCTGCTGAAAAAGGCGAGCGGCTGCCAAGCCCCGGCTACGCGCTGCTCCACGACCGTCCCTATGGCCACATCTGAAGCGTCAGTGGTGTGCGCTATGCGGGCCATTGGGTCTGGATGTGCCAGCAATGCGGCGTTTGCCAGGGCTGCTTTGACTTCCGAGAACGCCTGCTCTCGCTCCGGGGTCCATTCGACCTTATCCGCGTGTTTCTGTTTTCTGAGCGCGGTGTACAGTGGTTGCATGAGCTGCGCTGCGCGGGGAAGGAAACGGTTATAAAAATTCACCATTCCCAAAAATTCCTGTAGCGCCCTGACCGTTTGCGGCCGGGGAAAATCTGCTACTGTGCGCACTTTGGCAGGCAGTGGGACTGCTCCTTCGGGAGAAATGCGGTGCCCCAAAAAATCAATCCCCGTCACCCCGAACTGACATTTCGCTGGGTTGATTATTAACCCGTGCTCTTCCAACCTCCGGAAAACTGTCGTGAGGTGGGTTTCGTGTTCGTCTTCGGACGCACTGGCTACTAAGATATCGTCCAGGTAAACGAACACGAAAGGGAGATCGCGCAGCACTGCATCCATCATGCGTTGGAATGTCTGTGCAGCCCATTTAAGCCCAAAAGGCATGCGCAAAAACTCGAATAAACCGAACACAGTTATTACCGCTGTTTTGGGTATGTCCTCAGCGTGCACTGGAACTTAGTGGTAACCGTGGACCAGGTCTATTTCAGAAAAAATGCGCGCTCCTGCAAGGTGAATGGAAAAATCCTGAATGTGAGGAATTGGGTAGCAGTCGTGCGCTGTGGCGTTGTTCAACCTGCGGAAATCCCCGCAAGGTCGCCACGAACCTTCAGCTTTAGGGACCATGTGTAGCGGGGAAGCCCATGGGCTGTTTGAGCGCCTAATGATGCCCAACCTCTCCAGGTTGGCGAACTCCTCGCGCCCTATGGCCAGTTTAGCTGCATCCAAGCGCCGAGGTCTTGCAAAAACGGGCGGCCCGGTGGTGGTGATAAAATGCTCCACCCCGTGTTTAGCGATGGCTGCCGAAAACGTCCGGACAGTGAGTGCTGGGAACTGAGTGAAGCAGTGTGTGGAACTTACCGCATGAAGCTGTGACGGTGGCTTGTGCTGTTGGCCAGGTCACTCGAGCTATACAGGGGAGAGAGTCAAAATCAGCCCCCAGTATATGGAAATTCAATGCTGCTATGACAAAAGTCCACTCAAATGTACGGCCGTGTAGAGACAAGAGTAGAGTCCTCTCACCAAAGGTCTTAATCCCCGAGCCGTTTGCTGCTGCCATTTCGGGGCCGCTAGCTCCTGCCAGCCGGTCAGCGTAGGTCGGCCAGATGAAACTCTTCTGGGCGCCGGTGTCCACGAGGAAATGCCTCCCCGAGCATGCGTCCGTCAAGAAGAGCAGCTTGTTCTCCTCCCCGAGGGTCACAGCTGCTACCGACCCCTGGTCTTGGCGTTTCCCGAGTCACTTGAATTGGCACGGGGGTATACATTTGCGTGCCCTCTCTGCGAAGCGGCGGTGGTAGAAGCAAAGCGTGTCTCCCCCACGTTCCTTGGCCCCCGCTGCTGCTGCCATCGGTGGCTCTGCTGCTGCCGTCGATGGCTCCTCGCCTCCTCCGGGCGTCGCGCCGAGCTCCGTCGCTGCTGCAATGGTCGTGAACTCCCTGCTGGCGACGATGATCCGGTTTGCTTCACGGGCTAGCGCACGATAGTCCCGCTTGGCCACCAACGGCGAATTGGCCAGGGTCGCTCTTGCCGCTGACGGAAGGTTCCAGAGGAAGAGGTGGGTAAAAATGAAATGGTCATTGTCTGTGCCCTTTAACCTCAGCATCTTCTCCATCAGGTCTATGGCCGACCCATCTCCCAACCCAGTCCGAGTCAGGAGTCTCTCTGCTCTCTCACCATCCGAGAGTGTGAAGTGCTGAATGAGTGCAGCCTTCAACGCGCCGTACTTGTCGTCGGTTGGTGGCTGATCGAGCAGGCTCTCTACGTGCTGAGCCGTGCAGGCGTCGAGCGCTGCGACCACATAGTGGAATTTTGTGTCATCCACCGATATCCCCCGGAGGGCGAACTGCGCCTCGACTAGGTGGAACCAGGAGCGCGGATTGTGCTGCCAAAAATCCGGTAGCTTGATCGCAACAGCACATGCATGGCTGGGGGTTCCCATCGAGGCTGGCTCCGGGGGTCTTTCATTGTGTTCCATGATTCGTCTTGGGTCACCAGTGTGGAGCGTGTAAATAACGAGGCGGATTTGACTCAGACATTTTATTACACGTCTCACACAAGAAGCATAGACAGAATAAATACTCAGCAGAGACTCTCCTCTTAAAAAGCATGGCATTCTTCTAGAAGCTTCTAACACACAAAAGGTCACATTGCATTCACTTCCTTAATCCTTTAACATCCTTCTAGAAGTTTCTAACACACAAAAGATCACACTGCATTCAACCTTCACACCTCCCTGTTATCACCCAGGGAAACTCTGCTCTTTGTTCTTGTCTAAGATGCTATACAATTATGCACTCCCCATGTGTCACCAAACTATACTCTTACCTCCTGTGGCTAAAGTGCCCATGTTGACATCTCTTGAGTTTAAAGTGTCCATGTTATCATCTTCTGAGTTTAAAGTGTCCATGTTTTCACCTTCAGTGATCAAGGGTTCCATGTTGTAACCACCTGAGGTTGAAGGTTTCATGTTGACACCTCCTGAAATTAAAGTTTCCATGTTGTCACCTCCTGAGTTTGAGTGATTCCTATTGTCACCCAATAAGTTTAGAGATTCTCTGTCACCTTCTGAGTTTAAAGAGTCTGCATTGTCACCTCCTGAGTTTAAAAGGTCTTCGTCTGAGCCAGAACATTTATTAACAGTGACATATCCATGCCAATATTAGCAAAATTAGAGTTAAATCCACGATATCACTGTTACATCAGTAACAAATTACTAAAACAACTTGTGCTTTAAACAAACAACTACAGACAAAAAGTGTCATCATTAATGGTTTGTTTGCTAGCACTGTACACTGGTTAGTCAGCTGAATAAAAAAAAATATGAAAACACAGTTGTAATGCTGTGCTTATTCTTCCAAAGCTCCAACTTAAACTGCTTTGATGTTGAACACACAAAGCCCAGGAGATCACAGCTAAAGACATTAACTATAGTTACTGTCTGGAGAGTTAGCTGAATGAACAAAAATCTGGAAAAAAAAATCACAATCATGATAATTTGTGTTAACATTTTTGGCCTCAACTAAACTTATGCAAGTTACCATCAATCAATTAAGAAAACTTGCAAATGGAAAAACCTCCCAGCAGCATCTTGCTCAACAACATGTGCAAGTACTTTTTCAGTCTCTGAACCTTATTTGACAGTGTTCAAGGATCCAGCTCCAGTAGAACTTTCTGGAAGACCTGAAAGGTGTATTTGAGGTTTTTGGGGTACTTCAGGTCAAGGGCATAGGTCAGTCCAACCAGATAGAAACAGGCTCTGCCAATATCCCCAAGACCTCTGAGGACAGTGTTCCCCTCGATTACGATGCCTACGTCAGTAAGTTCATCGGCTGATGTACTGGAGTTCTGCAGTGTATGTGATGTTCTACACCAGGGGTGTCAAACTCATTCCATGGAGGGCCAAGACCCTGCAGGTTTTACCTCCACCCAGTGTCTTCAACAGGAGATTTCACTGAATTTCCCCTCACTGATTGCTGATCAATGAAAACACCTGCTGAAGACACTGGGTGGAGGTAAAACCTGCAGGGTCTTGGCCCTCCATTTTTTTTTTTTTTTTTTTTGTTACTTATTTGTACCCGTAGGTAGACTTGGTTTGCAGTCTGGTGACAAGTCACTGGCTGCTGGTCGCTGCGTGCGCGAGCGCCCTAAACCTACATGTTTTTGGTGTGCGGGAGGAAACTGGAGAAATCCCGGAGTAAACCCGCGCAACACGGGGAGAACATGCAAACTCCACACAGCTCACTGTTGGTCGGGGGCTGGGATCGAACCCACGATCTCATGATCCCCGCGATCCCCCGGCCGAGGGTAAAACTGTGCTGCCACAGTGCTAAACCACTGCGCCACCGTGCAGCCCATGGAATGAGTTTGACACCCCTGTTCTACACGTTCACACAGGTGACGTCAGCACATCAAGGTGGGGTTTTGAGTCAGTTCAGCAACTCAGCTATATGTATGTTCATGTGTACTAGCTGAATAAAGTTAACCTCAACACATGGTCATTGTCCATCCATTCTTCCTTCTGGGATGACAGCCATGCAGACCAATTTGATGCAGTGTGCAGCATATGGTCTGAGCACTGACAGGCTGACCCCCCACCCCTTCAACCTCTGCAGCAATGCTGGCAGCACTCATATGTCTATTTTCAAGACAACCTCTGGATATGACGCTGAGCACGTGCACTCAACTTCTTTGGTTGACCATGGTGAGTCCTGTTCTAAGTAGAACCTGTCCTGTTAAACCGCTGTATGGTCTTGGCCACTGTGCTGCAGCTCAGTTTCAGAGCATTGGCAATCTTCCTATAGCCTAGGCCATCTTTATGTAGAGCAACAATTCTTTTTTTTTTTCCAGATCCTCAGAGTTCTTTGCCATTAAGTGCCATGTTGAACTTCCAGTGTCCAGTATGAGAGAGTGTGAGAGCGATACCACCAAATTTAACGCACCTGCTCCCCATTCACACCTGAGACATTGTAACACTAACGAGTCACATGACACCGGGGAGGGAAAATGGCTAATTGGGCACAATTTGGACATTTTCACTAGAGGTGTACTCACTTTTGTTGCCAGCGGTTTAGACATTAATGGCTGTGTGTTATTTTGAGGGGACAGCAAATTTACACTGTTTTACAAGCTGTACACTGACTACTTTACATTGTATCAAAGTTCTTCAGTGTATAAAAAGATATAATAAAATATTTACAAAAATGTGAGGGGGGTGTACTCACTTTTGTGAGATACTGTATGCCACGTCCTTTTTTGGACATGTTTGTTCTTTTTGAAGGACAGATAAAATTTTTTTACAGCTTTAATACTAAAATATTAAAACAGCATCCATCTTAATTTAACTTTATTCTTTTTTCAGCAGCACAACAAAGGGGGGGAGGTTCTCCTCAAAACAGTGCTCACACTGATGGGGCCGACATAAAAACTGCACCAAAAAATACCTCAACCAAGAAACTTTAGCACAGTAACTGACCATTTAACTTGTTTTCACAATTTGCTTAAAGAGAACATGCTCACTTTTAGACATTAAATATTTCCCATCAGCCTTTGCACTTGCATTCCCCGAGATGCAGCCGTTTTTCTTTTTTTAGACATTATATGCTTCATTTATCATAGGTTTCCTTAAGAATTTACTGTTTTGCTGGTGAGAAATATGCTGCTCGTGTTTGTCTACTGTCTTATCTACAGTAGGATCAGTGATTTTATGATCAATTGTATAGTCTGTTAAAGTTTGTCGTGAACTTGCACTTATCCCAACTATCTACACCTGGCTTGACATAGCTTCCTCTTCTCATCCTGGCTTGACAATGGTGCAATTGAATAAGCCAGGATAAACAGGTCCAACTATGTCAAGTCACAATTTTTCCACTTACCCTGGCTTTCTTAATTCTACTTTTATGCAATACACCTCTGGACTAAGTTTGGTTTTAGTGATGTCATCTTTTAATGGTACACATGCACGTAATCGATGTAGTGTTTGCTTCATCAGTGAGTAGATTTTTAGGAACATCATGACTCCTCCATGACACATGCTTTCTCTGTTCCACTTTATCTTGCTAGTTTCTACAGGTTGCCTTCCTTTAGAGCCATACATAGAGAACCCCTATCCAAACTTGCACACATAAATACAAATTTTAAGGTTATTTAGTTTTCTTGTTTGCTTATGACTAGAAGTGTTTTGTCCTCTTTTTGTCATTAACAAGAACAAAGTCGTCCTAAATAATGATTGCAGATTTGCTTAAAGGTTTGTATTGTATATTGCCTCTGTGTCTTGTTTCATCTTTGTTTGATTGCACAATCAAAAGGAAAAAAGAAGCCTTCATACGGCCTTTGCCCTCCAGAAATCTATGTGAAATCCTTATCCATGATTACATGAAAATTTTCTGAAGTCATGTGTCAAACATTAAAATGTCAAAATCCTCAAACTATGATTTAAACTACAATACTAACCTCAAGGTCCTTTATCAACCCAGTTGATTCCTCTCCCATATGGTCCATTAGACACTGGATCACCACTTCACCTTCTCTGAAGGTGAACTCCACTCTGCAGAACAGAAAGTACATCAGCAAAAATAAATCAAAAGATGCATTATGTGGCATATGATGCAGAAGAACAAGGAAACCAGTGCTGTAATGAACATGAAATCATTGTGATGCCATGTTCTGTAGAAGGTCTGAAAGACTGGAGGACAGGGAACAAAAGAGAAAAAAAGAGGAATAAATATTTTGCAAGTTAACAAGCATCCCTGTTAGTGTCTTGCTTACTTGCAAGCTTTGTAGTCAGAGGAAATAAAGAGAGGCTGTCTGATTGGATAAAACTACTTTTAATTTAATTAATCATGAAAAATATTGAGAAAACTGAAGTGAGCGACTAAATTACAATGATCTCACTTTTTCTCTAACTTTATTTATATTTGATGGAAGGAGACAATTAGTAGAGCTGTGGTTACTATGTGATATATTCCCTTAAATTGCTTACAAGGTTTTGCATGAAAACATTAAACTGCTTGGGAAAAAAAAAACACTTTACAACAAGCTGAAAGCACAATAGACATGATAAAGACTGTGCTATATAAGATAAGATAAGATAAGCCTTTATTAGTCCCACAACGGGGAAATTCCAGGATTGCAACAGCACAGGGATAGCAACACTCAGAGCAACAATCAGAAGGCAAGAAAAAAAAAAAGCAAGCAAGCAAGAGCAGCTAATATACATATGTACATATTACGTACATATTACATATGTTTATTAGCCGCTCTTGCTTGCTTGTTTTTTTTCTTGCCTTCTGATTGTTGCTCTGAGTGTTGCTATCCCTGTGCTGTTGCAATCCTGGAATTTCCCAGTTGTGGGACTAATAAAGGCTTATCTTATCTTATCTTATTATAAATATATATATATATATATATACACACAGACACACAGTGTAGATATTATTACTATATTATATTATATTATTATTATTATTATTACTACTATATTATATTTATTACTTGTGAGTAATAAATAAAACAGTTTTCAGCAATTCTTTTGTTAACCACTATGTGGCGCTATATCGGTTGTCAGGTATTTTGAGGTCATTGCGTCCCGGGTGGCACTATTTTCCTTCCTGGAATGTTTTGTGGACATGGGACCAGTTTTGGCCGAGTTACAGGTGGTTGAAGGTGTAAGGGGAGGAGTCAAACTTTGCCATGGCGCCATGGCAACACTTCCTTGTCAGTTATGTGTTGTCCACCCATATTGTACTATATGTGACAGTAACCTAAACCTATGTTCCAAATTTCATGACTCCAGGACGTTCCCACCCCTCCCATGAAGGTCACGGATTGAATGGCGAGGAGGGCGTGTCCATGTTAACACGTTTGATGTCATACTAATGTTGATGTTCAGTTATGATCATGGCTGTGTTCTGATGAAGCTCAGAAAATTTCACATCATTCTGCCCAGCCGCTTGTGAGTAATAAATAAAACAGTTTTCAGCAATTCTTTTGTTAACCACTATGTGGCGCTATATCAGTTGTCAGGTATTTTGAGGTCATTGCGTCCGGGGTGGCACTATTTTCCTTCATGTAAAGTTTTGTGGACATCGGACAAGTTTTGGCCGAGTTACAGGTGGTTGAATTTGTAAGGGGAGGAGTCAAACTTCGCCATGGCGCCCTGGCCACGCCTTTTGAGATTTTGACTTAATTTATATAACTTTTAATGGGCAATGCCTGTAGATGCCCCCATGTAAAAATGAGCTCAATTGGATCTGGTCCCTAGGACAAGTGCGTTAAAATGCAATATGTGCCCCCCCACCCCTCATTTTTGTGGGTGGGGTCAAACGTGCAAGGTCTATGGAGACTGGAGACCATAAACTTTGCCGTAGACACATCAAATTTGGGTGAGGTGTGAATCACCTCAAGACATGCAAAAAACATCATTGTGGCCCATACCCACCGCCATATCTGCCTCATTGTGAGCTAAGAAAAACCTTGTGTTTACCTCTTCTGTTTTACTGTCTTTGTTTCAGCTCCTCTCCCTTAGCTGTGTGGTGCTTTGAAACAGATGATAGAAATATTTAACGTGCTTAAAAAAAAAAAAATCTCATTTACTCAAGCTTTTTCCCACAAACTGGCAAAACAAACTGGGAACTGGTGTTTGAATATAGAGATTACATAGGTTGTGTCACAAAAATACTCCATACTTTAGGGATGTTTCAGCATTTTAATAAGGTTAAAGTCATTAAACCAGTTTTAAAATAGATAAAATGATACAGTAATCTGACTTCGGAATCATAAATTACCAAGTGGTGATTGACAAGTGCACAACCTACACACACACAATATAAAACTACACTTTGAAAGCTGCCTCTGCATACATGGCTGAGTGAGATTCAGAAGTTGTTCACATCAGATGCAATGGGCATGTGCCAACATCTGTTATCACTCACTACTTTTGACTGCGCAGCAGCTAGCTAATTTACATTGGCAATAACCACTCTTGTGAGTCCGCAGCACTATGTTAAAACAAGTTCTGCCTCTACAGTAATTCTTAACTGTGGCGGTACCCGAGTAGTTTATTGGTAAAAACAAAGACAAAGTTGAGATCATTCAAAACTTGCCCATATCACGAATACAATGAGCATATGCCAACATCAACAATCACTCATATTATTTTTGACCGCTCCCGACCGAGCAGCAACACGAGAAGAAATCTCCCCATTTCCCCCCACGGAGATACCGTCTTGTGCACTCGGGCGGCGCCATGTTAAAACAAGTTCTGCCTCTAAGTTAATTGTTAACTGTGTTGACAGCCGAGCAGTTTATTGATAAAAACAAAGACACAGTCGAGATAATTCAAAATTCAGGACTTGCCCAGCAGTAGTCCTAGCTAGGCAGTTCACGCTAGCAGTTGCTTGGCCATGATAAACATGACCACAACAGTATGGAGAAAATTACACACTATAAACACGCTTCGCGACACGGTCGAAAATTAATAAATGCATTATTTAATTAATGTTTAAGTACCTACTTACCAAAATTAGCAGGATGCTTCTGTTTCCCCGCTTCTTGCTGAACGGTTGTCTGTCTGCCTGCGTGAAATTTCAAATGCAAACATCCAATGAGAAGGCAGCTTGTGACATGATGACATGATGTAACGTATTCAATATCTTAAGCAAATGTTGAGAGAAATAAATATTGCATTTGGATTCATAATTGCTGTTTTTGAAACTGACTAAAATCAATAGTCCTTTCTTAAATATTTTGGTTGAAATGTGCCAAAAAAATATTACATATATCATACAAATATTATCTGTTACTCAAATACTAATTTATTTCGGTGAAGAAAACTAAACTTGTGATGTAAATTTGAAATACATATTTAACTTGAAATGTTTAGCATCTATTTTGTTTTGTCCAACTCAAACAACCAATTACCTGATTTTTAGAAATTTTATTGAGCTATTTTAGTTTATAATTACTGTGATATTTACAAAGCCGCTGAATGGGTTTTTGCAGTGCAAAGAGCTGCAATATCTTCCCCAAAGCAAAGAGCTCCTGCATTGTTTCTCCCAGAGCAATGAGCTCCTTTATTATTTTCCCCACATCAAAGAGCTCCCATATTGGTTTCCCCAGAAAAAGGAGCTCCCAGGTCATTTCCTGAGTTTAGAGGTGCTACAGTGGTGTGAAAAGGTGTTTGCCCCCTTCCTGATTTCTCATTTTTTTTTGTATGTTTGTCACACTTAAATGTTTCAGATCATCAAACAACTTTAAATATTAGACAAAGATAACACAAGTAAACACAAAATGCAGTTTTTAAATGAATGTGTTTATTATTAAGGGGAAAAAATCCAAACCTATGTGGCACCTCTGTGAAAAAGTGATTGCCCTCTAAAACTAATAACTGGTTGGGCCACCCTTAGCAGCAACAATTGCAATCAAGTGTTTGTAATAACTGGCAATGAGTCATTTACAACGTTGTGGAAGAAATTTGGCCCACTCATTTTTGCAGAATTGTTGTAATTCAGCCAAACTGGAGGGCTTTCGAGCATAAACCGCCTTTTTAAGGTCATGCAACAGCATCTCAATCAGATTCAGGTCAGGACTTTGACTAGGCCAGTCCAAAATCTTCATTTTGTTTTTCTTAAGTCATTCAGTGTGTGAATGTGCGCGTGAATGGGTAGATAGCAGGATCTGTAAAGCACTTTGGTCATCAAGAGATGAGAATAAAAGCGCTATATACAGTAAGTGAATGCCATTTACCATTTACCATTCAGAGGTGGACTTGCTGGTATGTTTTGGATCATTGTCCTGCTGCAGAACCCAAGTGCGATTCAGCTTGAGGTCACGAACAGATGGCCGAACATTCTCCTTCAGGATTTTGTTGATAGACAGCAGAATTCATGATTCCATTTACCAAAGCAAATCTTCCAGGTCCTGAAGCAGCAAAAAAGCCCCACACCATCACACTACCACCACCATATTTTACTGTTGGTATGATGTTCCTTTTCTGAAATGCTGTGTTACTTTTATGCCGGATGTAATGGGACACACACCTTCCAAAAAGTTTAACTTTTGTCTCATCAGTCCCAGAGTATTTTCCCAAAAAGTCTTGGTGATCATCAAGAGGTTTTCTGGCAAAACTGAGACCAGCCTTTGTGTTCTTTTTGCTCAGCAGTGGTTTTCGTCTTGGAACTCTGCCATGCAGGCTATTTTTGCCCAGTCTCTTTCTTATGGTGGAGTCATGAACACTGACCTTAACTGAGGCAAGTGAAGCCTGCAGTTCTTTGGATGTTGTTGTGGGGTCTTTTGTGACCTTTTGGATGAGTCGTCGCTGCACTCTTGGGGTAATTTTGGTCGGCCAGCCATTCCTGGGAAGTTTCATCACTGTTCCATGTGTTCGCCATTTGTGGATAATGACTCTCACTGGTATTCACTGGAGTCCCAAAGCTTTAGAAATGGCTTTATAACCTTTTCCAGACTGATAGATCTCAATTACTTTGTTTCTCATTTGTTCCTGAATTTCTTTGGATCGCAGAATGATGTCTAGCTTTTGAGAATCTTTTGGTCTACTTCACTTTGTCAGGCAGGTCCTGTTTAAGTGATTTCTTGATTGAGAACAGGTGTGGCAGAAATCAGGCCTGGGTGTGGCTAGAGATATTGAACTCAGCTTTCCAAAGATGTGATAAACCACAGTTAATTTATGTTTTAACAGGGGGGAGGGCAATTACTTTTTCACACAGGGCCATGTAGGTTTGGATTTTATTTATTTTTTTACCGTTAATAATAAACACCTTCATTTAAAAATTGCATTTTGTGTTTACTTGTGTTATCTTTGTCTATTATTTAAATTTGTTTGATGATCTCAAACACTTAAGTGTGACATACAAAAAAAAAAAAAATGAGAAATCAGGAAGGGGGCAAACACTCAGAGCAAAGGGCCCCTACTTTGTCTTCCCCGGACCAAAGGACTCTTACTTTGTTTTCTTCTGGGTAAGAGGCTCCTAAATTGTTTTCTCCAAGTCAGGGAGTCCCCATGTTGTTCGCTCCTGAGTTTAGAATTCCTGTCTTATCATTACCTCCTGAGGTCATGGTGCCTACATCATCATTATCTCCTGAAGTTAAAGTGCCTATGTTATCATTACCTTCTGAGTTCAAAGTGTCCATGTGGTCATCTCTTGACTTTACAGTTCCTATGTTGTCACCTTCTGAGTTAGCAGTTCCTATGTTGCTATCCCCTGAGTTTAAGGTTTCCCTATCATCATCTCCTGAGTTTTAAGTTTCCTTGTTTTCATTTTCTGAGTTTAAGGTTTCCTTACCATCATCTCCAGAGTTCAAAGTTTCTATGTTGCCGTTATCTCCTGAGTTAAAAATGTATGTATTATCTTCTGTGCAAAGAGCTCCATTGTTACCATCTGCTGAGTTCAAGGATTCTATGTTGTTTACGCCTGAGGAAAAGACTTCCATGTCTTCTTCTGAGTTTCAAGGTTCTGTGCTGTCATCCTCTGAGGTTAAAAGGGTACTATGTTACCTCCTGAGTTTAGAGCCCCTGTGTTGTTGCCCCCTGAGCTCAGGCCTCTTTTGCAACTGGCTCCTGGGCTTTGCGCTCCCGCAGTGCCTTGATCTTCCATCCAGCGGCCCTTGGACATTGGTAGGCCACCCAGCACAATGTGTTTATTTGTCCGGTGGCCCTTGGACTTTGGTAGTCCACCTGACACTCTGTGCTTACTCGTCTGGTGGTCCTTGGACTTTGGCAGGTCGCCCCAAAGTGGCGGCCCCAAAATAGGGGCCCAATATAGGTCGGCCCCAAAATGTCTTCAGTCCAGTGGTCCAGGGACTTTGACCGACCACCTGATGAACATTTTTCCTTTGTTTGTGCTCTCGTTTTGCCCCGCCATACCTATGTCCCCCTCTTCCCACCCTATTTAGGTATTTCTTGGTTTTTATTTGAAGGGTGTCTAGAATCCACCTTTGGGGGGTGGGCTGTCATAGTTTGGGCTTGATTGTAGGATCAAGCCCATACTTTATGTCCATTTAGTTTTTTCTGTGATGATGTATGAATATTATTTGTATTTATTGTCCTGTGTGTTCCCCTGAGTCCTCTGTCATTGTCTGCTGTGTCATCCTGTTTGGTCCTGGGTCTGTGTGTATATCCGTTTACCTATTGTTCCAACTCTCCATGTTTTCAATATCCCTAGCCACTGCCCTCTCTGTATTACTCCTGCATGGTTGTGCATCCCCTGTTTGTCATTATCTGTACAGCCCCGCCCATCCTGTCTCCTCACCTGCACCCACTTCCCGGCTACCGTTGATTGTTCCCCAGCTGTATCATGTCTGTAATTAGTCATCACCATATATATGTCACTGTTCAGTGTCTGTTTGGTGTGGTGTCGTCCATCTGTTTTTCCCTGCTGGTAAACCAGAATCCCTGTAAGTCATGTCTTCAGTTTGTGTTTCAGCTGCTGTGCTGCTATTTTGTTTGTTCATTTGTGTTTGTTAATAAATGACCATGTTATGCTGGAGTTCAGCTTGCTTTGTGAGTACAACAACTGCACCTACCGGAGGTAGCTATGGCACACATCATGATATCAAACAGCACAGTAATTACTTTTCACTCTTTAAAATAGGCAAACTGACTGATTACAAGTTTGAAGACACCTGTGATGCTAATCACAGGTATTGTCAGTCTTTTCTAGGGGAATCATCATTTTTGTCCAGGCCAGTTTCATTAATTTGTCTTAAAAATGATTCTGTTCAACAAAATTCAAAAGCAATGTCTTATTTTAATTACTTAGTTTTCAGTAAATATTCATTTATTATTATTTTGTCAGATTCAAGTTATTTCAGTGACCATTGTGGAATTGTCCTTCTTTAACAGAATTGTACCAACAATTTTGTTGATAATTAAAGGCCACAATCACACTGACATTTTCCAAAGGCCAGGTTTATCCCTGCTCCAAGGTTTGTTTGTTTTTTCTGTAAGTTAATGCTTCAAGTTCACAGTCGTGAATACACTTCACAGTTCTTAAAATTCAGTTTTACTTTCAGTCTGTAAGACTAGTTTTTAATAAGTTTTCATACTTAAGTACAACAAACATTAGATATTTTCTGACTTTTATTCAAGTAGCTTTATGCCACGTGATTTCAATCTCTGTGAAAGTCATTTTCTTGTGAGGCATTTGTACTTTTACTTAAAATGACACCCTGCCAAAAATCAAGTTTTTTTTTCTGTTGTTAACATGTCTGTAACATGTTTTTTGTGAGTTACAAGACATATCAAAAGCAAAATCAGTCCCAAATCCGTCCCAAATCCAAAGTCTGTTTTTCTGCTGTGAATGTCAAGTTAAGCCCGCCCCCCCCCAATAAAAATGTGAGTTTGGACAGAGTGTTTGTAGCTACGCAAGCATTTGTGCTTAGCCTGACTGGTTATAATATTAACCAATCAGGCTAAGCACTGGGCATGGCTACAGACCTAAGCTCACTGCCTTGGGGGAAGAGGCAGGAGCCGAGGAGCAAGCAGGATTCAGGAATGCTAGCAGTAGCTGAGGCACATGCTAAGATCATGGTTCCATGGTGGCAGGTGGGCGCACCAGACCGCTGGCCCCCAGTGAGTGGCTGGCAGGCACCCGTCAGCCCCCAGGTGGGACTGTCGAAAGCTAGCTTGCTTTGGCCGGAGTTGGTGGTGGACAGGGTGCCACACCGCCAGCTTGCCTCCTTCACCCCCATGTGGGAGAGACTGGGAATGGTGAGAAAGCATCCCCCTTCCCAGGAGCACATATCTGAGGAGCAATACTGTAAAATCACGCACAAACGACAAAGGCTATGGTCACACTGCAGGTCTTAATGCTCAATTCCAATTTTTTACTGAGATCCAATTTTTTTGTGTGGGCATTCATATCATAATTTAAATGTGACCCCCATCAGACTCCAGTGTGAATGGTCAACAGCTATGAAGTGACCCGTTTGCGCAGAAGAAAACATAATGTCAGACACAGGGTTGTTTCATCATCATCATCATCATCATCATCATAGCAGTCTGTCAGGGGCGACAATGACTCTTTCATTTAGGTCTGATCAGATTCCTCCACGCAGCTCTGTCCTTCGCCTTCTGCTGCCAGGAACTCCTGACTTTGTTAACCCGGGTGACGTCCGAGCTGGTATGAGCTGCTCTCTGACTGACCATTTCATGAAACTGCTTGCAAAGTATTTGAGTACCGCTAGCTTTTGCTGGACTAGCGGTACATTCTTGGCAGATAGAGGTATTATCAGTGGCAAGGACAGGCCAAAACAAATTGACTCCAGTATCTGTTGCAGTGACTGTAAATATGAGCCCCAAACAATTGAGAGGGACAGAACTTCTTCACCTTGATGCAACATAGCAAAATAAAATGTCAAAATCATTCAGAAATGATTATGCACAAAGTAAACACCAGCTTCATTCCTCTACACGCCAGATGACCGCTGTGATCAAAAAAAAATAAAATCAGTCACTTGCCAGATAAGCAGGAGCCCTGGGGAGGATAGACAAGACTGATTAGGGAGGAATGGAGAAATTATGGAAATCCAATTATAAAACGTGCGTGGGAGGTGAGGAGAGACCAGCACAGAACCCAGTGAAGGAGAAGAACCAGCAGGTAAGAACTGCCAGTTGGGTATGGTTTGTGAGGTCTGACCGGGTGGAGAGGATGAGCAGGGTAGAAGTGGAGCAACAGGCTGGCGAGCGCACCAAATTCCCGGAGATGCACCGCTACGTTTGCAGCAACCTAGAAGAGGTGGAAGAGAATGTATGTAAGACAAGGTTATAAATAACACAACCGCTTACTTAGAGAGCTGTCTGCTGGAGCAGTATACCCAAACAAGCCAGCGTTGGATCACTGAAGAGCGCTTCCTTATAAATGCTGGCCCAACAGGAATCAACAGGTGTGTCTGATGAGGAGACCGGTGAGCGGGAAGGAGGGGGCGTGCGCTCGCCAGCACATGACAGTGTCCCCCCCCTCAAGGAATGTCTCCTGGCGGTCGCCCAGGCTTCTCCGGGTGGGCTCGATGGTAAGCCCGGACCATACCTTTGTCATGGAATCCAGACCAAGGGACCCATGACCGATGCTCTGGGCCATAGCCCTCCCAGCCAACCAGGTACTGGAACCCCCAACCCCAATGACGAACATCCAGGATCTCCTTGACGGTGTGAGTGATGTACCCATCAAAGAACCTGGTTGGAGGAGGGGGCTTCGGGGGAGGGCAGAGAGAGCTGGAGGAGAGAGGCTTGACCTTTGAGATGTGGAAGGTAGGGGGCACGTGGAGCACCTGTGGGAGCTGGAGCCGGACAGCAGAGTCGCCGATGTTGCTGGTGACGGGGAAGGGGCCCACGAACCGAGGAGCGTGCTACTTCCGGGACTCAGCCTTGAGTGGGACCTGATCCGTGGCTACCCAGACCTGCAGTCCAGTGTTGTAGTTCGGCACCGGGACCCTCTTGTGGTCAGCGTAGCACTGATTATGCTCAGCGGAGCGGAGAAGAGCCGCTCTGGTGGATCTCCAGGCCCAGTGGCAGCGATGAAAATGGGCCCCCACAGATGGCACCGCAACATCTCTCTCTGCCATAGACAGCGGGGGGGCGGGTTGTAGCCCACAGATGCCTCAAACGGTGATCGGCCTGTGGCTGAAGAGACCACGGAATTTAGCAAATGTTCCACCCAGGTCAGATGGGAGCTCTATGAAGCGGGATCATCGGCTGCCACACAATGAAGGGCGGCCTCCAGGGACTGGTTGGCAAGCTCAACCTGCCCATTGCTCTGAGGATGATAGCCGAAGGTGAGGCTGAAGTGCCGAGGCAGTGGCAGAATGACTTCCAAACCCGTGACATGAACTGAGGACCCCGGTCAGACACAATGTCCATAGAAATTCCATGCAGCCTGATGACATGGTAGGATAACAGTTCTGCTGTCTTGGAGGCGGATGGCAGCTTGGGGAGGGGAAACAGATGTACGACCTTTGAGAATCTGTCCACAATGGTCAAAACCACCGTATTACCGAGGGAAGGGGGAAGACCAGTGACAAAGTCCATGGCGATGTGGGACCAAGGCTGACAGGGGATGGAGAGTGGGTGAAGAAGACCAGCAGGAGGGGTGGAGGAGGATTTATTTCGGGTACATGTCTGGCAGGCCTTCATGCACTCCTGCACGTCCCGCTGCAACATGGGCCACCAAAAGGCTCGCCTAATGATGTCAACAGTAGGTACCACCCCCGGGTGGCAGGCGAAACGTCCGGTGTGCCCCCACTGGATGACTTTGCTGCGGAGGGCGGCAGGGACGTACAGGCGGTTAGGGAGACATCCTGCTGGTTCGGGGTCTGAGGACTAGGCCTGGCGGACTCTATTCTCGATCTCCCAGGTAAGGGTTCCCAGGATGCACGAAGGCGGAGGAATGGCCTGGGAGCAAGAAGGGGGGTCAGCCAAGTCCTGACTAAACTGCCTGGAGAAAGCATCAGGCTTCCCATTATGGGAGCCGGGCCTATAGGTGACAGTGAAATTAAAACACTGGTAAAATAGGGCCCAGCCAGCCTGCTGAGGATTAAGCAGACTGCAGATACTCCAAGTTCTTGTGATCGGTCCACACGACTACCGGGTGAAAAATGCCAACTTAATGACCAACAGCTCATGATCCCCAACGTCGCAATTCCTCTCGGCTGGGGTGAGCCGCCAAGAGAAATATGCACGCGGGTTGAGCTTCAAGTCTGGGGGAGAGCACTGGGACAAAACAGCGCCCACCCCCGTTCCTGAAGCGTCTTCCTCCAGGGTGAATTGGAGCTGAGGGTTGACCTGAGCCAAGATGGATTTGTCAGCGAACAGGCCCTTTAATTTGGTAAAGCTGCCTCGGTCCAAACAAATGGTACCTTAACAGATGTCAGCTGCTTTAAAGGCTGTGCTATCCCACTATAGTTTCGGATAAACTTGCAATAGAAATTCGCAAACCCCAAGAAGCATTGCAGCTCCTTGCGGGAGTGGGGTGTTGGCCAATCCAGAACAGCCTTCACCTTGGCCGGGTCAGCCCTCAGTTCTCCCTCCACTATAATAAAGCCAAGGAAAGAAGTGGAAGTTGTGGAAAATTCACACTTCTCAGCCTTAACGTAAAGTTGGTTCTCTAAGAGCCGCTGAAACATGGCTCTAATATGACTCTCATGCTCCTCTGGCGTGCGAGAAAAAATCAGGATGTTGAAATAGACAAAAACAAACTGATTAAGCATATTGCGGAGGACGTCATTAATTAAACGCTGGAAAACAGCGGGGGCGTTAGTTAATCCAAAAGTCATAACCAAGTACTCAAATTGCCCCGTGTGTTTTAAACGCTGTTTTCCACTTGTCCCCCTCGTGTATTCTGACTAGATGGTATGCGTTACCTAGCTCAAGCTTGGAGAATACGTGCCAGCGCTGCAGGAGCTCAAAAGTGGAGTTCATCAGGGGCAAAGGGTATTTATCTTTGACTGTGATGGCGTTAAGTTCACAATAGTCAATACATGAATGCAGAGACCCGTCCTTCTTGCCCACAAAGAAATCCTGCCCCCAAGGGGAGCCGGGGATGGCCGAATGAGGCCGGTGTTCAATGAATCCTTCATGTACCTCTCCATCGTCTCCCTCTCAGGCCCAGAAATGCTATAGAGCTTGATGGACGGCAGTCTCGCACCCGGAAGGAGGTCGATGGCACAATCATATGAGCGATGCGGAGGAAGCGCTAACACTCGTGACTTGCTAAAGACCTTCTGGAGTTCGTGATAGACCTCGGGCATGAGGCTGAGGTCCGGCAGCTCAACCTGAGGAGAGGAGACGGAGAGGGATGGTGAACACTCAGCCGAGTTTAGACACATAGCCAAACAGTTGGCGCTCCAGGAGATGATGGAATTTTGTGCCAAATTAATAACTGGATTATGCCTCCGGAGCCACGGATAACCTAGTACCAACGCGTGAGAGGCCCGTGGAAACACGTAAAAAGTCAGCCTCTCCCGGTGGTTACCGGACAATGGGACGGATAACTGTGCTGTGCAATGCGTAACGGACACCACCGTCTGGCCAGAAAGGATTCGCACGGAACGGGGATCCGGCAGTTTAACCGCCGGAATCCTCATCTCGTGCACCAGCTTAGAGGAGATGAAATTACCCTCCGCCCCGGAATCAATTAGGGCGGAAACCCTCCTCTCGACCCCCGGTACCTGAAGCAGGGCCGAAAAAGAAAAATTACCAGGGGGATCAGATTGAGTCCAACCCGCCAGACCCCCTGCGTCTACTGACGGGCTGATTCTTTTGGCCATAGGTGGCATGTGTCCAACTTGTGCTTCAGCGAACCACAGTCGGCGCATGCCCCGATCTGACGCCGCCGCTCAACCTCTGCCCGCGGAAGGCCAGCAGAGCTGAGCTCCATAGGCTTGGGGGTGGAGTCGAACTCACCTAGGTCAGTAGGTGCCAGGAGTGTGCATGTGGCGAGCAGGCGAGGGGAGGCATCGCACTACCAAGCGTGTTTGCGGTACCGATTATCCAGCCCAACCGCCTGATCTATCAGACCGTCCAAGGTGGCAGCAACGGCATGAACCGTCAGGTCCTTGCGAAGCCAAGGATTCAGTCCGTGGAGGAACGTGCTGCGCAGTGCAACTTTGTTCCACCCCAAATCTGCTGCTATATATAACTGGTCTATATCGGACCGTATATAGACAGGTGTGTGCCTTTCCAAATCATGTCCAATCAACTGAATTTACCACAGGTGGACTCCAATTAAGTTGTAGAAACATCTCATCATCAGTGGAAACAGGATTCACCTGAGCTCAATTTCGAGCTTCATGGCAAAGGTTGTGAATACTTATGCACATGTGGTTTCTTAGTTTTTTATTTTTAATAAACTTACAGAAATCTCAAAAAAAATTCACATTGTCATTATGGGGTATTATGTGTAGAATTTTGAGGGAAAAAATGAATTTAATCCCTTTTGGAATAAGGCTGTAGCATAACAAGATGTGGAAAAAGTGAAGCGCTGTGAATATTTTCCAGGTGCACTGTAGATAAGCTTTTTTTTTAGTAGTTTTACTTTCCATGGGTAATGCCTTTGTCTATTATGCTGTGTTTGTTTCTGTCGTTTGGTTGCCTGCTGTCACGCTGCTGTTACACTGCAGTTTCCCAGTTTGGGATCAATAAAGTACATCTATCTATCTGATATACTCATTTCTGATCTTGTCCCTCCTAGTCACTCCCAATGAAAATCTTAGCATCTTCAACTCTGCCACCTCCAGCCCCACCTCTTGTCTTTTTGTCAGCGCCAACGTCGCCAAACCATACATCATAGCAGGTCTCACTACCATCTTGTAAACCTTCCCTTTAGCTCTAGCTGCTACCTTTCTGTCACAAATCACCCCTGACACTTGTCTCCACCCACTCCATTCCCTCAATATTTTTGCTGTACTTTACCAGTCATCTAGTAATTCTTCCCTACCACCCAGAGCCTGTATCAACTCCTTCCTGAACTCTGTGCGACCATCTTCCTTCTTTAACTTTCCCTACTTAATCTTTGGTTCTGCATTCACTGTTTTCCTTTTCCTTCTTTCCAAAGTCATCCCACAGACTAGCATCCAATGCTGTCTAGCTACATTCTCCCCTGCCACCACCTTGTAGTCTCCTATCTCTTTCACATTTCTCTTTCTGCATTAGATGTAGTCCACCTGTGTGCACCTTCCTCCCCTCTTGTAAGTCACTCTATGCTCCTCTCTCTTCTTGAAGTACGTGTTCACCACAGCCATTTCCATCCTTTTAGCAAAATCCACAACCATCTGTCCTTCCACATTTTTCTCCTTAAGACTATACCTACCCAGGACCTCCTCATCAAGACAAGAAAAAACATACATGAATCATACATAAATACTTCAGCAGCAGCAGCATCTTCGTGAAAAAGGAGTGACTACTGGGAAATCAAGTAGCAGAAAGCAAGTAGTGTTTCTTTTATTGGTGAAAATCCTGGCATGTCAGCACATTGGCGATACCTATCGGGCGGGAGTGAAACTATAAATGATGGTTGTGCGCATGCGTCAACTGCTTGGCCTGGGTAGATGAAAAAAGTTAGCAAGAACAGCGACGCGTGCGTGCCGGGCTCGTCCAAAGGGCACACGACCAAAGCCGACTAGAGGGGTAATGCAGCATGAATAAGGCTTAACACGCCTTCCCCCTCTACTCCTCCTCAATCTTAGACCAACAGTAGCCCAATATTCATCATGATCTGCATGTTTGATTTGGCAAAGGTTTTACGTCAGATGCCCTTCCTGACACAATCCTCCCCATTTACCCGGGCTTGGCCTGGCACTAGTAGTACACTGGTTTGTGCACCCCCTTTGGCTGGGCCACAATATACTATTTTGGGCAATACAAATTTGTTCTAGAGGTGGTTTTAGAGCTGCAATGGACTGGCTATCTGTCCAGGGTGTACCCTGCCTCTCGCCTGAAGATGCTGGGATAGGCTCCACACCCCCATCCCCACCCCGCCGCGACCCTAAAAGGATTAAGTGGTAGAGATGGATGGATGGAAGGTGGTTTTAGAGCCTGTGGACTGCATCTTTAACCGTTTGAGTGTGACTGTCGCCAAACTGCAACATAACCCCTAGTGGTCAACAGTAGTAAAGATTTTTTTCAAGAAATTAGTTATATCAGATATCAGAACTTTCCAAGGCTATAACTTTAAAGTGGTAAGACATGATGGCTTACTGTCAATTAAAAAGATGTAAAATATGATCCAAAGTTTCTAGATAGGAGTGAATTTATGCATCTAATTTCCATAATGCCACAACAGCTATATTGAATTACATAACTCAGTCAAAAGCAGACTTTGGACATATTTACACAAAGAATGGTTCAGTCTTCTGACAACGTTTTTTGTAGAGGGGTACGTTGTCATCTTATCTTCAAAGTATATGAACAAGAAAATCAGTACAATGTAAAGAAACAAAGAAATTCGTCACTTACCAGCAGCAAAGGGAACTCGTTTGCGGGTGTGGTTGGTCCACTTTTGTCTATCGTGGTCGTTATTTTCCGTTCTGTTGGTAATTTGCTCTCTCTCCCACATCTACACACTCTTATGATTATCCCACATCAATTTGGTCTGTATTCCCCACTAATTTTTCGAGTATGAAGCAGCTTTATGTGACGATACATGATGGTGCATGGCAGCCATATTTGCTTTTTGGGCTCAAAGAAGAAAACAGGAAAAGGAAATAAGGTTTTCTTCTTCTTGGGTGTATTACGTGTCATCCATGAGTCCTCCAACGTGTGCCTGCCACCTTCTGGACTGGCATGATTAGTACAAGTCGCCAGTACAGCTGGGGAGTTAAAGGGATGTCAGAATCAGTTGACAGGCGCAGCGCCGCGCTCTGCCACTAGGGGCACACAAAATCTCACACTCAAAGGGTTAAGTGTTGTATTCCCACAGTTACACCGCTGCTTGTTACAACATTCATCTGCCCACTAGTTGAATCCTTCAAATGTTCTTTTCCTACAGTTTCTGCTGCATACATCATGCTCATGACTGACATCTGACAGCTGTAAGTTTTCTTTGAGCAAAGCCATATAAGCACATCTCATCATGATCTTCTCTTTAATTTTTATCCAACACAAATTGTAATTGTCCTAAAAGTGATCTCTCTTTGTTTAAACTTGAATTTAACTTACAATTTTCCCAAGGCAGATAGAATCACTGGCAGATTCTGTGAGGGGGAGATGTGTTTCTAATATTGATGAATGTCAGTGAGGAGTGAACAAGCTGATTGTCTCGGCTGGATAGGAGCAAGCAATCACATAACATTATTAATCAATACTGGATTTTTTTCCATATCCAACAGAAACTGTGTTTGTCAAGGATTGGCCAAATTTTTGCATACTACTGTAAACAGAAACGAAAGAAGCTATGAGATTAATGTTTGTACATTTACTACTGTAAAAAATATCTTGCTATACAGTGGTGCTTGAAAGTTTAACCTGTTAGAAAAATACCCGATTCTTTGATTGAAAGGTCCAAGAACAAACCGGAGATTTCTTCAGTTTAAAGGATGGTACATTTATTTAGAAGTCACATGTAAAGCAAGCAGCGCTGGGTGCAGCGTGATGCAGCTCCCTCTGGAGCTGGTCAGACTGAACCCCGACTTCCGGGTGCAGGTTACAATTATCCCCTCGGGTTGGGCGAGCCAGTACAATGGGATGGGCTTGTACGCGACTATCTGATTGGCTAATCTACCTATGGCGGGAACAGGCCATCCACTGAACACGCCTCTTCATTCTAGAATGTGCTATCAACAGTGTGCGTGGGTGTTGGGTTTGGGTGTGTATCTAATGTTAAAGACCTGACTTAAAAGAGAGAGAGAAAAGACAGAGAGGGCTCTATACCTTTGTCTCATTCCTGTTATCAATATACCATAACATACTTGTTCATAAGCATGCAAACAGAATTTGTATGGAATATGTGTAGAGCATAATGGGAGATCACCTACAGAATTATTATTCTGGCACTAACTATACATTAACCCTTTCAATCCCCCCTTTGACATGATTTTATCATGTCAACCATTTATGGTGTGAGAGACTCTAGCAATTAACAGATGGTGAATAAGGCAGGTCCCTGCATTGTGTGTCAACCCAAGAGGCTTGCACCATTGGTTCTGCTACCCGTGCCTCCCCCCTTGTGGACACCTTAGCACGGTGCAGCGATGTCTAAGAGGTGAACTGTCACCAGGTCCTATACCCTCCTCGAGGTCTCCTAATGATCATTGTTCTTTGTCCAGTGGAGTGGACCATGTAGGGGTCACAGGGTCGAATAGAATCGGTCCACAAAACCTTTGTCCACCAGTTGACCCTTGCCAGGGCTCACATCATTCAGCTGCACTCATCACACGGTTGCGACAGAGGTTTGACCTTCCTCTGTGTCTGCTTCCCGTATCTGCAGCTGTGGAGCACAGTTCCATCTTGGTGACACAGGAACGAAACAACTGTGTCCCCGCTCTCAGAGGCACACCTCATCCCATGAGGTCTACAGGACAGTCTGGTGGGTGCAGCAGAGGGTATGTAACATCCAGTCCAGCCAGTGAACAGCTCAGTGATGCTGTCCCAGGGATGTCACCCCCCTGTCGCTGGAAAGAGGTGGACACGCTGGTGTTGGTAAGGCTCGAGCTCCTGGCTCCACCCTGGATGCTGGAGGTGTGGTGGATGCGCTCGGGTACCAGTCCATTCTTCTTCTGGGGACTGAAGTCATACAGTCACTCGCCCTACGACCTTTTCAATGTCACGGGCACACGTCGTGATGGTCTGGTGCTCTCCGGCGTGCATTTTCCCTCTACCCTACACCTTTGGTCAAGTGTCGACACAAAGGGCTCAGCTGGGGCAGGACCAATAATGGTCTGAGGGGTTGCCATCACAATGCATGGAGCTTGTAAAGTTTTATCCTTATTCACTACAACTGTAGTTATCTATGTGTTGTTGTAAGTTATCTCCCAGTAACCTTGAGTGTGTGATTGTTGACTATATGAAATCTGCATGTGGTGTTTGTGTTGTGGTGTGTGTGTTGGGTGATGGGGCCTATATGTTCAGTGGGTAGGTAGTAAACAATATTATTCAACGTTAGGAGACATCCATATCCATGCATTGTTGTATTCAGAGCTTCTAACCTTCTCCCTTATTCAGATTACCTAACCGTAATTAGCATGATGGAGATAAATAACGCAAGAACCCTATAAGTCTCACACCCCTACATCCGTGTGGTGAGCTATGTATGATTTATGTATTATCATTAGCACACTGTGTTTATAAATAATCTGTGATGGCAGAATGGTCTTCCTCGTCATCATCTTTCGTCTTGGGGTCCTCAGCTCTTCCTCTTGACCCAGCAGCTGGTCTAAGACTTGCTGACGACTCCCACTGTGGAAAATTGCATTTGTTAACGCCCTTCTGGGCTTCTGAATATATGGCCTATAGTGTCGTACTCTGCTCCTTTTATTAGATCTGCATTTGGTTATCCCTTTACCATAACCAATTTGGAATTTGATTCAAATTTTCCTCATCCCCTCATTTGTTAATGTTAAGATTGGTCATATAGGAGATTTCTGGGCATCTTTGTGCCGCCTTTTGTGCTGATGCTTATGGTTTTATTTTGGGAGAATATTCTATGTTAAGGTCAGGTATTGGTTTTCCATGGATGGCTCTATTCTGCACTAGAGATGACAATATGTCCAACATTTTCCAATCCATGTGTTTGGGTCTAACCAGTGGGATGTGTGGAACCCCCCATTGGTTGAAATGCCTCTTATCCTCTTCAATTAGGACAATGGATGCTTCCACACATTTCCTTGTTTATCAGTCTAATTTTATGACCAATCTAGAGGATGGATTTACAAATGATGGTAGTTCACAATTTGGATCAGATCCATTCAATTGCCTATAGTACATTGGGTACAATGCTAATTTTACAGATGTTGATAGGTGTTCTACTGGTAGCTTGTCATTTGCAGAATTTGATCGTTATTTTTCTGACTCAGAGTCCTGTATGTCATTACCCAGAATTCTTACTTTACATGCAATAATTTAATTTTTGCTAATTTTCTGCATACGTGTAGAAGTGAGTCCACTTATCTGTTCTAGTCTTTAAGTATGCAGTCCAGTTTTCAGTGGTGGACGTGGACCCCTCTCCTGCCAGCAGCGGCCATTGTGGGGCGTGCTCTCTCCTCCTCCTCGCTGTCCTCCCCCCTTGTCCTCTTGGCCTCCTTTTATAAGAGAAACAGATTCATGGGGAGCCTCAGGCTCCCCTTGTGTCAGCCATTCCATAAATAAGTTCAGTTTTTCTCCAAATTTTCTTTTCCCTTCTTATCTAGATTTCCAACATTGAGTCAAGAAAGGAACTGCTTCAAAGTCTTCATTTAATTTTCCTAATTAATACAAGATGGGATAATAAGATTAACTCTTCACCATGCCAACAGATACTATCTGCACTACTGTAATTGAACCTTGCGGACCTTTGTCTTCCAAGAGTTCTGTTCAATAAGGTTTCAATAGTCACAGCTTAACTAGTTTACAAATTTCATTTAAGAAAAACAAAATAACCCCCTGTGCATTTTGATATGCTTCAGCATTGATAAATAAGATCAGTTTGTCCAGTTGAATTTAAATAAATGATTAAAAGTTGTGTCACACTTTCAGTCAAGCGAAAGGTGGACGTTTTGCCTAATTAGAATTTGATTTAAATTTTCTTGAATGCCTCATTTTATATATTCCTTGGTAAAGTGTGGAGTGAATGTAGTTTACCCTGACCCAGCTTGGCCACCGCCGAATCAGGAAAAATCACATTCCTCATTACTGTCATATTCCTGAAATATGATGTATCATATATCACATATCACACCATTATGTGGTGAGTAACATCAAATGCATACCCTCTGTTGGGGAGGAACATAACTAATGTTAATATTCACAATTAAGGAAATGCACTGAAAGAATGGACACCTAATGTCTCATTGCTGCTTTAAGTACTTGGAAACATCTAAGATGGTTGCCTGCATTTGTGCTTTCTTCCTGACACTCTTAGCCAAAAATTTAATTTATTTATTGTTGGTTTTCTGTTTGGTTGGTTTTTAAAGCTACAGCTGCAAATCTTACGTGGATCTTTATTTTCTTTGGTTAGACATGCTCTGCTTTAATTTCTTTTTCCATTTCCATCTCAACATCAGAAATATTTTCTACACTTGCTAAATCCACCGTTCTTCTTCTCTTCCCCCAAGTACTTTTTCCCATCAGAAACACTCAATTCTTTTCCAACCACTATCCATCTGTGTACAAGACTTCACCTTTCCCTGGACTAGCTGATGAAACATCTCACATCTATAATCTCTTTCAGTATTGGAACTTCCTTCTGTTCACTGTCCCGTCGTTCATACTACTGACTACTGTCCACAGCTAATGCTCCATGCAAGATCCTGCACATAAAAGTGATTGTTTCATTCTGAAAAGTCAGCTTTATAAATAAACCAACATGGCTCAATTCAAAATTCTGTTTTGTGACAACACTCATCTCTTGATTTATACCCTGGCCTTGGATGCCTTTTAATTACTGACCTTTTGAATTTGTTTTGGAATTAAATAATGTCGCTGGGTCTGAACATCTGCCTTTCAAGGAATGTATTACACTAAGACGTCTGCTGATTATTATGAAAACTTAAGTTTAACAGAGTCATCTGTATCTTGGTGTGGTGGAGTCTTCTGTCTTTTTTCTTCTGAACAGATAACCTCCAGATGAACTAACACTATGCCTACAAAACTATAACAATTTTAGATACAAAAATATAGAGCTTTCATTAGCCTCCAAAAACAATTCTAAATAACATTTAAATCAGGACTTAACCATGTGACACACAAACCATGCGGGTGTGAACCGCTGGTTTGTTTGTCAAGCTACACTGGTTGTCTTGTGTGTGCCAGAGCTGCAGATCTATGTGCACAGGACATTAAAGCCTTGTTCATGCTCCACCTCCGCTCTGTGCGTGCTCTATGATGATCCCTTGGATAGGGCTGGTGTGCACACAGCTATATGTATGTATATGCTTCATTCTTGAGTCTATTCGGCCGAGTGTTTGCTGTTTTTTACCCCAAATTATCTTCTTGTTTCTGTAGTCTACTCTGGTTGTGTTTGTTTTAATTCATCGTCTTCCATAATGCTTTTTACTCATCTCTGGATGATCCAAAACCATAACCCTTGTTACGCTGCCATCCCCCATCTCCATACAAAGTGTAAGGAAATCTGTAATGCTCCGCACCGTGTATTTATATTTATGTGTACATATGTATATTCACTGCTCTTATTTTCTTATCTTTTAAATTATTGCTCTAAGTGTTGTTATCCCTGTGCCATTGCAATCCTAGAATCTCCCCCATTGTGGGACCAATAAAGGCTCAGCTTATTTTAATGTGGCTTTCATGTAAGCTTACAGCTTTTCTCAAATTTAAACACTTCCCTTCTAACTTTGCAACCTTTTCTCTTAATAGTTATTTTCTCCTAACAAATTTTAGATCTTTTCCTTGTAAATTTGCAAGTTCCTTTTCAGGAATTTGTGACATTTTGTAATATTTGGCAAATTTCCTCAATTGTGCAATTTCCTCCAAACCTTGCAGCTTTACCCTTATACCTTTTTGCATAAATTTTCAACCCTCGTCTTAACTTGTGATTGTAAATCAGCATTTTTATCATATTTTGCACCTCCATGCTCAAATCTTATGTTAAGTTAAAATGTCTATTGCAAGTCTTTAACAATGTTATTAGATTTCACCAGATTTGTAGAGATGTGCAAAAAATACAGTTAGGAAGGTCTGGGAACCTCCAAATATGTATTGGCCCTTAAATATTAAGGAGCCCTAAACCTGCCTCATTTCTCTTGGTCACTAGGTGGCTAGTTTTCTTGTAGCAAAAGTTCCCACTGCCTGATATTCTGTGGAATAATGACCTTTCAAGGGTCAAGAAATTTTCAGATTTTGGTCTTAGTTGCTAGCCTTTGTTTTATTAGATGTTTCTTAGATGGAGAATGGGTGGGCAATATAAGCTGCAGCTTCAGCCATCACGCTTTTTGGATAACTTATGTTGAATTGTGCAATCAGAGGAGCCATTGTTTAATTTGACCCCGTTGGATTCCTCTTCCTTGATACATTGTTCTATTCCTTTAATGGAGCCTTCAAAGCTTAGTGGACTAGTAACTTTTCTATCTGTTCCTGTCTTGACCTCTCATCTTGACCTCTCCCCCCTTGAAACAGAACGGCTTAATATCAAAGCCGGTTCTTTTTCAACATCCTGTAGGGAAGGATACCTGTTGTGTTGCTAATTTTGGGGGACCCCTTGGGGGCCCTTGTGGGTGTTTGAGCTCAGTGGCCAAATTGCTTAACATAGGAAGTATTAGTCCCACGGGGGCCTCTGACTATTCTGACCTCCTGTGGTCATGCAGCCGATACTGACAGGTCAACTTAGATGGGGCATGGGTATGGCTTTTTTGAAGATTGGTCATGTATTGTGTCTGCTCAGTATGTGGTCTTGGCACATCTCTGATATGGAAGGCAACAATACTGTATAACTAGGTCTCCCTGGTGGGGGGGCTGTTTTCACATCCTGCGAACATTCCTCTGTCCTGCATTTGTTTGACCCATCTGGCAAATTTCTCCCTTCCTTTCTTTTGATCTGTGATTGGGACCTTTGTCAACCATCTAGCCCTTGTCTAGGATAGTGCCGAACCCAGGGAGCCGGGCTTACAGGCTAGAGACATTTCATATAGGTGTTAATCAGTGTCAACTGGTTACACAGGAATACTATACAATATCAGATGTGTGAGGACTCACTCTGCTGGTGTGCTCAATTGTTCCTCTTTTGATCCATTGTGTTGCTTTCTTGACTGCTGGAGTGGGACAGCGAAGTGGAAGGAGGAGGGGGGTCACTGATGGCGTGAAGGAGGAGGCAGCTGCTGGGGGAGGGGTCGTCCACAGCCAACACTGTCTCAAATTTAATGGAGAGAAACAAGCTATTAAACAGCGTGTTTTTGTCCTTTTCTGTTATATCGTGTTTATTGATTATTTTGCATTTGTTCTCACCGTTGCAGCATAAGTCTCTCATTCTTACATTTTTTCTTCCTCCAATCGTTTCTCCATAATTTTTTGTCTTGCGTCCTGCACAAAACTTTAACATTTCATCAGTTTTCAATTTTCTTCAAAAACAAATTTCCTTTTCCATATTCTGCCCACTCTCATCTCCACAACAATAACTCCTATTTACTTCATTCATTCATTTTAGTTTATTGTATTTATTCAATTATTTTGTATTTATCATTTAATTCATTTATATTTTTACTTATCTGCACCAACCTGCAATTTTTCATTTAAATTCTCTCACCTTTATAGTGTCCACCTAGGATTTCCTAGTTTTGTTGAGAAATAAATCTCCTTATTCTCCAGTTTTATTGTAAACCTCCTTCTGCCTAATTTAAAATTGAACCTTTCATCTCTCCAAGCCGAACGGGTATGCTTTGCCTCATTATGGGCAAACCTGCATTTTAGCAGGTCCCTGAGGTCTTTTGTTTTTTCACCATGCATGGAATTTTTAAAGCCTTCCTTTCAACCAGAGAGATAAAGTTCCAGATTTATTCTTAAGGTTTTAAGTTTTGTTGGCAGTAATTTTGTGAAATAGTGCACTTCCTATATTTGGCCACACGATGGAGGCACTGTGCCACAGCTTGAAGGTGATTCAAAATGGCGCCCTCGCATGCGCAGTAAATGGGACACGTGCAAAATGGCCCCTGAGCCTATTGTTCACAAACCATGTGCTTTTTTTTTTTTTTTTTTTTTTAAGTTTAAGAAAAATGGAGCACTGCCTCCTTAATCCCAGCTATACACACACTACCACAGCTTTACAACTTTAATTTAGCGCTTCATTTTAATGCCGTTACCTCAAATAATCCTCAGTAACCTGTTTTACCAATTTCACCTCCACTCGGTGGTGGGTCCATTCCTTTGTTCTGACCATGCGGTCCGGAGCCCGCCATTAGTTAAATCATTGTGGGAAAAAATTTTACTAAATATTCTCAGCTCCCGGTATTTCCCAACCCACACGTTTATCCCCTAAGGACACAAAATTTTACAAAAATCAGTTCTATTCTTATGAATACATTCACTATTGTTGGAATAAAAGAATCTTATGCAATTCTGTAAGCTATTATTTTATACTTATGAGCAGACCCTCACTAAAAGTGGAAAAATGATTCTTGTGGCTGCTTGTTACGTTACTCACTCATACTGTAGTCTGAGATTCTTATAACGTATTAAGAGTACCTTTATACATGCTCACTACTGTAACCGAAATCAGGCTAACCCTGGATGGTTAATTTGGGAGACGTCTAAGTCTCTTATTCCAGCACAGACTGTAACTGAAATTTGCCTTTAATTTGGGAGACAAATGCAGCTGATCCCGCAGTTCTCTAAGTCTCTTATTTATTTCGCAACAGACTGCTCCGAAATACTTCACCAACGTGGCATCGTTTTTTAACGGCATCGGGTCGATTCTTTAACCCCCCCGGCATCAGGCTTAACCCTGGAGATCAATTTGGGAGACGAATGCAGGTGATCCCGCTATTCCCTAAGTCTCGTATTTATTTCGCAACAGACTGCTCCGAAATACTTCACCAACGTGGCATCGTTCCTTTTAACGGCATCGGGTCGATTCTTTAACCCCCCCGGCATCAGGCTTAACCCTGGAGATCAATTTGGAAGACAGGCACGGCCGTTGCCTCCTATTGTCTTATTAATTCTGGGTACAGACTGCAACCCAGAACCTCGCCGATCCATTTAATCTTTTGTTAAACAGAGGCTACTTTCACAAAGGCTTCGGCAAGTCCCCTTGTACAAGCGGTAGCGTGATTAACTCTAATCACAGCGGACACTTTCTCTCGTGGCCTCTTTTCGACTACGAGAACAAGCGGTGTCTTGTGTTTAGCAAATTAAATGATCGCGGCTTCACTCCCAGAGTGGCATCGGGTCGAACGCTTCAATGGCTCCCCCCGGCATCAGGTTGCTAAAACCTGGCTCTTTTCATTTGGGAGACGAACCTGGGTGATTATTAGTCACCCTGGCATCCTAAGTCTCGTCATTTTGGCTCAGACTGAATCCAAAACGTTTTAAAATTTGGCGGACCATGCACCCGTCATACATGTCCAGGGCCGCGGCCGTTCTATCTCAGACTGAACATAGAACACGTGCACTCTCTTTAACTTTTCAAACTATTGTTTAAACTTTACATGTGACTCCCAACCAAATGATAAATTTCGAGATCGGATATACCCCTTAATCAGACGACTGTAAATTTAGAATGGCCAAACTGCAGAAATTTGCGTAAAAAGGCTTTCTGCTTACCTTTTTGTTTCATTCAGGCGTCGCCACAGTCGACTAAAAAGGGTCCTTCCGATGTAGTTTTTTCAGGCTCGTCTCGGAATACGTGATTCAATCCGGGTCACCGGCACCAATTGTTAGAAAAATACCCGATTCTTTGATTGAAAGGTCCAAGAACAAACCGGAGATTTCTTCAGTTTAAAGGATGGTACATTTATTTAGAAGTCACATGTAAAGCAAGCAGCGCTGGGTGCAGCGTGACGCAGCTCCCTCTGGAGCTGGTCAGACTGAACCCCGACTTCCGGGTGCAGGTTACAATTATCCCCTCGGGTTGGGCGAGCCAGTACAATGGGATGGGCTTGTACGCGACTATCTGATTGGCTAATCTACCTATGGCGGGAACAGGCCATCCACTGAACACGCCTCTTCATTCTAGAATGCGATATCAACAGTGTGCGTGGGTGTTGGGTTTGGGTGTGTATCTAATGTTAAAGACCTGACTTAAAAGAGAGAGAGAAAAGACAGAGAGGGCTCTATACCTTTGTCTCATTCCTGTTATCAATATACCATAACATACTTGTTCATAAGCATGCAAACAGAATTTGTATGGAATATGTGTAGAGCATAATGGGAGATCACCTACAGAATTATTATTCTGGCACTAACTATACATTAACCCTTTCAATCCCCTTAGAATTTTCTACATTTCTGCATAAATATGACTTAAAACATCATCAGATTTTCACACAAGTCCTAAAAGTAGATAGAGAACCCAGTCAAATAAATGAGAGAAGATGCTAATAGGCCACCACCCATCAAACTGATTTTGACAGGTTTATGACCCCCTTCGCTCCACCCACACCCCATACAAGTCCCGCCCCTTTCCCTGCCCACACCCCACCAAGCCTTTCATCCATAATTACCCTTTGATCAGCGACATCATTTATGACCCGTAATTATCCTTTGATCAGTGACGGCCTTTGATCCGTAACTATCCTTTGATCCATGACGACCTTTGACCCCTGCCCTGAGGGGTGAGCGTGGGAATGGAATATTGATATATACGGGAAACGGTGGGGATGGCACGTGTTGCAGTTGCAGAGTTTTATATACGTACAGCTGAAGTAACACTTCGCAGAAAAAAGATAACGCACAATCGCAGAACTAAACATTAAACTGCTCGGAGAGGCGCTCCGGCCACCGGCAGAGTGAAGAAGCCTCGCCGTCACAGGCCCGTGGCTCTGAGAGAGATCCGTCGCTGCCAGAGATCCACGGAGCTGCTCATCCGCAAGCTGCCCGTCCAGCGCCTGGTGAGGCTCAGGACTTCAAGACCGTCCTGCGTTTCCTGAGCTTCGCCGTCGTGGCTCTGCAGGAGACCAGCGAGGCCCACCTGATGGTCTCTTCTTCGCTAAGGGGGTCACCATCATGCCCAAAGACTTCCAGCTTGCCCGCTGCATCCGCGGAGAGAGAACTTAGACTTTCTGCTGCACATTCACCAGCCATAATGCTCTGCACTGTGTGTCTATATATATACATTTATAGTAATATGGACATATGTTTACTAGATGTTGTTTTTTCTTGCCTTCTGATTGTTGCTCTGAGTGTTGCTATCCCTATGCTGTTGCAATCCTGGCATTTCCCCATTGTGGGACTAATAAAGGCTTATCTTATCTTAAACAATAAACTTTAAATTTTAGCAAAATAAAATGGTAAACGGTGATAGTGCTTTTTCTCATGAACAAGAAGGGATTTACAGATCCCGTTATTCATAAACACACACACGACAATGAAAAAGCGAAAAAAAAAAAAACTCACCATGAGTCCAGGTTAGCGGGTAGATCTGATCAGTGAGATACCTGCCTCCAGCTTTTGGTCCAGACCGGTCGAGGATGGGAAAAAAGAGGATTGTTTGAGCTGCATCCAGACCCCTGTGGGTGACAGTACCTCCCACAACTAACCCCGCCATCCGATTTAAAAGAAGACTGCCCAACCAGCCATTTTCCCCAAACCAAAATGGAGACAGACCCCACGGCCTGGCCAATGGTGTTCTAGAGGCGGGGTAATCCCCAACCCCAGTCAGGGGTCAGCCCGGCGTAGGAAAAAACAGTGCAATTGTGATCCAGAGGTCTTTGGGTGAACTGGGATAGACTGAACTGTGCAAAAGGTAAGTCGTCAAACATGCATTTTCCCACCCACTTCCCTCCTTTTTTCCCTAATCAAACAACCCAATAATGATGAAAAAAAAAAAATCTGTATGCTTGTGACGATTAGTTTATATTGTGCTGATACTGGAAAATGTAACATTTCTCCTATAAAAGCATTTTATATTTTGTGTTTACATTTTTAAATGACCATACAACAGCATTGTAAGGATTGTCTACTTGAAACAATTCTGTAAAGCATCCCACAACTTGCACGTGATATTTACCAACAGTTAAATTATTTTATTCAATCAAACCTTTTATCATCTGCTGTGTTCGGAAAAAAGTTTTATAACTTTTTTACAGAGTTTTTTTCAACCACTCATGACAACTTTAAACCAGAATTTGCAAAGGGTTTTGGTTGTCTGTGCATCTGTGTATTCTTTTACCATGCCATATGACTTGAGCTTTTGTACAGAGTGGTTAATGGAAAAAAAAAACATTTTAAATCAGTCTACAGTTTTTTTCAACATTCAAACTCCACTCCCTAGTGTTCTGTCCACCTTATGTCAAAGCTTATGTCAAACCATCTGCAGCTTTACGTCAAAATTTGGCAGATGGTCACATCAGATCATGGGCCTTAAATGACATCTCCATTTGGCTGTCTGAGCACCACTCAAAAAGTTTTTGATGTTGAAACACACACACACACACACGAAAGTTCAGTTGTTTTAGCTCCCGAAACATAGGTATTATCGTTTAGAAAAACTTTCTTCTGTCTCATGTTCCTACTGTAGAAATCCAAATCTATTTTCACTACAGGAACAATCCTTTGTTTTTTAGAGACATTTATCAACTTTCTAATCATTTAAAATGGACTTTTTAAAAGAATTACCTCGGGTCTCTGGCTCGTTCTTGAAGGCATTAAACACTTTGTACCATACTGCATTACCAGCATCAGTTACCAGATTCTGAAACAATTTGTAATAACAGTGTATATCACTGTGTACTGAAGTAGTATATTCACACAGTTGTTTCACTATGATTAATGTGGTTAAAAAATGTTCACTACTTTCAAAAAAGAAACACTGAAACAAGTATTTGTTTGGAGGAATTACAAAAAACATTTTGTTTAGTTGTACAGAAGCATTTAAGAATGAACTAATTTGCATTACCTTCCCTTAATCAATCAATCAATACATCAGATTTATATAGCGCTTTATCATAGACACTCAAAGACGCTTTACAGAAATTAAGGGTCATCCACCACCTGGATGGATGAAGCAGCCACAATACGGCGCCATCCCTTTTTAACCATTCACACACACATTCACACCAAGGGCCACTTTAGAGTCTCCAATTAACCTAACATGCATGTTTTTGGCATGTGGGAGGAAACCGGAGAAATCCCGGGGTAAACCCACGCATACACGGGGAGAACATGCAAACTCCACACAGATCACTGTTGGCCGGGGGCAGGGATCGAACCCACGATCTCATGATCCCCACGATCCCCCGGCCGAGGATAAACTGTGCTGCCGCAGTGCTAACCACTGCGCCACATTTATCCCCTTAAACATTTATCACTGAAAGGTAGCAGTAACGCCATCAGCTGTATACTTGTTTCTTTGCATAACACCATTTTAGGGACCTCTCTTTTTAATCACACAAGCACATGTCTGAAGTACATTTACATGTTTGAAGAAAGAATTTTTAACTCCCTTATTTTTTTTTTTTTTTTTGGTAGCCAGTTACTCGACTTGTACTAAACATTTGTTTATCAAACACCCGATACAAGTTTGTAAACGGTCAACATCACCCTGTTTTTTTTATAGTGGATTGAGTTTTTAGGTGTGTTTTGTACAAACTAAATACCCTCTGGTATTTTTTTTTTTTGTTCAACATACATTTGTGTTCATGTTTGATGAATTTAGCATAACTAAAACACCTGATACAAGTTTGTTTATAGTTTGTTGTTTTTTTCCCTACAGAAATAAATATTGCATAACCAACTTTGTCTCCACCTTTAAATACCTGGGGTCAACAATTTCTCAGACTGGTGACCTAAGGCCCGAGGTTGACTGACGACCTGCGCTGCTTGGCAGTGATGCAGTCCTTGCCGAGGCCTCTCTGGCACCACCACCATATTTTCACAAAGGACTAAGCTTTGCAATTTAGAAAGTTTCTAAGAAAGTCAGCCCCAGCTGTGCTGGCCTTTAGTTGAACAAACTAAAGCTAACTTGCAGCATCATGTCCCAGTTACTATGGACTTTTTAAAAGAATTATCTTAGGTCTTTGGTTGGTTCTTGAAGGCGTTAAACACTTTGCACCATACTGCATTACCAGCATTAGGGTTACCAGATCCTGAAACATTTAATTTGTAATAACAGTGTACTTAATTCTTTGCATAAGAATAATTTTTATCTTTCGTAATGACAAATGACATATTGCACAGTGTTGACACAAACTCTGATTTTGAAACTAGTATATTCACACAAAGTTGCTTCACTATGATTAGTGTGGTTAAAAACGTTCACTAGTTCAAAAAAGAAACATTGAAACAAGTATTTGTTTGGAGGAATTGCAAAAAAATATTTTGTTTAGTTGTACAGAAGAATTTAAGGATAAACTAATTTGCATTACCTTCCCTTACACATTTACCACTGAAAGGTATTAGTAATGCCATCAGTTGAAAACTTGAGTCTTTGCATAACACCATTTTAGGGACCTCTTTCTTTTTTTAATCACACAAGTACATGTGTGAATTACATTTACATGTTTGAAGAAAGAATTTTAAACTCCCTTATTTTTTTTTGTAACAACTTACTCCCCTTGTACTAAACATTTGTTTAGACGTTCTCGCCTGGAACGTCATGGCTCCATCCCCGACGTGTGTCAGCTGTGTGTCCCTCCTCAGGAAGGTTTCTGAGATGGAAGTGAAACTCTCCAACCTCTATAAGATTCGGGAGGCTGAAGACCACCTTGACACTATAATTCTTGGGCGAACAACGGCCCCGGTAACTCGCAGCTGGTAGAGACGGCTACTTACCTGGGTGAATTCAACACATCGCCATCCACTTCCACCCCTGCTCCGGTCTCTTCAGATGTCCAGGACCCCAGCAATAAACACTGGCTTCAGCTCGGAGCTAAACCCAAAGCCCCAGGTTGTTTTTCTCATCCTCAATGCGCGCCCTGGACCTTGGTTGGGCCAACTAGCAAACATCGGCGATTGACCAGACAGGGCCGCACTTCTTCTCTTCCCCTGCTTCTGGAAAACAGATTCGACATCCTCTCCCTGGAAGATTTTCCCCACCTGGACGTTGATCATCCGCCCATGGCCGCCCCTCCTCCTCCTTCAGTGGTGGCCCAAACCCGCAAGCCCCGGATTAAAACTACTTTAGGTGTGCCAAATTATATACCAGCTCCAAAAAGAAGAGAACGCATCACCCCGCCATCACAACAACAATATTGACAAAATTATCCTCCACATCAGAAACCACAGACAAAGCCCCCCAGACAACGTTGGTAATTGGTGGCTCGATTATAAGGAACGTAAGAAGCAGGTACTGTGTCACTAATTTTTTTTCCTGGGACTAGAGTGTCTGACATTGAGGCTCTTACCCCTGACCTATTAAATGAATTCCCCCACGCTAAAACTGTCATTGTACATGTTGAATGCAACAGCATCCCAGATGAAGCGTCGGAGATCTTAAAGCGTGACTTCAGGAGCCTTCTGTCCACTCTTATGAACTGTGGCAGATGTGTGTTTATCTCTGGGCCTTTGGCACCTTTCAGACGTGGTTGCAATTATTTTAGCAGAACTCTCAGCCTTAATACCTGGTTGTGTTCTACATGCCCTACTTTTAACATTGGTTTTGTAGGCAATTTCAACTTGTTTTGGAGCCGCCCATCACTTATGAGGCCAGGTGGCATCCATCCAAATAGACTTGGTGCACATGTTTTAAGGGACAATCTGTTCTATTCCATTCAGCGTGTTTTAGTACAGTGACTGAAATTTGGTGCGTTAACTCACTCAAAAGTTCCTGGGTCTGCCAACCAGTCCTTCTCTGTTTCCACTCCGCATATTAATCCTATTAATCCAAATAATCCTCACTGTTTAGATCAGTCTTCAGTTTATAACCCCACAGAGATTGTGTCTGCCTCCCGTTACCCAAAATATTATAACCCAAGACAAATACAACAAAACTTGATAAATACACACCTTTCTGCAGCTCCTCCTCCTCCACCACCCCTCAACTTTGCCCTGTCTTCCCCCTTAGAAAACCTTTGTCTACTCCCCCCAAAGTTAATAAAAATATAATGTATAAACATCCCAAAGTGATTAAACAAAATGTTGGTAAAACTCAAATTAAACATCAAGTCTCTAAATTTAATAATTTGGCCTCTGTTCCTCCTCATAATTTAAAAATTAAATGTGGTTTGTTAAATATTAGGTCTCTAACTCCCAAGTCTCTGTTAGTTCATGATCTATTAATTGATCATCAGATTGATTTAATATCCCTTACAGAGACTTGGCTAGGGCAAGATGATTATGTTGGTTTAAATGAATCAACTCCTTCTGGTTTTCGAAACAATCATAATCCCAGAAGTTCTGGTCGTGGAGGTGGAGTAGCAGCAATTTTCCATTCTATATTACTAGTTAATGTAAAGCAAAAATCATGTTTTAATTCCTTTGAGGGCCTGGTCCTCAGTATGGGGCATGTTGGCAATCTTAGCTTAAACCCAATTTTCTTTGCCATAGTTTACCATCCTCCCTCAGCCTACGTAGAGTTTTTATCTGAATTTGCCGAATTTTTAGCTGATTTAGTGCTGAAATCAGATAGAATAATTATACAGTGGTACCTCTACTTACGAATTTAATTTGTTCCGGAAGAATTCTCGTAACGTGAAAAATTTGTAAGTAGAGGCGCATTTTACATGTAAATGCCGTAATCCGTTCCAAGCCCCCAAAATTCGGGCATAAATTTTTTATAAATCGTAAAAACACATCAAAACATGTAACAAATACATGTTACAATTAGATTACTGCACAATAAACATAAAATGAGAGTTTAAAATGAGAGAAAGAATAATAAAAGAGAAAGAATAATAAAAATTATGTTCATTTACCTTTTAACTGCGATCGTCGGCGTCGGCGTCAGCGTCACCTTTTGCCTTCTTTGGTTCATGTTCTGTCTCATCAGTGGTTTTTGCCTGACGTTTTGTGATGAAACGATCCAAGGACGTTTGCTTTTATCGGCTTGTAAGGGCTTCCTTTTGTTTTAATACCGTGCTGATCGTTGATATTGTTTGTTTTTTTTTCCCAAAACTTTATTAAGAACAAGGTGACGTAGATGGTGATAAACATGGCAGTTAACAATTTTTTTTTCTCTAAATTGTGTAGTTCAGTCAACAGTCTTACAAGAGGTAAGAAGGATAAAATAAAGTAGTAAGAATAGTAAATAATAATAAGATAAAGCGAGATCAACCAAACGCACTCATTCATGGCCAATGGGATACCAGGAAGATGCTAGGCGATAGCCAATGGCAGAGCAGCTACAGGTATGTTTACGTTCGGTAAAATACGGGAGCTGCGAGGAGCGCGTACTTTTTTTGCCTTTCGTATCCTGAAATTTTGCTCGTAACTAGAGGCAATATTTTCCCGTTGAGGCGTCTCGTAACCTGAAAATTTCGTATGTAGAGACGTTCGTAAGTAGAGGTACCACTGTAGTAGGGGATTTTAATATACATGTTGATGTGGCTAGTGACTGTCTTAATAAGGCATTCAATTCAATATTAGACTCAATGGGGTTTTCCCAGAAAGTAGAAAATTCTACCCATTATCTTCACCACACATTGGACCTTGTTCTGACTTATGGTATAGAAACAGAAAATCTGGTAGTGTCTCCTTATAATCCTGTACTGTCAGACCATTGTCTGTTAACCTTTGATTTCACTATTTCTGATTATTTGACTCCTAAAGAAAAATATTACTACAGCAGATATCTTTCAGATGACGTTGTCACCAAATTTTTGCAGATTGTCTCCTCTATACCATGTGTCAACACAACAGAAATAAAAGATGGAGAGCCTGCTCCTTCTGTAATTGATAGCATGGTAGATAGTGTTACAGCTTCTCTGCATCAGACTCTAGACTTGGTGGCCCCTTTAAAACCCCTTGGTTTAACGCAGAAACTCATAGCTTAAAACAGAAGACTCGTCAATTAGAAAGGAAATGGCCTTCCACTAATTTAGATGAATTCTATTTAGCGTGGAGAAATCATCTCCTAAATTATAAAACATCTCTTAGAAAAGCTAGAACAAGTTATTACTCTGCATTAATAGAAGAGAATAAGAATAATCCCAGGCTTCTTTTCAACACTATAGCCAGGCTGACAAAGAGTCAGGACTCTGTCAATCCTCGCATCCCCCTAGACCTTTCTGGTCAGGACTTTTTGAACTTTTTCAATCATAAAAGTTTATCTATTAGAGATAAAATCTGTCAGATTCTTCCCACCGTAAACTTAAGTACAGCAACTACTACAACTCCTTCAATTGATATCTGTTTAGATCACATGTGTCAAACTCAGGCCCGCGGGCCAAATTTGGCCCGCAGTGTAATTATAATTGGCCCGCGAGATCATATCAAATGTGCATTAGAGCTGGCCCGCGGTATATACTGTACCGCTAATACTACAAATCCCACAATGCTTTGCTAGTATGTTGGCGCGCAGTCGAAACCGGCAAGCGCTCCTTTTTTCTGTTGACAGTCATTGACAACCATGCTCCAGTCACATCGGACAAATTAATTTCACCCTCCACAAAAATGGCCAAACGAAAGATGGACAACAGGAGCTTTCAAGACAGGTGGGAGGCAGATTATCTGTTCACGAATATAAAGGACAGACCTGTTTGTCTTGTGTGTGGCGCTAATGTGGCTGTAACAAAAGAATATAACATAAGAAGACACTATGAAACAAAACATTATGAAAAGTACAAGGACCTGGACGTAAAGCAGAAGCTGCAGAAGGTGGAGGAGATGAAAAGAAGTCTGGTTTGCCGGCAGACTATGTTCATGAAAGCAAAATCAAAAAGTGAAGCTGCTGTAAAGGCCAGCTTTATTGTGGCAGCAGAGATAGCAAAATCAGCCTGGCCCTTTAATGAGGGAGAGTTTGTCAAAAAGTGCATGGTCAAAGTTTGCGACATTGTGTGCCCAGATAAAAAGCAAGAATTTTTAAATGTGAGCCTGAGCAGAAACACCGTGGCTGAGCGCGTGTGTGAGCTTTCCACTAATCTACATGAACAACTAATAAAAAAGGGAAAAGATTTTATTGCATACTCCCTTGCTGTGGATGAGAGCAGCGACATGTCTGATACTGCCCAGCTGTCAATCTTCATCCGTGGAGTAGACTCGAGCCTGTGCGTCACAGAGGAACTTTTAGGATTAAAACCAATACATGACACCACCACAGGAAAAGATATCTTTGAAGAGGTATCCAAATGTATAACTGAAATGATCCTGCCTTGGGATAAACTTGTGGGACTGACGACAGATGGTGCGCCCGCGATGTGCGGTCAAAAGAGTGGATTGGTCGGCAGGATTCAGGAGAAGATGCGGGAGGAAGATGCAGGTGAACTTACAGTTTATCACTGTATCATACATCAGGAAGCGCTCTGTGGCAAAGCTCTGCAAATGGAACATGTTATGAGCTCTATAAAACGAGTAGTCAACTTCATAAGAGCCAAAGGTTTGAATCACCGGCAGTTCAAGTCTTTTCTGGAGGAGTTGGATTCGGAATACAGGGATGTGCCCTATCACACAGAGGTGAGATGGCTAAGCAGAGGAAAAGTACTGAACAGATGTTTTGAGCTACGTGAGGAAATCTGTCAGTTTATGGAAAACAAAGGGAAGGACACAACAGAGCTGAGAGATAAAAAGTTTCTGTGTGAGCTTGCATTTCTGTCTGACATTGTGAGCCATCTCGATGTGCTTAACCTGCAGCTTCAGGGACGGGGCCACATCATCACAGACATGTACGCAGCAGTGAGGGCCTTTAAAACTAAGTTGTGTCTGTGGAAGACTCAGATGCTGCAAGGAAACTTGGGTCATTTTCCGTGCTGCCAAACCATGGTAGAGCAAATTTCTCCTGCCGTGCTGCCTAGCACACAGTTTGCTGAAAAAATCAACGTGCTCAGCGCCGAGTTTTCCCAGCGATTTGCCGACTTTGAGGATCAGAAAGGGAGATTTGAACTGCTCAGTAACCCGTTTGCGATCGACGTGGAAAGCGCACCAACCAGCCTCCAAATGGAGCTAATTGAACTCCAATGTAATGACATGCTCAAATCAAAATATGACTCTGTTGGTGCTGCGCGGTTTCCATGTTTCCTCCCCGACACAATGCCTCAATTACGCACCCAAGCTGCTCAAATGCTCTCAATGTTCGGCAGCACATATCTATGTGAACAACTGTTCTCTATGATGAAGGTGAACAAAACACCTCACAGAAGTCGACTCACTGATGAACACCTTCACTCCGTCCTGAGGTTTTCCTCAGCTCAGAGCCTGACCCCAGACATTGATGAACTTGCATCTAAGAAAAGATGCCAGGTATCTGGCTTAGACCAATGTGCAGAGTAGATCAGAGTGTAGCAAACTGAGCTTGAATATATCTGTTATTTATGCACTTTTTCTACTGCAAGGCATGGTCTGTTAATAGTTGAAATGTTGGATTTTTATTGAATGACATTATTATTTTTGGTTCTTTTGTTGCTGGCTTTGAAAAAGATTTACTTTAAAAAGGAACTTGAAAGGATACGGGGAGAGACATACTTTATTTATTTATTTAAATAAGAAATGAATACCACTGATGTGTCTTTTATTTCAAATTTAATTTCTCATGTGTTTGTAATATCAAGCTTTGGTTGTTCCAGATTCTGTGTTTAAGCAAAACTAAAGTTTGTTTCCATATGAAAAGGTTAAACATTACATATCAGTTGCAGTTAATTTTTCATTAAATATTGAGTTTGGCCCGTGACTTTACTTCACTGCTTAATTTTGGCCCACTGTGAATTTGAGTTTGACACCCCTGGTTTAGATAAATTTACTCCAATTGACCTTTTAGAGTTAGATAAAATAATCTCCTCATCCAAGCCTTCTACTTGTCTTTTAGACCCTATTCCTACCAGGTTATTTAAAAAAGTCTTCCCATTTATTGGTAGCCGTATACTTCAAATAATGAATTCTTCTTTAACTTTAAGCCATGTACCGCAGGCTTTTAAAATTGTTGTAATTAAACCCTTACTCAAAAAGCCAACACTCAATCCAGGAGTTTTGGCTAACTATCGACCAATCTCTAATCTGCCTTTCATTTCAAAAATCTTAGAAAGAGTTGTTGCTACACAATTATTTGACCACTTGCAGGGAAATGGTTTATTTGAGGAGTTTCAATCTGGGTTCAGAATTCATCACAGCACTGAAACAGCCTTAGTGAAGGTCACTAATGACCTCCTTATCGCATCTGATAATGGACTCGTTTCTGTACTTGTCCTTTTAGATCTTAGTGCAGCCTTTGATACTTTCGATCATGATATTCTACTTGATAGATTAGAACACTATGTTGGACTAAATGGAACTTTGGTGCAGTGGTTTGGATCTTATTTGTCCAATAGACTTCAGTTTGTTCATATTAATAATGAGTTTTCTTCCAACTCTAAGCTCAATCATGGAGTTCCACAGGGATCTGTGTTAGGCCCTACTCTTTTTAGTTTATATATGCTTCCGTTAGGCAAAATCATTAGAAAGCACTGTATACATTTTCACTGTTACACAGATGACAAACAATTATACCTGTCAGTGAAGCCCGATGATCGTAATCAATTAGCCAAGTTAGATGCCTGTCTTAAGGAAATCAAAGCTTGGATGACTTGTAATTTTCTGCTATTAAACCCAGATAAGACTGAAGTCATTCTTGTTGGTCCAAAAAAATCTTAGAAATACCTTTCCAAATCAAACTCTTAATATGGATGCCGCTACTCTTACTCTGAATAGTTCTGTAAGGAACCTTGAAGTTATTTTTGATCAAGATCTGTTTTTTAATTCACATACGGTATTAAATTTGTTTCTAAGACTGCCTTCTATCATCTGCGCAATATTGCCAAGATTGGGAGCATCTTGTCTCTGAATGATGCTGAGAAACTGATCCACGCTTTTGTTAGCTCTAGATTAGATTATTGTAACTCGTTATTATCAGGTTGTCCTAAAATATCTTTAAAAAGTCTTCAGTTGATCCAAAATGCTGCTGCAAGAGTTTTAACTGGTTCTAGAAAGAGAGATCATATCTCTCTGGTTCTGGCCTCCCTTCATTGGCTTCCCATGGAGTTTAGAATTAAGTTTAAAATCCTGCGGAGTGGTTAGCACTGCCGCAGCACAGCAATTCACCCTTGGCCGGGGGATCCTGGGTTCAATCCCATCCCCTGACCAACAGTGATCTGTGTGGAGTCTGCATGTTCTCCCCGTGTCTGTGTGGATTTACTCCGGGATTTCTCCAGTTTCTTCCCACATGCCAAAAACATGCAAGTTAGGTTAATTGGCATCAAAATTGGGGATTCTAAATCGTCCTTAGGTATGAATGTGAGAGTGAATGGTTGTCTGTCTGTGTCTGTCTCTCTGTATTGGCCCTGCGATGGACTGGCGATCTGTCCAGGGTGTACCCTGCCTCTCGCCCAAAGATGCTGGGATAGGCTCCAGCCGCCCCGCGACCTGAACAGGATTAAGCGGAAGAAGATGAATGAATGAATGAATGAATCCTGCTTCTCACTTACAAAGCTCTTAATAATCAGGCCCCCTTTTATATAAAAGATCTGATATTACCCTATCATCCTAACAGAGCACTAAGCTCCCAAAATGCTGGATTACTTGTAATACCATCCATCCATCCATCCATCTTCTACCGCTTAATCCTTTTCGGGTCGCGGGGGGGCTAGAATCTCCAAAAGTACAATGGGAGGCAGAGCCTTCTGCTATCAAGCTCCTTTCCTGTGGAACCAATTACCAATCTGGGTTCGGGAGTCAGATTCGATCTCTATTTTTAAGAAGAGGATAAAAACCTTCCTCTTCAATATAACCTAGGATTAGGGAGGGATCTTGTGTCTCTTAACCCCGCCCCCCTTTGTTTTGCTGTTAATAGATTTAAACTGCCGGGTGACCTCCAATAATGTATTTGGCTTCTCTCTGTTAATGTTTGCTCTCTTTATGTCTGTTCTTTTCATCTTCTCTATCCCCTCACCCCCAGCCAGTCGCAGCAGATGACTGCCCCTCCCTGAGCCTGGTTCTGCTAAAGGTTTCTTCCTGTTAAGTCGCAGCAGATGACTGCCCCTCCCTGAGCCTGGTTCTGCTAAAGGTTTCTTCCTGTTAAATGGTAGTTTTTCCTCTTCACTGTCGCTAAGTGTTTGCTCACAGGGGATCGTCTGATTGCTGGGGTCTTTCTGCAATTGTGGGGTTTTCCCTACATTTGAAAGTGCTATGAAATGACTGTTGTTGTGATATGGTGCTATATAAATAAAGTTGAATTGAATTGAATTTATTAAACACCTGATTCAAATTTGTAAACAGTCGACATCACCCTGTTTTTATTGTGGTTGCAGTTTTTTAGGTGTTTTTGTACAAACTAAACACCCTCTGGTATTTTTTTTTTTTTTTACACAACATACATGGTGGTGATGTTTGATGAATTTAGCATAACGCCATCCATGTTGTGTCATACACATTTTTTGCTTTTCTGTTGACAAAAACTGTGTTTGAAATGCTACATGAAGATAAACCTGAATCAAATGAAACTATACTGCTCAAAAAAATAAAAGGAACACTTTGAAAACACATCAGATTTTAATGGGAAAAAATAAGCTGGATATCTACACTGATATGGACTGGATAATGTGTTAAGAATGAAAAGATGCCACATCTTTTGATGGAAATGAAAATTATCAACCTACAACCTACAGAGGGCTGAATTCAAAACACTCCAAAACTTTCTCAGATTAAAAAGTGTTCCTTTTATTTTTTTTGAGCAGTATATATTAAACAAAGTTACTTCAACCTGATTAAAGTGTAATGTGTAATGTGAAAAAACGTAAGTATCCCAGAATCTTATTTGATTAGTAACTTTAGATTTAATTTACTCTTTTCCCACACAACTTTTTTTTTTTTTTGTCGTAGTAACACTAAAATATTTCACTAACTCATTTTTCAATAACAGATTGATTGTAGACAAGTGATTTTTCTTTACTTCTAGGCGGACTTGACTGGGTCAGTATGGTTTGCCATCATTGATGGAACAATAAATTCTGAATTATACCAGCAAATACTAAAAGAAAATGTCAGAACATCTGTCCGTGAACTGAATCTTGAGAGAAAGTGGGTCATGCAGCAACACAATGATCCTAAGCACACAAGTCGTGATACCAAAGAATGGTTAAAGAAGAATAAAGTTAATGTTTTGGAATGGACAAGCCAATGTCCTAACTGTAATCCAACTGAGATGTCGTGGGAGGATCTGAAGCGAGCAGTTCATGTGAGGAAGCCCACCAACATTCCAGAATTTAAGCTGTTCTGTAAGGAGAAATGGGAAAAAAAAATTTCCCAAAGTGATGTGCAGGACTGATCAAAAGTGTTGGGCAAGTTACTAAAAATAGCAACTAATTACAGTTACTAGTTACTTCTTTTCAAAAGTAATTGAGTGACTTACCAATTACTGCATGATTAAAGTAATTAGTTACTTGGAAAAGTAACTTTCACGTTACCTTTAAATGCATACTTAAATCATCTTGCACACATAGCAAGATAATTTAATTAGTGGATTACATTACGGGTTTATTAATGTCAAGCTGAAGACAGACTGTGTCAGACAGAGCCTTTAGAACATGTTCAGTCTGCTTTATCTTCCCTTGAGAGCTCTTATTGTGGGAAAAATCTGAAGAAAATCAAAACAAAATTGAAAAAAATTTCCTCATTGTGGAGTGAGAAATAGGGTTTGTAGAGTGAGAGAGAGGGAAAAGAGTGAGAATCACTCCAAAAGAGTGAGTTGGCAACACTGCATTAAGCTGTCAACGTTTCTTACCTTTATGATTATGGATTTAATCCAATGTGCAGTGATCCCAAGAAAATGTCCAATATCCACTGTTCAAATATCTTCTGTGACAGAGACATGACCCAGTCCCTTAAATTCCTTCTGGAGATCAAATCCATTTTTGAATAATCTTTATCCAGGTAGCAAATACATGTGTTTTAACTTCAGTGGATCACAGTCTCAGCTGTCTGATGGAAAATGACTGTTATCAGCTCTTCATTCTATAACAACATATCTGGCAATCAGTCGGTTTAATTCTTTCTGGGTCACAAACTGTTCAGATTCAAACCTGTGCTTGAAATCCAGCCGGGGGTGTTCAGATAGCGTAAATCCACAACACGGTGTTGTTAGCGTAGCATAGCACTAGTTTTCTTGGACCTTGTTGCTGTTCTTAGGGGCTTCTGAAGATTGGAGTTGGTCTGAAGCGTTTTTAGCTTGCAACCCCAGTGCTGTTGGCCTTAACCGTGACAAAGGAAAAATAATCTATTTCCACAAAAACAAAGTAGCTTCATCTTTTCCCAGCAGGAGAATGCTCCATTTGTGGCTGCTTTTCCTCTGCTCAGTAGTGAAGAGGTTATCTGTAACAGGTCATGTTGACTGACGGCTGCGCCAGCTACGTAGGGTCAGTTTGTATTTATTTGCACTTAAAATATCTATCCATATCAATAAAATGAGTAACACATCTGATCAGATTTCAGTAACTGTAATGCATTACTGAATTTTTAAACAGTAATTTTGTTACACAGCATGTTACTGCAAAAGTAGTGGCGTTACTCCCAACACTGCTGATAAACGGTTACCGGAAATGTTTAGTTGCAGTTATTGCTGCAAAAGGAGGTTACACCAGACACTGAAATCAAAGGTTCACAAACTTTTGCCACTCACAGATATGCAATATTGTATCATTTTCCTCGATAAATAAATGAAAAAGTAAATTTTTTGTATCCTTTAGTTAATTGTGTTTCCTTTCTGATCAATAAAAATATTAAAATACTAACAAATTTTGTTTAAGGGTTCAAGAAGCCAATGAGAAAGGTGAACAATATAAAGTGATGAAGGTGTGGTATTACAGTCATGTGAAAAAAGTGTTTGCCCCCTTCCAGATTTCTCATTTTTTTGTATGTTTGTCACACTTAAATGTTTCAGATCATCAAACAAATTTAAACATTAGACAAAGACAACTCAAGTAAACACAAAATGCAGTTTTTAAATGAAAGTGTTTATCATTAAGGGGTTCAAAAAAATCCAAACCTACATGGCCCTGTGTGAAAAAGTGATTGTCCCCTAAACCTAATAACTGGTTGGGCCACCCTTAGCAGAAACAACTGCAATTAAGCGTTTGCAATAACTGGAAATTAATCTTTTACAGCACTGTGGAGGAATTTTGGCCCACTCATCGTTGCAGAATTGTTGTAATAAAGCCATATTGGAGGGTTTTCGTGCATGAACCACAAAACAAAAGAAAAACAAAATGAAGACTTTGGAGTTGCCTAGTCAACTCCAAGTCTTCATTTTGTTTTTCTTAAGCCATTCAGAGGTGGACTTGCTGGTGTGTTCTGGATTATTGTGCTGCTGCAGAACCTAAGTGTGCTTCAGCTTGAGATCACGAAAAGATGGCTGGACATTCTCCTTCAGGATTTTTTTGTAGAAAGCAGAATTCATGGTTCCGTTTCCTGTCTCGCACCAGGCAAGACAAAAAAACAAAAGAGACCAACTCTAAAACTGGGAACTTGGAACGTCTGCACTATGATGACAGGACTCGGTGCTAACCTCAAGGACATCAACGACACCAGGAAGACTGCCATCATCAATAATGAGCTGAAGAGACTGGGAGTGGATATCGCCACTCTCCAGGAAACACGGTTGGCTGACGCAGGCACACTGAGAGAGAAGGACTACACATTCTACTGGCAGGGAAAGGGCAGTGACGAACACAGGGAACATGGAGTGGGCTTCGCAGTGAAGAACGCCTTGCTGAAGATGGTGGAACCGGGCAGCAATGGCTCTGCACAACTCCTCACCCTCCGCCTCAACACCACTCAAGGCCCAGTCACCCTCGTCAGTGTGTATGCCCCAACACTGACAGCCACACCAGAGGCAAAAGACGAGTTCTACGAGAATCTCGCAACAACTGTCAGGATCATCCCCAACTCTGAACAACTCATTCTCCTTGGAGACTTCAATGCCAGAGTGGGTGCTGACCATGACTCCTGGCCCTCCTGTCTTGGACCATTTGGCGTGGGCAGAATGAACGACAACGGACAGCGGCTGCTCGAGTTCTGCACATTTCACGATCTGTGCATCACAAACTCGTTCTTCAAGACCAAGCCCCAACACAAGGTTTCCTGGTGACATCCGCGCTCAAAGCACTGGCACCAGCTGGACTTGATCCTGACCAGGCGCACCTCACTGAAGAACGTGCTAATCACCTGTTCGTTCCAGAGTGCAGATTGCGACACAGACGCAGAAGAAGAAATTGAAGAATTGAAGAAATTCCATCGTGCTAGAAGGCTAGGAAAGGCACGGATTGACACCAGCAAGATGGCCCAACCAGAACTTGAGCAGTTTGCCTCCACCTTTGAGAAGGAACTTGGTGTACCACAAGAAGGAGAATCTGCAAAGCAGAAGTGGGAAGAGCTGCAGAACACCATCCACCGCACAGCCTTGGCTACCTTTGGGAGGAAGACCTCGAAGTCACAGGACTGGTTTGATGCCAAGTTGACCGAGATGACCCCCGTCATTGAAGCCAAGCGCTCAGCACTTGCTGAGTACAAGAAGTACCCAAACGAGAAGAATCTCCAGATTCTCAGGGCTGCGAGAAGCAAAGTTCAGCAGACTGCTCGGCACTGTGTCAATGAGTACTGGACTCAGCTCAGCCAAGACATTCAAACCGCTGCCATAACAGGGAACATCCACGGTATGTACGATGGCATCAAGAAAGCACTTGGTCCGGCTCAGAGCAAGACGGCCCCCCTCAAATCCTCCACTGGGGAGATGATCACAGAAAAGAACAAGCAGATGGAGAGATGGGTGGAACACTACTCCGACCTCTACTCCAGACAGAACACCGTGACACCATCAGCCCTTGATGACATTGACTGCCTGCCATCCATGGACGAACTTGACGCCGAGCCAACCATCGATGAACTCAGCAAGGCCATTGGTAGCTTGGCCGCTGGCAAGGCACCCGGCAACGACGGCATCCCCCCCGACCTGATCAAGCACTGCAAGACCGCCCTACTGCTGCCATTGCATGATGTCATCTGCCAGTGCTGGAAGGAAGGTGCCGTACCACAGGACATGAGGGACGCCAAGATCATCACCCTCTACAAAAACAAAGGGGAGAGAAGCGACTGCAACAACTACAGGGGCATCTCCCTCCTCAGCGTTGTTGGCAAAGTCTACGCACGAGTTGTTCTCGTTCGTCTACAGAAGCTTGCCGAACGTGTCTACCTTGAGTCTCAGTGTGGCTTCCGCGCTGAGCAATCGACGGTAGACATGATATTCTCCATTCGCCAACTCCAGGAGAAATGCAGAGAACAGAACATGCCCCTGTACGTTGCCTTCATCGACCTCACCAAAGCGTTCGAGCTGGTCAGCAGAGAGGGCCTTTTCAAGATCCTGCCAAAGATAGGATGCCCACCAAAGTTGCAAAGCCTCATCGAATCGTTTCACACCAACATGCAGGGGATAGTGCAGCACAACGGCAACGTCCCAGAGCCATTCAACATATGCAACGGAGTGAAACAGGGCTGTGTACTTGCGCCAACCCTCTTTGGGATTTTCTTTGCTATGCTCCTGAGGCATGCCTTCAGCACAGCAGCAGAGGGAATCTACCTGCACACAAGATCTGACGGCAGGCTTTTCAACCTCGCCCACCTGAAAGCCAGAACCAAAGTACGTGAGGCTCTAATCAGAGACATGCTGTTCGCAGACGACGCTGCAGTCGCAACCCACACACAGCAGGAGCTTCAGACCCTGATGGACGGCTTCTCCCAGGCATGCAAGGACTTCGGGCTTACCATCAGCCTGAAGAAGACTAACGTCTTGGCGCAAGGCACGGAAGCACCACCAACCATCACCATCGACGACTACGAGCTGGAGGTCATGAATCAGTTCACGTACCTGGGGTCCACGATCAGCAACAACCTCTCCCTTGATACAGAGATCGACAAGAGGATTGGAAAATCAGCCTCCACACTCGCTCCCCTCACCACACGAGTGTGGGAGAATCCCAAACTCTCTGTCAAGACAAAGATGGCAGTGTACAACGCCTACGTCATCAGCACACTGCTCTATGGGTGTGAGACGTGGACAACATACGCCCGGCAGGAAAAGAGACTGAACTCCTTCCACTTGCGCTGCATTCGCCACATGCTGGACATATCCTGGCAGGACAAAGTGCCCAACACAGAAGTTCTGTCCCGCGCCGGCCTTCCCTCCATGTTCAATCTACTCAGGCAGCGCAGGCTCCGCTGGCTAGGCCACGTTCACCGTATGGAGGATGGCAGAATCCCCAAAGACGTCCTCTACGGACAACTGGTGACTGGCAGGAGAGACGTTGGCCGCCCACAGCTGCGCTTTAGAGACGTCTGCAAGAGAGACATGAAGGCCCTGGAGATCAACACAGAGTGCTGGGAGGACCTTGCAATGGACCGCTCCAAATGGAGAGGCACCCTGACCAGACAGCTCAAGGCGGGTGAAGAGAGACTGACTGCTGCAGCAGATGAAAAAACGACCTGCAGGAAGAACCGCCACAGACCCAGCAGCACGAAGACCACCCACAAGTGCAACCTGTGTGACAGGGACTGCCATTCGCGCATTGGCCTGTTCAGCCACAGGCGGTGCTGTTCCAGCAGAGTAGACGTTTAGGATTCTCTTCCATGGTCATCATAGACCGACGGAGGCTGACGATTTACCACAGCAAATCTTCCAGGTCCTGAAGCAGCAAAACAGCCCCAGACCATCACACTACCACCACCATATTTTACTGTTGTTATGATGTTCCTTTTCTGAAATGCTGTGTTACTTTTATGCCGGATGACTGACAAGTTTACCTTGTCAGTCCACAGAGTATTTTCCCAAAAGTCTTGGGGATTATCAAGATGTTTTCTGGCAAAACTGAGACCAGCCTTTGTGTTCTTTATGCTCAGCAGTGGTTTTCGTCTTGGAACCCAGCTATGCAGGCCATTTTTGCCTAGCCTCTTTCTTATGGTGGAATCATGAACATTGACCTTAATTGAGGCACAGGAGGCCTGCAGTTCTTTGAATGTTGTTGTGGGGTCTTTTGTGACCTCTTGGATGATTTGTCACTGCCCTCTTGGGGTAATTTTGGTCGGCTGGCCACTCCTGAGAAGGTTCACCACTGTTCCATATTTTCACCATTTGTGGATAATGGCTCTCACTGTGGTTCACTGGAGTCCTAAAGCTTTAGAAATTGCTTTATAATCTTTGCAGACTGATAGATCTCAGTTACTTTGTTTCTTATTTGTTCCTGAATTTCTTTAGATCACAGCATTGATGTCTAGCTTTTGAGGAGCTTTTAGTCTACTTCACTTTGCCAGGCAGGTCCTATTTAAGTGATTTCTTGACTGAGAACAGGTGTGGCAGTAATCAGGCCTGGGTGTGGCTAGAGAAATTGAACTCAGCTTTCCAAAGATGTGATCATCATCATCAAATCAAATCAACCTTTATTGTCATGTTGCTATACATACAACTGTAGTGCAGGCAAGATGAAATTACGTTTCTCCAAGCATCCATATAAGTAAAAAAAAACATAGTTTAAGACACACTCACACACACCCTCATCCCCCACCCCAACACAGCCATTCACACATCCCTGAGACATACTTGAAACTAACTAGAAATATATAGATATACATAATGTCCATAAGGTGCAGTAGTATGTATGAAAGATTCTGGATCAACTGTTCAGCATCCTAACAGCTTGTGGAAGGAAGCTGTTAATCAGTCTGGCGGTTCTGCCTCTGATGCTCCGGAACCGCTTGCCAGATGGCAGCAGTTCAAAGTGTTTATGCAGAGGGTGAGAGTGATCCTTGACAATTTCCAGTGCCCTGCTCCTACAACGGCTCTGAAAAAGTTCTTGGACAGAGGGGAGGGAAACTCCAATTACCCTCTCAGCTCCCTTAACTATCCCCCGCAGAGCTTTTTTGTCTGACATACTGCAGCTGGAGTACCATGTTGCAATGGAGTATGTCAGAACACTCTCCACCACACCTCTGTAGAAGGTCCTGAGGATGCAGATGGGGAGAGAGGCCTGTTTGAGTTTCCTCAAGAAGTGCAGTCTCTGCTGGGCCCGCTTCCTGATCCCCAAGGAATTCTTGCTCCAGGACAGGTCCTGCGAGATCAGATCTGTACTCCGAGGAACTTGATGTTCTCCACTCTCTCCGCCAAACGGCCACTGATGCTGAGAGGGACGTGTTCAGGCCGTGACCGCCGTGACCGCCGTGACCGCCGATCCTTCGTTTTGTCGTCGTCATCATCATCATCATCATCATCATCATTATCATCATCATCATCATCACCATAGCAGTCTGTTGGGGGCAACAATGACTGTTTCATTTAGGTCTGATCAGATTCCTCCACACAGCTCTGTCTTTCACCTTCCGCTGCCAGGAACTCCTGACCTTGTTAACCCGGGTTATGTTTTAACTGGGGGGGGGGGGGGGGGGGGGCAATCACTTTTTCACACAGGGCCATGTAGATTTGGATTTTTTTTTATCCTTAATAATAAATACATTTAAAAACTGCATTTTGTGTTTACTTGTGTTATCTTTGTTTAATATTTAAATTTGTTTGATAATCTGAAACATTTAAGTGTGACAAACATACAAATAAATGAGAAACCAGGAAGAGGCAAACATTTTTTCACACCACTGTTTATAGTACCAACAAATATATAAAACTTCTTTCACACTAGTATATAACCATTAAACAATCATTAACTTTGTTACAGAGTATATAACTAAACAAATAGCTCTGTGGAATTATCTATAACAAAGAAGTCTTTTGCTGACAGAGCGTTTAATGTTAAATACAGCTAAGCTTTTGCATTGTACCGTGTAACCAGTAAACATTGCTCTGGTACTGATTCCTTGCTAGCTTTCATACTCGAACAGGATCAAGAATCCACATTTTGTGTGTGTTTGACACTGTCTCCTGAATTAGGTTTGCTGACACAAGGGCCAGTACAGGACGTAGTCTCTTTCAAACCAAAGTGGCCGCATGTGCATCACCCTGCAACAATTTCATTACCTTTGTACAAGGAGCCTGTCCCCCCTCTGGCCTTAAATCCTATTATGCTTGTTTTTTTTTAGAAGGAAGTGAGGAAAGGCACTGAATATGTACAACACGAGCAGCTGTTTGCTTTGCTCTCCTCAAAGACTTGGATGCAGAGACGGAGAGAGCCAGTGAGACAAAGGAGGGAAATGGTGGAGGATTAAGGGGAGAAGGTTAAAGCAGTGGGAGATGATTAGCATATTGCTACAGGGACTGAGCTGCTTTTCTTACTGTGTTGTGGTTACATTTTAAAAGGAGTCTGTATGCTTTGTTATTCATAAGTTCTGTTCATGGAAACACTTTAATGTGGAGTGTTTAAAAAGTAAATATTTGAAATTGTGGTATGTGGTCACAGGAATGTGCACCAGCTTATGCTCTGTGTGAGGGAGGCTTTTATAAAACAGTTACCAACATTTAAAAAACACTTTAATAAACTCGGCTCTAGAACATGGTTTCACTGATGAAAATCAATATTATATTTCTAGCCATTTCTTTATTGCTGTATATATTAAACTTAATGCTGAGGTTAGAGCACAGTGCAGTGAATTAATATAGTGAAGGGATAAAAATGATTTAAGGAGGCATCCATTTGTTTTTCCTGACAACTTACACAACTCGGGGTGAGAGGTGCACTGTAAAAAAAAGTGTTTGAGGATAAAGATTGCCATGAATTATTGAAGTTTAAGTGAACCTTTTAGACACATCTTTTTTTTCTTTTTTGCTGAGTAAACTGAGTTATATAAAAAGAGTTCAGTGTATCTTCTTCAATCTTAATTACCATTCAAGTTTTACTTACTCTATTATTTCTTTTAAGATTTATCACATCATTCAAGTTATGACAACTTGCATAACACAAGCATAGCCATTTCTTCCATGGGGCAGTGTATGCAAACACCATGTCTCACCCAAGTTGCAAATGTAGCCTCGGTGTTAGAACGTCAATAGCCATTGGGGCGCAAGGTGGGGGAGAAGCTGCTATAGCAGTTGGTATCACTGCCATACACGTGGTGCCAAACACAAAAGTTAACTAAAACTCAAATATCGCAGCAACAAAAGCGTATCCTCTCAGTATTCTGGCCAATGTGAAACCCACAGGTGGAGCACTGGAATTTTAAGAGGTTAAAAATTTGTACAACAGTAACACACAGTGTGCTGACAGTCTATCAACATTTAACATTTATCATCAGCCCTTGCAGCTGCATGAGAGAGCGAGAGAGAGAGAGAGAGAGAGAGAGAGAGAGAGAGAGAGAGAGAGAGAGAGTCACAAGTTCAACAGAAAATCACTCCAACTAAAAGGAGCAATGAGAAGTAAATTAATTCACTGACAAGAAATCAAAGACACAAGCAACTAAACCAAAACAACTTAAACAAAAATTTGCTTCTCACATCAGTGCCACACCATAGGTAACTTTCTCCTCCTTAACCCAACACAGGGTGTGCTTAAAGCACCACATAGCCTCAAAAGTTCCCACATTTTGCATCAAATGATAGCATAGGGTTACAAAAATAATTTTTTTGTAAGTTGTCTGTGTTTTTTCAACTGATTTAAGACAGTTTTGCACCGCTGAATCCGAAAATGACATCCATCTATCTGGATCAGAACAAAAATTAGAAAAGCACTCAGAGAGCGCAGACCTCCGCCAAGCGCCACAGTTCCCCCCATACAGTGTTTGTGTGTACGTTTTCAGATTCCTTGACCATGAAAACATATGACTAGCAATTGGATTGACAATGATAGGATTAGTGGTTCAGTAGTTATTCACGCCGATGAAAACATAACCTCCTTGGCGGAGGTAAAAATCTGGTCTACTGACTAAATCGATTACATTTTTGTGACATTATCGGTTGATTTTTGTTAATATTTCTCATCCAAAATAGCTTTTAAGAGAAAACATCGTTTTCTAACACAATTCATTGATTAAATGTTACAAACTTTGATTACTGTAAATTGAATCGTAGACAATGTTAAAGGTAAGTACATGTAAATTGAATGTTACGTCATCATTGTGTGCTCATGTGCTCAAACAGTTCTCCAGACTGAACCCACGCAAGGCCCCCGGCCCAGACGGCGTGTCTCCCTCCACCCTGAGACTCTGTGCGAAACAGCTGGCTCCTGTATTCACAGACATTTTTAACACCTCCCTTAAGTTATGCCACGTGCCATCCTGCCTCAAATCCTCCACCATCATCCCTGTCCCCAAGAAGCCACGGATCACTGGACTTAATGACTACAGACCTGTAGCGCTCACCTCTGTAGTCATGAAGTCCTTTGAGCGCCTGGTCCTGTCCCACCTCAAGTCCATCACCACCCCTCTCCTGGACCCGCTGCAGTTTGCCTACCGAGCCAACAGGTCTGTAGACGATGCAGTCAACCTGGCCCTCCACTCCATCCTGCAGCACCTGGACTCCCCGGGAACCTACGCCAGGATCCTGTTTGTGGACTTCAGCTCCGCATTCAACACCATCCGCCCCGCTCTGCTCCGGGACAAGCTGTCCCTGCTCAACGTGCCTGACTCCCTCTGCAGGTGGATCATCGACTTCCTGACGGACCGGAGGCAGCATGTGCGGCTGGGAAAGACTGTCTCAGACTATACTAGCATCAGCACCGGATCACCCCAGGGCTGTGTACTTTCCCCCCTACTCTTCTCCCTTTACACCAACTCCTGCACCTCCAGCCACCAGTCTGTCAAGTTGATCAAGTTTGCGGACGACACCACCCTCATCGGGCTCATCTCCAACGGCGACGAGTCCGCCTACAGGAGAGAGGTGGCCCAGCTGGCGTCCTGGTGCAGCAATAACAACCTGCAGCTGAACGCTCTGAAGACAGTGGAGATGATTGTAGACTTCAGGAAAGTCACTACTCCTCTGCCCCCCCTCACCCTCTCAGGCTCTCCCATCACCACTGCTGATTCCTTCCGCTTCCTAGGCACTACCATCACCAGGGACCTCAAATGGGAGCTGACCATCAGCTCACTCATCAAAAAAGCCCAGCAGAGGATGTTCTTCCTGCGGCAGCTGAGGAAGCTCAAGCTACCCACCAAGATGTTAGTGCAGTTCTACACAGCCATCATCGAGTCCATCCTCACCACCTCCATAACCGTGTGGTACGCAGGAGCCACTGCCAGGGACAGACTAAGGCTGCAGCGCGTCGTGCGCACTGCTGAGAAGGTGATCGGCTGCAAGCTCCCATCTCTCCAGGATCTGTACATCTCCAGGACCCGGAGGCGTGCTGGCCGGATCATAGCCGATCCCTCACACCCTGGTCACGTACTGTTTGCCCCCCTCCCCTCTGGTAGAAGACTTCGGTCCATCCAGACTAAAACCTCCCGTCACATGAACAGCTTCTTCCCCTCTGCCATTAGACTGCTGAACACTAAGTGACTCTCGTGCACCATGTACAGCAGCTCAACCAGACTCATGTCAATCATCACTGTTTTCTTCCTGCATTACCGACTGCACTATATAGTTCTCCACAGTATCTGCTGCTGGCTAATATATATTTTAACTGTTGACCAGTATCACTTAATCTTATCCTACACTTTATTACATGTATAGTTTATTTCTCTTATCTTATCATGTTTAATGTTGCAGCATTGTACCGAGACAAATTCCTAGTTTGTGTACTACATGAACAATGGCAATAAACCTGATTCTGATTCTGATTCTGATCATTGTTCAAAATTCAGAGCTTCAACTTCCGTTTATTTGAGCCTCTAGAATGCTCAGCGGCAGGGATGTCTCTCTTCAGAGGCCAACAGTAATCAGCTATCATGACAATGTCATAAATTGGCACATGCAAACTCTTCAGAGTTCGAGAAATTTCAAGAAATAAAAAAGAATTTTGCATCATTCATTCATTCATTCATCTTCTTCCGCTTAATCCTTTTCGGGTCGCAGAGGGCTGGAGCCTATCCCAGCATCTTTGGGCGAGAGGCAGGGTACACCCTGGACAGATCGCCAGTCCATCACAGGGCCAACACAGAGAGACAGACAACGATTCACTCTCACAGTCATACCTAAGGACATCATATAAAGTGAAAATACCCGTACATGTAAACAAAAATGTAAAAAACAACATGTGGCCATACTTCAAAAAGGTGACCTGATTGAGCAAAACCAATGTGATTTTTGGATTCAGCACATCAAAATTGTCCTAAATCAGCTAAAAAAAAAACTTACACAATTAAATTTGGTGTTGACCAGTGTAGTAATTATAATCAATCATTATCTGAGTCCTGATCATGTTTACCGGCATGTCTTTTACATTACAATCCAGCATTTGTTTAGCTTTTCATTTTCTACTAACATAAATGGCCATTTAAGCCTGACCCAGGATGAAATTTAATGGGTCACTTTTTTTCTTGCTTCTCTGTCTATATGGAAAACCCATGATAAAAATCTGCAAGGAAAAGACTTGTCCAAACAGGTAAAACAGCTTCCCCAAAAAAACAAACAACAATTGCAGCCTGTTACAGTCCAGAAAACAATGGGACACAGTCTCTTTCTGAGGACAAAATGGACAAACCTCAACAACATTTGGATTTAAAATAGAGATAAAAGCATTTACAGCCACAGCACCATGTAAAACTCGCCACTGCAGGTCTCCAACCTTCTTAGTTAATGGTGGTTTATAGAGTGCTGTCCAGGCAGGCCTCACCTCTGAACCCAAACCCAAGTGTTCCCTTCATGGTGTATCAGCTCAACCTTTTAATTTATTCACATTTAGAACTTTCACCAAGAGTCCATACATTTTTTTTTACCAGAAGAGTCACAAATGTTAATGGGTTCAGAGTTTAAAAACACACCAGTGCCATCTTTAAAATCAGGAGATAAAACACTAAAAGGAAAAGGCTCATCAGCAGTTTGCAAAGAATCTTTGCAGTGTAAAACAATGGCAGAGTGTTCTTCTGTGGAGAGGCAGTCTCTCCTATCTTTCAGCAAGTTCATTATAACCCTGACAGAAGAAACGCCAAGAGCCCAGCACAGAGCAACAGCATTGTCCATGTTTGTACCACATAGGTTCACCAAGTGTCCCAGTGTTGTAACCTTTGCAGAAATAAACTTTTTTAAAACAGAAGGTCCTAAAACATTGTCTACATCTAAACGGGTCCCAAACACAAGTGGTTCCTGTAAATGCCAAAAAAGCAACAAGGAAGCCTGGGGAGAGTTCTTTTTAAAAAGTCCCATGATTTTAGATAGATAGATAGATAGATAGATAGATAGATAGATAGATAGATAGATAGATAGATAGATAGATAGATTATTTCGAACACAAAAATATAACAAATACAAGCAAATGGCAAATGCAATAAAGTAACATTATACACTGTTCGAAAGGGAGAAGGAAGAAGTGAACACTTATTAATTCCATCTCCTCTTTTCCATAGATACACCCATGTGAATTTTATACAAATTACCACCTTTAAGACCCCAAGTAAACAGTTTACTGTATTTTTTACAAATCAACATTAACACCCATCCATTCTAACATACAATGATGTCCATACAACAAAACCAGCCTCAAACAGCACAGATATACACAGTGCTGTCCCACCCACCATTCCATAGTGTCCCATAATATCCCAGAGTGAACATAATGAATCGTACATATAACTACTACTCTTCTAACATATACCCTTTCAGCAAATGGTGCTTATACCTCTTTTTGAATTGATTTCTGTTTGTACATAGTTTCAGTTCCGGCTCTAGACTGTTCCACAAATCCACCCCACAGACAGATATGCACATACTTTTCTTGGTTGTACGTATCTTGGATTTTGTAAAGTTTAAGTCTCCCCTCAAATTTTGATCATTGTCTCTTTTTTTAAAAATTTTTTGTATATAAGTTGGTAGTTGATTATTAATTGCCCTGTACATTACTTGTGCTGTCTTAAATGTAACTGAATCGATGAACTTTATGACATGTGACTTTAAGAACAACGAATTGGTATGGTCTCTATATCCTGCATTGTTTATTATCCTTATAGCTCTTTTTTGTAATGTGCATATTGACTGTAGGTTGGTCTTGTAGGTGTTTCCCCAGACTTCTACACAGTAGTTAAGATAAGGTAAAAACAGTGAATTGTACAATAAGACCAATGATTTATAGTCCAAGAAGTGTCTTGTCTTCCCCAGTATGCCTATACATTTTGCTAATTTGGCCCGGATGTGACTGATGTGAGGTTTCCAGCAGATTTTATTGTCTAGCGTCACCCCCAGAAACTTATTTTCCTGTACTCTTTCTATTCTGGTATCATCTATCGTTACCATTATTTCATGATTTATTTTATAATTTCCAAACAACATAATCTTTGTTTTTTTTTAGATTTAGAGATAATTTATTTTTGTTGAACCACTGCGTTAATTTTTCCATTTCAGTTGTGACCACCTCTAAAACCTGCTGCAAATTCTCACCAGTGCGAAGGATATTTGTGTCATCCGCAAACAAAATAAATTTCAGAATTTTTGATACTTGGCATATGTCATTTATATATAAAATAAAGAGTTTGGGTCCCAAAACTGACCCCTGGGGCACACCACAAGTGATGTCCATGAAGGGTGATTTGTGCTCTCCAATTTGTACAAATTGTTGTCTGTTATTTAAATAACGTTCCACCCAACTCAGTCCAACCCCTCTTATCCCATACCTTTCCAGTTTCCTTAGTAGTATTCTGTGGTCAATGGTGTCAAAAGCTTTCTTTAAATCTATAAATACTCCTGCAGCAACTTTTTTTTTTATCTATACAACTAGTAATTTCTTCTATAAGTTCGATCAGTGCCAAAGATGTAGATTTATCTGCTCTAAAACCATACTGGCTATCTGTAAGGAGGTTGTGTTTTTCAGTGAAATCATCCAGTCTCTTAGTGAAGATTTTTTCAAGTATTTTGGAGAATTGTGAGAGTAAAGAGACTGGCCTGTAATTTGTGAAGCGATGACTGTCTCCTGTTTTGTATAGAGGTATTACTTTTGCTATTTTCATTTTGTCTGGAAATGTACCAGTTTGAAATGACAGGTTACAGATGTGGGTGAGTGGCTTAACAATTCCCTCAATTACTTTTTTCACTATTGTCATGTCAATTTCATTCCAGTCCGTTGATTTTTTGTTCTTAAATTTACTCACAGTCTCGATAATTTCCTTTTCAGTAACTGCACCCAAAAAGATTGTGTTTGGATTTCTATCTTCAATTTCATTCACAGAACCACTGTAGTTTGTTTCTGGTGTCACTATTGATTTTGCTAATTCAGGACCAACGTTTACAAAAAATTTATTGAAACCACTGACCACATCTTCCATATTATTTATCAAATTGCCATTTTCGATAAAATATTCTGGATAATTTGCATTCTTAGGACGATTACTAATAATCCCATTGAGTACTTGCCATATTCCTTTTATGTTATTTTTGTTATCCTCTAGTATTCTGTTGTAATATTCTTTCTTACAGGTCCTCATTATAGTAGTAAGCTTATTTTTGTATCTTTTATATTTGATCTCAGCTTCCACCATTCTGCATTTAATGAATTGTTTATATAATGTATTCTTCTTTTTACATGCATTTATTAACCCCTTGGTGACCCAAGGAATATTTTTTTTTTGTTGTCTGTCACTGTATTGTTTTATAGGACAGTATTTATTGTACAATGATTGAAATATTTGTAAAAATTTATCATATGCTCTATGTATGTCATTTTCATCATAAACTATCTTCCAATCTTGTATTAATAATTCCTTTGTCAGTAAATGCATAGATAGATAGATAGATAGATAGATAGATAGATAGATAGATAGATAGATAGATAGATACTTTATTTCAAACAAAAAAGTAAAACAAAAACAAAACAAATGACAAATGCAATAAAGTAACAGTATACAGTGTCCGAAAGGGAGAAGGAAGAAGTGAACACTTATTAATTCCATCTCCTCTTTTTCATAAATACACCCATGTGAATTATATACAAATTACCACCTTTAAGACCCCAAGTAAACAATTTACTGTATTTTTTACATATCAACATTAACACCCATCCATCCTAACATACATTGATGTCCATACATCAAAACCAGCCTCAAACAACACAGATATACACAGTGCTGTCCCACCCACCATTCCATAGTGTCCCATAATGTCCCAGAGTGAGCATAGTGAATCATACATATAAATACTACCCTTCTAACAAATATCCTTTCAGCAAATAATGTTTATACCTCTTTTTGAATTGATTTCTGTTTGTACATAGTTTCAGTTCTGGCTCCAGACTGTTCCACAAATCCACCCCACAGACAGATATGCACATACTTTTCTTGGTTGTTCATATCTTGGGTTTTGTAAAGTTTAAGTCTCCTCTCAAATTATGATCATTGTCTCTTTTTTTAAATATTTTTTTGTATATTAGTTGGGAGTTGATTATTAATTGCCCTGTACATTACTTGTGCTGTCTTAAATTTAACTAAATCGATGAACTTTATGACATGTGACTTTAAAAACAATGAATTGGTATGGTCTCTATACCCTACATTGTTTATTATCCTTATAGCTCTTTTTTGTAATGTGCATATTGACTGTAGGTTGGTCTTGTAGGTGTTTCCCCAGACTTCTACACAGTAGTTTGTCATGACTCGCCGCTCATCAGCGGCGCCAGCTGCGCGCACATCTGCGCCTCGTCAGCGGCGAGGTATTTAACTCACTCTGCCCTGGGCTTCGGCCAGGGCAGAGTGAGTGAGTTGCAGCAAGAGATCCTTGCAGCATCTCTTGCTGCAAGGAACCCCCTTCTCCAAGCAAGGAAACCTGAGTAAGCTTCCCTCACCTCTTTTTCTCCCAGTCTTCTCCCCTGTGCACAGGTGGATTCCCCGGCGGTGGACCTCATCTCCTCGCCGCTGCCTCCTCGCTGCTGCCGCAGGCACTCCAGGTTGCTGTCTCCCGGGCTACGCCCTTGTTAACGCCAGCCACCAGCCCAAACCAAGTAAGCCAGCAAACTGTCTCAGTCTTCTGTATTGGTGCGGTGCCCGTTACCCTTCTCCCTCTGCTTCCTCCCATAGGGTTGTCTGGCTGAACGGCTTCCTGCCCCCGTGCCTGACGCAGACGCCCACCACCAATACATTCTTATCCCACAGACACGCAGCCACGCACTCTTGTTGTTCAATAAAGCTATTAAATCTACCCTGAGCCTGCGTGTGTGTCTCCTGAGCCGTGCGTTATGTCATAGTTAAGATAAGGTAAAAACAGTGAATTGTGAAGTGGATGATAAAATAAAGGCAGTGAAGTGAGGTTTTAAAGTGTGGCGGTTTGGGATAACCCCCACAAATTGTACAGTAAGAACAATGATTTATAGTCCAAGATGTGTCTTGTCTTCCCCAGTATGCCTATACATTTTGCTAACTTGGCCCGGATGTCAGTTCGCCAAGGTCTCCGCCTTTGACCGCCACCTAATCCACATAGCACCGGACTCCCATGATCCCTCCTGCAGGTGGTGAACCCACTGGAGGGCGAACCCATGTAACTCCTTCGGGCTGAGCCTGGCCGGGTCCCATGGGTGGAAACCCGGCCACCAGACGTTAGCCTTCGAGCCCCTCCCCCAGGCCTGGCTCCAGGGTGGGGCCCCGGTAACCCCATACCAGGCGGGGTACACTGAATCCTTGATATACAATTTATCATGAGAGTCTGTTGGATCGTTCTTAGTCTGGCCCTTCACCCAGGACCAGTTTGTCTTGGGAGACCCTATCAGAGGCAAATTGCCCCTGGACAACATAGCTCCTGGGATCACTGGGGCACGCAAACCCCCCCACCATGATAAGGTGACGATCCTCTCCGGGTTGGGGATAGGCTCCTGCCCCAAGTGGAGGAGTTTAAGTATCTTGGGGTCTTGTTCACGAGTGAGGGGAAAATGGAGCGAGAGATCGACAGACGGGTTGGAGCAGCATCTGCAGTGATGCGGACGTTGTACCGGTCTGTTGTGGTGAAGAGGGAGCTTAGTTCTAAGGCAAAGCTGTCAATTTACCAGTCAATCTACGTTCCTACTCTCACCTATGGTCACGAGCTTTGGGTAATGACCGAAAGAATGAGATCGCGGATACAAGCGGCTGAAATGAGCTTTCTCCGTAGGATTGCTGGACTCACCCTCAGAGATAAGGTGAGGAGCTCAGTCATCCGGGAGAGGCTCAGAGTAGAACCGCTGCTCCTCCACATTGAAAGGAGTCAGTTGAGGTGGTATGGGCATCTGATTAGGATGCCTCCTGGACGCCTCCCACTTGAGGTGTTTCAGGTACGTCCCACTGGGAGGAGACCCCGGGGCAGACCCAGGACTCGGTGGAGAGACTATGTCTCCCAGCTGGTCTGGGAATGCCTTGGTATCCCCTCTGAAGAGCTGGAGCAGGTGGCTGGGAGAGGGAAGTCTGGGCTTCTCTGCTTGAACTGCTGCCTCCGCGACCCGGACCTCCGGAAAAGCGGTAGAAGATGGATGGATGGATGGATGGCCCGGATGTGACTGATGTGAGGTTTCCAGCAGATTTTATTGTCTAGCGTCACCCCCAGAAACTTATTTTCCTGTACTCTTTCTATTCTGGTATCATCAGATGATTCTGGTATCATCTATCGTTACCATTATTTCATGATTTATTTTATAATTTCCAAACAACATAATCTTTGTTTTTTTTAGATTTAGAGATAATTTATTTTTGTTGAACCACTGCGTTAACTTTTTCATTTCAGTTGTGACCACCTCTAAAACCTGCTACAAATTCTCACCAGTGCAAAGGATATTTGTGTCATCTGCAAACAAAATAAATTTCAGAATTTTTGATACTTGGCATATGTCATTTATATACAAAATAAAGAGTTTGGGTCCCAAAACTGACCCCTGGGGCACACCACAAGTGATGTCCATGAAGGGTGATTTGTGCTCACCAATTTGTACAAATTGTTGTCTGTTACTTAAATAACTTTCCACCCAACTCAATCCTACCCCTCTTATCCCATACCTTTCCAGTTTCCTTAGTAGTATTCTGTGGTCAATGGTGTCAAAAGCTTTCTTTAAATCTATAAATACTCCTACAGCAACCTTTTTTTTTTTATCTATACAACTAGTAATTTCTTCTATAAGTTCGATCAGTGCCAAATATGTAGATTTATCTGCTCTAAAACCATACTGGCTATCTGTAAGGAGGTTGTGTTTTTCAGTGAAATCATCCAGTCTCTTAGTGAAGATTTTTTCAAGTATTTTGGAGAATTGTGAGAGTAAGGAGACTGGCCTGTAATTTGTGAAACAATGACTGTCTCCTGTTTTGTATAGAGGTATTACTTTCGCTATTTTCATTTTGTCTGGAAATTTACCAGTTTGAAATGACAGGTTACAGATATGGGTGAGTGGCTTAACAATTCCTTCAATTACTTTTTTCACTATTGTCATGTAAATTTCATTCCAGTCCGTTGATTTTTTGTTCTTAAATTTACTCACAGTCTCGATAATTTCCTTTTCAGTAACTGCACCCAAAAAGATTGTGTTTGGATTTCTATCTTCTATTTCATTTACAGAACCACTGTTGTTTGTTTCTGGTGTCACTATTGATTTTGCTAATTCAGGACCAACGTTTACAAAAAATTTATTGAAACCACTGACCACATCCTCCATATTATTTATCAAATTGCCATTTTCAATAAAATATTCTGGATAATTAGCATTCTTAGGTCGCTTACTAATAATCCCATTGAGTACTTACCATATTCCTCTTAAGTTATTTTTGTTATCCTCTAATATTCTGTTGTAATATTCTTTCTTACAGGTCCTCATTATATTAGTAAGCTTATTTTTATATCTTTTATATTTGATCTCAGCTTCCACAGTTCTGCATTTAATGAATTGTTTATATAATGTATTCTTCTTTTTACATGCATTTATTAACCCCTTGGTGACCCAAGGAATATTTTTTTTTGTTGTTGTTGTCTGTCACTGTATTGTTTTATAGGATAGTTTTTTTATTGTACAATGATTGAAATATTTGTAAAAAATTATCATATGCTTTATTTATGTCATTTTCATCATAAACTATCTTCCAATCTTGTATTAATAATTCCATTGTCAGTAAATACATTTATTCTTTGGTTCTTATTCTTTTATATTTAATATTTTTGGTATACTTTTTCTTCCTATTATCACATTGATAGACAACAAAAATCGGCAGGTGGTCACTGATATCATTCAATAAAAGCCCACTCCTGATATTATTTTCCATAATGTTTGTGAATATGTTATCTATTAGTGTGGCACTGTGTGACGTGATTCTGCTAGGTCCGGTAATTGTTGGATGTAAACCCATACTGTACATTGTGTTGATAAATTCTTCTGCCAAACTATGTTGTTTTGAGTTCATCAGATCTATAGTGAAATCCCCACAGATGAACATAACTTTATGAGTTAGTTTTGCATACATTTTTTCCATCCAGTCCTTAAATAAGTCAATGTTTGATCCAGGTGTTCTCTATACACAGCTCACTACTACATTCTTCACATTGTCCAGAGAGATTTCTATTGTAATACATTCAAATAAATCATCCACAGTTACTGACAGATTTTCAACAACCTTGTATTTGTTGTATTTGTTGTAACCTTGTATCTGAAGCGAAAACTACACGGGTGCCGGGCTGGAGTTTAGGCGGCGCGCAATAAATATAAGACAGAATAATAAAGAGCGATGGCAAGAACCAAGAAGACCGCCCGTAAATCTACTGGAGGAAAAGCCCCCAGGAAGCAGCTAGCCACCAAGGCTGCTCGGAAAAGCGCCCCGGCCACCAGCGGAGTGAAGAAGCCTCACCGTTACAGACCCGGTACCGTGGCTCTGAGAGAGATCCGTCGCTACCAGAAATCCACGGAGCAGCTCATCCGTAAGCTGCCCTTCCAGCGCCTGGTGAGGGAGATCGCTCAGGACTTCAAGACCGACCTGCGCTTCCAGAGCTCCGCCGTCATGGCTCTGCAGGAGACCAGTGAGGCCTACCTTGTGGGTCTCTTCGAGGACACCAATCTGTGCGCCATCCACGCCAAGAGGGTCACCATCATGCCCAAAGACATCCAGCTGGCCCGCCACATCCGCGGAGAGAGAGCTTAGACTTTCTGCTGCACATCCACCAACCACAATGCTCCGCACTGTGTGTCTATATATATATATATTTATTGTAATATGTACATATGTATACTAGCTGCTCTTGTTTTTTCTTGCCTTCTGATTATTGCTCTGAGTGTTGCTGTCCCTGTGCTGTTGCAATCCTGGAATTTCCCCATTGTGGGACTAATAAAGGCTTATCTTATTTCAAGCTCTTGTCAACATAAATTGCAACTCCTCCTCCTTTTTTCACTTTTCTATTTATATAATTTAATTCATAGCCATCCATGGTAAAATCCACTCCTTTCTCTTCACTGAGCCACGTCTCTGATATTGCCACAATATTGAACGGCTCTTTAAACTGATGTAAATAATCTTTAGTGTTATTGAAGTTGGCATAGAGACTTCTGCTGTTGAAGTGGATCATAGAAATATTGAAATCAGATGTGACCATTGTGTTAAACTGTTCATCCGTGTAGTAACTACAGTTATTATTGATGGAGCTAAATAAATTATTATCAGAGTCTATGTTATATTCTACGTCCTGTGGGTTGTGATCTGTATGTTCAAAAACTTTCAGTTCCTGTTGTTCCCGTTTGTTGATCTTTTGTTTCATGTTGTTAAATGTCTTGTAGCAGATGAGTATAATCCTTCAGTGTCCTACAATTGTCTTTTGCTGCTGTGACTCCAGTTCATAATATTCATTGATATTTGTCCAGTTCCATAATATTACAGATGTTAATGACCTTGGCTTTTTCAGGTGATCCGTTTAATTTGATGTATATTTTACAGTTTGATGTCCAGGTGTTTTGAATCTTTTTCTGCTTTCTCAGGTATCTTGCTTTTCTGGCTATTTCTGCGTTTTCTTTTGTGAGGTGCTCGTTTATGTAAATGTTCGTTCCTTTCAGTTTCCTACCTTGTTTTAACAGCGCAGTCTTGTGTTTTCTGTTGACAAACCTCATGATCACGGCCGGTTTGTCGCTGTTTTTCCTGGGCAGAGGGTGGCAGGACTCTATGGTGTTGCAGTCCAGCTGAATTCCTTTGGACTGCATGAAGGCCACCACTTGTTGCTCCGTGGATTCCTCTTCCAGCGCGTCGAGCCTCCCTCCGCTGTCCGCGGCCACTGCTCACACGTACGATCGGGGTTTAATATGGAGCCCCGTGATGATCACGTCGTTCACCCGGGTGTTCTGCTCCAGTTCCGACACTTTGCTCTCCAGATACGCCAGCCTCTTTTCCTTCTCAGCGTTCTGGATCCGCAGCGCTTTCACCTCCTCGATCAGGTCCAGGATGTTTCTTTGCTGCAGCTTAACAGCAGAAATATCTTCCGCCAAGAAATCCAGCGCTTTTTTAATTTCGTCCACCTCCTCAGTCTGCTGAGCTTTCTTGGGACCCATGATCCCGGCCGATGATCGTTGATTGTGATCGTAGGAAAAAAAAAACACGTGGGAGAAATCCCTTTGTTCTCCCTGAGCATGAGGGGCCTGATTGCTTCACCAGCCACTACAATATTAAGTTATGAGACTGGCAATTTCTCTTTTTTCGCACGAGCAGGTTTATTCTCCAGCAGTAGTAACAAAAAAAAAAAACAGCTCAAAACGCTAGCTCTAAACAGAGTTTTAAGCAAGAAACGAACTGGGAGCCTTTACCTGTGCGTCCTCACCTTACAGGAACCGGAAGTTATTATTATTATTTTCCAATTATTTTAAAAACATTATTTTAAAAACACTTTGATAAAACTGAGGAAGGTCTGGGAGTTTTTGGCTCTTTAAGTCCATTGAAAACAATAACTCCTCTAGTCCCAGCCCCCCACAGCGAGCCAGGACAGCTCTGGCAATAGGTCTCCACACAAGATCGAGAAGGCCATTCAGCAGTCGCTGAATGAACTGCAGGTGAAAGATGGCCCCCCTGCTGGCCAGATGGATGAGTCCTTGACCACCTTCTTCCCTAGGTAAAAATAGGATGCTCTATGGAACCCAGTGAAGATGGTCCCAGAAAAAGTCCACAATTATAGATTGTATTCTGGCCAACAAATTGGTTGGAGGGTCCACACAATACAGTCGACGCCACAGCACTGAAGCAATCAAGTTGTTTATGATGAAAACACGACCTCTGAAGGACAAGTTTGGCAAAATCCATTTCCATATTTTTAATATTCCTTCAACTTTTTCCAAAATATACTCCCAATTTTTCCCAGTAAAAGCCTGATCTCCTAAAAACACACCAAGATATTTAAAACTACCTTGTGTCCAAGAAAGGCCACCAGGTAGGACAATTTTTTGGTAGTCTACCCCTCATCATTAAAGCTTCACTTTTACCCCAATTCACTCTCGCTAAGGAGCACTCACCAAAAAAATATCAGTTCTTAAAAGGTGGTCTACATCATTTTGATTTCTTGTAAAAATAACAACATCATCAGCAGATGTAGACACTTTAAAAACAGAGTCAGAGTTGGGGACCGTAAAACCAGTGAGGCCTTGCCTTAGTTTACAAAGGAGGGGCTCGATGGCAGGAGAGTACAGCATACCTGAGAGGGGACAGCCCTGTCGGACACCCCTCTCAACTTTGAAAGGGGCACTCAAACCACCATTAATCTTAAGAATACTCTCAATGTCTCTATACAAGGCCTGGATCTTGGCGATGAAACCTGAGCTGAACCCAAAGGCTTCTAGTGTCTGCCAAAGGTATGGATGCTCACCTCGGTCAAACGCCTTTTCTTGGTCTATTGAAATGAGACCAAGTTCCTTAACCAATGAGCTGGAGAGGTCAAAAACATCACAAATTAAAAAAAAAACAAAAAAAAACATTATCTGTAACCAACCTACCAGGTACACAGTAGGTCTGGTCTACATGTATGACCTGCTCCATCACCTTCTTCAACCTGTTAGCCAAAACTTTGGAGAGAATTTTGTAGTCAGTACAGAGAAGGGTACCAAACGCCAGTTTTTAATGTCTTTCAGGTCAACTTTCTTGGGAAGGAAGGTGAGGACTGCTCTCTTACAACTTAGGCGCAGGTAACCCTTCAGCAGACTGTCAGACAGTACTTCTAGCAAGTACTCACAGATCTCAGACCAAAACATCTTGTAGAACTCCGATGGCAGACCGTCTAGCCCTGGGGCTTTGCCACACTGAAGAGGTTGGACAGCTGCTGACAATTCTTGCAGAGTGATCTCAATCTCCAACTTTGCATTCATACCAGCCATCACCTTAGGTAAGTCTGTCAAACAATAACTCAGTACATGCGGCTTCTCAACAAAGTCTTTCTTAAAAAGATCTTTGTAGAAAGGGGCTGCAAAGCAACAGATCTCTGCAGACTCATGGATCAGCCGCCTGTCTTCTGAGCTGAGAGAGTGGATCATTCTCCTCTGACCATTCTTCCCCTCCAAAAAAAAGAAAAAATGAGATGGAGCGCCCATTAGTGCGATGTTCTGGAACCTACTGCATACCACAGCGCCCCTAGCGGCCATGCCCCGTAAGTCAGTTAAAACTGACTTTTTTCCATTGAGGGCCTCAAAATGTCCTCTTTCTCCTGTGGAGTCTGCCAAAGACTGCAGCTCCACTGCTTCTCTCTCCAGGTCCCTGGCAGACCTGGCCAAGTGTTCCAAGACATTGCGAGTATACTGTAGTCACAGATTCTTTTTTTGACTCTTCTCTACATCCCACCACTGCTGTAAAGAAGTAAAATTTGGTTTGGTTAATTTAAAATTACTCCAAAAAAAACTAAAAGCAGTTTTGAAACTATTATCCGATAAAAGTGATGTGTTTAAATGCCAGTATGCACTACTGCACTTTATATTCTTGATAAAAACACAACACTGAACCAGAGAGGGATCTGTAAAGCCAACAGGGACTATAAAAGAACTTTTAAAAATGCTGAAATGGTGCTTAAAACTGTAAACCCTACCTAGTCTACCTAAGGACAGAATATTGTCCTTGCTATGGCTCCACGTGTATTGTCTAGTCCTACCATGAAAATTTCTCCACACATCACACAGATCATGAGCTTCTATAAGACCCTTTAAGCTTCTCTTGGATGCAGCATGTGGCTCTGGGTGATTCCTGTGCATGAAAGGATTTTCTGTACAATTAACTCCTTGCACTCTGGTCAATTTCCCTAAAAACGCCAAAAAAAGTAAATCAAAAGCTGTTCTTCAACTCTTTGCAGCATCTTTATGGGGTTGGTCTCATTTAAAAGAAAATACTTTGAATTTTTTGGCAAAATAGTCATAACCTCTCTAAGTGCTCCGGCCACTGAGTAACAGTCATCTAAACATAGTGAACTTGAAGAAAATAAATTTGGCCTGGGTGTTTTTTTGTATACAAATGCTTGCAAATAACACACAGCTTCAGATCCGGGCTGGAAAATGCAACAGAAATGTAGGACCAAGTGTTATCCAGCTGAGGTCAAAATTTTGTAACAATACCACAAAAAGTGAATATATTACACAACTTTGTTCTCAGGTAGTTCCCAGGCATTTTTTAACTGTGCCAAATTGTGCCAAATGGCACAGTTTGGAAAAACGTCTGTAACTTTTGAATGATTCAATATAGAAGCTTCATCTTGGGCTCTAATGAAAGGTGACACTCAGGGCTGTGTGTGTGTGTGTGGGGGGGGGGGTTGTTTATTCATTCATTCATGAATGAATGAACAAACAAGCCCCCACACACAAAGAAGCATGCCACGTAAAAAAATGTGTGGCTTTTTTTTACAAGAAAAAATAACCTACAGTGCACTAAAAATTATTCTCAAATATTTGTAATGTAGAAGATAACAACTCCCACCCCCCCACCCCCAACCCCCCGCTACAGAGGACGGACATCGGCCATCGCTACATGACAAAACAGTCATGTGGCGATGTGGCGACCGCGGCGCACAGTCCCTGCGGTCCCCCCCCCCCCGCTACTCTTCTGTAGCGGGGGGGGGGGGCGTTCACGGTCTGGACGCGGCACACGAACCGTGTACCGCGGCGCACGGACTTCGGACTTTGTGCACCGCACAGTTGTAATTTACCGATCGGTCAAAAGTCATTTTTGATTACAATTTTCAGGGATAAAGAATAATTTAGCTTATAACACTTACCTGTCCACAACAGCATGTGGACGGTCTATGATGACCATGGAAGACAATCCTAAACGTCTACTCTGCTGGGACAGCGCCGCCTGTGGCTGAACAGGCCGATGCGCGAATGGCAGTCCCTGTCACACAGGTCGCACTTGTGGGTGGTCTCCGTGCTGCTGGAGCTGTGGCGTTTCTTCCTGCGGGTCCTTTTTTCATCTGCTGCAGCAGTCAGTCTCTCTTCACCCAGCCTTACACAAAACAGCTTTCGAACTTCTGTGCTTCAATTGGCTCACTGCATTCGCAGCCGTTGGTAGGCGGGTCCTTCTTGCTAGGTTTTCAGTCATTGGTTCTTCAAGGTTTCAGAAACCCAATTCAAGGCTCTTATTAGTCGAATGAGAGGTCAATTACATCTAAACCAATCAAAGCACTCCTTTGGCTTTCTGTTCGCAGCTGTGTCTGTAGTGGAAGAACGGAAATGCAGCTTTTTTTTTCCAGTGCCTCCTAGGACGCAGCGCCCTCGTGCGCACTCGTGCACCCTCGTGTGCTCTAGGATGCAGAGAAGTGCCCGCCCGCGGTACACCGGAGTGCAAGAGGTTAAAATCACCACCAACAAATAAAAAATCATCATTACTGCACTTTTTGACTGTGTCATTTAAAATATTTAAAAAGGCAAATCTTTCTGTGCCTACGGTTGGAGCATAGACATTTATAAAAACAACTTTCACATTCTCAGAAACAGCTTGGACTTTTAAAATGTGACCTGCAATTATCTCATCAATGTTATAAGAAAGTGGAAAATCTCGAGAAAATAAAATACCCACTCCACCACTGCTGCTATTTTTTTGACTGAGGATAACTTCTCTTTGAAACTCCCTCCTCCAGTCAGCAGCATTGTCCTCAGAACAGTGAGTCTCCTGAACAAACAGAACATTAATTTTCTTACATTCTGCAAGAGTAAATACACACGCTCACTTGGACATTTCTCTTGCTCCATTGATACTGAGTGTGCCAAAATTAAAACTACACGTGAATTAAAGGGCAAAACCAAAACAAAAACAGAAGAAAAACTGAGCAATGAAAGACTAATCATCTTGGGCAATTTGGTTCTTAACTTTTAGTACAAGCTTTTTTAGTCTGTAGATCTCCTGATCAGTGAAGCTTTCCAGCTCAAGCTCTCCCCTGTTTTTCATGTAGGCTCAAGCAGAGTCAACAAAGTGTTTTAGGTCAGGGAAAAAGTTTTCAACTTTAACCATCCTGGATCCCTTTGTGTCCTGCAAAAACTTCTGTATTTTTGTGAAAGGGTAACCACCTCCACTGGCCACATCATCACTGCTTTCACCAATCGCTTTCTATCTCAGACCCAGCATAAGAATCTGGTTGAGACAGACAAGCCTCAGAATGTTCTTTTACAACCCTTTTCACTTTACTCCTCTGCTGTTTGTTTTCCAAATTCTTCCATTTGACTGAAACTTTAGACAACTATTTATCTATTTCAGTGTCATCATCATCCTCCAACCCTGACTCAGCCACCCTTGTAGCTGTCTCTTCTTGTTTTTCACTCACCCTCTGCTGTGCTTTTATATTCAGCTTTACGGTCCCACTGTCTACCTGTGCCTGATTTGGCTCATCTGTCTAATCCTGAGCATGATCCTTCTCTATAATCTCACCCTTGTCCACAGTGTTTGTCTGTGCATTAACCCTGCGATGTACTTTAACTTTTGTAGTTATTCCGTTTATGACTGACAGGCTGGCCACGAAGGGCGGCAAAGCCGCACCGCTGCTGAATGGCCCCACGTCCGGAAACACACTCTATCTGTCTACCATAGAGTCCAAAACAAAAAATGCAGCTAGGGGAACCAAACAAGCCCCAGGCCCCAAACCAAAAGACAAGATAGGTCGGGTGGTTTCCATCAACCCACCACCATTGGGTCGGGGAACAAGGTGGATCCAGGGGCCTACCCAAATCCATGGGTCCCCAGACTGGAGTACATGGTCAGTCTGGTGGCCTACCAAAGTCCATAGACCAACAGACAGATAAACACAGTGCCACAGTGGCACCAATCTCAGGCGCTTTGAACAGAGGAGTTAACAAAGGGGCTTTAAGCTCAAAACAAAACATGGGAATCTTAACCCCAGAAAATAATGACATGGAGATCTCATGCTCTGGAGATAATCCAGGAGCTTTAATCTCAGAAGATAATATAATTGGCAAAAACACAGAAGCATCACACTCAGGGGAAAATGACATGAAAACTCCACCCTCAGAAATACCAACCTCCAGAGAAGATAAAGCTCTCTGCTCAGAAGCTAACACAGGAGACTCAAGTTCAGGGGTCAACAACACATGAGTTTTTAATTCTGGAAATATTAATACAGGATTTTCCCGTTCAGAGGATCACAAAAATTTCACTACAGAACTTTCTCTGTCACAGGGTATCAATACAGGATTTTCTAGATCAGAAGGTAACATGGGGATCTCAAACTCCAACAATGACATTTGAATCTTCTGCTCAGGAGACACTGATTCAAGAATTTGTAGCTCAGGGAACACTGATGCAGAAATCCTAGTTCAGAAGACAGGGATACAGGAATTTCTGATTCAGAGGACAATGACACAGAAGTCTTTAATTTACAAATGGCATACAGGTGAGTTATTAGTTCCATAGCCAGCGATGAAGGTGCTTCTTGCTCTGAAGCAGGTGCCTGAGGCGCACAGCCCTCAGGAACAGCTGACAGAAGCACACTGGGCTCAAGAACAGATAATTGTTGCGCACTATCCCCAGATGTTGGTAACAAGGGCACACTGACTTCAGGGACAGATGACAGCAATGCGCAGTCCTCCAGAGCAGGTGTCAGCAGCACACTGGACACAGCACCAACGTGCTCTACAAGAAGAGGCAGCATAGGCTATTCCTCCTGAGGAGACTCAGGTCTTTTGGAGTGCAAAGGGCACTCCTGAAGACCTTCTACAATTTGGTGGTGCCATCAGCCATCACATTTATGGCCCTTTTCCATTAGTATTGCTTTGGCCTTACTCACTTCTACTCGACTCGCTTTCTAGCCTTTTCCACTGTACCCAGCACAGTTTAACAGGCGCTATTTTCATGCCTGTTCGAGGGCAGGGTACAACCGTACTGAAGCAAGCCGAGATGTGACTTCAACAGACTGCGAGCCACTGATTGGTCAGGGTGTAACGTCACAAAAGTGTCCGTCTTCAGTGGAATCTTTACGACCGCCATTTGCAATATTTCACGGACTTAACTCGGTCACGGAGTAAATACGATATTAATACAGACAGCATTGTAGGTTTTGCGGAAATCTACACCGTGGTCCAACGAAGAGGTGCAGAGTTTTCTCTGCTTGGTGGCAGATACACAGTGAGAGGAGCGACCCGGACCGATACAGATGGCAGCCCTGCATAGAACCGGACTACGGACAAGCTGAAGACGAACATGAGAGAACCATCGATGGTGAGTGATTTGTAATAATGTGCATCTGTTCGCTTATTTATCCTGTTGGTGGTAAGCTCACTTTTTTTGAGCGTGCTGGCTAACGAGTTTTAGCTAGTAGCTAGCAAGTACAAACTGCTGATTCGTGCTTGTTTTCTCCTAAGTATTCGCTTGTGAGAGCAAAACGATGAAATATGTCAATCCTGGTTAAAGTCCTGGTTTGTGTACGTGCTGCACTTTGGTGCTGCGCATTAAATTGTGTGCAATTGAATGCTAGAATGTGTTTCCACATGCCAGGGGTTAGCCTTCCTCAGTGTTTATATTGTGGATACTGGTGAAATGGACCACAGGAGCCGAAATCTCAACAATATAAAAAAGTGCTTTTTCAAACCAGTGATTTATAAAGTCATTCATATAATTTTCTAAAGCGTCAGACTAGACCCACACACCTATTCTGTGGATTTTCCATAAAAGGTGCTGAAACAGTATTGTGCTGTTCCACCATAAATCCCTGGATTGATAATGTACTTGTACAGAGTGGCTCCTGCGGTGCTTGTCAGGGAAACGAAGCATTTTTGTCACATCCCACCACTGACTTTCACAGGTGTATTTCCCTAATACAGGTACATCTCCAAAAATTAGAATGTCATGAAAAAATTCAATATTTTTTGACACTCATTTCAGAAAGAGAAATCCATATATTATATCAATTCATTACACAGACAGTGATATATTTCAAGCACTTATTTATTTTAATTTGGATAATTATGGCTTACAGCCCCTGAAAACCCCAAATTCAATTTGGCAAAAAAAATAGAATATTACATAAATTAACTTTAAAAAATAGTTTTTAAATATAAATGTTGGCCGCTGAGGTGTTGGTTAATATGGGCTGTAGCCATAATCATCAATATTAAAATAAACACTTTCAATATATCACTGTCCCTGTAATGAATCTATATATGGGTTTCACTTTCTGAAATGAGTGACAAAAATATTGAACTTTTTCATAATACTCTAATTTTTGAGATGTGCCTGTATAAGTGTTGAACTTGCTTGAAACTAACCACCATCCATTTCTGTCATTCATCTAGGCAAGAGGAAAGCAGCCGCTCCACAACGGACCTCGCCACTGTGGAAAGTACTGAAATCCTTTGCTTTTTTAGGTAAAGTGTCAAAACCAAAGTAGCACAATTTCCACTTAATATAAAAGGGACTGAACTGAGATTTATTTGATTGTGTGAGTATTAATTACAGAATAATTGAAAAAGAATGGCGCATCAACTGTAAAATAAACCGCTTGTTAATGTATTTATTTTTTTGTCAGATCACTTGTGTGATCCTTTGTGAGTTATGTTCATAACTGTATCTTTTGGGGAATGGCAGTTGTTCAGTCATCAATATAATTTAGTTTATATGTGTAGTTTATACTCTATCATCAATAAACTCATGCAGTAACAGAACACATTACAAATATTTGAAACCCATTGTAGTGCTTCCTTTTATATTTTAGCAATACAAGTACAAAACACCGCCCACACTTGAAGCCAGGGCAAGAAGAGACACTTTTACATTCAAGACAAACTTTTATTGATAAGAACTCCATATTTTGACTGAGCGACTCCATACTCGGTGATGCACACCATCAGTTAAAGTACTATATTCCATTCAAGTGAATGTATTAATTCATTCTGATTGCTGAGGCCACAGTAAAAACAGATGATTGTAAATGTAACGCAGCCCTTGTAAAATCGACTTTACATCAGTGTAGCTACATGAAAATTGTGGTTAAATACCACAACAAAGTACTTTATTGTCACATTGGAATTGGAATCGCTCCTGTTTTGTTTTGCTTTTGAATTCTTGGATGGAATATGGGTGGGCAATATAAGCTGCAGCTTCAGCCATCACCCATTTCAGATAACCTATGTTGAACTGTATAATCAGAGGAGTTATTGTTTAATTCGACCTTGTTAGATTTTTTTTCCCCTTTGTTATATTATTCTATTTTCTTTTAATCTATCCGAAATAAAGATTCATTCATTCACATTCCACCACTGGCTTTTAGCAACAAGTGTATTTCCCAAATATGTTTTAAACTTCCTTTATTTAACCACCACCCATTTCTGTCTTTTGTCTAGACAAGAGGTAAACGATCGATCCACCCCAAACTGGACCTTGCGTCACTATTTACAGAGATGCAGGCCTAAGATCTGCTGATCTGAGACCAGTGTGAGCTGCACATCCCAGCTGCTGAGTTACCCAGTCTTACAGTTTGAGTTTTGCACATTCTGAATAATCTGGAATTTGCTGCTGATTGTAATAAACAATTTAGTGACTTATGTGTTTGCATCATGATTTCTATTTTTGTCTGTTAATACACTGGTGGGAAAAAAATCAATAGTACAAACCATTAATGGGTGACCTTGAAAATAATGGCTCATTTTTAAGAAAAGTAACCAAAACAATTATTTTATTAACTGAAGACTGTATTGTTGGATGTGCCACCGCAGAAGACCCTGCATACTTTAGTGACAGTACCAGTATATGGAGGAATTCTGGGTCATATTAGCATCTGCTCTTCATCATAATGGGTTTGGGCAGGGGTGTCCAATCATGTGCCATGGAGGGCCAAGACCCTGCAGGCTTTACCTCCAGCCAGTGTCTTCAACAGCAGATTCCACTGAACTTCTTCCACTGACTGCAGATCAATGAAAACACCTGCTGAAGAGACTGGGTAGAAGAGAACCTGCAGGGTCTTGGCCCTCCATGACACATGATTGGACACCTGTGGGTTAGAGTTTAATGGGATTTAACATTTTAACACAAACTGCTTTATGGTTCATAATCCTGTTGACAGACTTACACCAAACCAAAAGTGATTTCTCAAACTGCTGGATTGTTCTTAGACAGCTTTTCCAATCTGTCAGTATTAAATTTATGTCACATGGTGGTAACCTTCACATATAAAAAAGAGACATCTGCAAAAACTTCAGAGGTTTATTGTCAGTGCAATACTACATGAATGCATGTATAGTACATTGTTGATGCAGAGAACATGTATTTCTACAGCATATGTACACTACCGTTCAAAAGTTTGGGGTCACTTAGAAATGTCCTTATTTTTGAAAGAAAAGCACTTTTTTCAATGAAGATAACTTTAAACTCATCAGAAATACACTCTATACATTGCTAATGTGGTAAATGACTATTATAGCTGCAAATGTCTGGTTTTTGGTGCAATATCTAGATAGGTGTATAGAAGCCCATTTCCAGCAACTATCATTCCAGTGTTCTAATGGTACAATGTGTTTTCTCATTGCGTCAGAAGGCTAATGGATGATTAGAAAACCCTTGTGTAATCATGTTAGGTCTGCAATGCTGTAATTGCTGCAAATGGAGGATTCTTTGACGAAAGCAAAGTTTGAAGGAAAAAATTATTATTTCAAATACAAATCATTATTTCTAACCTTGTCAATGTCTTGACTATATTTTCTATTCATTTTACAACTCATGGTGGTAAATAAGTGTGACTTTTCATAGAAAACACAAAATAATTGTCTGGGTGACCCCAAACTTTTGAACAGTAGTGTATCTAGTAAATCAAGCGTTTTCCATGTAACCTTGTGACTGCATTATTTTAATTGCTTTTAATCCTAGATCAAGTATGTTTTGGCCTAAAATGCATCATAACTGTCAAATATATCTTATTATACCTAACTCAGTACTGTTTACTTTTTGAATATATATTTTGTGGCTAATATAGTTATTAACATGGTGATCAAGTTGTGTCAGCTGATCATTTTTTGCCATGACACCACCTCAGTGCAGCTGGAGCAGGTACGTCCATGATGTCTCAGCAGTCTCTCCATAATTTTCACGCAGATCAGAGCAATTTTTTTCCCACAATATTTTTATTGAACTTTTTTTTTACAAACATAGCACACACAGTCAGACACTAACACAAAAGTAATTTAAAAACTAAAAAGAACAATAACAAAATAACAAAAAAGGGTGATAAAAACAACAACAGCCATTAAGAAAAACGTCAATAACAATGCTCCTCTGTTTAGTTTAGGTAATCTATTACATAAGAATACATAATATACATTCACCAGTTTGGAATTTGCAAGGTCCACACATATCATTCACCTTCTTCTTCAGAAGTTATGTTTAATTTCTTTACATAATCAATGAAAGGTCTCCATATATTCTCAAACATATTTTCCTTTGATTTCAGTATATATGTTATTCTTTCTAGTGGAAGGTTTGTTAACATCTGTCTTAACAACTGAGTCACATCTGGTCTATGAGTTTTTCCACAGTAATGCAATACATTTTTTGGCATTAAGCAAACTGAGGTCTATGAATGCTCTTTCACTTTTATTAAAGTTATGTTTTTCTGGACACAGACCCAACAAAAACAGTTTAGGGTTCAATGTGATTTGTTTTGAAATTATTTTTTCAATTGTTACCCTCACCTCTTCCCAAAACATTCTAATTTTTCTACATTCCCATAAACAGTGAAATAGGGTTCCTTTACTTAGATCAGAGCAATTTTTTGCACAGGAAATAAACGTTTCTACAGTCATTTTAAGCTCTACAACCACTGATCGTTTGTGAAGCTGGGGTGTCATCAGTGACGGGCTATGCTGAACGCCAGACCGACCATTTGAAGCGGTAATTTTCCCACAACAGAGCCATCTGAAACACACACAGCGTACATATTTTAGTACCTAACAGCGATAACTTGCAGAGATTACAGTGTAGTACGACGTACTTATAGCAAACTAGCATTAGCAACATTAGCTTACCGTCATATATGACCTAGTTTGTATCCTCACGTCTTCGGCTCTCCCAGAAGCTGCAGAATTATTCCAGAGTATTTCGTCTCACTGCCTGTACCCTTGTCTGGCGGTCTTTTTTGGCATTTATGGTGAAAAAAGCCACAGACCAAGGAGTCGCCTTGTACACCTGCCATGTTATGTTTGGCTTGGGTCGCGTGTTTTATGTCACGGGAGTGTGGCGCCGCCTTGCTGTAAAAAAAATCCCGCCCACCACAGCTTTACCCCGCTTTACCCGACTGCTATGGAGACACAACCGCGGCCGAACCGAGTAGTAACGAAACAAAACGAGGCGAGGCGAACTGGGCTAGTGGAAAAGTGGCTATAGAGTGGTCTACTGGGGCAGTGGTATCACGGCAACTGACAAGAAGAGATTGAACAGGCTGATCAAAAATCTAGCTCTGTACTGGGGGGACACCTTGACCCAGTGGAGGAGATAAGAGAGGGGAGGACGGTAGCTAAGCTGTCATCTCTGCTGGAGTCCGAGTCCCACCCCATGCAGGACACAATGAATGCACTGAGGAGCTCATTTAGCGGTAGGCTGTGCCATCCTAGGTGCACAACGGAGAGGTTCCACAGGTCCTTCGAACTTACAGCTGTCAGACTTTATAACCTAAGCAGGGCTGCTCGAGAGGTTGTATTAAATGTACTAAAAGTAGCAACTTTGCACAATAGAGATATATACTGTCTGGGTACATATTCATATTCTGCAGGGTAATTTAACAAACCATAATGCTGTTTATTCCACATAGCTGCAATGCTCCTGCACTGTGTACAGTGGTGTGAAAAAGTGTTTGCCCCCTTCCTGATTTTTCTTTTTTTTGTATGTTTGTCACACTTAAATGTTCCAGATCATCAAACAAATGTAAATATTAGACCAAGATAACACAAGTAAACACAAAATGCAGTTCATAAATTTAGGTGTTTATTATTAAGGGTAAAAAAAAAAATTCCAAACTTACATGGCTCTGTGTAAAAAAGTGATCCCCTCCTCCCCCTTCCCTGGGTTAAAATGTAAATTAACTGTGGTTTATCACAAATTTAGGAAGTTGAGTTCAATTTCTCTAGCCACACCCAGGCCTGATTACTGCCACACCTGTTCTCAACCAAGAAATCACTTAAATAGGACCTGCCTGACAAAGTAAAGTAGTCCAAAAGATCCTCAAAAGCTAGACATCATGCTGCGATCCAAAGAAATTCAGGAACAAATGAGAAGCAAAGTAATTGAGATCTACTGAAAAAGGTTATAAGGCCGTTTCTAAATCTTTGGGACTCCAGCAAACCACAGTGAGAGCAATTATCCACAAATGGTGAAAATATGAGACAGTAGTGAATCTTTCCAGGTGTGGCTGGCTGCTCAAAATTACCCAAGAGTGCAGCAACGACACATCCAAGAGGTCACAACAACATCCAAAGAACTGCAGGCCTCACTTGCCTCAGTTAAGATCAGTGTTCATGACTCCACCATAAGATAGAGACTGGGCAAAAATGGCCTGCATGGCAGAGTTCCAAGATGAAAACCGCTGCTGAGCAAAAAGAACATAAAGGCTGGCCTCAGTTTTGCCAGAAAGCATCTTGATGATCCCCAAGACTTTTGGGAAAATTCTCTGTGGACTGATGAGACAAAAGTTGAACTTTTTGGAAGATGTGTGTCCCATTACATCTGGCATAAAAGCAACACAGCATTTCAGAAAAGGAACATCATACCAACAGTAAAATATGGTGGTGGTAGTGTGATGGTGTGGGGCTGTTTTGCTGCTTCAGGACCTGGAAGACTTGCTGTGGTAAATGGAACCATGAATTCTGCTGTCTACCAAAAAATCCTGAAGGAGAATGTCCACCTATCTGTTTGTGGCCTCAATCTGAAGCACACATGGGTTCTGCAGCAGGACAATAATCCAAAACACACCAGCAAGTCCACCTCTGAATGGCATAAGAAAATCAAAATGAAAACTTTGGAATAGCCTTGTCAAAGTCCTGACCTTAATCCAATTAAGATGCTGTGGCATGGCCTTAAAAAGGCGGCTCATGCTCGAAAACCCTCTAATGTGGCTGAATTACAACAATTCTGCAACGATGAGTGGCCAAAAAAATTCTTCCACAGCACTGTAAAAGACTCATTGCCAGTTATCGCAAACACTTGATTTGCAGTTGTTGCTGCTAAGGGTGGCCCAACCTGTTATTAGGTTTAGGGGGCAATCACTTTTTCACACAGGGCCATGTAGATTTTGATTTTTTTTTCCCCCTTAATAATAAGCACCTTCATTTGAAAACTGCATTTTGTGTTTACTCGTGTTATTTTTGTCTAATATTTAAATTTGTTTGATGATCTGAAACATTTAAGTGTGACAAACATACAAAAAAATGAGAAATCAGGGAGGGGGCAAACACTTTTTCACACCACTGTATATATTTATTTACATATGTATATTCATCTTCTTCTTTGGCTACCCAGTTCTTATTATCTTAATAACTGTTGCTCTGAGTGCTGCTATCCCTTTGCTGCCTCCAGTATACAACTAGGACAGTATCGGTCACTACGGAGGGTGACAATATGTATGGGTACATATTCATACTATGTAGGATAACTAAGCAGACGATTATGCTGTTTATTCCATCTAGCTACAATGCTCCGCACTGTGTGTATATATATTTATATATTTATTCCATCCAGCTACAATGCTCCGCACTGTGTTTATATATTTATATATTTATATGTACATATGTATATTCGCTGCTCTTGTTTTTATTGTCTTCTTGATTGTTACTCTGAGTGTTGCTATCCCTGTGCTGTTGCAATCCTGGAATTTCCCCATTGTGGGACTAATAAAGGCTTATCTTATCTTATCCTATCTTATCTTAATCTTGGATTTTCCCCATTGTGGGACTAATAAAGGCTTTGCTTTTCTTCTCCTATCTCACTCACAAAAAGTTAAGGATATTTGGCTTTCGGGTAAAATTTATGGAATACTGTATGTTAAAAGTTCTCGCTACAGCGATATAATATCATGAATGTAGAGCATTTAAGTAGAAGCATGCAATGATGATTTTCTCATCTCAAACAATTTATTGAAGCCAAAACAAACACCAGTGGTGGGTATACCACAACAAAAAATGTCAGTGTCTGACTAACTTGTCATTGGCCCCTGAACATCAATTACAGCTTGACAATGATGTCTCATGCTGTTCACAAGTCGACTTGTTGTCTGCTGAGGCATGGCGTTCCACTCTTCTTGAAGGGCAGCCCTAAGGTCATTGAGGTTGTGGGATGCAGGGTTACAAGCCTTTACATAGCGACTCAGCTGATCCCAAAGGTTTTCTATGGGATTCACGTCTGGAGAAAGTGCAGGCCAGTCCATTTGAGGTACCCCAGCCTCCAAAAGCTGTTCCCTAATGATGCAACCTCAATGAGCTGGTGCATTGTTGTCCATAAAGATGAAATTAGGCCTGTGTTGTTCATGCAGTAGCGCAATGACTGGATTAATGATGTTATTCAGATAGTATGAGCTTGTCACTGTACCATTCACAAGGTGTAGGGGAGTTCTGTATTGACTAGACACACCTGCCCAGACTGTAACACCACCACCACCAGAGGTTTGTCTGGTGACAACAGTGGCTGATGCACATTCTCCTTGACGTCTCCAACATCTCTGGTGGCCATCATTTCTGCTCAACGTGAATCGACTTTCATCAGAGAACAGCACTGAGGCCCACTGGTCCCTTGTCTAGTGTAAATGCTCCCTGGCCCATGCAAGATGATGACACCTGTGCCTGGTGTGGTCAGGTACCATTGCAGGCTGTCTAGCACGCAGACCATGCTGATGTAAGCGGTTTCAAATGGTCTGATTTGACACTTAGGGGGCTTCTCACTTCCGTAAATGTGCCTGGAGTTGAGTGGCTTCATCACTGAGTTCCACAGGGCACTGTTCACAATGACGTAGTCAGTGTGGAATGTGGCCAAAGGACATCCACTTCTATGCCTTTCTGTCACTCTTCCAGTCTCTCTGTATCTCTGTTGAAACCTGCTGATGACACTCTGTGACACTCTAAGCTCAGTGGCCACTTCCCTCTGAGAACATCCTGTTTGAAGCCTTGCAATGGCGAGGTACTGTTGATCAATTGTTAGGTGTCATCTTGGTCGCATGATGTTACAATGTGAACAGCATGATGAAGAGGACTGTTTAAATACCAATTCTAATTGAACCAGAAAATTTATTGGTCGATTCATGGATCAAACACCTGTTGGGAATTTTGCCATTAAGCACCTTGTTAGAGAACAGCAAGTTATGCATTCAAAAGATTAGAGAAGGTCAAATAAAGTTCACTTGTAAAGGTTATAGTGCGTTTTAGGCGCATCCTAAAAATTTACCCTAAAGCCGAATATCCCTAACTTTTTGTGAGTAGTGTGTGTTTGTAAATTAATATATATATTAATATATACAGTATATATATATATATATAATACAGATGTCATGTTTCTCCTGAGCTCAATAAATTGTTTGGTTTATTGAGTGGATCATTTTAACGTGAGTGAATGAAGCATGTCACACCATGGTGTTTTTATACTACTGACATTAGTATTAAGACTTAAAAAAATATATATTGCAGTTGTCGGAGTTATTAGTGCTTTGATATTGAAATTGCTGCATAATTTAAGCCCAAAACTTATTTTTAAGTTTGTTTTTTTTGTTTTTGTTTTTGTTTTGTTTTGTTTTTTATTTTTATTTTTGCTGCATTCAGCTCTCTGCTGTGGTCCGCCAAATTTTTGAACCAAGGAATGTTGGGACTTTTAGTTTTTTTACCGATGAATTGAAAACTCCAGGAAGAAAATACCTTGTCCTTCCTCTACAAAACTAAACAGCAAAACCAGTGTAAAAACAATCAATGTGAGGAATAAATGGTGTAGCTGCTGAATACATTGTTTTTCCCTGTTTTTTAGCTATTTTAGAACAGTTTGGCTAGAGCTTGACGGTGACAGGAAGTCGCCATGTGCTGTAAAAAAGGCGCACTGCTGCCTCTGCTGGCCTGGCATAATTATTACAACACCTTTTTCCCAGCTCCATTACACAGCATGGTGAGTTAAATTTGTGTTTATTTTGAAAACAAAGCCTTATCTTGAAATTCTGTCAATTTAAAAGTTGAGAAAATATGGCGATACAATAATAGAAGCCTTTAGTTGCACTTTATTTTGACCGGGCAAGCTGAAACAGGCAGGCAGATAGATACAACCAACCACACACACAGACACATTGACTGATTATGCCTTTATTTTCACTGAGACATAATCAAATTAATATTACAAGGATTATATCCAAATTCAACACTAAATCCTACTTTCAATGACTAGTATTGTCTAAAAATAATTCATTGACCTGAAATGAACTCCTCATAAGAACACACATCTGCAAATCAGGTGTGGTCTCAAGCACACCTGATGCAACCAATCAAGGACTTCATTAGCTGCATCAGGTGTGCTTGAGATAGAACACCTCACATACCTGAACTGTTGACGGTGACGTTTAACTGCATGTTAAAAATATGGCCAAGTCAAGAGAATTGTCCAAAAAGTTCAGTGAAGAGATCATTGCCTTGTTCAAACAAGAAAAAGGAGACAAAAAAAATATCAATGGTACTGAATGTTCCTAGAGATACAGTTGAAAGCATAGTTCACAAGTTTAAAGGAACAGTGGCTACACTACCTGGATGTGACAGAAAGAGGAAGCTCTCTTCACTTCCGGCGCCACACAAGTAGGCTGCCTTTTGCAACAGCGGATCAATTTCTGCCTATTTCTGTTTACTATCTGGCTCTTTTGCCAATCTTTCTGATCCAGCATCACCTTTATTCCATCCAAACACGTAGATCGCCCAAATGTCTCCTGAGCCAGTGGACGGAGCCACTGTTTCGTGCAGGAGGCAGTACAATAGAGACCAGCTGTTAGCACTTAACTGGCCCACGATGCTAACGAAAAAACTCGACATACCGGGAGAGATAAGACGGAAACGGCGTGGTTGTCGAGCTGGAGCAAGACGGCAGGCAAGGAATATAAGGTACAGACCCACTCTCCCATCCGTTGTTATGGGGAATGTACGATTGATACTAGGAAAAACAGATGAGCTAGCGGCTATCTCCCGCTACGAGAGCATATACCGGAAGTGCTGCCTTATGCTATTCACGGAGACGTGGCTAACTGAACTAGCAGCAGATGCTAACATTGAATTGGAGGGTTTCCACGCAATACGGGCAGACCGAACACCAGCCAGTGGGAAGGCAAGGAGCGGTGGAGTGATGATGTATGTTAATAACAACTGGTGCAGACCGGGACATATCACAGTTAAACAACAACACTGCAGCAAAGACATGGAGTTGCTAGCTGTTAGCATGCAGCCTACATATCTCGCGAGGGAATACTCACACGTGATCTGCATTGTTATGTATGCAAATCCGACAGTGAACGCTGGGACAGCGTGTGACATCATCCACTCAGTAACTGGCAGGCTGCAGACAGAACACCCAGATGCTCTTCTCCTCATCTCAGGCGATTTCAACCATGTTTCACTGTCTCCCATTCTACCCACGTTCACCCAGTATGTCACATGCCACACTAGAGACAATAAAACACTGGACTTATTCTACGCAAACACTAAGGAGGCGTACACCTCATCATCACTCCCCCCACTCGGGAGATCGGATCACAACTTGGTTCATCTCCGGCCGGTGTACAAACCCCTAGTGCACAGACAACCTCCAGTCATGCGCACAGTGAAGTTATGGTCTGAGGAGGCAATGGACACTCTAAAGGACTGTTTTGAAACCACTGCCTGGGAGCAGCTCTGCGATCCACATGGTGAGGACATCGATGGCCTCACTCACACCATCACGGACTACATCAGCTTCTGTGTGGACAACACCGTACCCACCAAGACCATACAGTGTTGCTCGAACAACAAACCTTGGATCAACCCTGAGATAAAAACACTTCTGAGAGAGAAGAAGAGGATCTTCAGGTCGGGGAACAGGGAGATGCTGAAGTCCGTACAGAGGGAGCTGAGGAGGAAGATCAGAGAAGGCAAGGACAGCTACAGGAAGAAGATGGAGGACAAGCTGCAACAGAGCGACATCGGTGGGGTCTGGAGAAACCTTAAAACCATCTCTGGGCTCCAGAATACCTCCCCCCAGGCCACGGGGGGCAGGGAGTGGGCGAACAATCTGAACCTGTTTTTTAATAGGTTTGACCAACCGCCCTCGCCCCCGACTGCACAACAACCACTGCTGCCTCTGAAGACATCGAGTCCTGCTGCCCACACCCCACTCCACCATCACCCCCCCCCCCACTCCCAACACACAGCCCCCCAACATGACCCTCACTAAGACCCAGGTGAGGACGGAGCTGAGGAAGATCAAGGCGAGGAAGGCGTCGGGACCAGACGGCATCAGCGCAAAGCTCCTCAAATCCTGTGCAGACCAGCTGTGTGGGATTGTGGAGCACATCTTCAACCTGAGCCTGAAGCTGGGGAGGGTACCACAGTTGTGGAAAACATCTTGTGTGGTACCTGTACCAAAGACTTCCCACCCCAAAGATCTGAACAGCTACAGACCAGTGGCCCTGACGTCCCACACGATGAAGACCCTGGAGAGACTGCTCCTTGCTCACCTCCGCCCCCTGGTGGGACCAGCGATGGATCCACGCCAGTTCGCCTACCAGCATGGCATTGGGGTGGAGGATGCGGTGATCTTCCTCCTTCACCGATCTCTGTCCCACCTGGAGAAGCCTGGGAATGCGGTGAGGATCATGTTCTTTGACTTCTCCAGTGCTTTCAACACCATCCAACCGATGATCCTGAAGGACAAGCTGCTGTGCGCAGGGGTGGACCAGCGCCTGTCATCATGGATCCTGGACTACCTCACTAACCGGCCACAGTTTGTGAGAACCCGGGACTGTGTGTGTGTCCGACACGATCATCGGTAGCACGGGGGCCCCCCAGGGAACGGTTTTGGCTCCCTTCCTGTTCACCCTTTATACTGCGGACTTCTCACACAACACAACACACTGCCATCTACAGAAGTTCTCTGATGACTCTGCGATCGTTGGCCTCATCTCCAACGAAGATGAAGCTGAGTACAGAGGACTTATCCAGGACTTCGTGGGCTGGTGTCATCAGAACTGCCTCCAGATCAACGCTAGGAAAACTAAGGAGCTGGTGGTGGACTGCTGCAGGCAAGAACAACCCCTCACAGCACCAGTAAACATACAGGGAACAGACATCGAGATGGTGACATCCTACAAGTACCTGGGTGTTCATCTGAACAATAAACCAGACTGGTCACACAATACTGACGCACTCTACAAGAAGGGACAGCGCAGATTGTTCCTACTGAGGAGACTCAGGTCTTTTGGTGTACAAGGGGCGCTGCAGAAGACATTCTATGACACGGTGGTGGCATCAGCCATCACTTTTGGAGTGGTCTGCTGGGGCAGTGGCGTTACAGCAGCCAATAGGAAGAGACTGAACAAACTGATCAAGAAAGCTAGCTCTGTCCTGGGGCAACGCCTTGACCCAGTGGAGGAGATAGGAGAGAGAAGGATGGTGGCTAAACTGTCATCTCTGTTGGAGTCCGAGTCCCACCCTATGCAGGACATACTGAACGCACTGAGGAGCTCTTTTAGCAGCAGACTACATCATCCTAGGTGCGCAACCGAGAGGTTTCGCAGGTCCTTCCTACCTACAGCTGTCAGACTGTATAACCTAGGCAGGGCTGCTCACAGAGATAGCAAAAAAAAACGTGACAACCTAATAGTATTGAATGCAAAATGACACAATAAACTTACACAATGGTCCCCTCCGGTATACAACTAGGAAAATACCAGTCGCTACGGAGGGTGACAATATATATGGGTACATAATCATACCATGTAGGATAACTAAGTAGACGGTTATGCTGTTCATTTCATCTAGCTACAATGCTCCACACTGTGTGTGTTTATATATTTATATATTTATTCCATCTAGCTACAATGCTCCGCACTGTGTGTTTATATATTTATATATTTATATGTACATATGTATATTCGCTGCTCTTGTTTTTCTTGTCTTCTGATTGTTGCTCTCTGAGTGTTGCTATCCCTGTGCTGTTGCAATCCTGGAATTTCCCCATTGTGGGGAAATTATCTTATCTTATCTTATCTTATCTTATCTTATCGTATTGTATCTTATCTTATCTTATCTATCAACGGCTGCCACCAGAGTCCTGAGGAGGCAGGTGGTCAAAAACCCTTGACTGGAAGGCTTGCAGCAAGACTTGTTGGCAGCAGTCACTGAGGTTTCAGTTCCCACAGTAAGGCTCATACTAATCACTGAAGGGCTCCATGCCCAACCTCCATGATGTACACCACTACTGACCCAAAAGTGAATGAAAAATTGGCTCCAGCTTGCTCATAACTATACTGTATAAATGTGACTAGCCATGGAAAAAACAGGAACAAGTCTCCTGAAGGACATTTTGAGTTATTTACAGATTCTAAAAGTGTGGAATCTAAGCTTTCCAGTGATATCTAACACATGGAAATCTAGGAAGATTTGAAGATGTGGCATTTTGAAGCAGCACCTCTCAAACTACTTCTGTGAGAAAATCAAGTTGAAAGTTTTGCAAGGATTGTTACCTTCTAGGGGAGCCAAGTGGGGGTGGGAACAAAAGCTGGTCATTTGCATGACTTACCATGAACCCATCCCCCTTACAGTGCTTATCAAAAGGAGCTCTGCTTAAGTAGCCGTGTGCTTCTACCTGAACGTGCTGCTGATTGGCCAGAATTAATAACAAAGATGTGTGAATAGCCAAACAAACCGAATATGTAAATCAACTGTGGTATCCATGCCCCTGAAACTAGGAAGCTGTGTCGCTGATATTTACCTCTGAAACTACTCTATTTCAAATACAAAGATTATGGTTTTAAAATCTCCCACAGTGTTATTTGAAGCATGGAACAGCTTCTTCATGATTTCAACTAGCATATTTTGCAAAAAAAAGAAAAAAGAAAAGAAAGAAAGAAAATAACAAATTTTTAAAAAAAGTATTTCTGTGTTTGTTAGGAATCACGTCAGGCCAACTTGTTGCTGGTTTACTCGTGGTGGGTCACAAATAAGCCAAAGAGGTCTTGGGATTTTGTTCTGTGGAGTAATGAAACAAAACTGGAACTTTTGGGGCCTATGGATCAGCCGTATGTCTGGAGGAGAAAGACTGAAGCATAAGCTGAAAAGAACACCCTGCCTACAGTGAAGCATGGTGGTGGCTCAGTGATGCTCTGGGGCTGCTTCACTTCCTCTGTCACTGGAAACCTGCAGCGTGTGGCGGGCATGACAGATTTATTCAAGTATCAGGAAATCCTGGGAGAAAATGTCATGTCATCTATGAGAAAGCTGAAGCTTGGTGTCATTGGACCTTCTAACAGGACAAGCATACCTCAAAATCCACCGTGGCTTGTTTTCAGAAGAAGTCCTGGAAGATAGAATGGCCATCACAGCTGCCTGACTTGAACCCCATTGAAAAGCTCTGGTGAGATTTGAAGAGGCTGTTACAGCACTCAAACCAAAAAATATTAGTGAACTTTGCCCATGAGGAATGGGCCAAGTTTCCTCAAAAATGCTACCAGAAGCCGGCCGCTATACATCACGTTTGCAGTAGGTCATAACAGCAAAAGGGTGTTCTAAGTACTAAAGATACTTGTCATGAAAGGGCTGAATAATCCTGAGACAGCTGTAGTCGTAAAAAGTGGCATTTTGTGTTGAAAATTGAGAAACCAGTTCTAATATTAGTTGTGTTGAGCTATTTAAATTGTTCTTGTTTGATTTGTTTGTCATACACATCTGCTAGTTTGTACATTTTGCCAATAAACCTAATTTGCAGTGGAGTTGAATAAATTTGCTTGCAACTGTATATGTGTCAGGAATCTCTGAAAATACTTAGAATATGATCGTATATTAGTTCATTACCTCAATAAAGATTCGAGACAGAAGAATATTCTTTTTAAAGGCTTTACTTGTACAAGGAGCACGAACCTGAGTACAGGAAGTCAGTGCTGAAGACTGGCTTCAGCGAGCAGGCTTTTATGTGAGAGACAGTTGCAATACACAAACGGTTTCAGCTGAATATATCACAGACAGAAAGGGGTGAAACAGGTCTGGCACATTATTAGCAGAGTTCACAGAGTTTGTTAATCTGGAATCAGGTGTATTGACCTTCTTAAAAGAACAAAGGGGGCCCTGCTCCCTTTCTCACTCCGCAGGGGGCTCTTTGTGTCCTCTTGCTCCACAGGGGGCTTCCTGTACCTTTCCGGCAGAACTGGCTTCCTGCATTCAGTCTTAGTGTTTATCCAGAGGAACAAGCTTCTCCGGTACTTTTCCACACTTCTACACTTGTATAAGGCTTAGACATAAACAATGATAACATATGTGTACATTTTTCTGACAGTATGCCAGTTAATAATCACTGTAAGACAAAGGATATACAAATAGGGGCAAAATAAGTGCATATATTGGTATCAGTATTGGCAAGAACTAATTTTAAACTATCGGCTATCGGGAAAATTTTTTTACTGTTGTCACAAGCCTCCTCATGCGCTTTTACGCAGTGCATCGAGGAGGGGAAGGAAGAATGGATTTAAGCACAGGTTACACCACAAGCACATTTATTGAACAAAAGACAAACAAAAAACAACTGTACAAAATAACAAACTAGCTCAGGGCACTCAAGGAGTCCTCCAGGACGCTCAACAGTCTCTGGGTGAGAACACCAGGAAAATACACACAGTCAGTACTCACAGAAACTGGAGCAGTCCGAGTAAGTCCCAAATGGCCTGGCAAAAAACACATGCACATGAGGATTCATCAAGACAATACAAAGGTCCAGCAATGCTTGACTGGCAAAGGCCGCTTAAGTACAAGCATTGCTGGCACCACAGATTGGGTGAACCTGGGGGAGGCATGGGAAAACAATCACCGGAGTGGAACCAGCTGGCTGTCAAGAGAGAGGGGGCGTGGTCGGACCGGCAAGTGTTAGACAACGCCCACACGAATGTCGGTCAAGGAGGCTGCCCAACAGCTGCTGGCCAGAGCAGTGGCTACAGGCACGGAAAAAAGAACAACAGACATAAAAACAACAGGAACTCAAAAGATAACACAATACACAAATTACCCGAACCACAGAGAACGGTCAGAACCGAGCCTAAGGACAACACCGGCCCGGTTTGTGACAGCTATTGTGCATTCCTAGATAAAATCGGAGTTTTATGCAGCATTCATGAATCCAAAGAAGGATTTTAGAGCCAAAACAATTTATGTGAAAATCCACTCACAAATTTACTAGCATTTCATGAATGATAATGTTGAGTCTATGTGCTAATAACCGATCAGATTTCAGCGGTTTTCTTGCATGCTGGTAAACAGTGCACGAGGAGCTCAAAAGAAGGATGCCCATTCTGAAAGGCATTGGAAAACCATAAGCTATCAGTCAGTGGTTTCACTTTAACAGACGGGTGCCATAAAGTATTTAATGTCAGATTAAGAAAGCAGCTAACCTCTGCAGTTACTTGGCATCAAGAGACAGCCCAAGTTGATATCAGTTCTTAGTGAGTAGGGCTTTGCTCTTCAAAGGCAGACTAATGTCAAGTGCTGGCCTATTATCTCCCTGTATATTCATGGCCCTATGGGGACATGGTCTACATTTCCCCTGTTAAAAAAGGAGGAGAATCGCTGAGCAGCACTGAGGTTTTTTCTTTTTTTTTTTATCATGTTATTGATAAAAACACTGAAAAAATCACACACTGTAGAATCTCTATGCTTCCACCAGAGCGAGAAATCTGTCATTTATCTTGAAAAATAAAGTGATCACGCTGATTTCAACAAGCCTTTCTTGTCTTTTTTTCAGCTCACACAGCTGAGAGGCAGCCTTTGGAGCGACACTGTTCCTGAGCCACCAGAGAACAGTTCCCCAGCTCACAGCAGCTCTGCTCTCTCACATTTTTTTTTGGTCTTTTTTTTTTTTTTTTGTCGCCACGAGTGACTGCATTTGTCAATATGTGCAGTGAAAGCAGCACCCATTTCATTGTTTCTACATTGACATTTTGATAGACTAGTGATATTCGTTTTCTGGGTTCCTCTCACTTTTAGATTTACAAGCATTGATTGGTTTACACCCTCCCTTGCTGATTCATTCATTTCCACTAGGGTCAAAGATTAAAGAGTGAAGCACTATACCCTAGTGAGGATGGAGTTTTGACCATTTTCTTCTGACCATTATTCTTAATGTTATGAGTAAGGAAAACTATACACAAGTGGAGGGGTCACAAGGTTTTGTCTGCTCTGAGGTTTTGAAGATACATTGTATAAATTTTTAAAAATAATAACACACCCAAATGGACGATCACATCCAGTTTATAACATATAAGACAATAGTTAGTTCCACTCAAGTTATTTCACTGGGCAAAAGGGATTCCAGAAGTTACTATATTTCCCCATAATGACACTTATTCACTTCACCAGATATGTTATCACTTCATTTCAGTTTTGTTTTATTTATTTTTTAATTTCAACTAAGCTGTTGCGGGGAAGCTATCTAGTGTATCCTCTGGATAGATGAAAGAAGAAAAGGATCACTTAGTGGTGAAATGAGGAAGTACAGAGCGTATTTAGAGTCCAAGATGGTAATGTAACCATGAGTAAGGAGAGTGTGCTCAGAAGATGGAAGGAGTAATTTGAGAAGCTGATGAATGAAGAAAATGAGAGAGAAGGGATAAAGGAAACATAGTGAATCAGAGAGTCCAGAGGATTGGTAAGGTGGAAGTTAGGGCAGCTATGGAAAAGATGATTTTTATTAAAATTATATGCTAAACAAATATATGATGGAAAGATTATGAATGAATGATGTTGTCTTCTATTTGTACTGTTTATTTGTACCATCTATTGTCTTTTGTATTGTTGGAGTAACATGATTTTCTAACAATTAATTGTCTGTTCCTGTAGGAGTATATGTATTATTTTCTTTGACTTGATCTGGACACAGGTTGTGTGATGTATTGAATAGTCTCAAAATGAAATTGTTTATTATACAAACATAAAAAGGTAAAAGGTGGTAGGTCTTGATATGTTTTTACTTCTGTCTACTCCTTTTGGACCACACATATTTAAAGGAAATGTCTGTTGGAAATTTTGATTATGTGTTTTGTTTTTGATTTCATTTGTTATTGAGGGTGAACTTTATGTTTTTTATGGATTGCATTTTTTTTCTTCTTTTGCTTTGTTTTCTTATCATGTTAAACAAAATTAACAAACAAAATTAACTTTTAGAGATCAGAGGTTCAAAAAAATTCAATAAAGTAAGGTGTGGCAGTGCCTTGTATGGCAGCGATCCCTTTGATTCTACATGTGGTTAACATAATTTCGTTCTACTGTACATGATTGGCTGTATGGACTGAATGACAATAGAGATGGCTTCTTCTTCTTCTTCTTCTAAAGAAAAGATGAAGAGTTGACAGGCCCAGAATTCCTGTGGAGAAACGTATTACACAACAAAACAAAAATAATTTTTTTGTAAGTTGTCTGTGTTTTTTCAACCAATTTAAGACAACTTTGCACCGCTGAATCCGAAAATGACATCCGTTTCTCTCAATCAGGTCAGGTTTTTATGTTAAGTTGTAAGCAGCTGTACAGCAGTTATACAGTTGTACTGTAAATTGAATAGTAGACATTGATAAAGGTAAGTGCATGTAAATTGAATGTTGCGTCATCATTGTTCAAAATTCAGAGAATTTCAAGAAATAAAAAAGAATTTTGCATCATATAAAGCGAAAATACCTGTACATGTAAACAAAAACGTAAAAAAACATGTGGCCATAGTTCAAAAAGTTGACCTGATTGAGCAAAACCAATGTGATTTTTAGATTCAGCACATTAAAATTGTCCTAAATCAGCTAAGAAAACTTAAGTGTTAACCAGTGTTATTGATTGAAATGTTTAGGACAAATGGGTTTGGACTTTTTAACCAGATTGTTGAACACAGTCTTGGAGATGGGAGAATGCCTGAGGAGCGGAGAAGTGTAGTGGGATCAGTTTTCAAGCGCAAGGGTGATACTCAGAGTTGTAGTAACTACAGAGGCATAAAGCTGATTAGCTGCACAGTGAAGATATGGGGAAGAGTTGTTGAAGCCAGGTTAAGAAGAGAGGTGAGAATCATGGAGAAGCAGTATGGTTTTATGCAAGGACGGTGGACCTCCAACTGTCAAGCCAGAGGATGGTGGACCTCCACCCAATGAGCCAGAGGTCAGTGAACCTCCAACTCTCAAGCCAGAGATCGGTGGATCTCCACCCAACATGCCAGAGGTAGGGGGTCTCCACCAGCCATTTCAGAGACCGGGGGGTGTCTACCTGCTGTTCCTGAGACCAGGGGGCCCTTACCTGCTACGTTCAAGGTCAGGGTGCCGCCGTTGCCTGCCTCTAAACCAAAAGTCCAGGTATTATTGCTTCCAGAGCTGAATGCCCCAGCATTATTGTCTCCTGGACTATAAGCCCCATTATTTTTGTTTCCACAACTTAAAACTCATTTGTTGCTGCACCCCAAGTTCAGCATCCCTGATCTTCCTTGCCTTGTAGTCTGATGGTCTAAGGACTATGGTAAGTCACCAGACCATCCATGTACTCTGGTCTGGGGTCCCGTGGACTTGGGTAGGCCCCCTGACCCTTCTTATTCTCTGGTCCGGTGCCCCTTGAACTATGGAAGACCACCTGAACTGCCTTGCCCTTTGGTCCGGTGGGCCTGGGACTTCAGTAGGCCACCTGACCAACTTTGTTTTTGGTTTGGGGCCTGGGACTTTGATTTTGCCCCACGAACTGTGTTTTTTGTTTCGAACTTTGTGAGGGGGAGAAGGATTTGTTTTCGGCACACCTGACCTTATATCCCCATCGCCCTCCAGGGGAGAGTGATTTTTTCTGTTGTTGGTGTTGTTATGGGGTGTCTGGGGTCCACCCCTTAAAGGGGGAGGGCTATGTTAGGTTCTATGCATGGGCGGAGAACCATGCTCATGCTTTAAGTTCTTTCTTTTTATTTTCTGTGTTGTATTGTTTCCCTGGGTTGTCATTATTATTATCATTATTATGGGCCATTATATGGATTATGGTTATCATGGGATTTGGTGGAATTATCCTTTGTTCATTTCATTCGGACTCATGTGTTTTCCCTGCCCAACTCTCAGTTAATTATGATTATTATCATGATTGTCTTGGTCTTGTCTCCCTTTATCCTAAGTTCATGTCTCTATGCATTTCCTGTCAGTGATTGCATGTGTTGCCCCGCCCATCCTGTTTTCTCATATGTGTCATCACTGTTCTCCCCATGTGTCAGTTGCTGAACTTGAGTAGTGTCTTCACCTGTTCAGTATTGATTGATCACCCATTGCATTATTTAAACCTGTGTCTGCCTTTATTCTGTCTGGTGTCCTTGATTGTCATTTTATATGAGTACACACTTCATGTCTTGTTCCAGTCTTGTCTAGCTTATATCCTGCCAAGTTTAATATTATTTGGATTTTTGTCAAGTCTTGTGTTTTGAGCCCTCGAGCTGTGTTGGGGTTGACCAGATCAAAATAAAACTTAAAAACTTTACATCCAGCATTTCGACCCTGAATTCTGCCCCAGAGGGGCACTCAGTGTTTACAGAGTGAGCTGAGCTCCAAAGCAAAGCTGTCAATTTACCGGTCAATCTACATTCCTACCTTCACCTATGGTTATGAGCTTTGGGTAATGACCAAAAGAATGAGATCGTGGATACAAGTGGCTGAAATGAGCTTTTTCCGTAGGATTGCTGGACTCACCCTTAGAGATATGGTGAGGAGCTCAGTCATCCGCGAGATGCTCAGAGTAGAACTGCTGCTCCTCTACATAGAAAATAGCCATTTGAGGTGATTTGGGTATCTGATCAGGATGCCTCCTGAACGCCTACCACTTGAGGTGTTTTGGGCACGTCTCACTGGGAGGAGACCCTGGGGCAGACCCATGACATGCTGGAGAGACTACATATCCCAGCTGGCCTGGGAACATCTTGGTGTCCTCTCTGAAGAGCTGGAGCAGGTGGCCGGGGAGACGGAAGTCTGGGCTCCTCTGCTTGAGCTGCTTTTTTGCTTGAGCTGCTGCCTCTGTGACACGAACCTCTGGAAAAGCGGTAGAAAATGGATGGATGGATAGATGGATGGATGGATGGTTTAAATAGGGGCACTGTGGGCTGTGTGTAGGTAAGTAGATAATTATTATATATTCTCTATAAATGTATGTATATACTCATTTACATTTGTTCATAAGTTTATGTGTATGTTTATTTGCAAATTCATTTGCCCCACAGGCTCACACTGTACATACACTGTACATACCGTATGTTTCACCTGGCACTATTAATGGTTCTTGCCAAAAATAATAATAATCATGATAGTAATTATAATAAAGCTCTTCTGATGGAAATGATGAGTTGTATTGAGCAACGGCAGCCTTTTGCCAAAAAAAAGAGTTGTAATTACAAACTGAACCATAAAAAAAGACAGGAGGTAGAGCTGGAGGTGGCAGAGTTGAAGATGTTAAGGTTTTCCAGCTCAGGTTGAGCAGTTTAGATGCAGAGGAGAGATAGTGGGTATATTGAAAAAAGGGTGTTGAAGATGGAGCTGCCAGGCAGGAGGAAAACAGGGAGACTGTGATGGTGGGTTTTATTGTGAAGTGTGGTGTGATGATGTCATATCTCGGGTGCACCACTACACTGCCCTATAAATAGGGGCATCCACCATTTTAGGCTTTCTCTTGTCCGGACGACCCCACACTGTATAGCACCTGCTGTATTGCAACCTGTGGTATAATAAAGCCCTGTTCTAGTGCAACGTCTCATCTGCCTCCCTTCGTGCCAGGTTTACAGACATAACATTTGGCGACTGAGGATTAACCAATGGAGATGGGCGTAACACCACTGCGACCTTTCCTGGAGCTTCCCGGGGAGCCACCAGTCCTATGGCCCCACTGGGCGGAGGCTTTCGAAAACTACCTCACAGCGTTGGACTGAGGGAAGCTGGATAAGGTGAGGACATGAGTGTTACTTGTCCACAACCTTGGCACCGAAGGCCAGAGTATTCTGCAAACGCTTGGCACGGCAGACTTGTATGAGGACGTTGTGGAGCAAATGGCTAACCACTTCACCACTGTGGACAGCGTGACGGTACAGCGGATTCGGTTTCACCAGATGCCAGGGAGTCAATGAGCCCATTCAACAATTTGTCACTGACCTGAGACAGTTAGCCAGTGTGTGCCGGTTTGGGCCATTAGAACACAAGATGGTATGGGACCAGTTAGCCAAACACACATGTAGTGCCGTGATAAGGGCTAGGTTGTTAACGGCGCCAAATGACTTAGCGTTAGTTGAGGAAGTTGAACTAGCTTTGCAGCTAGAGGCCGCAGATAAGCTAACCTCACAGCTAAATGGGCATCAGTCTCAGACGACACCAGAAGGGATGATGTCAGCGAACGCAGTGGACTCGGAGGACGAATGAAGCATGGATGACTAAGAGGTGTACGCAGTGAGCTGTACGTTTGCTCCGAAGGACCCCGTCTGCAGGGGCTGTGGGTCCCCGATGCACCAGAGTTATGTGCAAGCATTGCCTGGCAAGAGGGAAGCAGTGCAGCAAGTGTGGGGACATGAATCATTTCGCCAGAATGTGTCGGCCCCCATCATCGTGGAGCCCACCAAGTAAACCAGCCTGTCCACCTACTAATGCTAATGCCAACAGTCTTTCATACTGCATGGTGGAGCTGGATGGTATAGCTTTGCCATTAATACTCAACATGGCGGCGGTGTGGTTGGTGCTAAATTGGGCCATGTTAAAAAAGCTTTTACCGCACTACAGGATTAGGAGGAACCCGGCGCCGCTGTATGGCTATGGCGGTAATAGACTGTGCAATGTGGGGACTGTGGAACTGACTGTTCGCTATAACACCGAAGCGGTGCACGACTTCACATTCCAGGTAGCATCACATGGTAGCAACATTATGGGGTGTGACATGTTTTATGGACTGGGATTCGCCATTAAGGACAGTGTTGGATTCGAGTGGTCCGGATATGGACGATGGAGCTCGCCAGACCCAGTGGATGATGTCGAGGTGTGGGATGAGGTACCTGCTGACAGTCCCAGAACCGAAGCACAGGTTTCTGACACCCAAGAAGACAACTGCTCAGTGGAGGAACCGGACAATTCCAGTGCCCGTGCTCGGCCGGCTATTTTGGGAGTGACTGAGTTGGCGAGTGGGGAGGGTCTGTTCCGATGGGTGTCCCCAGGAAGACATTGGACGTTTTCAATGCCAACATCGAGCTTCGGAGGACGACGGATGAGGGGTCCGCTGCGACGGCGGTAGCTGCTGTGCCGTCGCGGTGTCATGACGACACGACATGGGTGAAGAGCGCGGAGCTGCTGGAACTGCAGCAGTGCATCAAACTGAGCAAGGAACTGCTATAGGTCATGGACTGGGTTCGGGTTCATGCTGAGGAGAGACTGGGGCGACGACTGACTAAAAATTCTACACACAATCCCCCATAATGACAATGTGAAATATTTTTTTTTATTTTTAGATTTTTGCAAATTTATTAAAAATAAAAAAAAAACTAAGAACTCACATGTACATAAGTATCCACAGCCTTTGCTTAATACTTTGTTGATGCACCTTTGGCAGCAATTACAGCCTCAAGTTTTTTTTCAATATGATGCCACAAGCTTGGGACACCTATCTTTGGGCAGTTTTGCCCATTTCTCTTTGCAGCACCCCTCAAGCTCTATCAGGTTGGATGGGAAGTGTCGGTGCACAGCCATTTTCAGATCTCTCCAGAGATGTTCAATTGGATTCAAGTCTGGACTCTTGCTGGGCCACTGAAGGACATTCATAGAGTTGTCTTGAAGTCACTCTTTTGATATCTTGGCTATGTGTTTAGGGTCACTGTCCTTCTGAAAGATGAATGATCACCCCAGTCTGAGGTCAAGAGTGCTCCAGAGCAGGTTTTCATCCAGGATGTCTCTGTACATTGCTGCATTCATCTTTCCCTCTATCCTAACTAGTCTCCCAGTTCCTGCTGCTAAAAAACATCCCCATAGCATGATGCTGCCACCACCATTGTCATGGTTATGAGCTGTGCCTGGTTTCCTCCAAACCTGACGCCTGGCATTCATGTCAAAGAGTTCAGTCTTTGTCTCATCAGACCAGAGAATTTTGTTTCTCATGGTCTGAAAGTCATTCAGGTGCCTTTTGACAAACTCCAGGCTGGCTGCCATGTGCCTTTTAAGAAGGACTGGCTTCCGTCTTGCCATTCTACCATACAGGCCTGATTGGTGGATTGCTGCAGAGATGGTTGTCCTTCTGGAAGGTTCTCCTCTGTCGACAGAGGAACATTGGAGCTCTGACAGAGTGACCATCGCGTTCTTGGTCACCTCCCAGACTAAGGCCTTTCTCCCCCGATCGCTCAGTTTACATGGCCGGCCAGCTCTAGGAAGAGTCCTGGTGGTTCCGAACTTCTTCCATTTACGGATGATGGAGGCCACTGTGCTCATTGGGACCTTCATAGCAGCAGACATTTTTCTGTACCCTTCCCCAGATTTGTGCCTTGAGACAATCCTGTCTCGAAGGTCTACAGACAATTCCTTTGACTTCATGCTTCATCCCTCTTCATCCCTCACCCCCCAGCCAGTCGCAGCAGATGACTGCCCCTCCCTGAGCCTGGTTCTGCTGGAGGTTTCTTCCTGTTAAAAGGGAGTTTTTCCTCTCCACCGTCACCAAGTGCTTGCTCTCAGGGGATCGCCTGATTGCTGGGTCTTTCCGCAACTGTGGGGGTCCCCCCTACAGTTGATAGTGCTATGAGATGACTGTTGTTGTGAAATGGTGCAATATAAATAAAGTTGAATTGAATTGAATTGAATGCTTGGTTTGTGCTCTAACATGGACTGTCAACTGTGCAACCTTATATAGACAGGTGTGTGCCTTTCCAAATCATGTCCAATCAACTGAATTTACCACAGCTGGACTCCAATTAAGCTGTAGAAATATCTCAAGGATGATCAGTGGAAACAGGATGCACCTGAGCTCAATTTTGAGCTTCATGGCAAAGGCTGTGAATACTTATGTAAATGTGATTTCTTAGTTTTTTTTATTTTTAACAATTTAACTGTGCGTATTTCTTGGACGGATCGCACACCCCTAATGGCACAGGGCAGCACTGTGCCTGTCAACTGACATTACTTGCCAGAGCACTCTGCAGCTGGACTGAGGATTTGTACTGATTATTCCCGTTCACAAGGTGGCAGACACGCGTTGGCTAACACGGAATACACCAAAGAGGAAGAAATGCTTCCTTCTTCTTGTACTGTGTGATTAGACCAAAACAAATATGGCCGCTACCGATTGCTGTGGAGAGGAAAATCGCTCAACTTCCATGCAGTTTTATAAAATAAATAGCGCCAGAATAAAAGCAAAATTGAGGTCAGATAATCGCAAGCGTGTGTGGATGTGGGAGAAAAACTGCAAATGCCCGACAGAAGAAAAAATAGCGACCAGCTTCGACAAAATTGATGCAACCCGAGGCACCTTCGCCAGCAGTAAGTGACGAATGTCTGTTTGTTTTATTATTTTGCTTACATTGTACTGATTTTCTGGTTCATATACTTTGAAGATAAGATAACAAAATGCCCCAAACAAGAAACTGTGACAAAAAGCAGAACCATTCTTTGTGTAAATATGTCCAAAGTCCACTTTTGTCCATTTATGAATTTGATATGGCTCCCACAGCATTATACAAATTAGATGTGTAAATTTACTCCTATCTGAAACTTTGGATCTTATTCTACATCTTTCTAACTGACAGTAAGCCATTATCTCTTACAGCTTTCACGTTATAGCCTTGGAAATCTGACATCTGAGCTGAATATTTTCTTGAAAAAAATCAGAATCAGAATCAGAATCAGATTTATTGCCATTGTTCATGTAGTACACAAACTAGGAATTTGTCTCGGTGCAATGCTGCAACATTAAACATGATAAAATAAAAGAAATAAACTATACATGCAATAAAGTGTAGAATAAGAATGAGTAATACTAGTCAGCAGTTTAAATATATTAGCGAGCAGCAGATAATGTGGAGAACCATATAGTGCAGTCGGTAATGCAAGAAGAAAACAGTGATGATTGACATGAGTCTGGTTGAGCTGCTGTACATAGTGCACTAGAGTCAATAAGTCACTTAGTGTTCAGCAGTCTGATGGCAGAGGGGTAGAAGCTGTTCATGTGACAGGAGGTTTTAGTCTGAATGGACCGAAGTCTTCTACCTGAGGGGAGAGGGGCAAACAGTACGTGACCAGGGTGTGAAGGATCGGCTATGATCCGGCCAGCACGCCTCCGGGTCCTGGAGATGTACAGATCCTGGAGAGATGGGAGCTTGCAGCCGATCACCTTCTCAGCAGTGCGCACGACGCGCTGCAGCCTTAGTCTGTCCCTGGCAGTGGCTCCTGCGTACCACACGGTTATGGAGGTGGTGAGGATGGACTCGATGATGGCTGTGTAGAACTGCACTAACATCTTGGTGGGTAGCTTGAGCTTCCTCAGCTGCCGCAGGAAGAACATCCTCTGCTGGGCCTTTTTGATGAGGGAGCTGATGTTCGGCTCCCACTTGAGGTCCCTGGTGATGGTGGTGCCTAGGAAGCGGAAGGAATCAGCAGTGGTGATAGGAGAGCCTGTGAGGGTGAGGGGGGGCAGAGGGGTTGTGACTTTCCTGAAGTCCACAATCATCTCCACTGTCTTCAAAGCGTTCAGCTGCAGGTTGTTGTTGCACCAGGACGCCAGCTGGGCCACCTCTCTCCTGTAGGCGGACTCGTCGCCGTTGGAGATGAGCCCAATGAGGGTGGTGTCATCCGCAAACTTGATCAGCTTGACAGACTGGTGGCTGGAGGTGCAGGAGTTGGTATAAAGGGAGAAGAGTAGGGGGGAAAGTACACAGCCCTGGGGTGATCCGGTGCTGATGCTAACAGAGTCTGAGACAGTCTTTCCCAGCTGCACATGCTGCCTCCGGTCCGTCAGGAAGTCGGTGATCCACCTGCAGAGGGAGTCAGGCACGTTGAGCAGGGACAGCTTGTCCCGGAGCAGAGCGGGGCGGATGGTGTTGAATGCGGAGCTGAAGTCCACAAACAGGATCCTGGCGTAGGTTCCCGGGAAGTCCAGGTGCTGCAGGATGGAGTGGAGGGCCAGGTTGACTGCGTCGTCTACAGACCTGTTGGCTCGGTAGGCAAACTGCAGCGGGTCCAGGAGGGGAGTGGTGATGGACTTGAGGTGGGGCAGGACCAGGCGCTCAAAGGACTTCATGACTACAGAGGTGAGCGCTACAGGTCTGTAGTCGTTAAGTCCAGTGATCCGTGGCTTCTTGGGGACAGGGATGATGGTGGAGGATTTGAGGCAGGTCGGCACGTGGCATAGCTTAAGGGAGGCGTTAAAAATGTCTGTGAAGACAGGAGCCAGCTCTTTCGCACAGTGTCTCAGGGTGGAGGGAGACACGTCGTCCGGACCGGGGGCCTTGCGCGGGTTCAGTCTGGAGAACTGTTTGAGCACGTCCTGCTCACTGATGACAAGGGCAGGGGGGGAGGAGGGGGGGGGCCGCCTTTGATGAAGTAGGGACCGTGGAGGCTGTGGAGCTGGAGGGAGAGGGGGAGTTGGACACAGCTGGCGAGGTGTCAAAACGGGCATAGTGTTGGGACAGTCTTTGACAAAGGGCTTTGTCATCCTGACCTTTAGGAGCCTGAGGCCGATAATTGGTGATTTGCCTCAGTCCTCTCCACACAGAAGCCGAGTCGTTAGCAGTGAACTGCTGCTGGAGTCTCTCAGAATACACAGATTTAGCTCTCCTCAGCTCTCTGTTAAACCGATATTTAACCTCCCTGTAGCAGTCCCTGTCTCCACTTTTCAGCGCTGCTTCCTTCTCCTTCCTGATTTGTCTGAGCTTAGCAGTGAACCAGGGCTTATCATTAGAGTACCTCACCGTGGTGCGCGATGGAAGAATGCTCTCCTCACAAAAGTGGATATATGAGTTCACAGTGTCCGTGTACTCATCCAAATCATGCGTGGCTCCTTTAAACATGCCCCAGTCAGTTATTTCCATGCACGTTTCCAGCTTCTCCTCAGCTTCACTGGTCCATTTCTTCGTAGTGCTCACAACAGGTTTAGTGAGCTTCAGTCTCTGTCTGTATGTGGGAATGAGGTGGACCATCACGTGATCAGATAGTCCGAGCGCAGCGCGGGGAACAGCGTGATACGCGTCCTTCACTGTGGTGTAACAGTGATCCAGCGTGTTTTTTCCTCTGGTGGGGCATTTAATAAACTGTTTGTAGCGGGGGAGATCGTGGCTCAGATTGCTCTGGTTAAAGTCGCCAACCACAATAACCAGAGAGTCCGGGAAAGTCCGCTCCGTATGTTGGATGTGATCCGCGAGCGTGCGCTGAGCTTCGCGCACGTCCGCGTCGGGAGGGACGTACACAGCGGCGAGGATGAATGGAGCGAACTCCCGCGGGGAATAAAATGGCTTGCAGTTAATAAAAAGAAATTCCAGGGCGGGAGAACAGTGTTTGGAAATTACCGTTACATCAGAGCACCAGCTGCTGTTGATGTAAAAGCAGACTCCACCTCCAATCTTTGCCACTCTTGACTACTAGGGGGTCAATGTCGCAGTTTGGCAACATACACAGTTAAAGCCTTTAAATTTGCAAAAATCTCATTTGTTTTCACATTGTCATTATGGGGTATTGAGTGTAGAATTTTGAGGGAAAAAATGAATTTAATCCCTTTTGGAATAAGGCTTTAACATGAAATGTGGAAAAGGTGATGCGCTGTCAATACTTTCCGGATGCACTGTATGGTGGATAATTTATATTTCTTGAATAAAATATTAATACAAATATATTTTTATTACTATAAGATGATATAAGCAATAACCAACATTAGCTTAGCTCATAAATAACGTTATCAACAATAGTTTGTTTTACTTGTATTTGGGGTGCAATGGCTTATAGGTAATCTTCTTGTCAACTTCCAGTGATGTGATATACTGGTGTTCATGTCTTCCCTGCTCAGTTCTTAGTTCTCTTTGAACTGAAGACCATTTAATCCCTTCGGTTTGGAATCTCAGTTAATACGGTGAAATACCCTGTGCAGTCAACTTCGGAGTATACGACTGGGCGATCGGAACACCCCCAGTTAGAGCTCCAGTACAGCACTGAGTGTACCACGGATCTTTTTAGCTTGACTCAGTACATTTCAGTGAACTGTGGATCCCATCACTAGCCCCCATCCGAGGCTACCTCACTGCTCTGCTATCGTGACGCATCTTCTTTTCCTTGCAGCCCGCGCACGTGAGACGATGCATAAAAACAAGCATAGTATATGTACGTAGGATCTGTATTCTGATTGTGTTTGCTAATATTTTAACTTAGCAACCTAATGAAAGGGTCAGATTATCGTATATTATGGGATTTTTGGAATTATTGATCATACATCGTACAGAGGACAAAATTATCGTACAAATACGATAATTATCGTACATCTGGCAACATTGCCTCCGAGGACAGGGTGTGCCAGACTAGTCAGGAAGAAGGTGTGTATAGAGAACAGCAGTCTGGTGTCACTTCCTGTTGTGGCCACCATGTTGGGAGAGTATGTAGTGTTTGCATTTCACTGGTGCAATAAACATGCCAGAAGGTGTTATGAATTATTTGTTTTTGTGTTTGTTCCCAAAGCAGATGTTAGCAAATGCAGCTGTAGTACTAGCACTGCATTTAAAAAAAATAAATAAATAAAAAAATATCATTCCTAATTTTGGCAACGCCCATTATTTTCAAATTTAAATTTTCTGAGGTCGACAGCTCTGTGATCTCCTGGATTACTGACTACCTGACAGGCAGGCCACAGTTTGTACGGCTGGGTAGTGTGTTGTCTGACTTGGTGGTTAATGATACAGGAACTTCACAGGAGACTGTGCTCTCTCCTTTTTCTCTTCACCTTACACACCACTGACTTTCAATACAACAATGAGTCATGCCACCTGCAGAAATTCTCTGACGACTCAACTGCTGTTGTCTGTGTAAGAGGGGGAGAGGAGGGGGAGTACAGAGCACAGGTAGACAGATTTGTGGAGTGGACAGAGCAGAATCACCTGAGGCTGAACGTCAGCAAGACCAGAGAGATGGTGATTGACTTCAAGAAGAAGAGGACGCCTTCACAGCCATTGCAGATTAGTGGGGAGGATGTGGAGGTAGTTGAGAACTCCAAATACCCAGGTGTCATGATCAGCAACAGACTGGACTGGAGGTCCAACACCGATGCTGCGCACAAGAAGGGGATGAGCAGACTCTACTTCCTGAGAAGCTGAGATCCTTCAACATGGGCAGCAGAAAGCTGGAGCTTTTCTACCAGACCATTGTCGCCAGCACCATCCTCTTTGCTGCTGTTTGTTGGGGTAACAGTATCAGAGCCAGCGACAACAACAGACTTGACAAGATTATCAAGAGGGCTGGCTCTGTAATTGGTCTCAGGCCAGAGACCTTTGAGACTGTGGTGGAGAGAAGGACACTAAACAAACTGCGATCCATCATGGACAATCCTGATCACCTTCTCCACCACACACTGGACAGACAGCGGAGCACTTTCTCCAGCAGACTGCTACAGCTTTGTTGCCGAGTGGTTAGGTACAGGAAATCTTTCCTGCCATATGCCATTTCACTGTACAATAACTCATTCTGATGTTGAATTCTGGTCATAACTATGCTGCCACACTGCATCTTGCAGTCTAATTGGTACCTCACATTGCACCCTGCACCTGATAATCCTGCATTGTACAGTGGGTACGATTCAGGTATCTTTGCGGGTCACCATCTATTCATCTACAATGTATGTAAGTTATTTAGGCAGTTTAACTTCCCATGGGTAATCCCTTTCTCTATTATGCTGTGTGTGTTTCTGTCATTTGGTTGTCTAATGTCATGCTGTTGTTACACTGTAATTTCTCAGTTTGAGATCAATAAAGTACACCCATCTATCTATCTATCTATCTATCTATCTATCTATCTATCTATCTATATCTATATCTATCTATCTATCTATCTATCTATCTATATCTATATCTATATCTATATCTATATCTATATATATATATATATATATATACGTATATTGTTTGTTTGTTTTGTTTGTTTGTTTTGTTTTTGTTTTTGTTTATTCTTGTATAAAAAAATTATTACCTGTTCACCTGTGTACATTCATTTCAGCTTAAAAATGTACTGACATACACACAAAGTTTAAATATCACAATTCATAAGTTAATTCAAAGAACTAATTTCTTATCAAAATTTAAAGCTAAAAAGGCTTGAAAGAACTTGTTGGTGAATATCAAAAATATAAAAGTTAATTAACTTTGTTTAAAAATTTATTTTCCACAATATAACTGGAGATACACGAGTATTCGAAGAAAAATGAAAAAAGACACATTACATGTTATACAAAAATTTATTTAACATATCTTGATATCATTTAGGCAAAAGGAACAATAAAGACATCAAGCCCACACTGTTTTTATATCAAATCAGCAGTAAGCCAACACCACATCACCTGGTCAAAGTTTCTGCAGCAGTCCACTGGGACGTCAATCCTTACTGTCTGACCAGTGCAGACAGTCATGCATGCAATGTGGTTATGGTGTCATTGAAGACAGAAGACGCTGTTTTTCTGCTCACATTAAAGAGATATGCAACGTGTGTGATGGAAAATAAGTCTCATTCTCAGTGTCAAATGCAGAATTTGACAGATGGTATTAAGCTCATCAATAACTGCATACAAAGTGAGCCAATGTGATATTTCACTCTTGTGTCACTCTGCAGGAAATGCTCATTCAGCTCCCTCTTACTGAGTTTAGATCTCTGTTGTCTGTTCTCTTTGAGCAGGTTGTTGATTTCACCCTGTCTTGATTTGCAAAAGTCACACTCTTCCCTTTGGCCAGTGTGAGTTCTGTCTGTTGTTGCAGTCTCATTTTCCTCTATTGCTACAGCACTGGGAGAAGATTTCGAGGCAGACCCATGACGCGCTGGAGAGACTACGTCTCCCAGCTGGCCTGGAAATGCCTTGGTATCCTCTCTGGAGAGCTGGAGTAGGTGGTCAGGGAGAAGGAAGTCTGGGCTTCTTGCTTCAGCTGCTGCTTCTGCAACCAGGAACTCTGGAAAAGCAGCAGAAGATGGATGGTTGGATGGTACAGCACATGTCAGCATCCTGGAATGAAGGTGTGATGTCTCTGTGATGGCCCCACTGACAGTCAGTCTGGAGGTGGGGTCTGCATTCCATATGCTAGTTTGCCTCCAAACACAAAAGGAGTATATATGTATATATAGTTTATATCAAACTGTTTAATTCTGTATATGAAAACATCATGTAAAATAATACATTTATTGCCATAAAGTGGAGACTCTGTTTTTGCTAAGTGATCCCGTGATAAAGTGCAGTGGAGTCTGTAGCCCTGCTGGTGTAGAACATAAAGCAGCAGCTAAGGTAGCTGTGAGCAGATCAGCTGTAAAAGTCTTAACATAAATGGTCTGATGCACAGCGAGCACTGATGGAATAATCACACCTGCACATGCAACACAGACAGTAACAATCAGCTAGTTAGCTCATTAGCTGTCCAGAGCAGGTGTATTTATATTATAACGTGATTTGAAATGAGTACATACCTGAGTGAAAATGTAGAGAACACACTCTTATTGAGTCTGAGATGTTCTCAAGATAATTTTTTTGCATCTTACCCAGGCCATCCGACATCTCCTTATTAGCTAGCTCATCGTTCTCCCTCTCTTTGTTTCCAAGCACAGAAACAGTAGAATGACATTCTGCTGGATAATTTATTTTTTGTGCGCTGGTCATGGAAGCTGCTACACAACAATACTGAATCATTTCTGATTTTAGGAAGAACACAACTGCTGACAAAAGAAGAAGAAGAAAAAAAAACACTTCAATTACATGCTGCAGGTGCTGCGCAGCGTACTCTCCCAACATGGAGGATCTATCCCACAATTCATTGCACCGGTGACGTCAGTGCGCATTCTCTATTAGGTCTGAAAAGTATTGATGTGATGACCTCACAGAAGAGAAGAGCATATGCAAAGAAGCCGTTTCAGGCAGATTTGTAGTGCAAAGTTTATGTGGGAGAGGAAAACTCGTGCAGGTGGGCTTTGGACTTTGCAGACCATATAATGTCGCAAAAATCCTTCATAATGCACTAAAATAAAGAGCATAATAAGAGCTACAGTGGGGCAAAAAAGTATTTAGTCAGCCACCAATTGTGCAAGTTCTCCCACTTAAAAGATGAGAGAGGTCTTCAATTTTCATCATAGGTATACCTTAACTATGAGAGACAAAATGAGAAAAAAAAATCCAGAAAATCACATTGAAGGATTTTTAAAGAATTTATTTGCAAATTATGGTGGAAAATAAGTATTTGGTCACCTACAAACAAGCAAGATTTCTGGCTCTCACAGACCTGTAACTTCTTCTTTAAGAGGCTCCTCTGTCCTCCACTCATTACCTGTATTAATGGTACCTGTTTGAACTCGTTATCAGTATAAAAGACACCTGTCCACAGCCTCAAACAGTCAGACTCCAAACTCCACTATGGCCAAGACCAAAGAGCTGTCAAAGGACACCAGAAACAAAATTGTAGACCTGCACCAGGCTGGGAAGACTGAATCTGCAATAGGTAAGCAGCTTGGTGTGGAAAAAAATCAACTGTGGGAGCAATTATTAGAAAATGGAAGACATACAAGACCATTGATAATCTCCCTCGATCTGGGGCTCCATGCAAGATCTCACCCCTTTGGGTCAAAATGATCACGAGAACGGTGAGCAAATATCCCAGAACCACACAGGGGGACCTAGTGAATGACCTGCAGAGAGCTGGGACCAAAGTAACAAAGGCTACCATCAGTAAAACACTACGCCGCCAGGGACTCAAATCCTGCAGTGCCAGCCGTGTCCCCCTGCTTAAGCCAGTACATGTCCAGGCCTGTCTGAAGTTTGCTAGAGAGCATTTGGATGATCCAGAAGAGGATTGGGAGAATGTTATATGGTCAGATGAAACCAAAATAGAAGTTTATTGTAAAAACTCAACTTGTCGTGTTTGGAGGAGAAAGAACACCATACCTACTGTGAAGCATGGGGGTGGAAACATTGTGCTTTGGGGCTGTTTTTCTGCAAAGGGACCAGGACGACTGATCCGTGTAAAGGAAAGAATGAATGGGGCCATGTCTCGTGAGATTTTGAATGAAAACCTCCTTCCACCAGCAAGGGCATTGAAGATGAAACGTGGCTGGGTCTTTCAGCATGATAATGATCCCAAACACACTGCCCGGGCAACGAAGGAGTGGCTTCGTAAGAAGCATTTCAAGGTCCTGGAGTGGCCTAGCTAGTCTCCAGATTTCAACCCCATAGAAAATCTTTGGAGGGAGTTGAAAGTCCGTGTTGCCCAGCGACAGCCCCAAAACATCACTGCTCTAGAGGAGATCTGCATGGAGGAATGGGCCAAAATACCAGCAACAGTGTGTGAAAACCTTGTGAAGACTTACAGAAAACGTTTGACCTCTGTCATTGCCAACAAAGGGTATATAACAAAGTATTGAGATGAACTTTTGTTATTGACCAAATACTTATTTTTCACCATAATTTGCAAATAAATTCTTTAAAAATCAGACAATGTGATTTTCTGGATTTTTTTTTTTCTCATTTTGTCTCTCATAGTTGAGGTATACCTATGATGAAAATTGGAGACCTCTCTCATCTTTTAAGTGGGAGAACTTGCACAATTGGTGGCTGACTAAATACTTTTTTACCCCACTGTATTTAAAGTGACACTCTGGCAAAAATCAATTTTTTTTTTGTTTTTTTCTGTTGTTAACATGTCTATAACATGTTTCTTGTGATTTACAAGACATCAAGAGAAAAATCATTCCAAACTCCCAAGAATGTGTTTTTCTGCTGTGAATGTTTGCCTAAGCCCCCCCCCCCCAAAAAAAAGGCAGATTTTGACAGTGTTTCTATCTACGTCAGTATTCCTGCTTAGCCTGATTGGTTATTGATAGAAAAATTCCATATTATCTACATTATTATTGATATTAATAATGTATTATTATATTTAAGATAAGATAAGATAAGCCTTTATTAGTCCCACAACGGGGGAAATTCCAGGATTGCAACAGCACAGGGATAGCAACACTCAGAGCAACAATCAGAAGGCAAGAAAAAAAAACAAGCAAGCAAGAGCAGCTAATATACTGTACATATGTACATATTACTATAAAATATATATATACACACACACACAGACACACAGTGCAGAGCACTGTAGCTGGATGGAATAAATATATGAATATATAAACACACAGTGCAGAGCATTGTAGCTAGATGGAATAAATATGTAAATATATAAACACCCACAGTACGGAGCATTGCAGCTAGGTGGAATAAATATGTAAGTATATAAACACACACAGTGCGGAGCAATGTAGCTAGATGGAATAATATGTAGATATATAAAAACACAGTGCGGAGCATTGTAGCTAGATGGAATAAATATATAGATATATAAATATAAACACACCCAGTGCTGAGCATTGTAGCTAGATGGAATAAATATGTAAATATATAAACACACACACAGTGCAGAGCATTGTTGCTAGGTGGGATGAAACAGCATAACCATCTATTTGAGAAGTATCATACCTTTCATATGCCATGTTTAATGTTTATATGTGCATTCCATATAGGATAAGTTCATATATTCTTGGCATGTTTCTGTGAGCAATTTCAGAGAGTTCAGACTGGAGGTCAGTACAGGGTCATTACATGTGTAAGGAATGATCTAAGCCACTTTTATAATCTCTCTGACATGTCCTGTTTCAGGTCACAGGAATGCACGGGAGCTCCTCAGCTTACAAAGATTAGTGTTTTATGAACATTCTGTTAGTTTTATGGATCTCATGTCTTCATGACCCCATGTCTCCAGAGTGTCTGTGACGTCTGCCTGGATAAGCTCAGTTATCAGGACTTTCTGCCTGTCCCTCTCCTTTCCTCCTCTCATCCCATCCTCCCCTACCTATATATATCAGACTTAGAAGAATGGATCCTTTAGAGATTCTAGGTGTGTCTGAATGTAATGCTTTGTAATCTCTCCCCCAAGGTGGCAATTGGGGTGACTCCTTATATTTTTGTAATAAATGTACATAAATCCAACTTTCCGCCTGATTTTTGACTTTGAATAATTTAAGCTCAAAATTATTCTAACAGTTATAACATTAACCAATCACATGGATACTCTTGGCTACCTCGGGGGAAGAGGGAGGAGCTGAGGAGCAGCAGGACTGAGGCAGAGGGGGATGAAGGCATCTGTTTTGCATAGCAAAGCAGTGGAGGAGGAGGTGGCCAATCATGTGCAAGGGTAGCAACAGAGAGGGAGAGAGGCGGGGGGGGGGGCGATTTGAATGCGGCTGTGCGAAATTCAAATCAAGCTGCTCTCAGCTCAGTTTGACGGCAGGCGGGGTGCTGCACTGTCTCACCAAGTGCGGTGTCCTGTCCACTGGCAACTGCCGCAAGCTGGCGCCAGTTCTGTTTACCAAAAATGGCTCACTGAACGGCTCACATTCCAGCCTCCAAGCAGGACTGGGCAGTGACTTTCCGCTACACCGAGAATGATCCTTCCTCAACACCGAGAATGATCCTTCCTCAAGTTGGAATGCCTTCTCGAAGCCCTGGCTCAAAGTCCTCTTCTTCCACCTATTGGTGGAATGGGTATGGTTTGGGTGGAGCTAATTAGAATATTCATAGATCCATGCATACATAAGTAGGTGGAAGATGTAAAAAGTTCTTTCCAAGCAAATCTAAGGAAATGACTTTTGTGTGTGTGTGTGTGTGTGTGTGTGTGTGTGTGTGTGTGTGTGTGTGTGTGTGTGTAAAAACCCACAATATATACTATTATGGGCAATACACATTTGTTTTTGATGGCGTTTTTGGTGGTTTTAGAGCCACCAGAGTACATCTTTAATATATGGAATGAAATTCTGACGCTGTCTGCCTTTTAGAATATGGGGGAAAATGATCATTAATGGTTACTTTTTTTTACCAGAACAAAAAATTTAAAAACATTAAAAACAGAACTGTTAAAGTGGAAAAGTCTGTGTCAAATGTTTTATAAAATGTAGGATATCCTTATTTAGAGATCAGTATATCATGTTGACTGATAAAGCTGAGCAATCTGCAAAATCTGAGATTTAGATGTAGATAATTTAGCTGTTCTTGATCTTGGCAAATAGTAAGCCTATGCTGATGTCTTGATATGTCTTATTATAACTGCCAATTCATGATTTATAAAGCATTTATAACCCAATTAATAACCTACTTATAAGCTTTTTGAAAACCCTGTACAAGGGGACCCTTATTCTAAAGTGTTACCAAAAAGTTGTAATTCCCACTGGTTGAAACTCATTCAGATGTGAGTTTGTACAATGACAGGTCCAAACATTTTCCAGGCTCCAAGATAAAAGGATTTCTCTCATCTGTGGTGACAGAGAGACCAGAGGACAAAAGAAAACACAGCAGCCCTCTTTAACAGGACTGAGCTGTGAAGACATTAGGTCAACACTCATTTCAGAGATACTCCCTTATTTCAACAGATGACTGTGGGCTGGCCAGCACTACTCTATGCCCACTGGTGGCTTATCAGGAAGGGGGGGGGGGGGACACAAATCCTGGTAATTACACTAGACCGGCTCCTAATTAAAATGGCTCCTAATTAAATATTGTGTGGTTTGATTAGGAAATTATCAGTGAAACTAAATCTGTCTTTACAGATGCTCCATCTGAGACTTTATAGAAGGTGGGCAGTGATGAAAGGGTTGTTTGGGAATTGGTCTTAATAGTCAGTTATTGACTACTAAAAAGTAATTTCTGTTCATTGTCTAGAATTGTTATTATCATTAAAGAGAATTGGGAAAACATGAAGCAATCAGAGGAGAGTTTGTTGTACAGTTGAGGGCCTAACAAGAGGTGAATCACTCAAGGCAGTGTGGTAGAGGAGGGGATTGCAAATAGTTTTAAAAACAATTAGGGCCACCACTATCAAAAGCATTTGAGCAATACATATTTGGATCTAATATTTTCACAGTTCCTGTTATTTTGCCTCTGTGGATTTAATGATGTGATTGAAGTGCACATTAAGGTTTTGCAATTTCAGCAAACAATAAGTGATGTAATATTGCCTATAGTGAATGTGAATGAGCATTTGTAAAGCCCAAACACTTAACTGTCATGTCAGGTTCAGACTACACTATTGGATCAGATCCACAGTTCACACTGCACAATTCTGGCTTGTGAACAGAAGTCTTGAGGTCCTACTGGATTAATACGAGCAGTGAATGCTGAATGACCCTGCATGAGAGTTGTGAGTATATAAGCAGGCTCATCCGTGGCCAAGCAAGGCTGTGGAGTTAAAAAGCTCCTTTATAGTTTGCAAAAGTTCATAAAAGTTGGTGTACCCTGGATTACAAAAAAACCTGCTCACAAATGTAATTTCACCAATGTTTGGACTCATTTCTCTGATTTTTCAACTTATTCAATTCAATTCAATTCAATTCAACTTTATTTATATAGCGCCATTTCACAACAACAGTCATCTCATAGCACTATCAACTGTAGGGGGGAACCCCCACAGTTGCAGAAAGACCCCAGCAATCAGGCGATCCCCTGTGAGCAAGCACTTGGCGACGGTGGAGAGGAAAAACTCCCTTTTAACAGGAAGAAACCTCCAGCAGAACCAGGCTCAGGGAGGGGCAGTCATCTGCTGCGACTGGCTGGGGGGTGAGGGGATAGAGAAGAAGAAAAGAACAGACATGTAGAGAGCAAACAGCACGATGGGGACTCAATCTATGGGAGAGAACAAACAGATGTTAATGACCAGCAAAAAAAAATATTTCATAGAGAGTGAGGAAAGGAGTGAGGCCCAGTGCATTACTGGAGGTCCCCCGGCTGACTAAACCTATTAGCAGCATAACTAAGGGAGGGTTCAGAAACACATGATCCCTCCCTAATTGTAGGCTATATCAAAAAGGTAGGTTTTAGCCCTATTCTTAAAAACAGAGATCGAGACTGACTCCCGAATCCAGATTGGCAGCTGATTCCACAGGAGAGGAGCTTGATAACTGAAGGCTCTGCCTCCCATTGTACTTTTGGAGATTCTAGGTATTACAAGTAATCCTGCATTTTGGGAGCGTAGTGCTCTGTTACGATAATACGGTAGTATCAGATCTTTTAAATAAAAAGGAGCCTGATTGTTTAGAGCTTTGTAAGTAAGAAGAAGGATTTTAAACTTAATTCTAAACTCTATGGGAAGCCAATGAAGGGAGGCCAGAACCGGAGAGATATGATCTCTCTTTCTAGTACCTGTTAAAACTCTTGCTGCAGCATTTTGGATCAGCTGAAGACTTTTTAAAGATGTTTTAGGACAGCCTGATAATAAAGAATTACAATAATCTAATCTCGAGCTAACAAAAGCGTGGATCAGTTTCTCAGCATCACTCTGAGACAAGATGCTCCTAATCTTGGCAATATTACGCAAATGATAGAAGGCAGTCTTAGAAACAAATTTAATATGTGAATTGAAGGACAAATCCTGATCAAAAATAACTCCAAGGTTCCTCACAGAGCTATTAAGAGAAAGAGTAACCGCATCCAAACTGAAAGTTTGATTTGGAAAGGAATTTCTAAGGTTTTTTGGACCAACAAGAATGACTTCAGTCTTATCTGAATTTAATAGCAGAAAATTACAAGTCATCCAAGCTTTGATTTCCTTAAGACAGGCTTCTAACTTGGCTAATTGATTACTATCATCTGGCTTCATTGACAGGTATAATTGTGTGTCATCTGCATAACAATGAAAATGTATACAGTGCTTTCTAATAATGTTGCCTAACGGAAGCATATATAAACTAAAAAGAGTAGGGCCTAGCACAGATCCCTGTGGAACTCCATGACTAAGCTTTGAGTTGAAAGAAAACTCATTATTTACATGAACAAACTGGAACCTATCAGATAAATAAGATCTAAACCATTGCAACGAAGTTCCATTAAGTCCAACATAGTGTTCTAATCTATCAAGTAGAATATTATGATCGATAGTATCAAAAGCTGCACTAAGGTCTAAAAGGACAAGTACAGAAACTAGTCCATTATCAGATGCAATGAGGAGGTCGTTAGTGACCTTCGCTAAGGCTGTTTCAGTACTATGATGGATTCTAAACCCAGATTGAAACTCTTCAAGTAAACCATTTCCCTGCAGGTGGTCAAATAATTGCGTAGCAACAACTCTTTCTAAGATTTTTGAAATGAAAGGGAGAATAGAGATTGGTCTATAGTTAGCTAAAGCTCCTGGATCTAGCGTTGGCTTTTTGAGTAAGGGTTTAATTACAGCCGTTTTAAAAGCCTGCGGTACATAGCCTAAAGTTAATGAAGAATTGATTATATGAAGAATAAAGCTACAATAAGTGGGAAGACTTCTTTAAATAACCTGGTAGGAATAGGGTCTAAAAGACAAGTTGAAGGTTTGGATGAGGAAACTATTTTGTCTAACTCACAAAGGTCGATTGGAGTAAACTCATCAAGACAGACATCAATAGAAGGAGTTGTAGTAGTTACAGTATTTAAGTTAACTGTGGGAAGAATCTGATTGATTTTATCTCTGATGGATGAAATTTTATTATTGAAAAAGTTCATAAAGTCCTGACTAGTAAGCTCTAAGGGAATGCTAGGATTGACAGAGTCCTGACTCTTTGTCAACCTGGCTACAGTACTGAAAAGAAACCTGGGATTATTCTTGTTCTCTTCTATTAATGCAGAGTAATAACTCGTTCTAGCTTTTCTAAGAGATTTTTTATAAATTAAAAGATGATTTCTCCAAGCTAAATAGATGTCATCTAAATTAGTAGAGCGCCATTTTCTTTCTAATTGACGAGTCTTCTGTTTTAAGGTACGAGTTTCTGTGTTGAACCAAGGAGTTAGAAATCTCTGATTAGACTTTTTCTTTTTTAAGGGGGCCACCAAGTCTAGAGTCTGATGCAGAGAAGCTGAAACACTATCCACCATGTTATCAATTACAGAAGGAGCAAGCTGTCTATAGCTTATTTCCGTTGTGTTGACACATGGCATAGAGGAAACAATCTGCATAAATTTGGAAACAGCATCATCTGAGAGGCATCTACTGTAATAATATTTTTCTTTAGGAGCCAAATAGTCAGAAATAGTAAAATCAAAGGTTAACAGACAATGGTCTGACAGTACAGGGTTATGAGGAGACACTACAAGATTTTCTATTTCTATGCCATATGTCAAAACAAGGTCCAATGTATGGTGGAGGTAATGAGTAGAATTTCCTACTTTCTGAGAAAACCCAATCGAATCTAATATTGAATTGAATGCCACATTAAGGCAGTCACTATCTACATCCACATGTATATTAAAGTCCCCTACTATAATTATTCTATCAGATTTCAGCACTAAATCAGCTAAGAAATCAGCAAATTCGGATAAAAATTCTGAGTAGGTTGATGGGGGACGATAAACTATGGCAAATAAAATTGGGTTTAACCTAAAATTGCTAAAGTGCCCAATACTGAGGACCAGGCCCTCAAAGGAATTATAACATGTTTTTTGCTTTACATTAACTAGTAATTTGGAATGGTAAATTGTTGCTACTCCTCCTCCACGACCAGAACTTCTGGGATTTTGACAGTTTAAATAACCAGAGGGAGTTGATTCATTTAAACCAACATAATCCTCTTGTCCTAACCAAGTCTCTGTAAGGGAAATTAAATCAATCTGATGATCAATTAACAAATCATGGACTAACAGAGACTTGGGAGTTAGAGACCTAATATTTAATAAACCATGTTTTTTCAAAACGTCTGTAAAAGTCGGTCCAAACGTTATAGTGTGAACCCAGTTTAAGATGCAGAGCTGAATTTTGTCACTTCAAATCAAAATTATTGCCTTTAGGTTTGAAAATAAAAATGAAACCTATTCTAACATTTATAGGGTATACTTCCATGAACAAATGTTTTAACAGTTTTAAACTGCAATACACACGTTTAGTTTTGTTTATATTTGACACAGAGGTTACTGGATGACGACAACCATTTATCTTGCACTTGGGTGCCTTGGGTTTTCCCCATAAGCAATAATGACTTTATTATTTTAAGTAGCAAAACTTAAAACAATATGTCTCATCCTACAGAGATTTCCATTTTTGCTATGATTGCTTTTCAGTGTATAAAAAAAACCCTGAAAACTGAGATTTATTTATTGAAATAAACAGTTCTAAGGAAAAACATTGTAAGGGTTATGTTGTGGGGGCAAAGTGTTGGACTTCTCCACCCAGGGAACAATGGACCAAAAGAGGAGGTGTCACCAGGGGGTTCAGATGGGACAGTAAGGACTATGCGCCCCCCGGGGAGAGGAGTAAATGCTGGAGAAGGGTGTGAGAGCGGCGCCGGTGTTATGTCATGTTAATGTGCCATACAGGCTTTGTTCTAAACATAATGTGTTATGGTCGGAAGCGCCGGGCCTCGATGCATGGAAATAAAGATATTAAAGAGGGATGCACAGAGGCCCAGGTTGAGCTTTTGCTATACTGTAATGTTGGAGAAAGTGACATATTTACTAGATCCAGGGAACACACACATACAGGCTCGAGTGAATTCAATAATCTTTATTTGTACCATGTGAGTGTATGAGTGCGTGTATGTGTGATGTATGTAGTGATAGCTGTTAGCAGTGATGTTATGGCCGGGGGAGAGCAGAGCGCCGTTCAGCCTGGCAACCCTATAATAGAACCAAATCACAGATGTTAGCGCTGTCCACCAATGAATGAACGAGGTAGTGACTGAGGCTTACTTTGTAGGTGGACGAGGAATGCTCAGGTTGGCCTGGAGGCTACAGCCAGGAAGACAGCGTCCACTGCACACACCAGACATGGACAGGTGGCCCCATTGGAGCGATGAAGGCACGTTCCACCACCAAGGGGAAGAGATTCCGCCGCCGGAAGAATCCACCTGTGCACAGGGGAAGAGGCTGGAAAGGTGAGTAGCAATAAAGCTTACTTGAGGTGATGAGACGATCCTAGTCAGGAGAGAAGAGGCCTGGACGTAGACTGTTAGACAAGAGACGTGATTCTGTAGACAGGACGACTCCATGCCAGATTCCAGGCAGAGCAGGCTATAAAGCCCGTGGGTGATTGGGAGCAGGTGTGCACGCAGCTGTAGCAGGTGATGGCCCAGAACGAATCATGACAGTACTCCCCCCCCGAGAGGTGCCTCCCGGCACTTGATCCAGCCTGCCTGGGTGCGTCCGGTGGAAGTCCCTGATGTGGCGTATATCCAACATGAAGGGCGGACGTACCCAGGATCTCCACTCGGGGCCATACCCCTCCCAGTCCACCAAGTACTGCAGACCGCGACCCCAGTGGTGGACGTCCAGGATGGCGTTGACCTTCCACGCCGGGTCGCCATCGATCAACACCAGTGGGGGTGGAGCCTTGGGAGGGGGGCAGAGAGGGCTGAAACAGAAGGGCTTGACCTGGGAGACATGAAACATAGGACAGATGCGGAGGGGGGGGGGGGGGATAGCCAGGCGCACAGCCACAGGGTTAACAATGTGGACAATAGAAAAAGGGCCAATAAAACGTTGGGCCAACTTCCTCTTTTCAGCCTTGACAGCAATATGCTGGGTAGACAACCAAACCTGCTGACCCACCTGGTACTGCGGAGCCAGCCTCCTGCGTCGGTTCGCAGACCTGGAGTTACGCTCAGCTGTGCGAAGAAGGGCCGTGTGGGTAGCTGTCCAGAGCCAGCGACAGCGCCTCAGGTGGGCATGGATAGATGGTACAGCAACGTCCCTCTCCTCCTCGGGGAAAAGTGGAGGATTGTAACCCAGAAAGACCTTAAAGGGAGACATACCAATAGCCGAGGACACGGTCGAGTTGTGGGCATACTCAATCCAGGGGAGATGGATGCTCCAAGACGAGGGACTGGAGGCGATGACACAACGTAGGGCAGCCTCCAGCTCCTGATTGGCCTGCTCGCACTGCCCGTTGCTTTGTTGGTGATGACCGGAAGACAGGCTCACCGTCGCCCCCAGTGCATTGCAGAAAGCCCTCCACACCCGGGACACGAATTGGGGACCCCGATCAGAGACGATGTCAACGGGAATCCCATGAAGGTGCACCATGTGTTGCATCAGCAGGTCCACCGTGTCCCACGCTGTAGGCAGCCCCTGCAAAGGAACAAAGTGGGAGGCCTTGGAAAAACAGTCAACGATTGTGAGGACAGTGGTGTAATGATTGGAAGGAGGAAGACCAGTCGCAAAGTCCAGGGCAATGTGGGACCAAGGCCTGCTGGGAACCGGCAACGGGTGAAGGAGTCCAGCAGGCGGAGAAGATGGTGTTTTCCTGGTGGTGCACTGAGGACAGGCGCGGATATAGTCGATGACGTCCCTCCGAAGCGCCGGCCACCAGAACGTCCACTGGGCAATCTCCACCGTGCGAGTCACCCCTGGATGGCATGAGAGTCTAGAGGAATGGGCCCAGTGGATCACCTCGCCCCGGGCAAACGAAGGAACAAACAGTCTCTCCGCAGGCCCCCCGCCCAGATCCGGCTCAATCTCCTGCACCCTCAAGACCATCTCCCTGATGCCCCACGAGAGGGCGCCAACGACACAAGAGGCAGGGAGAATGGTATACTCACGCCCCTCTGCCACATCCGGAGCGAACTGCCTGGACAGGGCGTCAGGTTTGGCTTTCCTAGCCCCGGGGTGGTAAGTGATAGTGAAATTGAAGCGCCCGAAGAACAGGGACCAACGGGCTTGATGGGCATTCAGACGTTTCGCTGTCCTCAGGTACTCCAAATTCTTATGATCAGTCCACACAATAAAAGGTTGAGTGGCCCCCTCCAACCAGTGACGCCACTCCTCCAGGGCGAGCTTCACCGCCAGGAGCTCCCTGTCACCGATGTCATAATTCTTCTCCGCCGGGGACAGACGACTGGAGATGAACACGCAGGGACGAATCACCCCGTCCACTGGGGAGCGCTGCAAAAGGACCGCCCCCACCCCAGAATCAGAAATGTCCACCTCGACCAGGCACTGGAGAGAGGGATCCACCTGCATCAGGACACGAGAGGACGAAAATTCAGTCTTGAGAGTGGTGAACGCCACTGCAGCCTCCTCCGTCCACCGGAAAGCCGCCTTGGGGGAAGTGAGACGGATCAAGGGGAGGGCGATCACACTGTAATTCGAGACAAACCGGTGGTAGAAATTGGAGAACCCCAGGAACTGCTGAAGCTGCTTCCTCGATGGGGGGGGGGGGGGGGTGCAATCCACCACCGCCTTAACCTTCTCGGGGTCAGGGATGATCTGTTTGTGTGAGATGATGAAGCCAAGAAATGCGTGGAACTCACACTTCTCAGCTTTCACAAACAGTTTGTTCTCCAGGAGCCGTTGGAGGACCCGTCTCATGTGGACCTGGTGTTCATCCAGTGACTGGGAGAAGATCAGGATGTCGTCCAGGTACACGAAGACGAAGGACCCAAGGATGTCCCAGAGAACATCATTAATAAGGTGCTGGAAGACGGCCGGAGCAGTGGTCAACCCAAACGGCATCACAACGTACTCGAACTGGCCGCTTGGGGTCCGGAATCCCATCTTTCACTCGTCCCCCTCCCTGATCTGCACAAGGTGGTAGGCATTGCGGAGATCCAACTTGGTGAACCAGGAGGCCCCCTGGAGGGAGTCAAACGCTGTGTCCATGAGCGGAAGGGTGTACTTATCCTTAATAGTAATGTCATTAAGAGCCCTGAAGTCAATACATGGCTGCAGAGAGCCATCCTTCTTGCCGACGAAGAAAAATCCCACCCCACCGCCGAGGAAGAGGGCCGGATGATGCCCGAGCTAAGAGACTCCTTAATGTAGGCGTCCATTGCTTCCCGCTCCGGAGCCAATAGGCTGTAGAGGCACCTCGACGGCAATGGAGCGCCAGCCCAGAGATTGATAGCACAGTCATATGGGCGGGGGGGGGGGGGGCAGCACCTGTGACTTGCTAAACACTGCCCCCAGGTCGTGATATTCGGGCGGCACCCTGGACAGGTCAGGAGGAGGGAGGGCGGGAGAGGACAGGGACACCAAAGGAGAGCATGCTGCAGACTGCAAGCACACTTTTCTCTTTTTTCTCCTTTGAATTCTTGGATGGAATATGGGTGGGCAATATAAGCTGCGGCTTCAGCCATCACCCATTTCGGATAACTCACGTGGAATTGTATAGTAGAAGGAGTCTTTGTCTAATTTGACCTTGTTGTTATATTATACAGTTTCTTTTAACCTGTAATGTACTATCCGAAATAAATAAATTCATTCATTCATTCATTCATTCATTCACACACTAAGGCAAAAAGGGCTCCACGAGACGGCACTCCCCGTACGCCAATCAAATATGGGGTTGTGGAGCCGGAGCCAGGGGTAGCCCAGGGTGACAGGAGAGGCCGAAGTGGGTAAGACAAACAGGCAAAGGTCCTCCCGATGGTTGCCAGAAATGATGACGGACACCGGGACAGTTTCCGCCGCTGGAGGAATCCACCTGTGCACAGGGGAAGAGGCTGGAAAGGTGAGTAGCAATAAAGCTTACTTGTGGTGATGAGACGATCCTAGTCAGGAGAGAAGAGGCCTGGACGTAGGCTGTTAGACAAGAGACGTGATTCTGTAGACAGGACGACAGACGGCTCCATGCCAGATCCCAGGCAGAGCAGGCTATAAAGCCCATGGGTGATTGGGAGCAGGTGTGCGTGCAGCTGTAGCAGGTGATGGCCCAGAGCGAGTCATGACAGAAAAAATAAAGCCTTGTGTCATTCAGCTCGTTTCCTCACCTATTCCTTTCTCCACACTGATGACCCCAAGACGTGCTATGGAAAGCGAGCCGAGTACCGCCCCGGAGACTGCCTGGAGGGAGAGCACCAGCGCTGCATGTGTGGTCCCAATCTAGCTCCCAGGCTTCTGGCTTCACAACCCGACCGTGTGGTTTTTGCACATAGAAGCCCAGTTTGCACTCCGTGGGATAACAACGGACGATACCAGGTATTACTACGTGGTCACTGCGCTTGATGCATGCACGACACAACAGGTGATGAGCCTGCTCCAGGAACTGCCAGCCCAAGGAAAATATGAGGCGCTCAAGAGGATGCTTCTCCAACGCTATACCCTTTCTGACAGTGAGAGGGCAGAGAGGCTCCTAATGCGTTCGGAGTTAGGGGACAGATCAGCAGTGGAGCTGATGGAGAGCATGTTGGCGCTAAGGGGGAAGGACGACGAATCTTTCCTGTTCGCCCACTTGTTCCTCAGGAACCTACCGGCTACAGAGAGGACGATCCTGGCCAACTCGCTGTGGCTGGTTGCTAAGGACTACCGCACCCTGGCGCAGGAAGCGAACCACATCATTTCAGTAACCAGAACTCTCAGTGTGCAAACAGTGGCAACGGCATCCATGAGGGACTCCAACGAGGTCAAGGAGCCATTTGTGGAAGCCGGGACGGACACCAGAAGACAAAGGAACGGGGCGATCTGCTTTTATCATCGCCGTTTCGGCTCGAATGCCCAACGCTGCCTGTCGCCATGCTAATTCAAGAAGCCGGAAAGACGGCACTTTCGGAATTCAATGGTACCTTCAACCGATGGCGACAGGAACAGACTGCTTTATGTCACAGACACATGTTCGAAGACACGGTTTTTGGTGGACTCCGGCTCCCAAAAGAGCCTCATCCTGCCGGTCAAAGCAGACAGGGTGGCAGGATGCAGCAGTCCCAAGCTTTCAGTTGCCAATGGATCCACCATCAGGACATTTGGTGAACGGACACTGACGATATGCTTATATGGACGCAACTTTCAGTGGGACTTTGTGATAGCTGCATGTTCTGGCCCCATTTTAGGAGCAGATTTTCTATGCGCTTATGGATTGTTAGTCGATGTTGCTAATAGGAGATTAGTGGACACTGTCTCTTTTACCTCACTGCGCTGTACAACTCGTGGGGGTAAGTACCAACATTTGCTCACACAGTTCCCAGCACTCACATTCCCAACTTTTTCAGCTACCATAACGAAGCACGGGCTCGAGCCCTTTATAATGACGAAAGGCCTGCCGGTGTTTGTGCATCCTTGGTGTTTGGACGCACCTAAACTTGCCAGCGCACGAGAGGAGTTTGCCAACTTAGAGCAGTTGGGCATTGCCAGATGCTCCAACAGCCCGTGGGCATCCCCACTACACATGGTGCCTAAAGCCGACGGGTCGTAGCGACCGTGTGGTGATTTCCGGTGCTTGAACAATGCTACAGAACATGATCACTATCCTATTCCACACATCCAGGTCCTGGTGCACGCGGAAGACGTTCCAAAGACAGCGGTAATAACTCCTTTTGGCCTTTTCGAGTTTTTACGCATGCCATTCGGATTAAAAGGCGCGGCACAGACCTTCCAGAGGATGATGGATGTAGTGCTTCACAACTTTTCCTTCGTTTTTATCTACTTAGATGACATTCTGGTAGCCAGTGCGTCCAAGGAGGAGCATATCGCCTATCTCAGGACAGTTTTCCAGAGGTTGGAAGCGCACGGGTTGATAGTAACCGGCACAGGCGCCAAGCTGCTCCATAAGCCCCTAGTGGTCAAGATTTTTTTCAAGAAAATATTCACTTCAGATGTCAGAGATTTCCAAAGCTATAACTTGAAAATGGTAAGAGATAATGGCTTACTGTCAATTAGAAAGATGTAGAATATGATCCAAAGTTTGAGATAGGAGTAAATTTATGCATCTAATTTGCATAATGCCATGGTAGCCATGTTGAATTACATAACTTTTGGTCAAAAATAGACTTTTGAACATATTTACACAAAAAATTGTTTTGCTTTTTGTTACTGTTTCTTGTTCTGGGGTTTTTTGTTATCTTCTCTTCAAAGTATATGAACCAGAACATTAGTAGAATGTCAACAAACAAAGAAATTCGTCAGACTTGCCGGGCGGCTCACTCACTTCATCCTTTTGTGGCATCCTGTCGTTATTTTCTCTTCAGTCAGTCATTTTTTTATCCCCCCCCCCTCACATCCAGAAACTGTTATGATTATTCCACCTCAATTTCGCTTTTATTCCACTGCTATTTATCGTATATGACAACATGGAACCGGCACAATTGTTCTCCCCAGTTATGTGGCGCTGCGGTCGACAGCAGGTGAACATCAGCCAGCTTTGCGCACCCTCTGTTGTAACAAAATGTAAACATTTTCTGGTGATCTGAGCGCTGAGCCCATCTGCGCTCGGGTTACTCAGTATTTTCCCTTTTCTACCATATTATTTCGGGTTTTGTTATTAGAACCTTTCGAGGGCTTTTATTGTGACAGTGTCACGGCCATACTTCCGGCTGTCAAACCCGAGCTGGCATCGTGACAGCTGTTTGTCATTTCGTTAATTACATTCCCCTTTCCTGGTTGGTTTATGCCCTGTATTTAAGGAAGCAGCTGAGGCTCACTCCCCGCTGCGACCTACACATACACACCTTCGTGTTCATGGACTGGAGTTCCTACCCCCCAACTCCAGTCTTCCTTCTGTGTTTTGGATTCATCGTTGCTCGTCTCTTGTAAGTGTTTGTGCTACAGCATAGGTTCCATCCTCACTGCACCTTCTCGTTTGTTGTCAGTGTTTATTATCTTGTGTTCTAGTTTATGTATGTATTTTGCCCCACGTGGCTATTTACTTTATCCTTTTGTCCTTTTGTTAAATAAACAAGCAAACTTACTTCTGGCTCCTGGTGCCTCATTAATGTCCTGCAAGGAGCATTCATGACACATTTTCCTTCATAAGCTAAATAATCTCTTTTTAGAATCATAGTTGGCAAATTTGGGAGCAACTGCTTCTTCAGTCTTCTTCAGTCTTGTGATCAAGTAAGATCGAGATTTGTTTACAAACTCGTCTTCTCTGGCGAGATTTCAGGATGGTTCTATGCCATAATTCCACCAAGGCAAGAGCAGTAAGACGTGTCTGCCACCTTGTGAGTTGGAATCCTTTGTACAACTTAAATCAACTGGGGAGTTTTTGGCCACGTCATATAACATCATATGACAGGTGCAGCACTGCGTCTGTGCCAATGATGGCACGATCTGTCCATGAAATCTTGCCAGATTAAGGGTTAACCTGGCAAAGTGCCAGTTCGGTCTGCCAGTTATTGACTTTTTAGACTTTCCACGCCCACAGACTGTGAATGCACTACAAGAGTTTTTGGGAATGGTTCATTTTTATAATTGTCACCATGGGTTGAGATGCCGTCTCGGCACTCAGCCCATGTTTTCCCTCATCCCTGCTTCCCATTGAGCAGCGTCTCAGCTGGCCCCCAGCTGGCAGCATTATGGACGGCTGGGGCCAATTAGTCTCCATCAGCTGGGGCGCTGCCAATGAGGATAAATAGGAGCAGCCTCGATGACTCGGGGCTGCGACATAAACACATTGCTAAGCTGAAGCCCCTTCGTCTGGTGTCAGCTTATACTCCTCTTGCAGCATTCCTGTGTTTGTATCCCGCTGTGAGTATGTACGTCTTGCTACCCCCACGTCCGGTACGAGCTGCTTACCTCTGCGCTGTGCAACCTGTGAGTGTACGTCTGCATGAGTATCTGTGCTCTCCTCATCCCTTCCCCTTTACCCTGAATAAAATATCACGACTCACTGGCTTGCCCCTGGCTCTGATTGCCCGGCTCCCTAGAGCCGGATATGACAGTATGTCGCAGCCAGAAGAGTTGCCGGCGGCCGTGAGTCGCTGTGGAAATGTACCTTTCTGTCCGGGTGTCAGCGCTGCTAGCATGCCGTTTCCCAGGAGTCACTTCCGGCGCCAGGGCGACGAGCTGAGGTCCATCTCGGAGGCTGTCGACGGGACATTCTTCACCCTGCACGACGCCTCCAACGCGAGACGCTGGCATCCAGGCCGTGCTGAGGAACTCCTGGACTGTCACCCTCACTCTCTGTACCATCTGGAGGACAGTGCCAGGATAGACGCTGCAGGTACACAGCGAGAGAAGCTCCACGGGGTGGATGGAAATCCCGGCAGGGAGTCGAAGTGGGCGACGTCTTTCCCCGCTTCGGAGTCCCGTTCCTGCCGCCATTCCAGTCCGGGAGTTCGCGCCAACCAGAGGACTTCCCCCAACCTGCGCCACGTCACTCGGGATTCCCTTCTAGGAGCCGCAGCTGACAGCAGTTATGTCCGGGGTCGAGTGGCTGTCGCGAGCTCTACTGTGTTTCCTGTCACCACCTTCAGGCATGTGGCGGCGGCAGTGAGATTGATGGTGAGGACTTCAGGGCTACGAAGCTTTCCCGTGCTCGACGCCTTCCTCGTCTCGATCTCCGATCTGGAGCGGCGAATCCTGGGTTTCCCCCTCGCTTCGTCCCCTGGGAGTAGTCGTCATCACATCGCCGAGTCACCTCTGCACGAACCTCGTCCGGATCCAGTTCTGGGTCATCGTCAGGACCGTTCCTCCCACGCAGCTGTCATCCCTTCGCCTCATCAGTGTGGAGATTCTACAGCCTCGTCCCCTGAGCCTCGTTCCCCCGCTGTCATTCCTGGACATTCGGGCTGGCTCACACCGGCTGTTTCCCCCTCCTCCTCGACGCGCTTCCTGACCGCTGTGTGTGCCTGGAATCCCGGCCTGGTGAGCTCTCTGCTGGAGACAACGCGAGCAACCCTCAGACGAATTCCCGGGGGGTCCTCCGTTATCGCCGGGCGGGAAGAGGAAGAAGCAGATTCCACTACAGCAGGCGATACTCAACCTCCAGGGGGCAGGCAAGTCATTGTTTTTTCACACCTGCTTAATGATTTGCTCTGTCACATCCCTGGAGGAGAAGTTCAGGGTTCGCAGCTCCCTGAACTCTCCCCACCTGCTGTAACCTGTGTGCCTAATCCCGCATCCTCTGTGTCTCTCTCCGCCGAGCGGTCCCCGGCTCCGGGTCAACGTGGTGGGATATGGAGAGGGCCTGTGGTTCCGCAGCTACATTGCGGACGGAGGAGGGGGACTGACTGCTGCGTGGAGTCTACGCCGACGACTGAGCATCCCCGGGTCTCCACGGAGGACTGGTTCGGTCCGGCGGGACGAGATTCTTCTGGCTTCACGCCGAGTGGATCGTCGGCGGGGTTACCTGAGCTGGAGGGATCTCAAGCTGCGCTGACCATCGTGCTGGCTGCGGGGCCCGACGCGGCTAGATGGGAGCCTGACAACGACCTCCTGACGACGGATCCTGGATCTTCGCAGTCCTGGACGGCGTCAGAACCCGAGATCAGGCGAGTGCTCTCCTTTCTTTTCTCTCTTTTTATCCCCGAGCACTTCAGCCTATCTCCAGGGGAGACGAGCCGGGTGCAGCCGTCCGCTGCGTCTGAGCTCGTCTCGCCGGGTTCTGGCGCTGCCGGTGATCCTGATCCCGGTTCTGTTTTCTCTTCTGAGCCTTCTTCCAGGGTCACCGGCAAGGAGTTGCTGTTCCTCGTGGTGCTGGAGGGTCCGGGTTCAACGTTGGAGGTCGGTTCTGGTGCAGTATTCAACGTGGGTTCGCCCGAGACCCAGTCGGGGTCCAACGTGGGTTCGCCTGAGGCCCGATCGGGGTCCGACGTGGGTGCTGCCCCAGTATTGTCCAGGTCCGGTGAGGAGGTGGCCGTTTTCCTGCGGCCTGACGCCCGCCGCCCTCGTCATCGGCTCTCCCCTGAGCCTCTTCCACCGGGATCCGCTCTGATCCTTCGCCCGTCTCAACGGTCCTGGTGGTTGAGTGATGCGGGTCGACGATCCGACCCACAGAACTTTCGGTTCGGTGATCTGGTTCCCCCCACTGGTCTGTGTTTCCCTCTGGGCAGCCTGGTTCGGCTGCCGGTGGACTGGATTCCTGGGATCTGGGTCCAGAGTTCGCCGTCCGAACACTTCTCTTTCCCTGATTCGCCAGCTGGACAATGGGCGGGGAGATCTCCGGAGCCATCTCAGCCATTTTTGGACTCTGCCTGCCATTCACCTCGGGTGTCACTTTTTCTTTTGTTATTAAGGTCACTCGGGTGTAATGTTTTGTCCTGTTGGTGGATTCGTTTTTATAGTGCTGTGTTTTCCATCGCTCATGCTCAGCATTTTACTTTTTGTGCCATGTTTTTAGCCTCGTTTTTTGTATTGTAGAGTTATGTTTTGTTTTCCGTAACACCATGCTCTGCAGTTATCCATTTATTCCAGTCACTTTCATTTCTTTGGGTGACTGGGTATTTATATATTCGTGTGTGTGGGTTTTTCTTTGCCTGCACTCAGTATTTCTTTTTTGTCCTGTTGGTTCATTATGGAGTCATGTGCCTTGTTTTCCGTAACACCATGCTCTATAATTGTCATTTGTTCCAGTCACCCTCACTTTTCTTGGTGACTGTGTGTGTGTATGTACTTAAATTAGCACTGTGTATAGGTTCCCCTTTATTTAACCATACTCAGCATTTTTTGCCCTGTACCTTTTTGGTGGTTCTTTTTTCCTTGCTCTGGGTCACGCATGGTTGGTACTCTCTGGGTAGTATGTAACCGGCGTGCTGACCCAGTTCTTCTCCCCATCTGTACCTGGGTTAATTATTCTGTTTTGTCAGTATTGTATTTGGGTTTTTCTTTCCCGCTACCCTACATTGCCCCATTGGTGTTGTCCTTCCCTTGGCTTCTTCCCCTCCGGTCCGCCTCCCTTCCTCCCACCCTAGGTGGGGGGGGGGGGGGTGCTGGGATGTTCCTGGTCGTTCAGGAGCCCGACCTTGAGGGAGGGGCTCTGTCACCATGGGTTGAGATGCCGTCTCGGCACTCAGCCCATGTTTTCCCTCATCCCTGCTTCCCATTGAGCAGCGTCTCAGCTGGCCCCCAGCTGGCAGCATTATGGACGGCTGGGGCCAATTAGTCTTCATCAGCTGGGGCGCTGCCAATGAGGATAAATAGGAGCAGCCTCGATGACTCGGGGCTGCGACATAAACACATTGCTAAGCTGAAGCCCCTTCGTCTGGTGTCAGCTTATACTCCTCTTGCAGCATTCCTGTGTTTGTATCCCGCTGTGAGTATGTACGTCTTGCTACCCCCATGTCCGGTACGAGCTGCTTATCTCTGCGCTGTGCAACCTGTGAGTGTACGTCTGCATGAGTATCTGTGCTCTCCTCATCCCTTCCCCTTTACCCTGAATAAAATATCACGACTCACTGGCTTGCCCCTGGCTCTGATTGCCCGGCTCCCTAGAGCCGGATATGACAATAATCGCTTCCTTCCCCGGGAAGCCCAGCTGATGCAGCCATTGTATGCTGTGCTTAAAAAAAAGAAGCCCGCAGAAGCCTCCCGAGCAAGTCCAGGCTTTAACTAACGCCAAAACAGTGCTTGCGGATGCCATGTTGTTAGCCCACCCGGACCTGTCTGCATGGACAGCGCTCACTACAGACGCATCTGATGTTGCCATAGGGGCCGGAGTGGAGCAGTGTGTCTCAGGTTCGTGGCAGCCACTCACATTCTTCAGCTGCACTTGGCGCGACAACAAACACAAGTACAGCGCGTTCGATAGAGAAATGTTGGCTCTCCACCTGGCGACACGCCATTTCCAGTTCTGGCTGGAGGGGTGCAAGTTCACCGCGTTCGTGGACCATAAGCCACTGACGTACGCAATGGCCAAGGTCCCAGAACCATGGTCGGTCCGGCAGCAACAGCAGTTGGCCACAATTTTGGAGTTTACTACCGACATTCAACATGTCGCCGGTAAGCTCAATCTCATGGCCGATTGGCTGTTGCGTGCATTAATCGCCCCGGTCTACATGGGAATAGATTTCCCAGTCATGGCCACGGAGAGAGCCGGGGATGCGGACATTTGCATGCTCCAGTCTGCACCAATGGGGTTAAGGCTGGAGAGCAGGTTGGTGTAAGAAGAGTGCCTTCCCTTGCTCTGTGACGTCTCTGAGCTCTTGGCACTGTCGCATTTTTGAGTCAGTCCACTCCCTTTCACATCCGGGAGTGCGCGCTTCGGTGAAACTAGTGGAGGCAAAATTCATCAGGCTGTGCTTGCACAAAGACGTAAAGGAGTGGGCTGCAGCTTGCGTCTCGTGCCAGCGGGCCAAAGTGCACAAGCACACCAGAACTCCCCTTGAGCCATTCCAAATCCCAGCTAGAAGGTTCAACCAGGTCCCCGTGGATTTGGTGGAACCCCTCCCGCCGTCGCAAGATTTCACACACCTTTTGACAGTCATGGACTGCACCATGTGCTGGCCTGAAGTGGTCCTGCTGGCTTCTACCACGTCCGTGGAAGTGGCACGTGCTTTTTTGTCACCTTGGGTTGCACGTTTCAGATCTCCATAGGACATCACGTCTGACAGAGGTCCACAATTCATTTCAGAGCTCTGGTCCGTGATGGCTCAGAGCCTGGGGATCAAAATTCACCTCACTACCGTGTACAACCCCCAGGCTAACGGGTTATGCAAGTGTTTTCATAGGTCGCTTAACCCTTTGAGAGTGTGAATTTGTGTGCCCCTAGTAGCAGAGTGCGGCACTGCGCCTGTTGCCTCACTCTCACATGATCGCCTGCATTGGGGATTTGTACTATTTGTACTGATTTGCCAGTTTCAAAAGGTGGCAGACATCCGTTGGAGTACTCAGTGGATGACACGTAATACACCAAAGAAGAAGAACTCATTTCCTTTTACTGTTTTTAGCATTTTGGCCCAGAAAGCTAATATGTCTGCAATTGGTCACCGTCACTTTTATCGGTTTTATACGCGGAAAATAGCCACAGGATACAAGCAAAATTTATGTGGGATAATCATAAGACTTTGTAGATGTGGTACAGACTTTAGATGACCGACAGAACGCAAAATATGGACCATGATGGGTGAAAATGCAGCAACCATGCCAGTCAGCCAGCCAGCCAGCCCCCCTTTGACAAAAGTAAGTGAGAATTTTCTGGGGCTTTTTTGTGTTTTTTTAATATTGTACTGATTTGTACAACTGGTGCAGACCGGGACATATCATTGTTAAACAACGTCACTGCAGCAAAGACATTGAGTTGCTAGCTGTTAGCATGCGGCCTACATATCTCCCGAGAGAACACTCACACGTGATCTGCATTGTTGTTTATGCAAATCCGACGGCGAACGCTGGGACAGCGCGTGACGTCATCCATTCAGTAACCAGCAGGCTGCAGACAGAACACCCAGATGCTCTTCTCCTCATCTCAGGCGATTTCAACCATGTTTCACTGTCTCCAATTCTACCCACGTTTACCCAGTATGTCACATGCCACACTAGAGACAATAAAACACTGGACTTATTCTACGCAAACACTAAGGAGGCGTACACCTCATCACAACTCCCCCAACTCGGGAGATCGGATCACAACTTGGTTCATCTCCGGCCGGTGTACAAACCCCTAGTGCACAGACAACCTCCGGCCATGCGCACAGTGATGTTATGGTCTAAGGAGGCAATGGACACTCTAAAGGGCTGTTTTGAAGCCACCGCCTGGAAGCAGCTCTATGATCCACATGGTGAGGACATCGATGGCCTCATTCACACCTTCACGGGCTACCTCAGCTTCTGTGCGGACAAATCCGTTCCCACCAAGACCATACGGTGTTGCTCAAACAACAAACCCTGGATCAACCCTGAGATTAAAACACTTCTGAGAGAGAAGAAGAGGATCTTCAGGTCGGGAACAGGGAGATGCTGAAGTCCGTACAGAGGGAGCTGAGGAGAAAGATCAGAGAAGGCAAGGACAGCTTCAGGAGGAAGATGGAGGACAAGCTGCAACAGAGCGACATCAGCGGGGTCTGGAGAAACCTCAAAACCATCTCTGGGCTCCAGAATACCTCCCCCCAGGCCACGGGGGGCAGGGAGTGGGCAAACAATCTGAATTTGTTTTTCAATAGGTTTGACCAACCGCCCTCCCCCCTGACTGCACAACAACCACTGCTGCCTGTAAAGACATCAAGTCCAGCTGCCCACTCCCCACTCCACCAACACCCCCCCACTCCCAACACACAGCCCCCCATCCTGACCCTGACCAGGACCCAGGTGAGGACGGAGCTGAGGAAGATCAAGGCGAGGAAGGCGTCGGGACCGGACGGCATCAGCGCAAAGCTCCTCAAGTCCTGTGCAGACCAGCTGTGTGGGATTGTGACGTACATCTTCAACCTGAGCCTGAAGCTGGGGAGGGTACCACAGCTGTAGAAAACATCTTGTGTGGTACCTGTACCAAAAACTTCCCACCCCAAAGACCTGAACAGCTACAGACCGGTGGCCTTGACGTCCCACTTGATGAAGACCCTGGAGAGACTGCTCCTTGCTCACCTCCGCCCCCTGGTGGAACCAGCGATGGATCCACTCCAGTTCGCCTACCAGCATGGCATTGGACTGGTGGACGCGGTGATCTTCCTCCTTCACCGTTCTCTGTCCCACCTGGAGAAGCCCGGGAATATGGTGAGGATCATGTTCTTTGACTTCTCCAGTGCTTTCAACACCATCCAACCGATGATCCTGAAGGACAAGCTGCTGCGCGCAGGGGTGGACCAGCACCTGTCATCATGGATCCTGGACTACCTCACGAACCGGCCTCAGTTTGTGAGAACCCGGGACTGTGTTTCCGACACGATCATCAGTAGCACGGGGGCCCCCCAGGGAACGGTGTTGGCTCCCTTCCTGTTCACTCTTTATACTGCGGACTTCTCACACAACACAACACACTGCCATCTACAGAAGTTCTCTGGTGACTCTGTGATCGTTGGCCTCATCTCCAATGGAGATGAAGCTGAGTACAGAGGGCTTATCCAGGACTTCGTGGACTGGTGCCATCGGAACTGCCTCCAGATCAACGCGAGGAAAACTAAGGAGCTGGTGGTGGACTGCCGCTGGCAAGGACAACCCCTCACAGCACCAGTAAATATACAGGGAACAGACATTGAGATGGTGACATCCTACAAGTACCTGGGTGTTCATCTGAACAATAAACTAGACTGGTCACACAATACTGACGCACTCTACAAGAAGGGACAGCGCAGATTGTTCCTACTGAGGAGACTCAGGTCTTTTGGTGTACAAGGGGCGCTGCTGAAGACATTCTATGACACGGTGGTGGCATCAGCCATCACTTTTGGAGTGGTCTGCTGGGGCAGTGGCATTACTGCAGCCGATAGGAAGAGACTGAACAAACTGATCAAGAAAGCTAGCTCTGTCCTGGGGCAGCGCCTTGATCCGGTGGAGGAGATAGGAGAGAGAAGGACGGTGGCTAAACTGTCATCTCTGCTGGAGTCCGAGTTCCACCCTATGCAGGACATACTGAATGCACTGAGGAGCTCATTTAGCAGCAGACTACATCATCCCAGGTGCACAACCGAGAGGTTTCGCAGGTCCTTCCTACCAACGGCTGTCAGACTGTACAACCTAAGCAGGGCTGCTCGCAGAGATAGCAAAAAGACGTAACAAACTAATAGTTTTTTGAATGCAAAAGATGCAATAGACTTACACAATGGTCCCCTCCGGCATACAACTAGGAAAATACCGGTCGCTATGAAGGGTGAGAATATGTATGGGCACATAATCATACCATGTAGGATAACTAAGTAGACGGTTGTGCTGTTTCATCCCATCTTGCTACAATGCTCCGCACTGGGTGCGTTTATGTTTATGTTTATGTTTATATTTATATACAGTGATCCCTCACTTATCGCGGTTAATGGGATCCAGAACCGACCGCGAAAAGTGAAAAACCGCGAAGTAGCGTCACCCCCCCCATTTTTTACATACATTTTTTTTGCGTATATATAATATCAATAAGAGTATATTAACCCTATAAATGCATATGTTATCATTAGAACATTAAAGAATAGTTTGAAACATGTAAATAAAATATTAATAATATAAATAATATACATAAAATAATGTATAAATAATATAAATAATACGTATGTTCATTCTCTCAGTCTCTCTCTCGACGGGAAGGCGTAGAGGCAGCAGGAGGAGGCGTAAAGGCAGCAGCGACGTCTCGGCCAATCAGCTTGCGAGATTCCCAAGCCGAGCCAACACGAGAACAAAATCTCTTGGGAGGGGGGGGGGGGTGCTGGCCAGCGAATCAGAGAGGTGGATTTTGAGTTGTGCCGGCTCTCCGTGTAGTCTCCCTGCCTTCTGCTAGCGCCCGGGCAACTTTTTTCTCAATTTTGAATTTTTGATGAATATTTTTGAAAAATCCGCGATGCACTGAGGGCGTGAAAGGTGAGTGGCGAAGTAGCGAGGGATCACTGTATCTATATATTCATTCCATCTAGCTACAATGCTCCGCACTGTGTGTTTATATATCTACATATTATTCCATCTAGCTACATTGCTCCGCAGTGTGTTTATATATTTACATATTTTTTCCACCTAGCTGCAATGCTCCGTACTGTGTGTTTATATATCTACATATTATTCCATCTAGCTACATTGCTCCACACTGTGTGTTTATATATTTACATATTTATTCCATCTAGCTGCAATGCTCCGTACTGTGTGTTTATATACTCATATATTTATCCCATCCAGCTACAATGCTCTACACTGTGTGTCTGTGTGTATATATATATATATATATATATATATATATATATATATATATATTTATAGTAATATGTACATATGTATATTAGCTGCTCTTGCTTGCTTGCTTTTTTTTTCTTGCCTTCTGATTGTTGCTCTGAGTGTTGCTATCCCTGTGCTGTTGCAATCCTGGAATTTCCCCGTTGTGGGACTAATAAAGGCTTATCTTATCTTATCTTATCTTATTTCTTGTTCATATACTTTGAAGATAAGATGATGAGGTACCTCTGTACAAAAAACGGTGTCAAAAGACTGAACCATTCTTTATGTAAATACGTCCAAAGTCCAGTTTTGACTGAGTTATGGAATTTAAAGAGGTGCCGTGACATTATGCAAATTAGATGCGTAAATGTATTCCTATCGGAAACTTTGGATCATATTTTACATCTTTCTAATTGACAGTAAGTCATTATCTCTTATCACTTTCAAGTTATAGCCTTGGAAATCTGAACTATTTTATTGACAAAAAATACTTCCCACTCTTGACCTCTAGGGGTTATGTCGCAATTCGGCGACAAACACCCTCCGCCCATGCAACTTTTACTCAGCAGCTGCGAGCATACCGGGCCTGGCCCACCATTGTTTTCCCCCACAATTGTCCCAAAAAGCTTGTAGAATGCCAGTTTTGTTTTTGTCAATCACAATGAGCACCACACCCCCCCGCACCCACCGTACGACGGACCGTTCAGGGTGTTGGAACCTGGGGCGAAACATTTTGTGTTAGACTTGGGGGGACATAGGGAGACCGTCTGCATCGACAGGCTGAAGCCCGCTTTTGTGTTGGCAGACAAGCAGGTAGTGTTGGCCCAAGCTCCCCAGGGCGGACGCCCACCGTTGGTGGCTCAGCAGGTTGGTGATTCCACAGTAGAGACCGGCACTCGCGAAGTTGATGTGTCCCCCCCCTTCCTTTTCCCTCCACAGACTGACATGCCCTCCTGTACACCGCGCCAGAAGGGCAGTTCGACTGGATCGATGACCCCCCGCTACAGCTCCTGTGGGCGCCACCTCAAGCCCAAAGGACGGGGGGGTTAAGGCCCATTCTGGGTGTGCGGGGGGGGGGGGGGTTGTGTGGGGGCACAGTGTTGGACTTCTCCACCCAGGGAACAATGGACCAAAAGAGGAGGTGTCACTAGGGGGTTCAGATGGGACAGTAAGGACTATGTGCCCCCCCGGGGAGAGGAATAAATGCCGGGCCGCTGGAGAAGGGGGTGAGAGCAGTGCCGGTGTTATGTTAATGTGCCACACAGGTTTGTTCTAAACATAATATGTTATGGTCAGAAGTTCCGGGCCTCAGTGCATGGAAATAAAGATATAAAAGAGGGATGCACAGAGGCCCGGGTTGAGCTTTTGCTATACTGTAATGTTGGAGGAAAAATGCAGCCTTGTGTCGTTCACCTCGTTGCCTCACCTATTCCTTTCCCCACAATGTATTTTAAAACTGACCTGTATACCAGTGTTGCAGCAATTCTTACCATCTTCTTGCCTTCAAAACATGCCTCACATGCGTTCATAATGCAAGCATCTAACCTTTATACTGTATAAAGGTAGCCATCCCTTGTGTTGAATATAACCTAACCTTTAAGAGCCATTGCAGCATTAGCTTTCTTCCACTCCAAGTGTTGCTTCCACTCACTATGGCATTTTCAGGGAATAACAACGCTAATAATATGCAGTTATAGCTCTTCTAAATGTTTATCTGTGACCGAATGTTTGTCTCAGTTTTATTTGGTGGTTTCAGTTTCTTTTTTCTTTTTGTGTGTGCATTTGTCAACAGTTCTACGATCAAAGCATGCTTTCTTTGAATGTGTCACATTAAAATGAGCTGTGACTGCCAGTGGGGAAAATGTTCCTGTCCCCATGAGCTGCTTCCTGCATTGAGATTTCTGAGGTACTTTTCAGATATTTTTAAGGATATAAAGATTATTTCACTATTGTACATGTAATAACTTTTCTACGTCTCCCTTTTACATAATAAATTGATAACTGAATTTGAAGGCATCAAATGAAGAACCATCTCACTTCTGATGTGCAAGCAGATACCAACCTTGTTGCCATGTCACTGAGGAGTGGGGCATGTTTTTCAAGCTGCTGGGGCAGAGTACTGTGGTGTGATTAGAATTTTTATTGGACTGGCACATCTGTACAGTGTAAGAGCAAAGTTACACATGCAAAAATACACTTACAGCGTGGAAAATAAGTATTAAACACATCAACATTTTTCTTATTAAACATATTTCTGATGGAGCCATTGACCTGAGATTTTCACCAGATATCAGTAACAACCCAAGTAATCCATATATGCAAAGAAATCAAGGCAATTGTGTTCAAAAAACACATTATATTTAATAAAGTGGAATGACACAAAGAATAAGTATTGAGAACATGAAGAAAAAGAGGTGCAAAAAAACATAGAAAGCAAAGAAACCAGCTGAAATCCATCAGAATTTAGGAAGCCATCCCATCCCCCATCAATGCAAATTAATTTCAGCTGGTTACGTACTGACTGATAGATTTTAAAAGTGTCTGTGAATAAAGGCCACCACTCAAGACTTAACCATCTGCACGATGATGGACCACGGCCACATTAGCATTCTGAGCTAAAAGAAGGGAATAAAGGTAAAGGAAATGAGGAGTTCTTCTTCTTTGGTCTATTACATGTCATCCATTGAGTCCTCCAACCCATGTGTGCCACCTTCTGAAAGTGGCAGATCAGTACAAATCAGTACAAATCCTCAGTGGAGCCAGGGACGTCAGAGTGAGATGATAGGCGCAGTGCCGCACTCTGCCACTAGGGGCATGCGAAATCTCACACTCAAAGGGTTAAAATCCCTGACTGATTGCCTTTCAAAAGGTCTGAAAATATCAAATTTTCACACCACAAAGAACTCATGATGGGTAAAAGCAAAAAGCTCTCTCTTGACCGTTGCAACCTTATAGTTGCAAAGCATAATGATGGCATTGGTTATACACCGTGTTCCAAATTATTGTGCAAATGATATTTGTCTGATTTTCCTAAATAGTGGATGCAGATGAGAGTCAGTATAATTTTCATGTCATCAATTGTTAGAGCATAATTGAAATTTTATTGAACAAACCTCCAAATTATAACTATTTTTTTTTTTGCAAAAATAAAAAAAAACTCAAAAATGCACTGTTCCAAATTATTATGCACAACAGAGTTTCAAAACATTTTATTGGTTGTAAAGAACTGAAAATGGTCATTTGCTAAATTTGCAGCATTAGGAGGCCATATTTACGGAAATCAAAAGCTATTTCAATCTAAAACATCTTAACAGGCCAAGTTACATGTTAACATAGGACCCCTTCTTTGATATAACCTTGGCAATTCTGGCATCCATTTAACCTGTGAGTTTTTGGACAGTTTTTGCTTGAATTTCTTTACAAGATGTCAGAATAGCCTCCCACAGCTGCTGTTTTGATGAGAACTGCCTCCCACCCTCATAGATCTTTTGCTTGAGGATGCGCCAAAGGTTCTCAATAGGGTTGAGGTCATGGGAGGATGGGGGGGGGACACGCCATGAGTTTCTCTCCTTTTTTGCCCATACCAGCCAATGACACAGAGGTATTCTTTGCAGCATGAGGTGGTGCATTGTCATACATTAAGATATTTTTTCTACAGGAGGCACAGTTCTTCTTTTTATACCATGGAAGAAAGTGGTCAGTCAGAAACTATATATACTTTGCAGAGGTCATTTTTACATCTTCAGAGACCCTAAAGGGACCTATCATCACTCTCCCCATGATTCCAGCTCAAAACATGACTCTGCCACCTCCTTGCTGACATCACAGCCTTGTTGGGACATGGTGGCCATCCAGCAACCATCCATTACTCCATCCATCTGGACCATCCAGGGTTGCACGGCAATCAACAGTAAGCAAGACTGTTTGAAAATTAGTCGATGTATTTCTCGGCCCACTACAACCATTTCTGCGTGTGAGCATTGGTTAGGGGTGGCCGAATAGTAGGTTTATGCACAACTGCAAGCCTCTGGAGGATCCTATACCTTGAGGTTTGTGGGACTCTAGAGGCACCAGCAACTTCAAATACCTGTTTGCTACATTGTAATTTCATTTTAGCAGCTGCTCTCTTAATCCAATGAATTTGTCTTGCAGAAACCTTCCTCATTATGCTTTTATCTGCACGAACCTGTCATGATCAGGTGAGCAAGCGCTCCCCCTCCCTTCCTGTGAGAATTTCCCCTGCTCGGCAGGTAATCAAAACACCCGTGTGAGTGGATGCACCTGCTGTCTCTTCGTCGCCAGCGCTTAAAAGGACCAGTTTGTGAACGCTCAAGCGTTGGCTTGTTGGGTATACTGCCATAATAAGCAAGCAAGTAAGTGATTGTTCATTTTCTAGGAACCCTACTGTAATCCCTGTTACACCTCCTCCTCCTCCTCCTCCTCCTCCTCTTCCCCAGGTTGCTGCCATCTTTGCAGTGCATCTCGGGGGCTAGTTGTGCGCTCACCTGCTCCATCATCTTCGTCATCCCTCCAGGCTGCTTCACTCCACCCGGTCAGACACTTCACCCAGCTCCACGCCTTCCCCACTTCCTGCCAGCTCCATCCCACTGTTTCGTCTCTTCCTGCTGGGTTGCTCTGTCGGGTTCTCTGCTCGCACCCCGTAAGTTGTTCTTGGTATTCCCATTTCAGTCTCCCTTCTCTCACTAACCAGCTCTCGTCTTCCTATTACAGGCTGGGTTCTCCTCTGGTGAGTAGCGTCTTTTCCTAACTTCGTGTTCTTTTTGATTAATAAAATTGTGTTTAAAAGTAGCTTCTGTGTCATGTGCGTTTGCTGGTGTAAGATCCCTGCTCATGAGCTGATCATTCTCTCTATCATGACAGAACCCATCTGTGCTCTCAATCAGCCACAAATTTCTTCACTGTACGATGATCACGCTTAAGTTTTTGTGAAATATCTAGTGTTTTCATACCTTGTCCAAGGTACTGCACTATTTGACACCTTTTGGCAGCAAAGAAATACCTTTTCTTTCCCATATTGCTTGAAACCTGTGACATGTTTAATAATGTGTCATAACCCGAGTGTCAGTTCTGGCCACACTCGGGTCTCATATCTTTTTTTCCCTGGCTTTGGCAGCTGAGGATTCCTTCCAGCTCCTCGGGCTCTTATTGTGAAGGCGCCCGGGGAAGCTCCCTGCTGTCAAAGTCAGCTGCTGCTCCGCTGTCATTAGGAGCAGCTGTGCCGCGTTGGGGTCATTAGCCGCCAGAGATATAAGCGGGTGCTAAATGTTCTCCAACGCGGCAGTCTCTGTTATGTTCTCCTGTTATGTCCACCTGTCACGATCATCTGCTATGATCATCTGTTATATTCAGCTACGTTCTGATGGTGCTCCTATATGCTCAGGTATGTTCCTGTTTGCCTAGCTCATCATTGTTAACGTTGTCGTCTCGTAAGGTACGTTTCCTTGAGACTTCACCCTTACTGTTGTCCGTCTGGCGCATCGGGTGTTCCCCGGCTCAGACTTCACCCAGCCACTGTATGTGTTCTGTGTGTGTTCATCCTTCTCTGCAATAAAATATCACTGCAAACTCACTGGTGACTGAGGCGTCTTGTGATGGTCCGTGAGGGCCATCGTGACAGTAGACTGCCGCCAAACGCCCGGAGAGGAGGCGTTGTTTTGAGACGCCATTCACCGTGCAGTTTGCAGTAGTGGACCGTTTGTTCCTACCTGTCTGAGTGTCTGCAGCGGGGAGTATGTCGTCATCCGGGGGCCGTTGTCGGCGCCTTGGCAGGCAGCAAGCGGAGGTTCTGAAGGAGGTAGACTACACCATCTTCACCGCTACGCTGTTGGACGCTCCCAGCGACATTCGTAGATACCTGGACCTAGCCGAGGAGATTCTGGATTCTCTTCCCCGCTTCACTAATCATCCAGAGGTAAGCGTGAGGAGAGATGACATCGCCACCCAGCGTGAGCTACTCCGAGGGCTGGAGGGAAATCCTGGCAGGAAGCTGAAGCGGAGGAGACGTCGCCCCTCGCTTCGGGATCCCGCTCCTGCCTCCGTTCCGGCCCGGGAGTTCGCTCCATCCGGAGGTCTTTTCCCATCGGGCATGTCGTCACTCGGGATTCCCCCAGAGAAGCTGCAGCTGACAGCAGACAAGATCTGGGACCGGGTGGCTGCTGCTTGCTCCGCTAGGAATCCTCCAGCGTGTATGAAGCATGTGGTGGCGGCGGTCAGACTGGTGGAGAGGAATCCAGCGCTACGTGAGTTTCCTGAGTTCGCGGACTTGCTTGCCGCTGTTTCTGCTCAGGAACGGCGATTTCCGGACCTCACCTTCGCCTCACCCCCTACAAGGAACCATCGTCACTCCGGCTTCCAACCTCGGCTAGAGCCCCGTCTGGATGCTGTTCCGGGTCGCCGCAAGGGCTCAACCCCCCACACAGCTGTCACTCCTGCGCCTCGTCAGAGGGGAATCCCCGCAGCCTCGTCTTCTCCCGGGCTCTCGCCTGCTGTCCCGTCAGCGCTCCATGCCCGACTGACCTCGGCTGTCGCCCCCTCCTCCTCGTCGCCTATCCTGGCTGCTGTGTGTCACGAGAGCGCCGTTTCGGTGAGCCTCATCCCGGATCTGCCTCGAGTGGCCTCGTCTCGTCTTCCCAGAGGGCCCTCTGTCGCCATCCAGCGGGGAAAGGAAGGAACGACGTCCCCCACAGCGGGAACCATCTTACCCTTAGGGGAAAGGCAAGTGCATGATAATTTCTCTCCTTTTGACATTGTTTTGCCTTGTCTGACTCCTGGGGGTGGAGTTCGGGGTATGCAGCCCCCCGAGCTCCCTCCACCCGCTGTGGATGAAAGTGTTAACCCTGCTTCCTCTGTGTCTCCCTCCGCTGAGCGGTCCTCGACGTCAGGCCAACGTCGCTGGATGAGGAGGGGGCCTGCGGTTCTGGAAAGCCTGGTTCTGGTTCCGCAGCCACGCCATGGGCGGAGGAGGAGAGCGGACTGCAGCGTGGAGCCATCGCCGATGAAGAAGCGTCCCCGGGGTTCCACGGAGGAGCGGTCCGGTCCAGCAGGGCGAGATTCTCCTGCCACCACGCCGTGCGGGCCACCGGCGTGGACATCGGTGCCGGAGGACTCTCTAGCTGCACGCACCATCATGCCAGCTGCGGAGCCCGACGCAGCTGAGTGGGAGCCTGAGGATGACCTCCTGACTTCTGAGCCCGGATCATCGCAGTCCTGGACGGCGTCAGAACCCGAGCTCAGGCAAGTGCTCTGTTTTATCTTCCTTCTTCACCTTTTAGAGCACTTTTGCCTGTCTCAAGGGGAGATGAGCCGGGTGCAGCCGGCCGCTGCGTCCAAGCTTATCTCGCCGGGTTCTGGCACTACCGGTGATCCTGATCCCGGGTTTTCTCTCTTGTGTGAGTCTTCTCCCAGAGTCGCCGGCGAGGGGCTGTTCTCGCCTGCTGCGCCAGAGGTTCCGGTTTTGGGGTTGGAGGTCGAGTCTGGTGCCACGCCGACCGGGTCCACCGGGAGTGCTGTTCCGGTCCAGTTGGGGTCCACCGGGAGTGCTCCGGAGGCCCAATCGGGGTCCACCGTGGGTTTGGTTCCGGAGGCCCAATCGGGGTCCACCGTGGGTTTGGTTCCGGAGGCCCAATCGGGGTCCACCGTGGGTGCTGCACCAGCAGGTCCTAGATTCGGTGAGGGAGCTGCGGCTCCCCGGCCACCGGATGCTGGACAGGCTCGTTTCCTTCGTCACCCTCATCTCCACCGTCATCCTCCTCGTCTCCCTGAGGAGCGCTACCCATCTCCACCTGGGGCTGTTGGGGTCCCGAATGCTCCGCCCGGTTCCCCCTCGTCTCTCCCCTTTTCGGCGGGACCGCCGGCTGCTTCTTCCCAGCGGTTCTGGTGGGCTGGTGTTGCGGGGCGGCCGCCTGAAGGACTGTCTCGTCAGTTTGGTTCTCCGGGCCGGCCCCCCGACCTATTTGTCTTCCTGTGTGGCGACCTGCTCCGGCTGCCTGAAACTCTCTTCTCCCAAGCATGGGACTGGGGTAGGCCGCCCGAACTGTCCTCTTTTCCCCTCCTTGTTCTGTGGTCTCTTGTTGCCGGACGACTCCCCGAACCTTTTGCCCCCATCCCTCCGGGTCTGGACTGCACCCTTCCCGGGTTCCTGATCTCGTCTGTGGGACTGTTGGGGTGTGTGTGTGTGTGTGTGGGGGGGGATTGTTTTGTGTTTTTGTGGCTCACCAGGTTGTTTCTGAGTTTGGTGGGGGGGTTTTTTTCTTCCACCTTATGTCACTCTATTTGCCAAAAGGTATATTGCCTATTTTGAACTTATTGTGGTTGCCCACATTTTTGAGGATTATGGGGTTTTTTTTCTCCCCCTACCTTTATAGCCTTGTTAGTTGTTTGTCTCTCTTCCTCCTGCCAGCGCCCCATCCACCCACCCTAGGGGGGTGGGGGGGGCTTGGGTGTTACTCAAGCCGCTCAGAGCTCGGCCTTGAGGGGGAGGTACTGTCATAACCCGAGTGTCGGTTCTGGCCACACTCGGGTCTCATATCTTTTTTTCCCTGGCTTTGGCAGCTGAGGATTCCTTCCAGCTCCTCGGGCTCTTATTGTGAAGGCGCCCGGGGAAGCTCCCTGCTGTCAAAGTCAGCTGCTGCTCCGCTGTCATTAGGAGCAGCTGTGCCGCGTTGGGGTCATTAGCCGCCAGAGATATAAGCGGGTGCTAAATGTTCTCCAACACGGCAGTCTCTGTTATGTTCTCCTGTTATGTCCACCTGTCACGATCATCTGCTATGATCATCTGTTATATTCAGCTACGTTCTGATGGTGCTCCTATATGCTCAGGTATGTTCCTGTTTGCCTAGCTCATCATTGTTAACGTTGTCGTCTCGTAAGGTACGTTTCCTTGAGACTTCACCCTTACTGTTGTCCGTCTGGCGCATCGGGTGTTCCCCGGCTCAGACTTCACCCAGCCACTGTATGTGTTCTGTGTGTGTTCATCCTTCTCTGCAATAAAATATCACTGCAAACTCACTGGTGACTGAGGCGTCTTGTGATGGTCCGTGAGGGCCATCGTGACATAATGTAGATTAGAACATCCTTCCAAAGTAGTTTTCCTTTAACTGGGCTCACCTAGCGAACTAATTATGACAGGTGTCTGAGATTGATATTAGTGACCCAAAGAACCCTGAGACACAATAGTATCTATGAGTTTAATTTAAAAACAAATAATTGAATGTTTATTCCACTAAAATCCTATTTGCATAATAATTTGGAATGCAGTGTGGGTGCATTTCTAAACTGCAGAATGTTCCAGGGAGCACTGTTGGAGCCATCATTCAGAAGTGGAAGGAACATCATTTTACCATAAACCAGCCATGACCAGGAGCTCCTCACAAGATTTCTGACAGAACAGTCAAAAGAATTATCAGATTTATCCAAGAGCAAAACACCACTCATGGAGCGCTCCAGAAAGACCTGGAATTAGCAGGTACTGCCACCGGAGTGGTGGCTCAGTTGGTACAGCATCCACCCCACACCCGGGAGGCAGGGGTTCAAATCCCAGCCGGGTCATGCCGAAGACCATATAAAAGTGGAACTTCCTGCCATCCAGCTTGGTGCTCAGCAATATTGGAATGGAGGAGGGAACTCTGTGGCGGCACCTTGCATGGCAGCGGCCCTCTGATTCTACACTTGGGGTGTGTGTGATTTACACTGTAGATAGGTAAAACACAATCTCGTTCTGCTGTACATGATTGGTTGTACAGTTGAATGACAATAAGGGTGATTTAATTTTTTTTTTTTTTTTTTTTTTTTTTTAATGCTGTTTCAAAGAAAACAATAAATAATGCACTCAGCTGACATGGCCTCAATGCCGTTCACCTCACAAGACTCCACTGCTGAAGAAAATGCATTTTGACGCTTGTTTAAAGTTTGCTGCACAGCATTTGGGCAAGCTAGTAAAATGCTAGGACAATATAGTCTGATCAGATGAGATCAAAATTGAACTTTTTGGATGCCACAACACAGCATCTTTGAAGAAAAAATGACTGCACATTCCATCATGGTGTGGGGGTGTTTTTCAGCACATAGTTCATGCAGACTTCATATAATTGAAGGAAGATGAATGGACAAATGTACAGAGACAACCTTTATAAGAACCTGTTGCTATCTGCCAAGATGCTGAAGAGGAAATGAGGGTGCATTTCACCAAGACAATGATCCCAAACACACAGCCAAGGAAACTCTCAACTGGCTCCAGAGAAGGAAAATAAAGCTGTTAGAGTGGCCCAGTCAGTCATCTGACCAGAATCCAATTGAAAATCTATGGAACAAACTGAAGATCAGAGTTCACAGAAGACACCCACGGAACCTTAAAGATTTGACAGTTTGTGTGGAAGAATGGGTTAAAATCACTCCTGAGCAATGCCTGTGCCTAGTTTCTCCATACAGGAGGCATCTGGAAGATGTTATTACCAACAAAGGATTTTCTACTAAATACTAAATGAATTTCACCAAGCGTGTTCAATACTTATTCCCTGTGTGATTCCACTTTATTAAATATAACTTGTTTTGTGAGCACAGTTGCCTTGGTTTCTTTGTATGTATTGATTACTTTGGGATGTTACTGATATCTGGTGAAAATCTCACATCAATGGCTCCATCAGAAATATGATTAATGAGAAAAATGTTGGTGTGTTCAATACTTATTTTCCCCGCTGTATATCTATAGCACATACATGTTCTCATTCAGGGGCATCAGATGTTGTCTTTTTGGAAGATGCTGGCTGAGGTTGTCCTTTGGTGTGGGGGCTTTCACACAATGGACATGCCAATGTTGGGTACTGAGAAATACGCCACATTCCAAATTATTATGCAAATAGGATTTTAGTGTCATAAACATTCAACTTTTTGCTTTTCAGTTAAACTCATGGATAGTATTGTGTCTCAGGGCTCTTTGGATCACTCATATCAATTTCAGACACCTATCATAATTAGTTTGCCAGGTGAACCCAATTTAAAAAAAAATACTTCAGAAGGATGTTCCACACAAATTCATTGTATTAAGAGAGCAGCTGCTAAAATAATAATGCATCAGATTTATATAGCGCTTTATCATAGACACTCAAAGATGCTTTACAAATAAATACATTATTCATTCACTCCAGACAGACTGTAGCCACAGCTGCCCTGGGGCAGGCTGACGGAAACGTGGCTGCCAATCTGCGCCAATGGCCTCTCCAACCACCACCGAACATTTTTTTTTTTTTTTGTTACTTATTTGGACCCGTAGGTAGATTTGGTTTGCAGTCTGGTGACAAGCCACAGGCTGCCGGTCGCTGCGTGCGCGAGCGCCCTAAACCTACATGTTTTTGGTATGCGGGAGGAAACCGGAGAAATCCCGGAGTAAACCCGCGCAACACGGGGAGAACATGCAAACTCCACACAGCTCACTGTTGGTCGGGGGCTGGGATCGAACCCACGATCTCATGATCCCCGCGATCCCCCGGCCGAGGGTAAAACTGTGCTGCCGCAGTGCTAAACCACTGCGCCACCGTGCAGCCATTTATACATCCATTTATACACATTCATACCCAGTGTTATGGACACTGGAGGCAAGGTGGGTTAAGTGTCTTGCCCAGGGACACAACGGCAGGATATCTGGGGACAGCAGGATTCAAACCACCAACCATCCAATTATTGAACAACCTGCTCTGCCTTCTGAGCCACTGCTACCACAAAATGCCATTACAAAGTAGCAAACAGGTATTTGAAGCTGCTGGTGCCTCTGGAGTCCCACGAACCTCAAGGTGTAGGATCCTCCAGAGGCTTACAGTTGTGCATAAACCTACTATTCGGCCACCCCTAACCAATGCTCACAAGCAGAAATGGTTGCAGTGGGCACAGAAATACATGAAGACCAATTGTCAAACAGTCTTGTTTACTGATGAGCCACAGTCACGCACCATCCTTAAATAGGTCCTTCCGGACAAGAATTCCCAGCAGGAGTTCACTGATTGGCTCCTGCTGATTCAATCAATCAGCTCAAGTGCAAACCATAATTAATCCAAAACAACAGAAATGCACTCACACAAACATCAAAAAGAAACACACAAAACCAATATACATTGTATTAATAATAACATTCTCTCTAAACAGCCCAAAAGCTGTAACAAACCAAAAAAAAAAAAAAAATAACACACACACACAACCCTAAACTACTCTACCCTGACATTTCTCCCCCCAGCTTTTTATAGTCGTCCCCGACTATTAATTTCCGTCACCATATCTAACCGGCTTTTTACCCAAATTGCTACGCTGGGAATGTCTCAGGGGTACCTGTTCCTGTGGTGACACCGAAGCAGATGGATCTCATGCCTGCACCACAGCTTGCAGCCATTTTGCTTCCACGGTTGGACTTGGAGCTAAACTTGGCCCTGCAAGAGGAAAAGAAACAGGCAGAAATAGGCGCGCCTCAATGCTTTCAGGCTCAGCTGGTGGAACTAACACATCCTTCGGTGAGTCACTGGGTCTGATGGGACATGGTCTGAGATTGTTCCTGTGGATAGTCCTTTCTAGCCCACTCTGACCCTCTGGTTGGATCTTCTACACGGGCGTATCTTAATTATTGCTTTGAGTGTTGCTATCCCTGTGCTGTTGAAATCCTGGAATTTCCCCATTGTGGGACTAATAAAGGCTTATCTTATCTTATCTTATGTGGACCCAACTGAGACACTACTACAAAAGGGGAGGGTTGCCATCGGGGGGCAAGCTTATTCTGATCCCGGTGTTGGAAATTCCTCAGCAACACCCTCTCTCCTGGTACCAGCGGAACATCCTTGGCATGACAACCATACCTCTGCTTGTTTTTATGTTGCTGCTGCTGTGTTTGGGCCAAGACTTGTTTGTAGGCCCCATTCAAAATCCTGTGGTGGTGATGGGCTGCCTCTTCCATGGCATACCACTCAGACCGCGAGCGGACTCCCAGGGCAAACTCCTCTGGTAGCCCTACATGCCGTCCCCTCTCCAGGTTAGTCTCAGACCTGCCAACCTGCCGCTCCATACTACCAGATGCCCCTCCCATCAGGCCAGGTCCATATGGAAACTGGTGGTCCTTCCACCACCCTCTCTTTGCAGGCTGAAATCTCCTCCGGGGATTGTTTAGGCAATCGCACCACCTCCATTTTCCCATCCACAAATTCTTCCTGAGCCACATTGCCACCAACAGCAAAGGCTCATTCCAGTCGTCCCAGGGCTGGAGAAGACACCATCCCTTTAGCAACCACGACACCAGGGTGGGATCCCTGAGACAACGACGCCCAACAGCTAGACATGACATTCATTCCCAGAATCCCCCCATCAAAAGCTAAACAGGAATCCTTTACAATAACTACTCCTTTATCCAGTACCTTAACTCCTGCAACTTCAAAATCAAGCAGCACGTAACCCACAAAGGGAATATTCTGACTGTTTGCTGCTTTAAGAGTCAGCCACTCCAGCTCTCCACCATCCACTACAGGTACATGGTTTAGCCACTTCTGGAAACACGATTCAGAAAATAATGTCACTTGTGACCCCGTGTCTATAACGCAGGGAACTTGGATACCAGCCACCTTCACTTCCACTCCTGGGCAGGAGCCAACCATCTTCTCCTTCAAAGTCCCAATTGCAGCCTCCTCCGTCACCTGCCCAATGATGGGTGGCCCAGGTCCTTAAGGACCTGGGCCTGTTGATTTCTATCAGGACAGAACCTCCGAATGTGGCCTGATTTATTACAGCCTCTACAAATAGGACGACCTCACTCATCCCACCGGAAAACTGGCCTACAGTGGGAGGTAAAAATAGATTTCCCTTTAGAAGAGGTGCCCCCTGGTGGACTACTGTGGCACATGCTGGGCAGTAGCTCCTTTATTTCCTCCACCACAGTACGGCTAAGTATGGAAATTTGTTCCTGCACCTCACGACGTATTTCCGCCTTGAACCTTTCTTTCCAATCATCAGTTTCTGGCCCGCATGCAGTCTGTGCAGGTGCATTTATCCTTGATGCCCGTACTTCCTCTTGGCCCAGATGTTCTCCGTCCAACGCTCTAGCTTCATTACAGGCCTCAACGAAAGTCATTCGTGGCTCACGTCTCACCAGCCGCTGCAACTCCTGTCAGACAGCACCAGCCCTCAGACCCAATATTAGCTGATCAAGAGCTGTGTTTTCATCCAGTGCTGAGCCATCAGGTTCCTGCTCACGCCACCTACCAAACAGCTCTTGTAGGCGCAGGATAAAGGACCCCACACTTTCTCCATCCCCCTGCCTACACTTGAAAAATTGTACGGTACCCGTAATCCAGCTAAAGGGGTTTGTGCACCATACAGCCTTTTTAAGTGGGACAAAATTTCTCCAATATTTCTTCTTAGGCTGGGATCTAACAGCCGAATTTCCCTCCTAGCATCATCTTCCAAAGCCCCAATAACAAAATCAGCTTTCTGCTCATCACTCAGTCCCTGAGCTCTCAACAGCGCTTCGATCTGCCACAACCATTCTGCAAACTTAATCAGCTAATCTCCCCAGAAAACTTTGGGACCCACGGTACCCCCATAAACCATGGCATAGCAGCCATTTTGATTACAGCCTGATTATTCACAGCTGAGGTCCAGGGTTCATCATGCTCTTCCATGTTTGTGTTGTGTGTAAAGAGCATTCTGCCGACAACGCCAAATAAATGTCACAGTTTGAAAGTGCAAATCACTGTGAGCACTATGATTAAAATATGCGATTCTTGGGCCACAACAACACAAACACTCAGGAAGGCAACAAAGCAATTATACACTTTTAGACAATTCTTAAAATAGATATAGACTACAACAATCCCCAATAAGAACCATAAATTCACAATGTGCACAATTTAAGAAGATAACCCCACAATAAATACTATAAATACCATAAAATTCATACAAGAAAACAATGCAATTAAACTACAAGTAAAAGTCACTCCCTACGTTTCATGAGAGAACCTTCAGCACGTCCACTGTGGAGCAGTGACGCATTCACTGGCTGTCCGACCATGAACACACGCTGTCGTCCTCCTTGACCCGGAAGAAGGCACGATTTGTCCGGGCTCGTCCAAGACCCTCTTGTACGCCTCAAAGGTGAAGAACTCTGGACCCGGGGAGAGGAGGCAAACTGGAAGAGAGAAGAGGAGCGGCTCCTACGAATCCGTTGTCCAGGAAAACCTGCAACACACAGCGCAGCACAAACTCAACCTCCCGTGAACACACCGGGGCTAATAATCATCCATACACACAGACATTGAGCACATTCCTTCCACTTAGCTATGCATATGCCTTTCCACCAATACAACGGCATCTCCGTCGTCTGAACCCTCACGGAGTCTTCGATCCCATGCTGCGGCTGTCAATCACCGCACCTGTTCTTCCTCCGTCCTTTCTCCGCTCCTCCGCTCCTGCACTTGTTTCTTCCGGGCTCCTCTTTAATTCACCTCATATCCTCAGGTCCTCCGTCAACACGTCCTCCTGTCCACATGTCCTTCTGACCTCTTATCCTTTACCTCGTCAGCGTCAATAATGACAACGTTCCATCGATCTGTTCTCTGCAAACTGCAATCTCCAATCTGCAACTCTGCAAACATCTCATTCTCTGTTGCCACAGTCATGCACCATCCTTAAATAGGTCCTTCCGGACAAGAACTCCCAGCAGGAGCTCACTGATTGGCTCCTGCTGATTCAATCAATCAGCTCAGGTGCAAACCATAATTAATCCAAAACAACAGAAATACACTCACACAAACATCAAAATATACAAAGAAACACACAAAACCAATATGCATTGTATTAATAATAACATTCTCTCTAAACAGCCCAAAGCTGTAACAAACCAAAACAACATAACACACACACACAACCCTAAACTACTCTACCCTGATATAACCATGACAAATGGCTTCCATCTCATCACGGAAGTTCAGAATCAGAGACCTATCACAAACCTTGGAAGAAAGAAGAAACTCCTACTCTCAGTAGGGAACATATCAAAGTTTTCAAACACCTCCTAGCGAAGATTCAAAGCAACAAAGAAAATAGAGCTGCTGACATCCTAGCTATATCAGCTATGCCAACTCAGAACAAACATTCCAAATGAAGAAAAGGCAAGAAGAAAATCCCTCCTACAAATGGAGAAGAACCAAAGAACTCAACGCAATCCAGTGCTGTTATTGCAGCCCAACCACAGGTCACAGACCACTCCTCTAACAACATTTTACAACTCTGTGTCAAACCACCGGTTCCACAATTTCTGTGCGATTTAAACAAGAGGGGGGTGGCACGGAAATTCTACCTTCCACTGACCTTTGAAGACATGATGTGTCAGGACGCTGTTTTAGACACTGCTGCTGACATCACTCTCATGTCACACAACTTTTTTGACAAACTACGTGTAGCCACTAACCACGCTCACAAAGATTTAAAACTGGAACCTTGTTCATTAGCCGTGCAACCATATGCGCTCACTAAAACAATCCTGTTGGGCATATCACTGGTAAAAATCTCCATTGGACCCATGACCTTGACACATCCGGTCTATGTGTCCAAACTTGACTCCATTCCATTGCTCGTTGGCAAAGACCTACTGAACCATTTTGAGCCACTGATTGTTTTTAAGAATCTCAAACTATGGGCTCAAACACAACGCCCTCACCTATTTGACCTACCAAGGACAACTGAATCACAGTGCTTTGTTGTGAACACTTGGACACCCCAAGTCTCACACAACTAGCACTGTTGGAACAACTGCAACCGATTGAAAGCGACCGCAAAGACCAAGGTGAGGACTGTCCTCAAGAAGTCAAAAGTCACCTTCAAACACAAGGTCAAGCCAAAGAAGCACATGACCTTTGAAACTCACTGTCCAAGCAGAAAGCTCCACATGGCTCCTTTGATACCTTTGACTCAACGTTGGTGTCACCGTTTGAATCCCACCCACCCGCCCCTGAGACCTGAGAGGTCACAATAGCCACACCAACTAGGCTCTCTAGACCCTCCGCAACCTCAAGTTTATGCGGCAATGGACCCAACTTTTGCAAACGCTAGGTGCACATTTACTCAAGCTTGTGATTAAATGATCCATAAAACCGTCAAACACCGATCGGATACAACTGTGCACAAGCTCCCCACGTCTAATACCTTTAACATACCGAAATTGAAACCACTTCCTGCGACACAACTTTCTATGCAGCTACATAATGGCAACCATATTTCTGCTTCCAACGAACCATCATCGCCACAGCTCAAAGTTCCTCGAAACCAGAGGGGAGTGATGACTACCATCGCCTATAATATTCTAGCTGCAGAACACAAAAATGTCAAAACGACATACAATGCTCCCAAGCCCACATTCCCAAAACATTTGGACCAATTCGCCAAACGACACAAAGCGTACAATGACCAAAGACTCTTCCATGACAAACCTCAAAGGGGGGACAAGGTCTTCAACCCCACATTTGTACCGCAAACACCACAAATCAATCTAGAGGAAAGGAAAATCACTCCTAAATTCCTGCCCGAGTGGATGAATCCTCATATTGTCAGCAACAACATTCCCTCTAAAGGTGAAAAACATCTAAGGTTTAGAGTTAAATCTCTAAAAAAAATTCCATCCATCCATCTTCTACCGCTTTTCCGGAGGTCCGGGTCGCGGAGGCAGCAGTTCAAGCAGAGAAGCCCAGACTTCCCTCTCCCCAGCCACCTGCTCCAGCTCTTCAGAGGGAATACCAAGGCGTTCCCAGACCAGCTGGGAGACATAGTCTCTCCACCGAGTCCTGGGTCTGCCCCGGGGTCTCCTCCCAGTGGGACGTGCCTGAAACACCTCAAGTGGGAGGCGTCCAGGAGGCATCCTAATCAGATGCCCATACCACCTCAACTGACTCCTTTCAATGTGGAGGAGCAACGGTTCTACTCTGAGCCTCTCCCGGATGACTGAGCTCCTCACCCTATCTCTGAGGGTGAGTCCAGCAATCCTACGGAGAAAGCTCATTTCAGCCGCGTGTATCCGCGATCTCGTTCTTTCGGTCATTACCCAAAGCTCGTGACCATAGGTGAGAGTAGGAACGTAGATTGACTGGTAAATCGACAGCTTTGCCTTAGAATTCAGCTCCCTCTTCACCACAACAGACCGGTACAACGTCCGCATCACTGCAGATGCTGCTCCAATCCGTCTGTCGATCTCTCGCTCCATTTTCCCCTCACTCGTGAACAAGACCCCACTATACTTAAACTCCTCCACTTGGGGCAGGAGCCTGTCCCCAACCAGGAGAGGACAATCCACCTTTTTCTGGCTGAGGACCATGGACTCGGACTTGGAGGTGCTGAATCTCATCCCAGCCGCTTCACACTCAGCAGCAAACCGTCCCAGCAAGAGCTGTAGGTCATTGCTGGATGAAGCCAACAGAACAACATCATCTGCAAGCAACAGAGGTGAGATCCTGTGGTCACCAAGCATGACACCCTCCATTCCCTGGCTGCGCCTAGAAATCCTGTCGATAAAAATTATGAACAGGATCGGTGACAAAGGGCAGCCCTGGCGGAGTCCAACTCTCACTGGGAATGACTCCGACCGAGTGTTGGCAATACGAACCAAATTCTCACAACGGTGGTACAGAGACTGAATAGCTCGTAACAACAAGCCCGATACCCCATACTCCCGAAGCACCCCCCACAAAAATCCACGAGGGACGCGGTCAAATGCCTTCTCCAAGTCCACAAAACACATGTAAACTGGTTGGGCAAACTCCCACGAACACTCAAGAATTCTCGAGAGGGTAAAGAGCTGGTCCGATGTGCCACGGACAGGACGAAAACCACATTGCTCCTCCTGGATCCGAGGTTCGACCAACGGCCGGACTCTCCTCTCCCGTACCTTGGCATAGACCTTCGCAGGGAGGCTGAGGAGTGTGATCCCTCTAAAGTTGGAGCACACCCTCCGGTCCCCTTTTTTGAAAAGAGGAACCACCACCCTGGTTTGCCATGCCAAAGGCACTGCCCCCAACCTCCACGCAATGTTGCAGAGGCGTGTCAACCATGACAACCCAACAACATCCAGGGCCTTGAGGTACTCAGGGCGAATCTCATCCACCCCCGAGGCCCGGCCACCAAGGAGATTTTTAACCACCTTGGCGACCTCAGCCCCTGTGATAGGTGAGTCATCCCCCTCGTCCCCAAACCCTGCTTCCTCTGTGGAAGGCGTATCAGTGGGATTGAGGAGATCCTCGAAGTATTCCTTCCACCGCCCAACGATATCCCCAGTCAAAGTCAACAGTGTCCCATCCGCACCATACACAGTGTGGACGGGGAGCTGCTTTCCCCTCCTGAGCCACCGGACAGTTTGCCAGAATCTCTTCAAGGCCGACTGAAAGTCTTGTTCCATGGCCTCACCGAACTCCTCCCATACCCGGGTTTTTGCTTCAGCAACCACCCGAGCTGCACTCCGCTTGGCCTGCCGGTACACCTCAGCTGCTTCGGGAGTCCCACAAGCCAACCAAGCTTGATAGGACTCCTTCTTCAGCTTAATGGCCCCCCTCACCACTGGTGTCCACCACTTGGTTCGGGGGTTGCCACCACGAGATGCACTGACCACCTTGCAGCCGCAGCTCTGGGCCACCGCTTCAAAAACAGAGATGAACACGGCCCATTCAGACTCCATGTCTCCAGACTCCCTCGGAATGTGGTTGAAGTTCTTCCGGAGGTGGGAGTTGAAGACCTCCCGGACAGGGGCCTCAGCCAGATGCTCCCAGCACACCCTCACTATACGTTTGGGTGTACCAGGTCTGAATGGCTTCCTCCCCTGCCATCGGATCCAACTCACCACCAGGTGGTGATCAGTTGACAGCTCTGCACCTCTCTTTACTCGGATGTCCAAGACATACGGTTGCAGGTCTGATGATACGATAACAAAATCGATCATCGACCTGCAACCTAGGGTGTCCTGGTGCCAGGTGCACATATGGACACCCTTATGCTTGAACATGGTTTTCGTTATGGACAGACTGTGGTTAGCACAGAAGTCCAATAACTGAACACCACTCAGGTTCAGATCGGGCAGGCCATTCCTCCAAATCACCCCCCTCCAGGTTTCACTGTCGTTGCCCACGTGCGCATTGAAGTCCCCCAGTAGGACAATGGAGTCTCCAAGAGGAGCACCCTCCAGCACCCCAGTCACAGACTCCAAAAAGGGTGGGTACTCTGAAACATCATTTGGTGCATAGGCACAAATGATGGTCAGGACCCGTTTCCCAACCCGAAGGCGCAGGGAAGCAACCCTTTCATCCACCAGGGAAAACTCCAATATAGAGGCAGCAAGGTGGGGCGATACAAGAATACCCACCCCTGTTCGTCGCCTCTCGCCCGGGGAAACTCCAGAAAAGGCCAAGCTCCATTCCCTCTCCAGGAGACTGGTTCCGGAACCGGAGCTGTGTGTTGAGGTGAGGCCGACTATATCTAGCCAGTATCTCTCAACCTCGTACACCAGCTCAGGCTCCTTCCCCACCAGAGAGGTGACGTTCCACGTACCAAAAGCCAGTTTAGAAAGCTTGGGATCAGTCCGCCAAGGTCTCCGCCTTTGACCGCCACCTAATCCACATAGCATCGGACCCCCATGATCCCTCCTGCAGGTGGTGAGCCCACTGGAGGGCGGACCCATGTAACTCCTTTGGGCTGAGCCCGGCCAGGTCCCATGGGTGGAAACCCGGCCACCAGACGCTAGCCTTCGAGCCCCTCCCCCAGGCCTGGCTCCAGGGTGGGGCCCCGATAACCCCATACACTGAATCCTTGATATACAATTTATCATGAGAGTCTGTTGGATCGTTCTTAGTCTGGCCCTTCACCCAGGACCAGTTTGTCTTGGGAGACCCTATCAGAGGCAAATTGCCCCGGACAACATAGCTCCTGGGATCACTGGGGCATGCAAACCCCCCCCACCACGATAAGGTAACGATCCATGAGGGGGTAACGATCCATGAGGGGGTAAAAAAAAATTGGCAAATGAAAATTAGTCTCAGAGGTGGAACAATTTTTTTTCATCAGGTGTCAAAAGAAAAACCAACAAGAAGGTTGGAATTAAAATCATTCACTTTTATCTGTTTGCCAGGATGATGGCCCTCCTGTTTTTCAGTTTAGCCATCTACCTAACAATCACACCTACTGTTAGCCAGTCAGAACTGGACACAGTCCAAACAAAAAGTTAACAATCCTTAGGTGGATTCTCAATAACAGCCTCATCGTTAGGGCCTCTTGTTAGCCTTAGCACGCCTAGTGTTAATTCGGTCAACACTGCTAAACCAAAACGCCAGGTAATCGAATCACAAACTGCTACCAAAATCTTGTAAGACACTGTGTTGGATTTGAATGCTTGCTCCGAAGCTTCAGTCAAACTCAACAAAGGTCTTCAACTTCCTGCTCTTTGTGTTAAAAGTTGACTATGCTCACACACAGCTGGTGTCTATGTTGCTCCCAGAGGTAGCTAGAAACATTAGCTTTTCAGTTAACACTTTAGCAATGAACCTGCTTTCACATCATCTTATCCTTTTAGCAGTAGTTCCAAATTTACTTCTCGTTGCTATTCAAAGAACAATGATGACATCTCATGTTCACTCAGTTTTTCCAAATAAAAGCCTCAAACACCCTATGATTCGGACATCTGTAGAACCATGGTTTAGTCCAGCTAAACCAATTCAATTTGAACCTCCTTGAGTTACTTCAGTACTGCTTAGTCTAAACCTCTACCTCAAACATGAGCAATATTTTTTGTAATTTTGCTTTTGATCTGGACTCCTAAGATTTTTGAGTACATGCATGCATATATACAAATATGGATATATTCTTTACACTCTATTTTAATTTTTGTACACATTTAAACTATTTTTGAAATTTTTAATAGATATTTTTTACAGCAAACCCAAAACATTTATCTCAAGTATGTCGAAACAACATACTTTTAATTTTTACTTTTGTAACCAGAATTTTTAAGTCTTTACAGGCATATACAGGATTTTAGTATATCTTAGACAATTTTACCATGTTTATATTTGGTTATATCCAAATTATTTGTTTGAAAATTTCTAGAAGTTTTTCAGAAAACCAAATTTAAGGATCTACACTTAGGAATAGATACAGTTTAAAAGCCTAAGACTTATGGACACCAGAACCATTAGTTCAGCAGTTGGATCAAGAATCACCAAATTGGAATCTGATGCCTAGTATTGCTATCAACACTGACCAAAACTCACTGTCGACACCAAAGGAGGGAGCTGTAGTGTCATCTTGGTTTGGCTCATCAATAAAATAGACTTTGCATCTTAAAGACATTGTTTCACCCAGGAAAAGGCCAGTCAAGAATTGCATTTTCATCCCAGGACCACAGCTGAACCAACATTCCTTTGTTAAGCAAACCTAAGGAATGCTTTCAGTGGATTAGCTCACATCATAAATAAAACATGGACAAAGAACAGGCATCCCATAAACTTTAAAGGCATTTCCTAGGGCCTAGGATTGGCCACAGCTCGACACTACCTCAGGACAACTCTAAGGACACTATTTGGCGAAGATCACTGCCTCTGTGGGACTCTGATATTCTGTGGACAATCAATGATGGGTTTGAAAGAATATATTAATCCTTGATTTTAAATATGTGCATGTTAAAATCTTTAAATGAATGATTATTCTTGCATGTTAATTTAAAAACACTAGTTATGAAGTTGCATGAATCACTGAAGTAGGTTAGATTTTATACATAAACGTATAGATGAATTTTCAGTATTAAGATGTGTGTATCAGGTTGCAAAAACGTCCCTCAGGTCATGTGACTGGTCACTGTCAGTCTCTGCTTAGCAACAGCTCTCTCAATATTATTGGTTGTTACAGACAAAAGACTGTTTATTGGACTAAAGTCCATAAAACCCGCCCACGAAGGAAGACTATTGGCTTGGGCTTCTGTCAATCCCTGGAAGCCCACAAAAGTTTTCCGCAGTTAAAAAGAGGGGAGACGCCCTCCTTCTGAACACTTCTGAGCACTTCAGCACTTCCCTTCAGAGTATCACAGAGTTCAGTTTTACAGGGAACATGGAATATTGTGTTTGTGTCAGCTTCTGTGTATTTTAATGTCTTTCTTCAAATGTCTAAGAATTAATTTTTTTTTTTCCTTAGCTCAAATCTTGATTTGGAGTTAAAAACTCTTGTTCCCTAGGCATTCTCTATTTTTCTACTTTAAACTTTCTTTAAATCCACCTTGTGTTTTTCAAGGACTGACCATCTTCATACTGGAAACTATTTTCAACTCCACAAAGTCAGAAAAATGTCTTTTAATTTTGCAATTGGGATCAGATTTTGTAATTATTCTTGAATTCCCTTAGAAGAAGCTGCTGATCCATGAAAGCCTCGATGCAGCTCACCATCACGCACCACTGAAGAAACTAACATCGCCATTACGCTTCACCTAAGCTCCAACTACTATCACAGTCAACATTTCATCTTGTGACTGTAGACCTTGGAAGCTGCTGTACCTTGTCTGAATATCTGCTGGCAAGATATTCTTGTTTTGGTGCCATGTTCAAATATCTCTTCAGAAGGAGCCTCAACAACTGGACCACCACGCAAGGAATCACCTCAGCTGTATTCTTCGTTCATCTGCTGAATAAAACGTCTGAGATTTGAGAATAATTCAGCATCTGATCAGATACAAAATTAAAAAGGAAATAATATATTCTTTTCTTATTAAAATTCCATTTTTACTTTCCTAAGAGTAATCCAGGATTTTCCATATAATTAATTTAATTTTCTCAATAAATTTGCGTTCAGTTTTTTATAATCATTCAACTTCAAACTGATCTAAATTCAGCTTACATCTTCACCCTGGTTCTGCAAATGTTATCATATCGTTACTCTATCCTCAGATACAAATTAAATGTGATGGTTAATGTTGGTCATTTAACCTGCTTGCAAATCATTTCAATGTCCTTTAATCATCATTTCATTTAAATAAATCTGTAAAAATGAGAGAAGTTGTTGGGAATTTATTCCATTCTGAGTCTGGCTTTGAAGCCCCAGTTTCGAATTCACTAATATTTTGAGACTGATTACTAATTATTTTATTGAGTGATTAAACAGGTATAAAGTGAAATTAATTAATAAATTGTTCACCGAGAAAGAGGTGAGCTGGTGCCCCCAAACGAGTGCTTACTATCAACTTTTTCTGTGTTTGGGGACCCGGAGTAAATCTCAGGTCCCGATACACTAATACAAATTAAATAATCTTTATACCTTATCATGATTATAAATCACATATCGCTACACCCCTTTAAAAAAGAAAAAGTCTAATCAGAGATTTCTAACTCCTTTGTTCAACACAGAAACTCGTATCTTAAAAAAGAAGACTCGTCAATTAGAAAAAAAAATATGACACTCCATTAATTAGATGAAATCTATTTAGCTTGGAGAAATCAACTTCTAATTTATATATATATATATATATATATATATATATATATATCTTAGGAAAGAAAGAACAAATTATTTTTCTGCATTAATAGAAAAGAACAAGAATAATCCCAGGCTTCTTTTCAACACTGTAGCCAGGCTTACAAAGAGTCAGGACTCTGTCAAATCTAGCATTCCCTTAGAGATTACTAGTCAGGACTTTATGAACTTCTTCAATAATAAACTTTTATCTATCAGAGATAAAAAATCAGTCAGATTCTTTCCACAGTTAACTTAAATACAGTAACTACTACAACTCCTTCAACTGATATCTGTTTTGAAGAGTTTACTCCAAATGACCTTTTCAAGTTAGATAAAATAATTTCCTCATCCAAGCCTTAAACTTGTCTGCTATATGCTATTCCTACCAGGTTATTTAAAGAAGTCTTCCCATTTATTAGTAGCTCTATTCTTCAAATAATCAATTCTTCATTAACATTAGGCCATGTATCGCAGGCCTTTACTTAAAAAGCCAACACTGGATCTAGGAGTTTTAGCTAACTATAGACCAATCTCTAATCTGCCTTTCATTTCAAAAATCTTAGAAAGAGTTGTTGCTGCACAATTATTTGACCACTTGCAGGGAAATGGTTTATTTGAAGAGTTTCAATCTGGGTTTAGAGTCCATCATAATACTGAAATAGCTTTAGTGAAGGTCACTAATGACCTTGTTATTGAATCTGATAATGGACTTGTTTCTGTACTTGGGTTTTTGGACCTTAGTGTAGCTTTTGATACTATTGATCATAATATTTTACTTGATTGACTAGAACACCTTGTTGGACTGAATGGAACTTCGTTACAGTGGTTTAAATCTTATTTATCTGACAGGTTCCAGTTTGTTCATGTCAGTAATGCGTTTTCTTCCAACTCAATGCTCTGTGACAGAGTTCCACAGGGATCTGTGCTGGGCCCTATTCTTTTTAGTTTATATATGCTTCCGCTAGGCAACATTATTAGAAAGCACTGCATACATTTTTTATTGTTATGTAGATGACACACCATTGTACTTGTCTATGAAGCCAGATGATGGTAATCAATTAGCCAAATTAGAGGCTTGTCTTAAGGAAACCAAAGCTTGGATGACTTATAATTTCTTGCTATTAAATTCAGATAAGACTGAAGTCATTCTAGTTGGTCCAAAAAACAATGAGAAATACCTTTCCAAATAAAACTCTGAGCTTGGATGTGGTTACTCTTTCAGTTAAGTTGTGCGAGGAACCTTGGAGTTATTTTTGAGCAACATCTGTTCTTTAATTCACATATTAACCTCTTGCACTCCGGGATACTGCGGGCGGTCACGTCTCTGCGTCCTAGGGCGCATGAGGGCGCCCTAGGAGTGCGCACTGAAAAAAAAAAAGCTACATTTCCGTTCTTCCACTACAGACACAGCCGCGAACAGAAAGCCAAAGGAGTGCTTTGATTGGTTTAGATGTGATTGACCTCTCATTCGACTAATAAGAGCCTTGAATTGGGTTTCTGAAACCTTGAAGAGCCAATGACTGAAAACCTAGCAAGAAGGACCTGCCTACCAACGGCTGCAAATACAGAGAGCCAATTGAAGCACAGAAGTTTAAAAGCGTGCGTCCCTTGTGTAAAATCTGTTTTGTGTAAGCCACTGGGTGACACACACACGTTTTCCAGTCTTTTTTTCTTACTACTGTTCTTATTTGTTTTGAAAAATCATTCGCCAAAACCGCAATCATGGAAGCGCAAAACTGCAATGATGGAATCATGGTTTGACCGGGTCGCGTGACCAGAACCACGAGTCCGTAACAAGTGGACCAGCGTCATATTCGTCTTACAATGAGGAAGAGAAGTTCGCCAGCGACACTGCTGTTGTGGACAGGTAAGTGTTATAAGCTAAATTTTTCTTTATCCCTGAAAATTGTAATCAAAATGACTTTTGACCGATCGGTAAATTACAACTGTGCGTCATCGCAACATGAAGACCGCGGCACACGGGTCCAGTCCGTGCGCCACTTCCAGACCGTGAACACCCCCCCCCCGCTACTCTTCTGTAGCGGATTGCAGATATTATTGCAGATATTTTAGTACAACTGTGCGTCGTAGACCGTGGCGCACCGTCCCCACTGTCCGTCATGTAGCGATGGGCGATGTCCATCCTCTGTAGTGGGGTGGGTGGGAGTTGTTATCTTCTGCATTACAGATATTTTAGTATAATTTTTAGTGCACTGTAGGTTATTTTTTCTTGTAAAAAAAAGCCACACATTTTTTACGTGGCATGCTTCTTTGTGTGTGGGGGCTTGTTTGTTCATTCATGAATGAATAAACAACCCCCCCCCACACACACACACAACACACAGCCCTTCAGCTTTCATTAGAGCCCAAGATCAAGCTTCTATATTGAATCATTCAAAAGTTACAGACGTTTTTCCAACCTGTGCCATTTGGCACAATTTGGCACAGTTCAAAAACGCCTGGGAACAACCTAAGAAAAAAGCTGTGTAATATATTCATTTTTTGTGGCATTGTTACAAAATTTTGACCTCAGCTGGATAACACTTGGTTCTCCATTTCTGTTGCATTTTCCAGCCAGGATCTGACAGCTGTGTGTTATTTGCAAGCATTTGTATCCAAAAAAACACCCAGGCGAAATTTATTTTCTTCAAGTTCAGTATGTTTAGATGACTGTTACTCAGTGACAGGAGCATTTAGAGAGATTATGACTGTTTTGCCAAAAAATTCAAAGTGTTTTCTTTTAAATGAGACCAACCCCATGAAGATGTTGCAAAGGGTTGAAGAACAGCTTTTGATTTACTTTTGGTACGTTATTTTTTGGCATTTTTAGGGAAATTGACCAGAGTGCAAGGGGTTAAAGTTGTTTCTAAGACTGCCTTCTATTATTTGTGTAATATTGCCAAGATTAGGAGCATCTTGTCTCAGAGTGATGCTGAGAAACTAATCCATGCTTGTGTTTGTTCTAGATTAGATTATTGTAACTCTTTATTATCAGGCTGTCCTAAAACATATTTAAAAATCTTCAGCTGATCCAAAATGCTGCAGAAAGAGATTTAACAGGTACTAGAAAGAGAGATCACATCCCTACGGTTCTGGCCTCCCTTCATTGGGTTCCCATAGAATGTAGAATTAAGTTTAAAATCCTTCTCACTTTCAGAGCTCTAAATAATCAGGTCCCGTTTTATTTAAAGGATCTAATACTACCCTATCGTCCTAACAGAGCAGTACGCTCCAAAAATGCAGGATTATTTGTAATACCTAGAATCTCCAAAAGTACAATGGAAGTCAGAGCTTTCAGTTATCAAGCTCCTCTCCTTTGGAACCTGCTGCCAATCTGGATTCGGGAGTCAGACTCGATCTCTTTTTTTAAGAGTAGGGTTAAAAACTTCCTTTTTTATATAGCCTATAGTTAGGGTCATGTTCTTTTTTGTGGTGATACTTCATGGTGCAAGCGCCCGGCGCGGTGAAGCCACAGCCTGGAACCTCACAGTGGAATGCTGATTCACTGCTGTGGGAGTCCAGGTGTTTGTGCAGGTCAACAAGGTTCTTGCATCTGTGTTCACAAAAGTGCTTTGGGTGTTTGACTTATGTGAGTGAGTTGGCTCAGCCACTTTCTTGAACTAGCAGGAAAAATGTCATTTATTAGTGCTACATTTTTGCCAAAAAAGATAGCACTGTCTCTGTTTTTGAGGTAGCAATTATGAAAGGTCAAACAGGTGGACCGCATCCACTGCTTTGTCCAGTCTGAAGAACAGTGAAAATATTTAGTGCTACATTTGTGCTTGTTTGTGCTAATAAAAAATCCATTTGTGCTCTGCTTTTTTTAAGACTAACATTTACAATAAAGGTCATCTGTGGTCACTGCTCTAGTTTGCCCATTTCAAGCAAAACCAGTAACATCCACAAACTTTTTTTTTTTTGATAATGGCATAAAGATGCTTTAAATGTTTCCCAATGTTTCTTTTAATGGTGCCTATCAGCAAAAATGAAGAATTAACCACTGACATGGTTTTGGTTTTAAGCACAACTTGGTAATATTATTAATATCTCACTCACTCACTCACTGTTTATATATTTTTGATTTGATTTTGGCATTTTTACCTTGTAAATAATAGTTCAGAATAGTAAACAGCAGTTCTACTAGTGACTGTGAGATTTTTGGAGTGTTTTTATTTTTATTTGCTCCAAGAACGGAAGAGAAAGGAGCAGTGAGTTTGTGTATATTTGCTCCTGATTTCGGTGTTTTTACCATGTAAATAGTAGTTTAGCCCTGGGCTCTGACTCTGTAACATTTCTAACATTTTCACACGATTTCAGACCTTCTGTGCTTAAACGGGTCATTTTTCTTTTTTTTTTTTTCTGGTGATTTTGTGCCATTTTCATGTAATTTTTTTGTTAGTTTGCAGCCCTTTGCATAAGCAGTATGATCTGTGTTTTTCCGCTTTTCTTCTGGTGCACTCCTGGTGCACAATTTGGGTTTCTCGTTTCTCGTCCTTTCATTCCTTCACAATATATACATATATATTGTAACGCCTCTGTGGAATCTACTGGATATTTTAGACAGTTTCTATGTTTTTCCTCCGTTCTTCAGTTTGAATATCTTCATTTGTAAAGGACATTTCAAGGAAAGACAGCTGTGTTTTATATTAAACTATTTTCCTTCTTGCAGTATTCTTAACTTCAGTGTTACGTGTGTTTTAAAGTATCTCGTTTGCAATAACTCGCTGCCATCCGTTTCAAAGTGAAATGCCGGTTCCGCGTTGTTGAAGCCATGCAGGGTTTAAATGATACCAACAGCCAGTTAAACCTTTGGATTATTTTAGTGACAATGAGCCTTTTGTGGTATACTGACTTGGCCGTTTTATACAAAGCTGGACTTTTCAGCACTTGAGACTTTTAACTGGAACAGCAACCGCTTAAAGACGAAGCCAAAGCAAAATTTTTAACATTTTTGTATGGAGTCTGGTCCGTTCCATGAGTGGTGCTTGAGGTGTTTGAGTGCGGGTGATCTCGCAGGCAGAACTTCATTGAGAATTCCAGAGATTTTTGTTCTTGGGTGCTCCCAGTTGTATTCAGATTGATTGTTTTTGGTTCGAGTCTTGAATGGGTTGGTTGCGAATGCTCTGCTTGTTTGAAATGGGATCTTAATGTGATCAAGTGAGGTTGTATGTTGAACGGCATGTTGCATGTTGTAGTGTGGTTGGAGATGTACTTTGGGTCAGTTAACATTGTTCTTGGAATGATATTTTAAAAAGTCGGGACGGTCAGGGGGTGGCTGTGGGGACTGGAAGAGAGGTGAGGAGAGAAAAAAAAAATAGGCTGAATTTAGAACAGTGTGTCATGGGTATGGGTGTCCCCTGAGGTTTGTGTTTCCTGAAATTGTGACTTAGATTGACCATTGTTGTTCAGTGGGTGACTCCGTGGGACACTCATGGCTGCTCTGTTCATTCACAGACCAGAAAATTCACGCTGTTATCGTGTTAAATCAAAAGGAATTTTGGTTCTTTTGCATGTTCTTTTGTTTTTAAAATTGTGTTTACAGGTCTGAAGAGTTGTTAGTTCCTGCCCAGCAGCTCAGTTGGGGGTGGGATGGGTGGAGGGGATCAGTGCTGCTGTTAAAGTCACGTCACCCTTTAACCCTTTGGATTCCTTCACCCTGTGAAGTTTGTCCCAGCTGTTCCCACTGATGTCATGGGGGGTAATCTGTTGGGTGTCATGTGTTTACTCCTCCTGGGTTAACTGCATTATTTGTGCTGCTGTGGATCACCTATTCCTCTTCTTCTTCTCCTTTTCCCTGCCAATTTGTGCAGATCTGCAGGATTGAACACCACCAATCACCACCGTTTAGTTCCTCCTAATGGCTGTCATTTAAAAATGGCAAACACATGCCAATTTATCACATCCTTTTTCATGTAAATTGGAAATATTCTGTTGTAAATGTGAGGATTTTTCTCATAAATTTGCAGGATTTTCCTGAAGAGTTACAGCCATTTTACTCAGAAATGTGCAGCTTCCTACTTGAAAATTTGCAGCTTGGGACTCTGTGAACCACATGGGGTGGACATAGACAATATGATCAAATGCATCACAGAATACATTAGATTCTGTGAAGACAAGACCATGTCAGCTCAGACTGTACACTGCTTCTCCAACAACAGACCATGGGTCACCAGTGACCTGAAAGCACTTCTGAACAAAAAGAGGAGAGCTTTTAGGGCTGGAGACAAGGAGAAGCTGAGGGGAGTGCAGCATGAGCTGAGAGAGATGCTGAGGAGGTGCAAGGACAATTATAGGAGGAAGTTGGAAGAGAAACTCAGGCAAAATAACACTAAAGATGTGTGGGAGGGAATCAAACAAATCACTGGGTACAAGGGGAGAGTCAGGCAGCCATCTGGGAGCCAGGAGAGAGCTGAGGAACTGAATCTGTTTTTAAATAGGTTCAACTCACAGTCTGTCACCCGAGCAACACAACCAGACCCCCACACACCCCTTCCTACCCACGCTCCCGTGCAGAACCTCTCTCCATCTCCCTCCTCCTCCTCCTCAGGGGGCATCAGGACCCCCCCCCCCCACTTCACGGTGACTACAGATCAGGTGGAGAAACAGCTGAAGAGACTCCGTCAGCGGACGGCTTCGGGCCCAGATGGCATCTCCGCTAGGATCCTGAGGACCTGTGCCAACCAACTAGCTCCAGTACTGACACACCTGTACAACCTGAGCCTGAGTCTGGAGAGAGTGCCAGTGCTGTGGAAGACATCCTGCCTGGTTCCTGTCCCCAAGAAGTCACCTCCATCGGATCTGAATGACTATCGACCAGTTGCCCTCACATCTCATGTGATGAAGGTCCTGGAGAGACTGGTCTTAGCCCACCTGAGGCCGCAGGTGGAGACGTGGCTGGACCCTCTGCAGTTTGCATATCAGCCCCATTTAGGAGTTGAAGATGCTGTCATCTACCTGCTGCAACGAGCCCATCAGCACCTGGATGGTGGAGGAGATACTGTGAGAATCACTTTTTTTGATTTCTCCAGTGCCTTTAACACCATCCAGCCACTGCTGCTGGGCGAGAAGCTGCGGGGGATGGGGGTTGACAGCTCTGTGATCTCCTGGATTACCGACTACCTGACAGGCAGACCACAGTTTGTCAGGCTGGGCAGTGTCTTGTCTGGAGTGGTGGCTAGTGATACGGGAGCGCCACAGGGGACTGTGCTCTCTCCTTTTCTTTTTACCTTATACACCACGGACTTTCAGTATAACACTGAGTCATGTCACCTGCAAAAATTCTCTGATGACTCAGCTGTTGTGGGGTGTATAAGAGGAGGACAGGAGGGGGAGAACAGGGCACTGGTAGACAGATTTGTGGAGTGGACGGAGCAGAATCACCTGAGGTTGAATGTCAGCAAGACCAGGGAGATGGTGATTGACTTCAGGAAGAGGAAGGCTCCTTCTCAGCCACTGCAGATTAGGGGGGAGGATGTGGGAGTGGTTGAAGACTACAAATATCTGGGTGTGAGGATCAGTAGCAGGTTGGACTGGAGATCCAACACTGATGCTGCGCACAAGAAGGGGATGAGCAGACTCTATTTCCTGAGAAAACTGAGATCCTTCAATGTGTGCAGCAGGATGCTGGAGCTTTTCTACCAGACTGTTGTTGCCAGCGCCATCTTTTTTGCTGTGGTTTGTTGGGGTAGCAGTATCAGGGCCAGAGATACCAACAGACTTGACAAGATTATCAAGAGGGCTGGCTCTGTAATTGGTCTCAGACCGGAGACCTTTGAGACAGTGGTGGAGAGGAGAACACTAAATAAACTGCGATCCATCATGAACAATCCTGATCACCACCTCCACCACACACTAGGTAGGCAGCGAAGCACTTTCTCCAGTAGACTACTACAGCTTCGTTGTCGAACGGCCAGGTACAGGAAATCTTTCCTGCCACATGCAATTTCACTGTACAATAATTCACTATGATGTTGTATTCTGGTCATAGCTATGCTGCCACATTGCACCTTACAGACTAACTGGTACTTCACATTTCACTCTGCTCCTAATAGTCCTTCTTTGTGCAATGGGATGATTCATGTGTTTATACGGGTCATCATCATATATTAAGCTATGATGTATATAGGTTCTATAGTCATGTTAGTTTCTTTTTTACTTTCCATGGGTAATCTCTTTGTCTGTCGTGTGTGTTTCTGTTGTTTGGCTGTCAACTGTCATGCCGCTGTTACACTGTAATTTCCCAGTTTGGGATCAATAAAGTACATCTATCTATCTATCTATCTATCTATCTATCTATCTATCTATCTATAGGAGAGAGAAGGACGGTGGCTAAACTGTCATCTCTGCTGGAGTCCGAGTTCCACCCTATGCAGGACATACTGAATGCACTGAGGAGCTCATTTAGCAGCAGACTACATCATCCCAGGTGCACAACCGAGAGGTTTCGTAGGTCCTTCCTACCAACGGCTGTCAGACTGTACAACCTAAGCAGGGCTGCTCGCAGAGATAGCAAAAAGACGTAACAAACTAATAGTTTTTTGAATGCAAAAGATGCAATAGACTTACACAATGGTCCCCTCCGGCATACAACTAGGAACATACCGGTCGCTATGGAGGGTGAGAATATGTATGGGCACATAATCATACCATGTAGGATAACTAAGTAGACGGTTATGCTGTTTCATTCCATCTAGCAACAATGCTCTGCACTGTGTGTGTTTATATATTTACATATTTATTCCATCTAGCTACAATGCTCAGCACTGGGTGTGTTTATATATTTATATATCTACATATTATTCCATCTAGCTACATTGCTCCGCACTGTGTGTGTTTATATACTTGCATATTTATTCCACCTAGCTGCAATGCTCCGTACTGTGGGTGTTTATATATTTACATATTTATTCCATCTAGCTACAATGCTCTGCACTGTGTGTTCATATATTCATATATTTATTCCATCCAGCTACAATGCTCTGCACTGTGTGTCTGTGTGTGTGTGTATATATATATATTTTATAGTAATACGTACATATGTATATTAGCTGCTCTTGCTTGCTTGTTTTTTTCTTGCCTTCTGATTGTTGCTCTGAGTGTTGCTATCCCTGTGCTGTTGCAATCCTGGAATTTCCCCATTGTGGGACTAATAAAGGCTTATCTTATCTTATCTTATCTTATCTATCTATCTATCTATTTTATTATTCATAAATTTGCAGCTTTTTCCTCACAAATTTAGAACTTTTCTTACTGTTGAATTGCAGGTTGTTGTTTTTTTTAAAAAAAAAAGCTTAAATTTGCAGCATTTTACTCAAATCTTATATTTGCAGTGTTTTTGTTCATAAATTTGCAGCATTTTAGGTTGTAAAAATTTGGAAATTTACACCTTTTTTGTCTTTTTGCTAAAGTTGCAGCTTTTTACCCATAAAATGTCACTTTTTTTGGTCAGAAATTGGCAGCTTTTAACTGAGACTTGCACCCACCCCCCTTTTTTTTGTCAAGTCAGGCATTGGCTTGCTTGCTACCGGATTACCATGAAAACCGGTACTACCTGTCTCATGGGTCGGGCTGTCGGTGCCTCAACTGGCATCCCCGCCCTTCTGAGGGCATGGAGGGTGAAACAGGGCATCCTGGCAGAACTAAAAACAATATCTGCAACAGGTCTGTGGTGGACCACTCCCAGTTACACTGGGTGAGACTAGATACCCTGGCAGATATACACATCTGTTGCAAGGTCTGTGGCGGACTGTGCCAGTCGGTACATTGTGACATGCACTACACAAAGAACAGAAATAAACAAGCCTATCGTCTGGTCAGTCACTGCAACAGATACTGGAGTCAGTTTGTCTTGGCTTGTCCTTGCCACTGAAAATACCTTTATCTGCCAAGAATCTGCTGCTAGTCCAGCAAAAACTAGCGGTACTCAAATACTTTGCAAGCAGTTTCATGAAATGGTCAATCAGAAAGCAACTCATACTGGCTCAGACGTAGCCCGGGCTAACAAGGTCCGCGCTGATCTGTTCACACTCTGACAGGAAGTGAAAAGTAAGCTAGGAGCAGGAAGACAAAAGAAGAGGAAAACAGCAGCCTTTTGTGTAGCAGGATGGAATGCACGCACTCTGTTGTACAGAACAGCATCACAGTGCCCAGAAAGACAGACCGCGCTTGTGGCCCTGGAAATAAACAGGTACAATGTAGACATAGCTGCACTAAGTGAAACAAGATTGCCTGGATGTGACAGCTTGAAAGACCATGGGTACATCTTCTTTTGGAGTGGGAGATCAACTCAAGAAAGGAGAGAAGCAGAAGTGGGATTTTCAGTTAGAAAAGAGATAGCAGCAATGCTTGATGAGGAACTGGTGCCAGTCAACGACAGGATAATGACTGTGAGACTCCCACTACAGCGGAAGACGTATGCCACACTCATCAGTGTATATGCCCCAACAATGACCAACACAGAGGAGGCAAAGGAAGAGTTTTATAGTGATTTACATGAGACTATCAGGCGTGTACCGACTGATGATAGGATGATACTCGTTGGAGATTTTAATGCCAGAGTTGGTTCGGACACTGAGAAATGGAAAAGAGTGCTAGGCAGTCATGGAGTAGGTAAGTGCAATGCTAATGGAGAACTTCTACTTGCACTATGTTCAGAGTACAACCTTATGATAACCAGCACTCTATTTAAGCACAAGGAGACACATAAAAAGACATGGATGCACCCAAGTTCCAAGCACTGGCACTTGTTAGACTACATCATAGAAAGGCAGAGAGCCATAAGGGATGTATTGGACACCAGATCAATGAAAGGTGCGGAGTGTGGTACTGATCATGTTATGCTGAGATCTAGATTAAGGATTTGCAGACAAAAACAGCACTGCAGGACGGGTGTGAAGCCACCACAGAAGTTAAACACTAGTGCACTGAAAGGCCAAAAGAAGCAGGAAGAACGTACACAGGAAATGGATGAAAACTTGAAAGACTGGGACAACAACAACTCAGAGAATGACATAGAAGAGAAATGGGCAACACTGAAGGATATGGTGTGTCAGACTGCGAGTGATGTATTAGGCCACCCTGAGAGGAAACATCAAGATTGGCTTGATGGGCATGAAGAACGTCTGAAGGAACAACTAGAAGCAAGGAATACAGCTAGGCAGGAAAACTTACAGTGTAACACAAGGTCGAAGAAGAAGAAATACTCAAAGGTTCAGAGTGAGCAACAGAACTACACCAGAGAGATGAAGTCCAACTGGTGGGATGAAAAAGCGGAGGAACTTCAAACTACAGCAGACAGGAAGGACATGAAATTATTCTTAACAGGTTTGAGAGAAATCTATGGCCCTAAACCAAGAGGACTGATCCAACTAAAGGCTACGGATGGTGAAACAGTTTTGCAGGAGAAAGACAAGATCCTGGACAGATTTGCAGACCACTTTGACCAACTACTAAACAACCCTGGAGAGCTCACTGAAGAGGCTAAAGAAGCTCTAGTGCAGCGACCAGCTGGATCAAGTCTGGATGAACCACCAAATCTTCAGAATCAGAATCAGAATCAGAATCAGAATAAACTTTATTGCCAAGCATGTAAAAAAACACACGAGGAACTTGACTTGACATTGGTGCGCATGCGCGCGACACAACGACACGGCAGCCATAAAGGCGCCTCATCAAACAGAGATAGATAAGAAAGGGAGGGGAAGGGAGGGAACGACACAAGGGGGGAGGAGAAAAAAAACTTCGTTATCAAAATACAGCTTATTTTTAAGCAGATTGTGATTACAATGAAAAAAAATCTCTCAATAGCACAGAGCAACAACTCAGAATTCACGAGACACAAGAGAGCAGTGTACAGTATATCTTTAATCAGTTCATGAATCAATGTGTGTGCGGTGTTGAGCAGTGTTGATGATAATAAGAGAGACCCAAGGACCCTTGGCAGAAGATGTTTTGTCTGTCTGGCGCCCAGTCTTATCTGGCGCTGCAGCTGGCTGTCCAAGGCCTTGTGCTCATGATTTTGAAAAAAAAACACAGTCTGCAGACAGCCAGGAGGAATTTTCATGGGGAATAATAATGCCAAATAGGACTGATCACAGAGAAGACTTGTATTTCTTCTGTAGATTCAGTACATTAATCCTTCATTGCGCAGCTTTGAACTCGTCGTGGAAAGACCTGAGCGAACCCATGATGTAATCCACCTTACGAGACAGTTCTCCAGTAGTCGCTATCAGGGTCTTCTCCAGTTTCTCAATTTGTTGGATGCACCTCGCCTGGCCAGCATTTTGATAGGTTGAATCCATCTTCAGCAATTTGCGGTAAACCAAGACAATTCCCGTCCCAATCAGAATTATCCCAATCACCAAGATTACGAAGATAAACAAATCTTCAATATCTTCGATAGAGAGATTAGAGAGACACAGCATTTTCCAAATACCTGTGTCACATAGATAGCCCACTGGAGCCGTTCCAGCGGGGCAAACAGCTTCCCCCGGAGCACTTTTCCTTGTTGAAAAAATAGTGTCAATTGTGTTCAAAGCCCAGCTTATTAACTCCATAATTTCTTTTCGGCGGTCGCAGTCAGACGCAGACAGACAACAGCAAGCTGGGATCCAGTAGGAGGGGAGGAAAAAATCAGCAGGAGAGAAGAAAAAAGCGTCTGCTCTCTTGGGAGGGCGGAAGTGATGAACTAATGACAGCTATCAGGACAACACAGGATGGTAAAGCTCCAGGAAGGGATGGAATTCCAGCAGAAGTGTAGAAATTTGGTGGTGTTCAGCTGACCAACTGCCTGCACAAGCTCATCCAAGAGATATGGGTTGCCCAGAAAAAAAACTCAAGACTGGAAGGATGCAAGTATTGTGCCTTTGTTCAATAAAGGTGACAGAAAAGATTGTGGACAATACTAAGGTATATCACTACTAGCCACTGTTGTAAGATTCTCTCACATGTACTACTGAACAGACTCAATTAGCACATCTCGCAGAATGTACTACTGGAAACGCAGTGCAGCTTTAGAAGTGGAAGAAGCATAATGGACATAATTTTCTGCTTGAAACAGGTTCAAGAAAAGTGCATCGAACAGAACGTGCCACTTTATGTAGTCTTCATAGACTTCAGTAAAGCCTTCAATATTGTGTCGCGACAAGGACTTTGGCAGGTACTCAAGAATTATGGCTGTACAGAGAAGTTTGTCAGCCTGATCAAGGCACTCCGTACAGGTATGCAAGCAAACGTGGCAATGAGTGGTTCAGTATCTAAAAACTTTTCAGTAAGCAACGGGGTGAAACAAGGGTGTGTGCTGGCGCCAACACTCTTCTCGCTGTATCTGGCAATCATGCTTGAGGTGGCCTTCAAAGACACTTCAGAAGGAGTATACATTGAAACAAGGAAAGAAACAGACTTGTTCAATGTGGCACAGTTTAAAGCCAAGAGTAAGACATCGATAAAGGTAGTAAGAGAAATGCTCTTTGCCGACAACAGTGCTCTAGTTGCACACAGTGTGGAAGATATGCAATCTTTAGTGGAGAAATTTGCAAGAGCAGCTAGCCAATTCAGCCTCAAAATCAACATCAAGAAGACAGAGTGCCTTTATCAACCACCAAAGTTCCAGTTATCAACATCACTACCAGAAGAGATCAGCATTGGTACAGAGCCACTAGTCAAGTGCAAGACTTTCAAGTATCTAGGGGGTACTGTCTCAGAGAATGCTAGGCTGGAGGATGAACTATATCTCAGAATGGGAAGAGCGGGCGCTGTGTTTGAAAACTTGAGGAAGAAACTGTGGAACAATCAACATGTGTCTATCTGTGTGAAATGCAAAGTGTACAGAGCGACAGTACTGGCTACTCTATTGTACAGTGCTGAAACTTGAACTGTCTACAGAGTGCAGGTAAAGAAACTCCATGCTTACATGATGAGACACCTTCGAGCCATAATGAACATCTCGTGGAAAGACAAGATAACCAACATAGAAGTGTTGAAACGAGCTGGTCTACCATCAATGAAGGACATGCTAATACAGATGAAGCTGAGATGGCTCGGGCATGTTGAGAGGATGGACCACCACCGTCTCCCTCGGCAGTTACTCTATTCACAGTTATGCGAGGGCAAACGCAATCAGGGTAGACCAAGGCTCAGATTTAAAGACACTGTAAAAAGAAACTTGAAGAAGTTGGATATAGACAGGAGTTCCTGGCAGTGGAAGGCTAAGGACAGAGCTGCGTGGAGGAATCTGAACAGACCTAAATGAACCAGTCATTGTCGCCCACAACAGACTGTTATGATGATGATAGTTAGGGTGGGATCAGGTTCCCCTGAACCCTCCCGTAGTGATGCTGCTAATAGGTTTAGACAGCCAGGGGACCTCCAACAATGCACTGGGCTTCACTCCTTACTTCACTCTCAATGAAAAGTTTTTGCTGGTCATTAACATCTGTTTGTTCTCTCCCATAAATTGAGTCCCCATCGCACTGTTTGCTCTCTGCATGTCTGTTCTTTTCATCTTCTTCTCTATCCCCTCACCCCCCAGTCAGTCACAGCAGAGGACTGCCCCTCCCTGAGCCTGGTTCTGGTGGAGGTCTCTTCCTGCTAAAAGAGAGTTTTTCCTCTCCACCCTCACTAAGTGCTTGCTCACAGGGGATCGCCTGATTGCTGGGGTCTTTCTGCAATTGTGGGGTTTTCCCCTACAGTTGAAAGTGCTATGAGATGAATGTTGTTGTGAAATGGCACTATATAAATAAAGTTTAATAGAATTTAATGAGTGGGCCTTCTGATTCTAGATGTGATTAACATTGTAGACAGGAGAAATGTGATGGACTGGCGATCCTGCGATGGACTGGTGATCTGTCCAGGGTGTACCCTGCCTCTCGGCCAAAAGATGCTGTGATAGGCTCCAACCCCCCTACAACCTGAAAAGGATTAAGCGGAAGAAGATGGAAGATGGATGGAGAAATGTAATTTTGTTATACTGTATATGATTAGCTGTATGGGTTGAATTACATTAAAGTTGGCTTCTTCTTCTTTGATAAATCTGATGACTGGAAATGATTGTCATTTAAATACCTTGCCCCTGCCTTTCCCCCAGCATTTACAATGTGAAATTAACATAAGATGGCAAAAAGACAAACTTCTCTGTAGAAGAAATTGGCATTATTATAACAGGCTTGAAAAATAATAAAGTAGTGTTATGTGACTACCTCAAAAGTCACATTAAATGCAAAAGAACCACATTCTGGAGGAGATCAGTGCTGCACAGCACAGCTGGCTTTACCAGCTGATCTCCCACTGAGGGTTATACCCTAAATCTGTTTTGGTCCACCCCTGCCTCCAACTCACAAATGTAATTGGTTACCCTCACTACCAATCAAGCTCCTTCCCAGCAAAGGACCCAGGATAACTTATGCTGAAAGTTATTTTGTTTTTCGTCGACCATCTACCTCTTAACAGAGTAAAACTCCATTGTTTCCTTATGTGTATATTCCAGTTTTCCTTTTTAACTAAAGTTTTCATTCTCTTTGCTTTGATTTTCACCAAGTTTATCTGATGCCTATTTTACTTGATATAATGATAATCGTTGAATCGTGATAGGATTCCATTGCCACCCAAGTATCGGCCCAGCTGGAAATCTGGGTGTGTGTGGCCGCAGGCAGATGTGGGCGCATCTCCTGTCTCTCCGGGGAGTTATAGAGAAAAGTAAAACCCTGTTCATTCATTCCTTTATTCATTCCTTTATTCTCCTACATATAAACACATTAATGCCTAATAAGTCCATGATAAAAATGAAAATGTGGATGGAATAAAAATCTTCAGACTGACACGTGCCCCCCCCCCATGTGTTTATCCACACCAGAACGTACACATGCTCCCTGTTCATTCATTCATTCCCCTAAAAAAAATCATACATTAATGCCTAATCTATAGGCTCCAATGGTAAGTCCACAATTAAAATGAGAATGTGGATGGAATAAAAACTAGTGTATCATAATATAAATAAAATGATGGGTGATCAAAACTGTTACAACTCTCTCCATTAAAATAACAAAATCCCAGCACATGCTGCTTCCCGATGAACTCCAGAGCTGTGTAATTTCAAAACACATCTGCCCCACGTGTGGATGCTCTACCAACTTGGCCACCACTCCGGTCTGGCAAATGCACTAACAGAAACTAACAAAAACACTGGTGTATGGTGGGAAGTTTGATGCAAAATCTGTTGATGACTGTCAAAATAGGACCCATATTTTTCCACTTCAAGAGCTGGTTTCTGTACCCAAACCATGAAATTAAACAGTATCTGATGGTCTGGGAGACCATTGCGGTGACTGTAGGGGGTACTAAGATGCTGGTGGTTCTAGTGTTGAGTCTGCCCTTCCTGCAGGTGATGGTTGTGTTATTCACCTTCTTTTACTAAAGCCTGTCATCCACCAAGGTCATCTTCAGTAAGGCTCTGCACACAGAACAAGAGGGCTGCCTGATTTGAATGCATAATACACCATTTTTATGTTAAATGTCTTGTCAAATGGGAGCACTTTAGTCAAGGAAAAAATAATGGGATCATTCTTAACAGCACAGCTGGACCTGTTTCACATACTGCTGTACTGTGCAGAGAGTTTTTCCTCATAGTGGCACCTTGTGGTTTGTCTTTTTACTATAACAGGAGCAGTGAGAGCCTTTTTCAGTGCAGCAACGTAGCAATTGCAGTCAGATTCTGAATATTAATGATGTGCTGTATTTTGGACAATATGTTCAAAATATTAAAAGTCTGCTGTTGTAAGCCTGAAATTGAAAGAGTTGATCGCTCCAGGCATAATATTTTCAGATGGGAAATGAATTTTGGTCACTGTGCTAGTGTAGTGAAAGGTTGAAATGCCATTTGAGCCTACTGATCGAGACTTTATTTTTCATTTACCTCCTTTTACTTTTTGGAGAGGAAGCCACTGGCATGACCTTTTCCAGTTTCCTTCAGGCTTTGCTCAAACAAAATGCCCTTCGATATTTTGCTGCACATCTGAGCTAATTGAATCTAAAAGAGTGCGTGTGAACCCAAGGCTGTGGTAATGAGAGCAGAGCTGCCTGCTCTCAAAAGGTCTGTAAATTGATAGAAAAGGCGGGTGAGCCCTCTGACAATTTGACTCAAACACAGCCTCCAAAGGGCAATCTCCCACCTTGCCTCATCCTGTGAAGGAGCCAAAAGGGCATCGTAGGATGAGTGTTGAGTTGCAGCCTCTAACCCATACATCCAGCCGTTTACTTCATGATACGCAATAGCACACTCAGTCAAAACAGAGGCCATGATATGAACTTTGGCGAAGTTTAATATGAAACTCATCTTCTTTAAAAAATAGGTTTTTGGGTTTACATGACTGTTGAGAAGTCAACTTGGCACATATTGTTATATTTGATCAGGTTGATCTTGTTTGTACGTGCAATCAGTACTTTGGGGAGCTGATGAATAAAAAAAAATGAGAGAGGGGAGGATGGGTGCAGGAAGGAGAGAATCAGGAGGGACATCAAATATGCAAAAATATAAGAAATCAGGAGGTGGGGAAACACTTTTTGTCAACACTGAAAAAGTAGACTACATAACCATTCTCCTAATCACTGGCAATCAGGTCATCATCATCATCATAGCAGTCTGACGTGGGCGACAATGACTGTTTCATTTAGGTCTGATCAGATTCCTCCACACAGCTCTGTCCTTAGCCTTCCGCTGCCAGGAACCCCTGTCTATATCCAACTTCTTCAAGTTTCTTTTTATAGTGTCTTTAAATCTGAGCCTTGGTCTACCCTGATTGTGTTTGCCCTTGCATAACTGTGAGTAGAGTAACTGCCGAGGGAGACGGTGGTGGTCCATCCTCTCAACATATCCGAGCCATCTCAGGTTTATCTGTATTAGCATGTCCTCCACTGATGGTAGACCAGCTCGTTTCAACACTTCTATGTTGGTTATCTTGTCTTTCCACGAGATGTTCATTATGGCTCGAAGGTGTCTCATCATGTAAGCATGAAGTTTCTTCACCTGCACTCTGTAGACAGTCCAAGTTTCAGCACCATGCAATAAAGTAGCCAGTACCAGTAGTGTTGCTCTGTACACTTTGCATTTCACACGGATTGCCACATGTCGATTGTTCCAAAGTCTCTCCCTCAAGTTTCCAAACACAGCGCTCGCTCTTCCCATTCTGAAAGATAGTTCATCCTCCAGCCTAGCATCCTCTGAAACAGTACTCCCTAGATACTTGAAAGTCTTGCACTTGACTAGTGGCTCTGTACCAATGCTGATCTCTCCTGGTAGTGATGTTGATAATTGGAACTTTGGTGGTTGATAAAGGCACTCTGTCTTCTTGATGTTGATTTGGAGGCTGAATTGGCTAGCTGCTCTTGCAAATTTCTCCACTAAAGATTGCATATCTTCCACGCTGTGTGCAACTAGAGCACTGTTTATCAGCAAAGAGCATTTCTCTTACTACCTTTATCGATGTCTTACTCTTGGCTTTAAACTGTGCCACATTGAACAAGTCTGCTTCTTTCCCTGTTTGAATGAATACTCCTTCTGAAGTGTCTTTGAAGGCCACCTCAAGCATGGCTGCCAGATACAGCGAGAAGAGTGTAGGTGCCAGCACATACCCTTCTTTCACCCCGTTGCTTACTGAAAAGTCTTTAGATACTGAACCACTCATTGCCACGTTTGCTTGCATACCTGTATGGAGTGCCTCGATCAGGCTGACAAACTTCTCTGTACAGCCATATTTCTTGAGTACCTGCCAAAGTCCTTGTCGCGAAACAGTATCGAAGGCTTTACTGAAGTCTATGAAGACTACATAAAGTGGCATGTTCTGTTCGATACACTTTTCTTGAACCTGTTTCCAGCAGAAAATCATGTCCATTGTGCTTCTTCCACTTCTAAAGCCGCACTGCGTTTCCGGTAGTACATTCTGCGAGATGTGTTCATTGAGTCTGTTCGGGTAGCACACGTGAGAGAATCTTACCAACAGTGGCTAGCAGTGATATACCTCGGTAATTTCCACAATCTTTTCTGTCACCTTTCTTGAACAAAGGCACAATATTTGAATCCTTCCAGTCATGAGGTACTTTCTGGGCATCACCATATCTCTTGGATGAGCTTGTGCAGGCAGTTGGTCAGCTGAACACCACCAAATTTCTACACTTCTGCTGGAATTCCATCCCTTCCTGGAGCTTTACCATCCTGTGTTGTCCTAATAGCTGCCATTAGTTCATCAAAATTTGGTGGTTCATCCAGACTTATACAGCTGGTCACTGCACTAGAGCTTCTTCAGCCTCTTCAGTGAGATCTCCAGGGTTGTTTAGTAGTTGGTCAAAGTGATCTGCAAATCTGTCCAGGATTTTGTCTTTCTCCTGCAAAACCGTTTCACCATCCATAGCCTTTAGTTGGCTCAGTCCTCTTGGTTTAGGGCCATAGATTTCTCTCAAACCTGTGAAGAATGTTTTCATGTCCTTTCTTTGATTTTGTATAATTTATTGATCCCCAGAGGGGAAATTGAGGGCATCCACCTGGATGGATGAAGCAGCCACGGTACAACGCTATCCCTTAACCATTCACACACACATTCACACCTAGGGCCACTTTAGAGTCTCCAATTAACCTAACCTGCATGTTTTTGGCCTGTGGGAGGAAACCGGAGAAATCCCGGAGTAAGCCCACATAGATACGGGGAGAACATGCAAACTCCACACAGATCACTGTTGGTCAGGGGCTGGGATCAAACCAGGGATCCTATGGCCAAGGGTGAGTTGCTGTGCTGCACTGCACCACCCTTTCTGTCTGCTGCAGTTTGAAGTTCCTCCGCTTTTTCATCCCACCAGTTGGACTTCATCTCTCTGGTGTACTTCTGTAGCTCACTCTGAGCCTTTGAGTATTTCTTCTTCTTCGACCTTGTGTTACATATGTAGGTTTTCCTGCCTAGCTATATTCTTCACTTCTAGTAGTTTCTTCAGGTGTTCATCATGCTCACCAAACTAATCTTGATGGTTCCTCTCAGGGTGGCCTAATACATCACTCACAGTCTGATACACTGTATCCTTCAGTGTTGCCCATTTCTCTTCTATGTCATTCTCTGAGTTGTTGCTGTCCCAGTCTTTCAAGTTTTCATCCATTTCCTGTGTACGTTCTTCCTGCTTCTTTTGGCCTTTCAGTGCACTAGTGTTTAGCTTCCGTGGTGGCTTCACACCCATCCTGCAGTGCTGTTTTCGTCTGCAAATCCTTAATCTAGATCTCAGCATAACATGATCAGTACCACAGTCCGTGCCTCTTGTGGCTCTGGTGTCCAATAAGTGCCAGTGCTTGGATCTTGGGTGCATCCATGTCTTCTTGTGTGTGTCCTTGTGCTTAAATAGAGTGTTGGTTATAACAAGGTCATACTCTGAACATAGTGCAAGTAGAAGTTCTCCATTGGAATTGCACTTACCTACTCCATGACAACCTAGCACTCCTTCCCATTTCTCAGTGTCCGAACCAACTCTGGCATTAAAATCTCCAATGAGTATCAGCCTGTCATCAGTCGGTACATGCCTGATAGTCTCACGTAAATCACTGTAGAATTCTTCCTTCACCTCCTCTGTGTTGGTCATTGTTGGGGCATATACACTGATGAGTGTGGCATACACCTTCCGCTGTAGTGAGAATCTCATAGTCATTATCCTGTCGTTGATTGGCACCAGTTCCTCATCAAGCATTGCTGCTATCTCCTTTCTAACTGCAAATCCCACTCCTGCTTCTCTCCTTTCTTGAATTGATCTCCCACTCCAAAAGAAGATGTACCCATGGTCTTCCAAGCTGTCATATCCAGGCAATCTTGTTTCACTAAGTGCAGCTATGTCTACATTGTACCTGCTCATTTCCAGGGCCACAAGCGCGGTCTGTCTTTCTGGGCACTGTGATGTTGTCCTGTACAACAGAGTGTGTACATTCCATTCTGCTACACACAAGGCTGCGGTTTTCCTCTTCTTTTGTCTTCCTGCTCCTAGCTTACTTTTCACTTCCTGTCAGAGTGTGAACAGATCAGCGTGGACCTTGTAAGCCCTGGCAACGTCCCAGCCAGTATGAGTTGCTTTCTGATTGACCATTTCATGAAACTGCTTGCAAAGTATTTGAGTACCGCTAGCTTTTGCTGGACTAGCAGCAGATTCTTGGCAGATAAAGGTATTATCAGTGGCAAAGACAAGCCAAGACAAACTGACTCCAGTATCTGTTGCAGTGACAGACCAGATGATAGGTTTGTTTATCTCTGCTCTTTGTGTAGCACAGTCCACCACAGACCTTGCGACAGATGTGTTTATCTGCCAGGATGTCCAGTCTCACCCCATGTAACTGGGAGTGGTCCACCACAGACCTGTCGCAGATATTATTTTTAGCTCTGCCAGGATGCCCTGTTTCACCCTCCACACCCTCGGAAGGGCGGGGATGCCGGTTGAGTCACCGACGGCTCGACCCATGAGACAGTTAGTACTGGTTTTCATGGTTATCCAGTAGCAAGCAAGCCAATGCCTGGCCTGACAAAAGCCTGCTTCTCATGAAGATGGGACTAAAACACCTAGGCTGTTTAAGTTGTTTCAATGCATATACAACCATGTTTTTAAAATCCTTTTAAGTTTTCTACATATTCATTTTGGGCAGTGGCTATGGGTTTGGAACTGTACCCACCGAATGCTTGAATACAGCTTGAATCTGAATGGCCAGTACATTCTATTAATGCTGTATCTAAAAGGCAGCAGGCTACGGGTACTGAAATCTTTGGCATTTATTAATTTTTTAATATCTATTTACTACCTTTTTAACCTTACCCACTCCCAAATCCTGGATAGCCTCTTAATTTTAATTCTAAATTTCACCTCATGTCAAGTAAAATGGTGTTAGCATGGTGGCGAGAGCAGGACACTACCCTCTTATCAGAGCTCGACCATAATATTCACCTACACCACAGCAAACTTAAATCGATCTGAAAAGGTTTTGTCTGATTTTCAACTCTGTACCAATAGACATTCATATAGGGATACAGCTTCAGTACCAATAGACACTTTCGTAATTTTGTGAGGCCTCCAACCTGCAAGTTATTCTTTAAACCATGAAACTTTTTTGTCTCACATAGTGATGTTATGCTTGACACAGCCCACTCTACACTGACTCAAGCAATATAACGCATAAGTGTCGTGAGCAGAGTGTCGAGCGCTGTGTCAACATGTCCACAGTCATGTGACCGTAGCAAGCGAGGCTTCGTTATGTCTGTCACATCACATGACTTGAGGGCTCGCGGGAAGTTTGGCAATCAGGTATGAAACCTGAAAACAAAAATCCATCCATCTGTCTATCCAGAACGTCCTCTACAGGTCACACGTTTGTCCCTGTTCAGAAGAATTCACTGAGACACCAGACATGTCCACTAACACATTCACATATGCACACACTCATATTTATGGTTTTAGTAGCACTATCTTTCGGAGAGCAGCAACACCTGTCTAAGTTGGAGCATTTTATTGTTGTCTGCAGGAAACTACAGTTATAAATGCATGAGCAAACACAGGAGTGCTGACTTTTCTCTCTTTAGTCTTCCCTTTCTTTTCAAAAATGAACACGTACATGTGTATGTGCATTCACATTAAACTTGGTTTAAAGTGACACTCTGACAAAAATAGAATTTTTTTTCTTGTTAACATGTCTAATTTTTTTATGACATACAAGACGTATCAAGAGCGAAGTCACTGAAATGTTTCATATCTCCGTTATTTTTCTGAAGTTTCACTTAACCCCTGCCGCCTGAGAAAAGGTGAGCTGAGATGAAGTGTTTTTAGGATGTAACTATGCATGAAGCTGTCACGTGGATAGTGTTGAGCCAGTCTGGACTCTCTGGCCGAACTGAAGTGATCCTCCAGGTTTGTTAGCATTTTTTTAACAAACTGTTTTGAAACGATGCAAATTAAGATTTATTTTATTTATTTTTTTTACCGTTAAACTGCTTCATACAACTGGGCATGTCCTTCAGCCGGTAAGTCTTTTTAGGGTTGGGTCTAGTTACCGATTCTGGCATTTGAAAGGGGTGGGGGGTGGAGTGAAAAGATTTTGACACAAACCTGTAATACAACTGGAGTGTGTCTTTAAAGATACAGTAATCCATATACACTGGTGTGAAAAAGTGTTTGCCCCATTCCTGATTTCTCATTTTTTTGTATGTTTGTCACTTAAATGTTTCAGATCATCAAACAAATTTAAATATTAGATAAAGATAACACAAGTAATCACAAAATGCAGTTTTTAAATGAAGGTTTTTATTATTAAGGGTAAAAAAAAATCCAAACCTACATGGCCCTGTGTGAAAAACTGATTGCGTCATCCATCCATCGATCTTCTACTGCTTTTCCGGAGGTCCGGGTCGTGGAGGCAGCAGTTCAAGCAGAGAAGCCCAGACTTCCCTCTCCCCAGCCACCTGCTCCAGCTCTTCAGAGAGGATACCAAGGCATTCCCAGACCAGCTGGGAGACATAGTCTCTCCACTGAGTCGTGGGTCTGCCCCGGGGTCTCCTCCCAGTGGGACATGCCCAAAACACCTCAAGTGGGAGGCGTCCAGGAGGCATCCTAATCTGATGCCCATACCACCTCAACTTACTCTTTTCAATGTGGAGGAGCAGCGGTTCTACTCTAAGCCTCTCCCGGATGACTGAGCTCCTCACCCTATCGTTGAGGGTGAGTCTAGCAATCCTATGGAGAAAGCTCATTTCAGCCGCTTGTATCCACAATCTTGTTCTTCCGGTCATTACCCAAAGCTTGTGACCATAGGGGAGAGTAGGAACGTAGATTGACTGGTAAATTGACAGCTTTGCCTTAGAACTCAGCTCCCTCTTCACCACAACAGACCAGTACAACGTTCGCATCACTGCAGATGCTGCTCCGATCCATCTGTCAATCTCTCGCTCCATTCTCCCCTCACTCGTGAACAAGACCCCAAGATACTTAAACTCCTCTACTTGGGGCAGGAGCCTGTCCCCAACCAAGAGAGGACAATCCACCTTTTTCCGGCTGAGGACCATGGACTCGGACTTGGAGGTGCTGATTCTCATCCCAGCCACTTCACACTCAGTGGCAATTCGTCCCAGCAAGAGCTGTAGGTCATTGCTGGATGAAGCCAACAGGACAACATCATCTGCAAACAACAGAGATGAGATCCTGTGGTCACCAAGCATGACACCCTCCATTCCCTGGCTGTGCCTAGAAATCCTGTCGATAAAAATTATGAACAGGATCGGTGACAAAGGGCAGCCCTGGCAGAGTCCAACTCTCACTGGGAATGAGTCCGACCGAGTGTTGGCAATACGAACCAAACTCTCACAACGGTCGTACAGAGACCGAATAGCTCGTAACAACAACCCCGATACCCCATACTCCCGAAGCACCCCCCACAAAAAACCACGAGGGACGCGGTCAAATGCTTTCTCCAAGTCCACAAAACACATGTAAACTGGTTGGGCAAACTCCCACAAACCCTCGAGAATTCTCGAGAGGGTAAAGAGCTGGTCCGATGTGCCACGGCCAGGACAAAAACCACATTGCTCCTCCTGAATCCGAGGTTCGACCAACGGCCGGACTCTCCTCTCCAGTACCTGGGCATAGACCTTCCCAGAGAGGCTGGGGAGCGTGATCCCTCCAAAGTTGGAGCACACCCTCCGGTCCCCTTTTTTGAAAAGAGGAACCACCACCCCGGTTTGCCATGCCAAAGGCACTGCCCCCGACCTCCACGCAATGTTGCAGAGGCGTGTCAACCATGACAGCCCAACAACATCCAGGGCCTTGAGGTACTCAGGGCGAATCACCCCCACCCCCACCCCCGGGGCCCGGCCACCAAGGAGATTTTTAACCACCTTGGTGACCTCAGCCCCTGTGATAGGCAAGTCATCCCCCTCGTCCACAAACCCTGCTTCCTCTGTGGAAAGCGTATCAGTGGGATTGAGGAGCTCCTCGAAGTATTCCTTCCACCGCCCAACGATAACCCCAGTTGAAGTCAACAGCGCCCCATCCGCACCATACACAGTGGGGACAGGGAGCTGCTTTCCCCTCCTGAGCCGCCGGACAGTTTGCCAGAATCTCTTCGAGGCCGACTGAAAGTCTTGTTCCATGGCCTCACCGAACTCCTCCCATACCCGGGTTTTTGCTTCAGCAACCACCCGAGCTGCATTCCGCTTGGCCTGCCGGTACACCTCAGCTGCTTCGGGAGTCCCACAAGCCAGCCAAGCTTGATAGGACTCCTTCTTCAGCTTAATGGCCCCCCTCACCACTGGTGTCCACCACTTGGTTCGGGGGTTGCCACCACGAGATGTACCGACCACCTTGCGGCCGCAGCTCTGGGCTGCCGCTTCAACAACAGAGGTGGAGAACATGGCCCATTCAGACTCCATGTCTCCAGACTCCCTCTGAATGTGGTTGAAGTTCTTCCGGAGGTGGGAGTTGAAGACCTCCCGGACAGGGGCCTCAGCCAGATGTTCCCAGCACACCCTCACTATATGTTTGGGTCTACCAGGTCTGAATGACTTCCTCCCCTGCCATCGGTTCCAAATCACCACCAGGTGGTTATCAGTTGACAGCTCTGCACCTCTCTTTACCCGAGTGTCCAAGACATACGGTCGCAGGTCTGATGACATGATAACAAAATCAATCATCAACCTGCGACCTAGGGTGTCCTAGTGGCAGGTGCACATATGGACACCCTTATGCTTGAACATGGTGTTTGTTATGGACAAACTGTGGTTAGCACAGAAGTCCAAAAACTGAACACCACTCGGGTTCAGATCGGGCAGACCGTTCCTCCCAATCACCCCCCTCCAGGTTTCACTGTCGTTGCCCACGTGCGCATTGAAGTCCCCCAATAGGACAATGGAGTCTCCAAGAGGAGCACCCTCCAGCACCCCAGTCACAGACTCCAAAAAGGGTGGGTACTCTGAAACATCATTTGGTGCATAGGCACAAATGATGGTCAGGACCCGTTTCCCAACCCGAAGGCGCAGGGAAGCATCCCTTTCATCCACCAGGGAAAACTCCAATATAGAGGCAGCAAGGTGGGGGGATACAAGAATACCCACCCCTACTCGTCGCCTCTCAAACAGAGCAACTCCAGAAAAGGCCAAGTTCCAGCCCCTCTCCAAGAGACTGGTTCCGGAACCGGAGCTGTGTGTTGAGGTGAGACCGACTATATCTAGCCAGTATCTCTCAACTTCGTACACCAGCTCAGGCTCCTTCCCCACCAGAGAGGTGACATTCCACATACCAAAAGCCAGTTTAGAAAGCTTGGGGTCAGTCCGCCAATTTCTCCGCCTTTGACCGCCACCTAATCCACATAGCACCAGATCCCTATGATCCCTCCTGCAGGTGGTGATCCACTGGAGGGCGGACCCATGTAACTCCTTCGGGCTGAGCCCGGCCGGGTCCCATGGGTGGAAACCCGGCCACCAGACACTAGACATCGAGCCCCTCCCCCAGGCCTGGCTCCAGGGTGGGGCCCCAGTAACCCCATATCGGGCAGGGTACACTGAATCCTTGATCTAGAATTTATCATGAGAGTCTGTGGGATTGTTCTTAGTCTGGCGCTTCACCCAGGACCAGTTTGTCTTGGGTGACCCTATCAGAGGCAAATTGCCCCGTACAACATAGCTCCTGGGATCACTGGGGCACGCAGACTCCCCCACCACGATAAGGTGACGATCCATGAGGGGGATTGCCCCCCTCTGTTAAAACATAAATTAACTGTGGTTTATCACATCTTTGGAAAGCTGAGTTCAATTTCTCTAGCCACACCCAGGCCTGATTACTGCCACACTTGTTCTCAATCAAGAAATCACTAAAATAATACCTGCCTGACAAAGTGAAGTAGACCAAAGGATCCTCAAAAGCTAGACATCATCAAAGAAATTAAGGAACAAATGAGAAACAAAGTAACTGAGATCTATCAGTCTGGAAAAGGTTGTAAAGCCATTTCTAAAGCTTTGGGACTCCAGCAAATCACAATGACAGCCAATATCCACAAATGGAAAAAAAACATGGAAAAGTGGTGAACCTTCCCAGGAGTGGCCGGCCAACCAAAATTACTCCAAAAGCGCAGCGATGACTCATCCAAGAGGTCACAAAAGACCCCTCAACAACATCCAAAAAACTGCAGGCCTCACTTGCCTCAGTTAAGGTCAGTTTTCATGACTCCACCATAAGAAAGAGACTGGGCAAAAATGGCCTGCATGAAAGAGTTCCAAGACGAAAACCACTGCTGAGCAAAAAAGAACATAAAGGCTTGTTTCAGTTTTGCCAGAAAACATATTGACCAAGACTTTTGGGAAAATACTCTGTGGACTGACAAAACAAAAGTTGAACTTTTTGGAAGGTGTGTATCCCATTACATCTGGCGTAAAAGTGACACAGCATTTCAGAAAAGGAACATCATACCAACAGTAAAATATGATGGTGGTAGTGTGATGGTCTGGGGTTGTTTTGCTGCTTCAGGACCTGGAAGACTTGCTGTGGTAAATGGAACCATAAATTCTGCTGTCTACCAAAAAACTTTGAAGGAGAATGTCCAGCCATCTGTTTGTGACCTCAAATTGAAGCGCACTTGGTTTCTGCAGCAGGACGATTATCCAAAACACGCCAGCAAGTCCACCTCTGAATGGCTTAAGAAAAACAAAATGAAGACTTTGGAGTTGCCTAGTCAAAGTCCTGTCCTGAATCTGATTGTGATGCAGTGGCATGACCTTAAAAAGGCAGTTCATGCTCGAAAACCCTCCAGTGTTGCTGAATTACAACAATTCTGCAAAGATGAGTGGGCCAAAATTCCTCCACAGTGCTATAAAAGACCCATTGTCAGTTATCACAAACGCTTCATTGCAATTGTTGCTGCTAAGGGTGGTCCAACCAGTTATTAGGTTTAGGGGGCAATCACTTTTTCACACAGGGCCATGTAGATTTGGATTTTTTTTTTCCCTTAATATTAAACACCTTCAATTAAAAACTGCATTTTGTGTTTACTTGTGTTATCTTTGCCTAATATGTACATTTGTTTGATGATCTGAAACATTTAAATGTGACAATCATACAAAAAATGAGAAATCAGGAAGGGGGCAAACACTTTTTCACACCGCTGTATATACAGTATATATACATATACACTACCGTTCAAAAGTTTGGGGTCACTTAGAAATGTCCTTATTTTTGAAAGAAAAGCACTTTTTTCAATGAAGATAACTTTAAACTCATCAGAAATACACTCTATACATTGCTAATGTGGTAAATGACTATTATAGCTGCAAATGTCTGGTTTTTGGTGCAATATCTAGATAGGTGTATAGAAGCCCATTTCCAGCAACTATCATTCCAGTGTTCTAATGGTACAATGTGTTTTCTCATTGCGTCAGAAGGCTAATGGATGATTAGAAAACCCTTGTGTAATCATGTTAGGTCTGCAATGCTGTAATTGCTGCAAATGGAGGATTCTTTGACGAAAGCAAAGTTTGAAGGAAAAAATTATTATTTCAAATACAAATCATTATTTCTAACCTTGTCAATGTCTTGACTATATTTTCTATTCATTTTACAACTCATGGTGGTAAATAAGTGTGACTTTTCATAGAAAACACAAAATAATTGTCTGGGTGACCCCAAACTTTTGAACAGTAGTGTATATATAAAAGATTTTGCCATGTATTTGCTGACACACCTGCAGTACATACTGTACATACCCAGCCAGGATGGACAGTTAGTTAATTTGGCTGTTGGGGGGACAATAAAATAACATTTTTAAGAGTACATTTCTGAGAACACTGTAAGTGCTACTGTAGTAAACATGCTTTACTGGATCTACAGGGGTGTGAAAAAGTGTTTGCACCCTTCCTGATTTCTCATTTTTTGTATGTTTGTTACATCTGAATGGCTTAAGTAAAACTGATAGAAAAATTATATTATTATTATATTATCATTCTTATATTATTCCATGACTTTCCTATTTCATGTCTGATGTTTATATGTGCATTTCATGTAGAATAAGTTCATATATTCTTTATATACTGCTCAAAAAAATAAAGGGAACACTTTGAAAACACATCAGATTTTACTCAGATTAAAGGAACACTTTTTAATCTGAGTAAACTGGACTAGCCTGCCACAATTTCGATATCCAGCTTATTTTTTCCTATTAAAATCTGATGTGTTTTCAAAGTGCTCCCTTTATTTTTTTGAGCAGTATATTATTCCTTCATGTCTGATATATTTTTTGGTGTGTTTCTGTGAGCAATTATTCTCTATCTGTAGCCTTCAGTGGATGTGCATGTGAGTGCTAAAGAATGTAGGTCAGCAGAGACGTAAAAGCTTGTTTTATTGACCTGCTCTGCTCAGTTTCTGTGACCAGGAACGTGCTATAGATTAGATTTAGAGACACTTAAGGCCCTTTTCCACTAGCCCCACTCAGCCCCGGTTTGAAAACCCGGCTCTACTCACTTCGGTTCGGTTCGGCCTCAGTTGCTTTTCAACTACTGCTGGCACACCTGCTGTGGGTGGGATTTGTTGAACAGCAGGCGGCGCCACACCCTCGTGACGTGAAACACACGCGACTGAATCCTCCACAACAAACATGGCTGATGACGAGGAGAGAAGGAAGGAGGAATGACTGTGACATGAAACTGGTTAAATCTATGGTGCTGACTTGTTGTGCTCTGCACAATCTGTGTGAGAGTCATGGAGAGATGTTTGACACTACATTGGATGATGCAGTAGATGAACCAGTGGTGGCAGTGGCACAGAGAGCAGAGGAGCAGGGTGGTGATATTGTAGCGAACTCAATATAAGCACCCTACTTGGCTTGACAAGTGGGTTGACCCTATTGGTGACACTGGTAGAGTGCGGGACTCCGGAGTGAGAGGCGTGAGTTCAAACCTCCTGGTGGGACGTCGCCATGTCAAGCTGCACGTTACAATAGAACATGTGATGCAATACTTGTCTATTTTGTCCACATTTATGTGCATACATATTTCAAAAATGTTTTTTGTAAATAAAATGTTGTGCATGGTCCATCTACCTGTCCTCTTGTTCATAACGCTTATCTGTTAAGAAGGTGCGAAGCCATCAGCCTAATGATGAGTCCACACTTCTATTGTGATAATTGCTCACGCTGAGCGCTCTGACAGCCCCGTACGCTGTGGGGGTCACACACGTGTTCCTCCCCACACTCTCAATTTTTTTTCCCGTATATTTTTCTCTTTAGCGTACAGAAATGGCAATACGCCCGTATTTGCTAAAATTGCATTTTCCCCGTATTAAAATACGGCGAAACCGTATCACTTGACAGGTATGTAATTACATGCAGAAACACCGCACAGGCCATCTTCACAAAAATCCAGCTCGACAAGCCACTTTTGCTTAGGTGGAAATGCAAATTGAACTATAAATCATGTGCTGATACATGTCATATTTTCCCATGTAAAGGTCTCCCACTTTTACTTACAAATTGATTTTTAATTTTTGGGAAAAGGGAATATAAATTTTGCACTTGTTGGTAACAACAGTTGTGTGCAACAAAAACACAGTTGTGTATCCTTGTCCAATCTGTCTACTGTTATTAGTGCCAAATTTTTGTAGATTCCTTCTTAATTTATTAAATTTTGACTGGTGATGCAACATTCAACTTACATGTACTTACCTTTATCAGTGTCTACAAGTTCAAGCACACCTGTACAACTGCTTATAACCTAAAAAATGTACCCGCTCAAGAGAAATGGATTCAGCATTGCAAATTTGTTTAAAATTAAAAAAAAAACCTACCAAGACATTACGTTTCGTTGTGTTGTTAAAAATTAAATTACCATTAGAAGGCTATACACCTGACCTGATGAACAGCAGCATGTGGTTCAGGTTCAGGTTCAGGTTACTTTATTTGTACCCGTAGGTAGATTTGTTTTGCAGTTGGTGACATCCATATTTACAAGCCACTAATTACATTCAACATAGACACAAACACAGGCACACATCTTACAAAATAGGTAAATATAAAATATGTACAATATAATTTTTATAGCTTGTTCAACTCTTTGACAGCAGCAGGGACAAAGCTGTTTTTGTAGCGCTGGGTTCTACTTTTTGGGACAGCAAAACTCCGTCTGGAGGGAAGAAGCTGAAAGTTGCAGTGCAAAGGGTGGGAGTCATCATTTAAAATCGAGTCGGCCATCCTCTGTACTTGTCTGGTGTACAGGGATGTCAGGCTCAGCTGTGACTCACCAAGCAAACGACTGGACCATCTGACTGCCTGATCCAAGGATTTCCTCTGTTTCAGTTTTATCTGACCAAACCATGACATTAAAGAAAAGGATCAAACAGATTCAATAAAAGCCCGATAGAACATAGTCATTATGGTTCGGTCAATTTGGAAGCGTGCAAGTTTCCTCAAACAATGCAAATTTTGCTGACCCTTTTTGCACACCCTTTCACAGTTCACCTCAAAGTTCAATCCACTATCAATAACTGTCCCAAGATATTTGTACGATTGTACACATTCGGTGGTCTGGCCTTTTAGTATGGTGACTTTGTGCCTGGGAGTTTTCCTCCTAAAGTCAATAATCATATCTTTCGTTTTTGTTGTATTCAGCTGCAGGTAGGAATCCTCACACCAGTGAACAAAGTCATCAACTACTGGGCCGTGGCCACTCTCACCATCCTGGAGGAGACTGACAATGACTGAGTCATCAGCATACTTTATAATGTGTCTGTTGTCATGTCTGCTCCGACACATGTTTGTGTACAGGATGAAGAGTAGTGGTGACAACACACACCCCTGAGGAGAGCCAGTAGAAGAGCACTTTAGGTCAGACAATGTGCCATTGACCCTTACTCTCTGCGTCCTGTTGGTTAAGAAATCCAGAATCCAACCCACCAGATTATTGCTTAAATCAAATTGTTGCAGGAGCCTTTCAACTAAAATATGAGGTTGGATTGTATTAAAGGCAGAAGAAAAGTCCACAAATAAAAGCCTGGCGTGTGTCCCATTAAAATCCAGATGTTTAAAAAGCATGTCAAACAGAGTGACAGTGGCATCCTCCACTCCTCTGTGAGGCCTATAGGCAAACTGCAGAGGATCCAATGCATGTTCAGTCTGCCTTAGGACCTCACGTCTGACCAGTTTTTCAAAAATTTTCATTAAAATTGAAGTCAAAGCAACTGGTCTAAAGTCGTTTACCGTTTTAGGACAGCTGGATTTTGGAACGGGAACAACCACGGCATCTTTCCAGATCTTAGGCACATGTTGTGTCTGTAAGGACTTATTGAAAATATAATGAAATATAGGACTCAGTTCATGTGCACAGGACTTTACCAGGTGTCCACATATATTATCAGGGCCCTGACTTTTGTTCACTTTTACAGCGCGGAACTCCCTTATAACATGCTGCATCTCAATATTAAAGTGCTGATTGTTTTTGAGTTTCTGTTTCAAATCTTGGATTTCTGTGCTAAAATCAAAGGAGTCAAAACGACCATAAAAACAATTAAGAGCATTAGCCAGCTCTGTGTCTGAACTAAAACCATCTAAAAACACACGATTACTGCGCTCTGTGCTCTGAAGGCCTGCAATAGTATTCATACTGGCCCAGGCCGAACCAAGTTTATTTGCTGCCATCTTGCTTTCCAACTCTGATTTATAATTCTGTTTTGCTCTTAAAATTTCGGCCTTCAGCTCCTTGGTGGCAACCTGTAGCGCAGAAACAGACCCTTGTTTAAAGGCAAGAGCTTTCCTCTGTAAGCAGGATTTAACTGATTTAGTAACCCATGGTTTGTTGTTGGGATATATTTTGACACGTTTACGTGGAACAAACTTATTTTGACAGTGAGCCATGTATGAGCATGTGAGCTCAGCCAGAGAGTCCAAATCATCCCCGCAGGCCATTATGAACATCTTCCAGTCTGTACAGTCAAAGCATTCCTGGAGGCTGTGCTCTGAGTCTTCTGTCCACACATCAATGTCTCTCGTCTCCACCTTGCCTCTTCTGAGAGCAGTTTTATATGTGGGCAGCAAATGAACACAGTTGTGATCTGATGATCCTAAAGGAGGAAGGGGGAGTGATTTATAGGCCCTCTCTATGGATCCATAGCACAGGTCCAATGTCTTTTTTCGCCTGGTTGGGCAGGAGACATACTGATGAAAGTTTTTAAGTGTCTTCTTTAAAGAAACATGGTTAAAATCCCCAAGAATGAAGTTTGGCACCTCTGGAGAAATTGACTGCAGCCGCTGCACCACATCAGAGATGGTGCTGGAGGCGGAGTCAGCGTCTGCCCTCGGATGAATGTACACAGTTGTGATGAAAAGTTGGGGAAACTCTCGAGGCAAATAAAAGGGGCGTAGTGACACAGACAGCAGCTCCACATGGGGTGTACAGATGCGCTCTCTGACCGTGACAGATGTGCAGTACTGCTTATTAATGTATAAACATACTCCGCCCCCCTGACGCTTCCCAGTTACCTCTTCCTGCCGATCCGAGCGCAGCGGAGCTCCAAAGCCGTCAATCCACAGGTCTGCATCCCGATCATGCGCAGTAAGCCAAGATTCAGTGAAAGCCATGACGCAGCAGTTCTTAAAATCCTTCTGGTAACGTACATTGCCTTGAATTTCCTCCACCTTGTTTCTCACAGACTGTGCATTCCCAAAAATGATCGAAGGAAGAGGAATGTTACCAAACTGACGTCTCCTAAGGCGCAATTTCACACCTCCACGTCTTCCACGCTTCCTCCTGCCGCTTCTTTTTTCACCGCTGTGACCGTCTCTCAAAATAAAGTCCGGCAGCTGAAATTTGGGCGCAATCAGAGACTCTGCACCAGCTGTGTTAAAGCGCAGCAACACGTCCCTGGAATATTGTATTCTGCCCGCTATTCTGCTCGTCATGGAGCCGAACGCGTTTACCTCAGAGACAAAGAGCCAGAACACAGAAAGCAGCAGTGCGAGATATGAGAGGAAATCCATATTGCAGATACCAGGGAGCTGTTCGCCATATATTCCACAAACGCTCCAGGGCAGAAACGACACAGAGGATTTTCTAAAAACGTAAAAAAGTACAAAAAACACACACACGTACACACGCACTATATCACCAAGCTGCTGGTCGCTGCGTGCGCATGCGCCCAAAAAAAAAAAAATGTGGAGTGAACAGAGAATGGAATGTGTATGTAATTATTGGCTTTTCTCATACGGTGTCATAACAGATAAACCAGACTTTTGATGCAAACAATACAATTTTATTCCAGAAGCAAAATTTACAAACAAAAAAACAGACTGGGCGATGACATCTCTGCGAGCTCTTCCCTTCGTAACGCAGCGTCCTGTTCCAGGGCTTCATGCGCATCTGCCCGCACATCTGCAGCCACCTGTCGCAAATGCTGCATGTACTCCTGATTCTTGCCGCTGGTCATGTTGCCGTTCCAAGAGCCGCATCTCTTCGTCATGCATGTTGACCATCGCTGATGTAAGGTCAGCGATGGGAGTTGTCTGTTTTCGTCTTGCCTAGATGGAAAGACAGAAAGGCATGGTCGTTAAAGCTGGATCACTACATATATTATGGAATTACACAGGTGAAAGTCTGTGGTGGAATGTCACTATTATATTATGCTTCATTGCTGTATATAAGCTGAACTGTCATGTTGCTGCCCCTCAGTAGAGCAGATTTTGCAACACGCAGGGTGCTGTCTTCGGCTGCAGCCCCCCTGCAAAACCAAAAAGGATTAAGATTAAGAATATGGATGGATGGATGGGTAATGTTTAAACTAGTTGCTTGTAGTGTGGCCGCAGAAATCTGAATGGGTTAATACAGTCAGCTGACGCGAAGCATTTCAATGAAGCATGTTGATTTCAACGGCAGTTCATCAGCTTTATTTGTTTTTATAAAACAGGAGTTACAACAGCACTTCAATCACCACACCTAAAAATGGTTGTGGAACACCGATAAGTGAAGACCAAAGAATAACCTTTTTGTACATTTAAAAAGACATTTTCAATTAATTAATATGCAGCTACAGGAAATTGCATTAATCAATTTGGTACATAACTTGTTAGGCTCCAGCCCCCCCGCGACCTGTAAAGGATTAAGCGGTAGAAGATGGATGGATGGATGGATTTTCGACCCTGGTTTCCGCTGCTGGACCTGTTTCAACCCCCCCAAAAAATCGTGGTTATTGTGCCTTACCGGCACTTGAACGTGATCCAGATGGAGCTGGTGATGTGGAGTCGATCCAGCTGGCGCTCAGCCAGACGCACACGCAGACGCAGCGCCAGGAGAGTCCGCTGTGTCAGTCATCTCCACTGAGGTGGACCCCTGTGATATGAAATGCGATTCTAGAAAGAAAATGCACGCAATTTAAAACTTAACACCAAAGTGCAACATGTACACAACACTCTCAAGTTTTTAACCGGAATACAATAAGCGTAATTCAGCATTTTGTTCGCGCTAATACTTAACACAAAGCAAGCGTGAATCTGCAGTTGGCTGCAAAACAATACGCAAGCCTCAGTAACAACCGTTACCCACAATCTAACAACCTTCCTATTTCTTAAAAACAGTGAGCTTGGCACAGAAAGGATCAAGTGGCGAACAGATGCGCAATATCAAATAAACACTCACCATCCACGGTTTCCAAGGGCCGTGACCGTGACAGTGACCGTGTGGAGCCCAATGTCTCTCAGCAAACCACTTCCACTCCTTCTGATCCGCTGAACTTTGAGCAATGTGGTCCTTCACTGCTCGGTAATCGTTTTTCAGCTTTTTCAGCTTCTCCCGACACTGTTTGGCAGTACGGATGTGCCCTTGGGAAGCCATCTGCTCGGACACCTGCATTTCAAGTAGATCCGTCCAACTCGCGCTGGATGCAATCGTCGCCTAATATAGAAAGAAAATTGCGCACCTCCTAATATATAATATTAGGAGTATATTATTATATAAGTATATTATACAGTATATTAATATAATATACCGTATTAAAGGAGCGCACTGTGTTCACTGCTGAACAATTACAAATGGCGGTCTTGGAGTAAATTCAGCAAAAAAAGTCACTTTCATGACGTTACAACCTGACCAATCAGCGGCGACCAGTCTCTTAAAGTCATATCACAGCTACTCAGCCCTACTCGGCCCGGTTAGACCCTGCCCTGGATCAGGTACGAAAAAAGTACCTGCTTAACCGGTGCTGGGGCTAGTAGAAAAGCGCCTAAAGCGGGCTGAGTGGTGCGGTGTAGGGCCAAGTGAGGCTAGTGGAAAAGGGCCTTTAGACTGTCTTCAGGAGATGTCTCCAAGATGCCAAGGACATCTCCACCTTTGTTTATCTATCCTGAAGGGCTATAAATACCAGACTCAGGAAATGTATGGTCAGAGATTGGGTGTGTGTGGACTGAAGGCCATGCTCACGTAATCTCTCCCCCAGTGTCCATGGAGTAAATAAATATACTTACATTCAAATATTCTGCCTGATTTTTGACTCTGAATGAATGGACCTGATAGCTCCGTCCTTCTGGTGCCTCTGCCCGATTTCAGCAAGTGCACAGCTGATGAAAGACCTTCCCAGGCTGGGTACAAGGCTCAGTGTTACTGCAGTGAGGGCATTTTGGAACCAAGGCACTGAAACGGACTGGGTGACGGGTCCACGAACCCTAAAGGCGGCTTGGGTGTGAGTACATTTATCTGTTGTGTAAAAAGGTTATGGTCCCTGGGATGAGAAAGTCCCCGAAGGTACAGTGTTGTGTTTGTTCCCTGGGATGAGAGAGTTCCTGCGGGTAAAATGTTGTCCTAAGCAGCTTGACACCGCAAAGTCTGGTTATGTTTCTGCTTGCCTTTTTGGTCTGGAGCAGTTCAGGTTTCGACGAGGTGAATGCTTAGATGTGTTGTCCGCGTGGGATCAGTGCAAGAGACTCCAATAATGCTGCAAAGTGAGCACTGATGTATTAATCTGTGCGAGATTCTTCAATCATATTGCAGTGACCCCTGATGTAATCAGTGCAAGAGACTCCATTTAATAATGCAGTGAGCACTGATTTATGAATCAGTGCAAGATTCTCTAATTTAATTGCAGTGAGCACTGATTAAAGTGACTGGTGTAAGGACGGTTAACCTTTAAGTAATAGCGCTGGTTTAAAAGTAACTGCAGTTTTGTTTGTCTGTCTGGTTGTTCATGTGTTATACGGTTTGTCCTGGTGAGATCGCAGAGGCAGAAGTGATGTGATGGTTGGAAGCCGTGTTTGTCCATTGTTTTTCTGGTTATTGTGGAGTGTAAAGGGATGGTTATGTGATTATTGGCCCATGGGGTGATAATGAAAATTGTGAGAGCTTACAGGTAATACTTTTGAGTAAGAAACTGAATTGTGTTCTCAGAGTGGTTGGCAAAAAGTTGAAATGAGAACATGGGGTTGCCAGATTTGTTATTAGAAGTACTTTGGGAGTGTTTTTTAACTTTTGGGTTGCCATTTCAAGCTTGTTTTACTAACTGTTTGTGTGTGAGCAGCTGCCCAAAAGTGACCTCGGAAAGATAAAGGGAGAGAGCTGCGTGTGTGTATGTGTGGGCCCTTGTGTCTGACAGTGAGCGAGTGAGAAGAAGGGAAAAAAAATAAAATAAAATATATAGATGTGGAGCCCATAGTTATAACCTATGTAACTCACATGTGGCTGGCTGAATTCAACCAAGAGAGACTTTGAGCTAGCCATGTGTATTGACTTCACACCTCAGGAGGAAGACATGTCTGCACCCCCTGGGGACTCAGGAGAGATGAGAAGATTACCCGGCCTGACCTTTGGGGGTCGGAAAGGAGAACAGAAGGGCTCTGGGTGTTCTGTTAGAGATGAAAGGATGTAGCTGAGTATTGTGACTTTTGTGTGTGATGTATTGTTAGAAGATGAATGTATAAATGTATGTGTGTGACTGCGTCCTGTCTCTTTTCACTCCGATCGAGAGAGGACGTAGGATGAATGGGGAATTAAAGCAGTTACTGGAAAAATCATCCAGTCTCCTCAATTCTTGACTCCTACAATTGGTGACCTACGCATGAATCTGAGCACCCCGAGGCTGGAGGACAGCCTCGTGATCGATATGGAAGAGCTGGGAGACAGCCGCTCAGACCCGGATTCACCGGGGAATGCCAGCAGGGGCACAAGACTGATTAAGCTCCCCGAGTTCTGGCAAAGCGACCCGCACTCGTGGTTCCAGCATGTGGAGTCGCGGTTCCTGCTCGGGGGAGTTTCAGCGGATGACATTAAATTCCATAATGTCATCGCGACGCTCGACAGCCGCACAGCTCGGTGTGTGCGGAGCCTGGTGCAGCAACCACCCGCCGTCGGCAAATACGACGCGCTGAAAGCCACCCTCATCAGGAGCTTCGTGCCGTCGTCTGAGGCAAGAGCCAGGCAGCTACTGGACCTGCACGACAGAGGTGGACGCAGGCCGACTGTCCTCATGGAGGACATGCTGCAAATGATCGGGATGGACAACGATGCGTTCCTTTTCAAACATATTTTCCTAAGAACCCTCCCAGCGCACACGAGAGGTTCTCTGTCCGGCAGGAGATGTTTGACCCAGCAGGACTTCCGCGACCTGGCCCAAGAGGCGGAGCGGCTCCTCAACGCCTGCGAGGAACCAGAGGCTTCTGTGGCAGCGGCAGACCTTGGCGCGGCGGCCTGGGGCAGTGTGGAGCCAGAGACGGCAGTGACCACCCCAGCGGCGACAGCAGCGGCGAGATTCCGTGGCAGAGGAGATGACAGCCTCTGTTTTTACCATCGACGTTTCGCTGGGAAGGTGCACAAATGCATCCCGCCCTGCAAGTTCAAAAAGCAGGGAAACGACTGGGCCGGGAGTCGTTAGCAGCTTCCACTCTCGGCGAACGGAACAAGCTGCTTTATCTGACAGACGCGGGCTCCGGGCGGCAATTCCTAGTGGACACCGGAGCCCAGAGGAGCTTCATCACTGCCACCTATGCTGATTGGGTCGCGGGACCCCGCAGAGACGGAGCGGCAGCGGCCAACGGCTCCAGCGGCCAACGGCTCCAGCATCAAGACGTACGGAGAGAGGACCTCGTCTCTGTCCTTCCACGGCCGCGCCTATGAGTGGAATTTCATCGTGGCGGCAGTGAGCTTCAATATGTTAGGTGCTGATTTTCTGTGTTCACATGGTTTGTTAGTTGATCTGGCCAACAAACGACTAGTAAATGCACTCTCTTTCTGTTCTATCCCTTGTGCAGCTCGGGTGTGCCCACTGCCAGTTCAGACCAACGTCGCCACAGCAAGTGATAAGTTTCACAGCCTTCTACACCAGTTCCCAGCACTCACAGTTCCTACTTTTTCAGCTAAGGTGGCGAAGCACGGGGTGGAGCACTTTATTACCACGAGTGGCCCACCCGTTTTTGCGAAGGCTCGGCGCTTGGATGCAGCTAAACTCTCCATTGCCCGCGAGGAGTTCGCCAACCTGGAAAAGTTGGGCATAATTCGCCGCTCGAAGTCCGCTTGGGCTTTCCCCCTCCACATGGTACCTAAAGCTGACGGCTCGTGGAGACCTTGTGGCGATTACCGCAGGTTGAACAATGCCACAGCGCAGGACCGGTACCCGATTCCGCATATCCAGGACTTTTCAGTGCATTTGGCGAAGGCGCAAATTTTTTCTAAAATAGACCTGGTCCGCGGTTATCACCAAGTCCCGGTCCAAACAGAGGACATCCCCAAAACAGCCGTAATAACCCCGTTCGGGCTTTTTGAGTTTTTACGAATGCCTTTTGGCCTTAAAGGCGCCGCACAAACCTTCCAACGGATGATGGATGCAGTGTTGCGCGACCTTTCTTTCGTTTTTGTCTATTTAGACGACATTTTGGTAGCCAGCACCTCCGAGGAGGAGCACGCAAAACACCTCACGACAGTTTTTCAGAGGTTAGGAGAGCAAGGGTTGATAATCAACCCGGCCAAGTGCCATTTTGGCGTGGCACAAATCGACTTTTTAGGGCACCGCGTTTCCTCGGAGGGAGCAGTTCCTCTGCCGGCCAAAGTACGCGCGGTGGCAGATTTTCCCCAGCCTCGAACGGTAAAAGCATTGCAAGAATTTTTGGGGATGGTGAATTTTTATAACCATTTCATACCCCACGCAGCGCAGCTTATGCAACCCTTGTACACCACGCTCAAAAAGCAGAAGCCCTCCCATGTGATTGAATGGTCCCCGGAGCGGGACCGCGCGTTCACAGAGGTTAAACGGGCACTGGCAAACGTGGCACTGTTGGCCCACCCAGACCCGGCAGCCCGCATAGCGCTAACCACGGACGCGTCAGATGTGGCCATAGGGGCCGTAGTAGAACAGCAGGTTGCCGGGGTTTGGCAACCACTCGCATTCTTCAGCAGGTCCCTACGCGACGCTGAGCGAAAATACAGCGCGTTTGACAGGGAGCTGCTGGCGCTCCACTTGGCTATTCGCCATTTCTAGTTCTGGTTGGAAGGGCGGCGTTTCACCGCGTTTGTCGACCGCAAACCGCTCACTTTTGCAATGTCCAAAACTTCAGAACCGTGGTCGGGGCAGCAACAGAGACAGCTGGCCGCAATTTCTGAATTTACCACCGATATTCAGCACGTAGCCGGTAAAATCAATGTGGTTGCAGACTGTCTGTCACGCGTGGTAACAGCACCCGTCCGCACGGAAACGGATTGCACGGCCGCTTACCCAGAGCGCGGTAACAGCGCGGACACGCGCGCGGCTCCGGTCCACGTGGGAATAGATTATGCAGCCATGGCGGCGGAGCAGAGCGAAGACGCGGACGTGCGCGCGCTCCTGTCTGGACCAACAGGGTTAAGGCTGGAATGCAGAAATCTACAAACCGGTTTCCCCCCGCTTATTTGCGATGTATCCACGGGGCGACCGCACCCGGTGGTGCCAGCCGCATGGCGCCGCCGCGTTTTTGACACCGTGCACTCCCTAGCGCACCCAGGGGTGCGCGCTTCGGTGAAAATGGTGGCGGAGAAGTTTGTTTGGCCGAGCCTGCGCAAGCACGTGAAGGCGTGGGCTAAAACCTGCATGGCTTGCCAGGGCGCTAAGATTCACAGGCACACTAAGGCGCCCTTAGAACCGTTCCACATTCCGACTAAAAGGTTCGATCATGTGCACGTGGACCTCGTGGGCCCCCTGCCCACTTCACAAGGGTTCACGCATCTCTTGCCAATGGTAGACCGAACCACTCGTTGGCTGGAAGTGGTCCCGTTAACATCGACCACAGCGGCAGAGGTGGCACGCGCTTTTTTAACAGCCTGGGTAGCGTGGTTCGGGGTCCCGTCAGATATTACGTCTGATAGGGGACCTCAATTTGCGTCGGAACTGTGGTCAGCAGTGGCCAGCGGCTTAGGAGCGGCGGTACATCGCACGACCGCTTACCATCCCCAGGCCAACGGTTTATGCGAGCATTTTCACAGGTCTTTGAAGGCAGCCCTCAGAGCGTCACTGACGGACAGAGATTGGGTAAACAAACTACCATGGGTTTTATTGGGGTTGCGTTCAAAATCAAATCAAATCAAAAATCAAATCAAACTTTATTGTCATATTGCTGTACATACAACTGTAGTGCAGGCAAGATGAAATTGCGTTTCTCTCGGCATCCATATAAGAAGCAGCATGATTTAAGACACATTCCCACATAGCTCCCCCCACCCCCACCCCCCATCCATTCACACATCCCTGAGACATACTTGGGGAAAAAAAAGAATAACTAACTATAATATACAAAATGTCCGTAGGTGCAGTAGTGTGTATGAGAGATTCCGGGTCAACTGTTCAGCATCCTGACAGCTTGTGGAAGGAAGCTGTTGATCAGTCTGGTGGTTCTGCCTCTGATGCTCCGGAATCGTTTACCAGATGGAAGAAGTTCAAAGTGTTTATGCAGAGGGTGAGAACGGTCCTTGACAATGTTTAGTGCCCTGCTCCTACAACGGTTCTGAAAAAGTTCTTGGACAGAGGGGAGGGAGACTCCAATTACCCTCTCCGCCCCCTTGACTATCCTCTGCAGGGCTTTTTTGTCTGACATACTGCAGCTGGAGTACCATGTAGCAATGCAGTACGTCAGAACACTCTCCACCACACCTCTGTAGAAGGACTTGAGGATGCAGATGGAGAGAGAGGCCTGTTTGAGTTTCCTTAAGAAGTGCAGTCTCTGCTGAGCCCGCTTCCTGATCTCCAAGGAATTCTTGCACCCAAAGAATTCGGCACCCAAAGAGGATCTAGATGCCTCACCAGCAGAATTGGTCTTCGCACAACCGCTCAGGCTGCCAGGCGAGTTTTTACCCGACCACACGGCACCAGGGCCCCCCCCGATCCGGGGGTCTCTGAGTAACACGGGAGCAGAAATGCTCCCGGGCCCCACTCATCACTCTTTCCCCCGTGTGTTCGTGCCCCAGGCTTTACGAGACGCAGAGTTTGTTTTTGTCAGGCACGATGCTCAGCAGCATAGTTTCCGCCCACCTTACGACGGTCCATTTCGAGTGCTGGAAACCGGGGAGAAATATTTTGTGCTAGATTTGGGGGGCAGGAGGGAGACGATCAGTATCGATAGATTAAAGCCTGCTTTTGTGTTGCATAACGAGTCTGTACGGCCGGCCGGCGTGCCTCGACGCGGCAGGCCTCCAAAGGGGCGGCCCCGGGACCCCCCACGGGGGGCAAATAACCCTTCTCCCTCTCACTCCACAGATGCACAGCAGGACGGCCCAACACAGAGCAGGAGACCTGCATACAGCAGATTCGGGAGAAGATTGAAACCTAAGCTGCATGCAGAATGATGTGTTTGGGGTTTTTTTGTTTGGTTTTTTTTGGGGTTTTTTTTTTGGTCAGGTTGTTTGGGTTGCTGTGAGATTCTGTTGGGGGGGTGACGTGCTGTATGACTGTTGTATGACTGTATGTGGGTGCCCAGGCTTTCGCGTGGAAGGGGGGACTGATGTGGAGCCCATAGTTATAACCTATGTAACTCACATGTGGCTGGCTGAATTCAACCAAGAGAGACTTTGAGCTAGCCATGTGTATTGACTTCACACCTCAAGAGGAAGACATGTCAGCACCCCCTGGGGACTCAGGAGAGATGAGAAGATTACCCGGCCTGACCTTTGGGGGTAGGAAAGGAGAACAGAAGGACTCTGGGTGTTCTGTTAGAGATGAAAGGATGTAGCTGAGTATTGTGACTTTTGTGTGTGATGTATTGTTAGAAGATGAATGTATAAATGTATGTGTGTGACTGCGTCCTGTCTCTTTTCACTCCGATCAAGAGAGGACGTAGGATGATTGGGGAATTAAAGCAGTTACTGGAAAAATCATCCAGTCTCCTCAATTCTTGACTCCTACATATATATTTATACAGTTGAATCTAATGTTGCGTAACTGATAAATATTCTCATATTTTTAAAGCCAACATTTTCAGTTACCATCCTTCTCTCCCCTATCTCCTCCACTGGGTCAAGGCGTTGCCCCAGGACAGAGCTAGCTTTCTTGATTAGTTTGTTCAGTCTCTTCCTATCGGCTGCTGTAATGCCGTTGCCCCAGCAGACCACTCCAAAAGCGATGGCTGATGCCACCACCGTGTCGTAGAATGTCTTCAAGAGCACCCCTTGTACACCAAAAGACCTGAGCCTCCTCAGTAGGAACAGCCTATTCTGTCCCTTCTTGTAGAGTGCGTCGGTATTGTGTGACCAGTCTAGTTTATTGTTCAGATGAACACCCAGATACTTGTAGGATGTCACCATCTCAATGTCTGTTCCCTGGCTGTTTACTGCTGCTGTGAGGGGTTGTCCTTGCCTGCGGCAATCCACCACCAACTCCTTAGTTTTCCTTGCATCGATCTGGAGGCAGTTCCGATGGCACCAGTCCACGAAGTCCTGGATAAGTCCTCTGTACTCAGCTTCATCTTCGTTGGAGATGAGGTCGACGATCGCAGAGTTGTCAGAGAACTTCTGTAGATGGCAGTGTGTTGTGTTGTGTGAGAAGTCCGCAGTATAAAGGGTGAACAGGAAGGGAGCCAAAACCATTCCCTGGGGGCCCCCCATGCTACCAATGATCGTGTTGGACACACAATCCCGGATTCTCACAAACTGTGGACGGTTCGTGAGGTAGTCCAGGATCCATGATGACAGGTGCTGGTCCACCCCTGCACACAGCAGCTTGTCCTTCAGGATCATCGGTTGGATGGTGTTGAAAGCACTGGAGAAGTCAAAGAACATGATCCTCACCGCATTCCCGGGCTTCTCCAGGTGGGACAGGGAACGGTGAAGGAAGAAGATCACGAAGATCACTGCATCCTCCACCCCAATGCCATGCTGGTAGGCGAACTGGAGTGGATCCATCGCTGGTCCCACCAGGAGGCGGAGGTGAGCAAGGAGCAGTCTCTCCAGGGTCTTCATCATGTGAGACGTCAGGGCCACTGGTCTGTAGCTGTTCAGGTCTTTGGGGTGGGAAGTCTTTGGTACAGGTACCAGACAAGATGTTTTCCACAACTGTGGTACCCTCCCCAGCTTCAGGCTCAGGTTGAAGATGTGCTCCACAATCCCACACAGCTGGTCTGCGCAGGACTTGAGGAGCTTCGTGCTGATGCCGTCCGGTCCCGAGGCCTTCCTCGCCTTGATCTTCCTCAGCTCCGTCCTCACCTGGGTCTTAGTGAGGGTCAGGTTGGGGTCTGTGTGCTGGGAGTGGGGGGATGTTGGCGGAGTGGGGTGTGGACAGCAAGTCTCGATGACTATAGAGGCAGCAGTGGTTGGTTTGCAGTCGGGGGGGGGGAGGGCGGTTGGTCAAACCTATTAAAAAGCAGATTGAGATTGTTCGCCCATTCCCTGCCCCCCCGTGGCCTGGGACGAGGTATTATGGAGCCCAGAGATGGTTTTAAGGTTTCTCCAGACCCCGTCGATGTCGCTCTGTTGCAGCTTGTCCTCCATCTTCTTCCTGTAGCTGTTCTTGCCTTCTCTGATCTTCCTCCTCAGCTCCCTCTGTACGGACTTCAGCATCTCCCTGTTCCCCGACTTGAAGATCCTCTTCTTCCCTCTCAGAAGTGTTTTAATCTCAGGGTTGATCCAGGGTTTGTTGTTTGAGCAACACCGTATGGTCTTGGTGGGTACGGTATTGTCCAGACAGAAGTTGATGTAGTCCGTGATGGTGTGAGTGAGGCGATCGATGTCCTCACCATGTGGATCACAGAGCTGCTCCCAGGCAGTGGTTTCAAAACAGTCCTTTAGAGCGCCCATTGCCTCCTCAGACCATAACTTCACCGTGCGCATAACCGGAGGTTGTCTGTGTACTAGGGGTTTGTACACCGACAGGAGATGAACCAAGTTGTGATCCGATCTCCCGAGTGGGGGGAGTTGTGATGAGGTGTACGTCTCCTTAGTGTTTACATAGAATAAGTCCAGTGTTTTATTGTCTCTAGTGTGGCATGTGACATACTGGGTGAATGTGGGCAGACTGGGGGACAGTGAAATATGGTTGAAATCACCTGAGATGAGGAGAAGAGCATCTGGGTGTTCTGTCAGCAGACTGCCAGTTACTGAGTGAATGGTGTCACGCGCTGTCCCCGCGTTCACCGTCAAACAGAGGTTTTAATGCTTCTGTGTCATATTATTGTTCTTTTAGACATAGTAAGTGTCATGACCCGAGCACTATGCCTTGGTGCTCGGGTTAATCTTGTCAAGGTTTGACAGCGGCGTTATGATTCTAGCTCTCCGAGCTCTTATTGTGATAGTGCTCGGGGAGGCTTCCGCTCAGCATTCAAACCCTGAACAGCTGCGCTGCATTTGTGGTCGTTAGTGCCAGGACTATTTCTATCCTCGCTAGCGATCATATCCTTGCAGCAGTGTCTGTTAACTCTCCGTCACGCGACGGATGCTTAGGATTTATTCCTACCACGTCTGCTTGGGTTGACCGTCGTGCCCCTGGACTAGTAAGTGTGCTGTATAGCCTTACCCCTCCCGGTGTGTATCGATCTCTGTGTGTCTCTGCCTTAGCAGCTGGTGTAATTATTATTTTCACCAACCTTGCCTGCCTAGAGTATGACTGTCTCCTGCTATGGACCCGTAGAGCTGTTTAGCCTATGCCTCCTGTTGTGTGTAGACTCAAGAGTCATTGTCTCTGCAGCTTGTGTTGTCACTTTTCTCACCGTAAATAAAACTCACTGAACTCACTGGTGACTGTGTGGCGTCTTATGGTGGCTCGCGAGAGCCACCCATGACAGTAAGGTCACTTTTTAGGAATGATTATGTGATTATTAAAGTTTTAATCCTTTTTACTGTTCATGACAATACACCAAAGCTCTGAAGGATTACACGATATAGAAGAGGGGAAAAAAAACAATTAGAGCATCAATACAGAATTATTTATATGTATCTCATTTTGGCCTTGGGTCTCAGAAGTTTTGGGTGACTGAGTTACATTGTGTTGATAGAGCTGCATGTTTGGACTCATGCTGTAAATTTTTCCTGTGTGATAACACTCCTGGAGACAGAATGGCTCAAGGAGACAGATATTAAATGCCCGCTGTGACCAAATGGGATGAGAAAAAAAAGGGCCAATTGGTTGGCTTACTGTCTTGTCAATATAAAGGAATGACAGACTATGTGAAAGTAAACATCATCACTTTTTCTGTCTTTCTATGTATATGGGTGTGCTTGAGTAAAAGGAAGTGTCTTATTTTTCTCTAATGATTAAAATATCCCTGCGATGGACTGGCGATCTGTCTAGGGTGTACCCTGCCTCTTGCCCAAAGATGCTGGGATAGGCTCCAGCCCTGCCCCCCCACGCTCCCACCCAGTCCCTTAGGTCAGCTGAACAGCTGCTTTTGGAGGTACCAAAGGCGAGGCGCAAGCTCAGAGGGGACAGAGCCTTTTCGATCATGGCCGCCAGGTTATGGAATGATTTACCCCTGGACATTAGACAAGCACCTTCACTGTCCATTTTTAAAACACATCTTAAAACACATTCTTCCCACAGTTAACTTAAATACTGTAACTACTACAACTCCTTCTATTGATGTCTGTCTTGATGAGTTTACTCCAATCGACCTTTGTGAGTTAGACAAAATAGTTTCCTCATCCAAACCTTCAACTTGTCTTTTAGACCCTATTCCTACCAGGTTATTTAAAGAAGTCTTCCCACTTATTGGTAGCTTTATTCTTCATATAATCAATTCTTCATTAACTTTAGGCCATGTACCGCAGGCTTTTAAAACGGCTGTAATTAAACCCTTACTCAAAAAGCCAACGCTAGATCCAGGAGCTTTAGCTAACTATAGACCAATCTCTAATCTCCCTTTCATTTCAAAAATCTTAGAAAGAGTTGTTGCTATGCAATTATTTGACCACCTGCAGGGAAATGGTTTATTTGAGGAGTTTCAATCTGGGTTTGGAATCCATCATAGCACTGAAACAGCCTTAGCGAAGGTCACTAACGACCTCTTCATTGCATCTGATAATGGACTAGTTTCTGTACTTGTCCTTTTAGATCTTAGTGCAGCTTTTGATACTATTGATCATAATATTCTACTTGATAGATTAGAACACTATGTTGGACTTAATGGAACTTCGTTGCAGTGGTTTAGATCTTATTTATCTGATAGGTTCCAGTTTGTTCATGTAAATGATGAGTTTTCTCTCAGCTCAAAGCTTAGTCATGGAGTTCCACAGGGATCTGTGCTTGGCCCTACTCTTTTTAGTTTATATATGCTTCCGTTAGGCAACATTATTAGAAAGCACTGTATACATTTTCACTGTTATGCAGATGACACACAATTATACCTGTCAATGAAGCCAGATGATACTAATCAATTAGCCAAGTTAGAAGCCTGTCTTAAGGAAATCAAAGTTTGGATGACTTGTAATTTCCTGCTATTAAATTCAGATAAGACTGAAGTCATTCTTGTTGGTCCAAAAAACCTTAGAAATTCCTTTCCAAATCAAACTTTCAGTTTGGATGCAGTTACTCTTTCTCTTAATAGCTCTGTGAGGAACCTTGGAGTTATTTTTGATCAGGATTTGTCCTTCAATTCACATATTAAATTTGTTTCTAAGACTGCCTTCTATCATTTGCGTAATATTGCCAAGATTAGGAGCATCTTGTCTCAGAGTGATGCTGAGAAGCTGATCCACGCTTTTGTTAGCTCGAGATTAGATTATTGTAATTCTTTATTATCAGGTTGTCCTAAAACATCTTTAAAAAGTCTTCAGCTGATCCAAAATGCTGCAGCAAGAGTTTTAACAGGTACTAGAAAGAGAGATCATATCTCTCCGGTTCTGGCCTCCCTTCATTGGCTTCCCATAGAGTTTAGAATTAAGTTTAAAATCCTTCTTCTCACTTACAAAGCTCTAAACAATCAGGCTCCTTTTTATTTAAAAGATCTGATACTACCGTATCATCCTAACAGAGCACTACGCTCCCAAAATGCAGGTTTACTTGTAATACCTAGAATCTCCAAAAGTACAATGGGAGGCAGAGCCTTCAGTTATCAAGCTCCTCTCCTGTGGAATCAGCTGCCAATCTGGATTCGGGAGTCAGACTCGATCTCTGTTTTTAAGAATAGGGCTAAAACCTACCTTTTTGATATAGCCTACAATTAGGGAGGGATCATGTGTTTTCTGAACCCTCCCTTAGTTATGCTGCTAATAGGTTTAGTCAGCCGGGGGACCTCCAGTAATGCACTGGGCCTCACTCCTTTCCTCACTCTCTATGAAATATTTTTTTTTTGCTGGTCATTAACATTTGTTTGTTCTCTCCCATAGATTGAGTCCCCATCGTGCTGTTTGCTCTCTACATGTCTGTTCTTTTCTTCTTCTCTATCCCCTCACCCCCCAGCCAGTCGCAGCAGATGACTGCCCCTCCCTGAGCCTGGTTCTGCTGGAGGTTTCTTCCTGTTAAAAGGGAGTTTTTCCTCTCCACCGTCGCCAAGTGCTTGCTCACAGGGGATCGCCTGATTGCTGGGGTCTTTCTGCAACTGTGGGGGTCCTCCCTACAGTTGATAGTGCTATGAGATGACTGTTGTTGTGAAATGGCGCTATATAAATAAAGTTGAATTGAATTGAATTGAATTGAATTGAATTGAATTTTTACTCCCTGGCCTTCGACCCAGTATGAGACATTGATTTTATTGAATGAAATGGATTTTTATTTATTTTACTTTTTTTTTCCTTGTGTTAGCGCCCTTTGTGTTAGTGCCCTGCTTTTATGTTCTCTTGCTGTACAGCACTTTGTGTAGCGAGTGTTGCTTTTAAAGTGCTTTATAAATAAAGTTGATTGATTGATTGATTGATTGATTGATTGATTCAACTTGTTGGAGATGGCGATGTTTTATTCAAGAGTGGTCTTAAAGTAATGCTAACCTGTGCATATTGGTAAAAGATTTATGTAGCAAAAAGTTGTTTTTGTAATTACAAAATCACATTATTCAATTGATAGAAGCTTTAGGTGTTATTTAAATTCATTGTGTTGTTCTGGGTTCATGTTCATGTTTTTTTTTTCCCACAGATAAAGGAAAGCATTAATCAATTATTTATCTTTCACCAGGATTTAAAATTGAAAAGTCAAAAGGTGAAAACTAACAATCAAATGATCACCTTTAGCTTTAATTCTAAAAAAAATCCTTGGTGACCAAAATACACAAAAACAATTCACTTGTGTTTCCTAACATTAAAAATTATCATCAACAGTGGGATAAGCATCATAAAAACTTAAAAGGACAAAAGTTGAATGACTATAACAGTAATACTTACAAAAACAATTTATGAGAAGACAAAATTTGCACTCCTGTTTGTGTGATTTCTGACGCAAGGACAGGGTGGCTTCCCCCGATTTTTTTTTTCTTCAGGGTGACTCCGGCATTGGACATTTGTGGTGGACGGGAGGACGGAGAGCGGTGTGGGGCAGGCTGGCTGTGGCAAGGGGAACACCACGTTTGTCATCAACCTGGACATCAGGCTCATTGGCTGGGGGCAGTGGCAGCGTGAGGGGAGGAGGACCTCGCAGAGGACAATAACAACAGATGTGACAAGCAGACCCAAAGCTAAGTAAAACAAATGACATTGGCAATGACATAACGCATATCAATTTAACTGACTTGGACTTTGAAAATGTAATGTTTACATGAAATGACATTGCAGGTCTGATACACTGCAATGATGCCTCTCACCAGATAATGGTATGACAGTATCACATTTCAGAAATGTGACAGGAATAAGGAATAATTGTGTTGTATGATTTTGATGTGCTAAAGAGCTGGGCTGTGCTCCCGGTGCTTGGCCTCAGCCGAGCCAGGCCTCAGGACTACAGACCACACCAAAATTTAGGAAGAAACATGGGATATGAAGCATTTCTTGTGCAGAATGAAGCCAGATTCTAATTAAGCAAAATGTCTACCTTTCCATTAACAGAAGGAGTGGGACATAACCTTTCACAAAGATACACTAACACAAATTCAAAATGTCTGTGTTCAACAGGACAGACAGATGTGGCCTTGATGACTAATTCAGAATTGGTTACAATACATGCTAAATCACATTAAATATGCACAGACAGCTGGATTAATTGTCCTAAGTGACATTTGTAACCTAGGTCAAGGGAGGATACTCACAAAAAGAGGCATGATTACAGAAACCTCATTTTGGGGGTGTTATACTACTCACAGAGTTTCACCTAAATTAACCATGTGCCACACATACTACTGGCACATACTGTATCTTTAAGGAAAAGATTTCCTTCTTCCAATAAAAAAGGGGGCAACCCATGATCACGCTGTTCAAGTACGCCGTAACTTTGATGCATGAGAGTCTCCATGCATTGGTGGGGGGGGGGGGGGGGGGGTACCACGTCAAATAATTAGCATAACATCCTCAGAAAAATAGATAAAAAATAAAAAATATCAATAAATGATCAATGATGTAGGAGAGAAAAAATATAAGTGAAACCACTTAGTAATGGAATCACAACATTCAATAGGAGAAGTTAAATTTACATCAATAGATTTGCAGGTATTTAAGAAAATTATGTGCTGAAAAATATTTATATATATATATATATATATATATATATATATATATATATATATATATATATAAACAGAGAACCATGCAAATTTATGGGAAAAGTTCCAAATGTCTAAGGAAGGTCCAATTTATGCTGATGGACCTTACTGTGGGACTCAATTTAGAATCTACTACAAAGACAAAACAGATTCTTACTCAATTATGTAAGAAGGGAACAACGCTTTAGGGAGCTCAAAGCCAAATAATTTGACCTTCCCTGCATAAACTTATTCCTTTCAAACCCTTTGCATGGATCTCACTGAGCTAAATAAGTGTGAAGGCAAAAATGTTGTTTAGAAGTTATTGACATACTTACTAAATAGACAAAGGCTCTCCCTTGCACTAATCCAAATACTGCTATGGATCGCAATAATGTAAATACTGCTATGGTAACACTGAAACCTTTAACCAAAACAATATCAAGATTTAAAATAGCTGAAAATGAGTCACTTAGATAATGGAATACATTTAATGGAAAACAACAAATAGGATTATGAAAGATGGATTAGGGAAATTGTGAAAAAGAAAAATTTTCAACAACATTTCTTCGCTTTATGGCAGTGCGTCATGGCCCCATAACCCCTGCAACGGGAGTTTCCCGGGGCAGACCTTCAGCTGGCAGCATTGATTTCCCAATAATCTTCGTAAAAGCTATCCTCGCTATCAGAGTCCGCAACATTAGCTGAGGTGGGTGGCTCCGGCGTCTTCTGTGGCTGGTGCCAATTTAGCTCCACAGTTAGCTTATCAATGGCTTCCAACCAGAGAGCTAGCTCAACTGCTTCAGCTAATGTCAAGTCATTAGGTGCCACTAATAGCCTAGCATGCAGCTCAGTGTTGCACGTGTGCTCTCCTAATTGGTCACGTACCAACTCTTGTCTTCAAGCGGCCCAAAACGACACTCGCTGGCTAGCTGCTTCAAGTCAATGACATACTGGCAGATAGGGTCACCTACACGCTGGTGTATCTGGCGACAACGAATTCTCCAAACAGTTACTCTGTCTGGGGTGGAGAAACATTTAGCTAGCAGCTCCACAACTTCCTCATATGAGTCCACCACGCCGAGCATCCATAGGACCCTCCGGCCTTCAATACCCAGGTTGTAAACAAGAAGCACCTGCACCCTCATCTTATCAAGCTTCCCGAGGTCCAGCACCATAATATATATCTGATAGGCCTCCAACCAATGTGGCAATGAAACCGGTAGTTCGCCCGGGAGCTTGAGGAAGGGAGGAAGTGGTGTAATGCAGGCCTCCATGAGTTATTCCTCAGTCGCCAAATGTTATGTATGGAAAATACCTGGGTGATGAATGAGGCAAGATGATGGTTGGCGAACACAGCTTTATTGAACTATATACACAGCAGTGCACGGCATGGCACCTAGCGTGGGCATCCAGCAAAGAGGCCGTAAGATGGTGTCCATCCCTTATATAGGGCAGTGCAGTGATGTGACGGGAAGTGCAGGTCATCACATTGCACTTCACAATAAAGTGCCGTTTCCCATATACCACAGACTCCTTATCAAATATTTTAACCAGCTGTCAGCAAGTCTGATTTTTTTATTGCCTCCAGTGTATACAGGTTATTTATTTATGACTTGTGCATTATTTCAATTTTAAATGCAAATATACTGTATCTACATGTTTTGGAGCAGGAATGTGGCATTTATAGTTGTAGTTAATTAAAAGTTCCTCTGAGTCAAACTCTTCTTGTCATCTATTAGTTATGATAAAGAAAACAATGATATGAAAATATCAGAAGCAGTTGTTTTGTGTACAGCTCCAAGCACTGAACAGCAGTGACAACTGGCAAGAACGAGGCGCCGTTCAGCTAGAACACAATGGCGATATCTGTTTTTAATGTACTAAAGACTCAATGAGGATGCAGTGATAGCGTGCTGGACTTAGTAAGAACTAGTGTGATCAAGATCATCGAATTAGGAACTGTGCAACAGCGATTTAGGACGGAGTGAAACTAGTCAGGAAACAACTATGCTGAAATTGTCAATAATGAATGAGAAACTAGATGGATCACTACTTACCCCATTGTGAACATTGTAAGAACTGTCTACAGTTGGGATGAAAACCAAATGGACTTGTCTTGAATCATGTAACAACAAAGTAGTGTCATATTCGAGGCTTTCTTTGCTCCGTATTGCCCATTTTAAACCCGTTTCATCAATTTCTTAGTGTTGTGTTGGGTTCTTTTATAAATAAAGACTGCTGCTTTGGGTGAACACGGAGCCTCCTTTATTAACTGGCTGGAACAACATTAACACACGAACTCCGCCATATTATTATCCGTCCTGTTGTACACCTGACAACATCCGGTCTGTGTCGCCCCCTAGTGGCTCCACATATGTAATCCTTAGATTACACCACATCCCCCTTACTGAAGCCAAGTTGACCCCTTTTAGCTGAAAACACAAAATACTTTCTTATTTCCGTTCCCTTTTGTCAACTAACTATGACAGCATAGATTTAACACATCACCCCCTTTTACAAATCTATAACATTTCTTTTTTTTTTTTCAACACTGTTGCCATGTAAGAACATATTATGCAAAGGCCTCTTATTTTCTATTTAAAGAAGGCATTTTTAGAACTCAACTCTGTTTTCACAAATATTAACATGCAACTCTACAGATCCAGTCTCTTTGGTTTAATCACTTCTCTACCAGACCTGGTTCTAACAACACCTGGTGTTTCCTGTGCATTGGGCTCAGAAACAGTTTCTGTAGGAGTGTCTTTTCCATTTGACTGGGTCCGTTGTGGTTCCATCTCAGTCTTTGGTATCGACATAGGCACAAGATGAGTGCGATTCCTCCTGATTGTCCCTTGTGGTCCACTAATGACATAGGACCGTGGGGTTTTGTGGACAGATGTCACTGTGCCCTGTGCTTTTGCATCCGTAATCCAAACAGAGTTTCCGGGTAACAGTTTATCCAAATCTCTCGTTCTGTGTCTTTTGTTGAAACATTCTGTTTGCCTCATCCGTCTCTCCTTTTCCACGTGACGAATTTGTTGCAGATTCGGCACGCATGGCTGCAAGGCCTCTGGAAGCATTGGCAGGGTGGTACGAAGTCTACGCCCCATGAGAAGCTGTGCTGGGCTGTAGCCATTTGCCAACGCTGTGGTTCTGTAGGCTAACAGTGCTCGGTATGGATCACTGGCTTTTTTGATAAGATTTTTGACTGTTCTGACAGCTCTTTCTGCCTCACCGTTACTTTGGGGGTACCTAGGACTACTGGTCACGTGCTCAAAACAGTACTCCTTTGCAAAGTCTTCCATTTCCTGACTTGCGAACTGCGGGCCGTTATCCGTGATCAGTATCTCTGGTATTCTGTGACGTGCAAACATAGACTTTAAATGCACAATGACATTGGCAGAGCGAGTTGGGCTGAGCTGGGCAATCTCTATATACCTAGAGAAGTAGTCCACTAATAACAGGTAGTTTTTGTCTTGTAGCGTGAACAAATCAGCTCCCAACTTCTGCCATGGCCTTTCTGGTAAATCTGTGGGCATTAAAGGCTCTCTCACATTAACTCTTTCCTGTATGCACTTTCTGCATTTGAGTACAATTTCACTAATCTGGTTGCTTAAACCTGGCCACCATACAGCCTGACGGGCGCGCTCTCTGCATTTAACCACCCCCTGGTGGCCCTCATGTATCTTATCCAAAACTGCATTTCTCATGTTAGCAGGGATAACTAACCTCGTGCCTCTCAGTAGTAGTCCGTTATGCACACTCAAAACGGCTCTCTCAGACCAGTAGTGCTTCACCGCTCCCTGTAGCTGGTTACGATCCGGCCAGCCTTCTGTGCAGTATTTCATGACTTGTGAACAGACGCTGTCGGACTGCAGTTGCTCTTGGAGATCTGCAAGATATTTGCTGCTTGCAGGGAGTCCCTCTAGCACAGAGTCAACATAAATGTTAGTGTCCTCCATAAGATCTGTGTCTGTGTGAGTAACACTGTTTGTGAGCGGTAAGCGTGAGAGCGTGTCGGCAGTGGTGAGACTTTTGCCCGGGATGTGCTTTATAGTGTATGAGTACCTCATTAGGCACATACGAAATCTCTGTATACGCGGTGGAAGCGCATCCAAAGCTTGTCCTCCCAGTAGACTCACTAGTGGCTTATGATCAGTTTCTAGTTCAAAGTGCAGACCCAGGATAAAGTCATTGAATCTTTTGCAGGCCCACGTGAGAGCCAGCGCTTCTTTTTCCAGCTGTGCATAGCGCTGCTCTGTAGGTGTCAATGATCGGGAAGTGTAAGCAACTGGTGACCACACGTCTCTCTCCTTCTGTAGCATGACTGCCCCCAATCCGTATGAAGAGGCATCTGCAGATATTTTCTGTGGTTTGTTTGGGTCATAGAGCTGCAATACAGGAGCAGAGGACAGTTCTTGTTTGAGGTTACAAAACGCATTTTGTTGTTCATGCCCCCAGTACCACATGTTCTTTGTTGAAAGCAAGTCTCTCAATGGTTTGTCCTTTTCAGAAAGGTTCGGAATGAACTTCCCCAGCTGGTTCACCATTCCGAGAAAGCTCCTGAGCTCACTCACGTTGCTTGGCTCTTTCATGTCCTGAACAGCTTGGGTTTTGTCTGGATCTGGCCTCATTCCTTCTGCTGAAACAATAAACCCAAGAAATTTGACCTCTCTTTTGCCAAACTCACATTTTGACATATTCAACGTAACGCCGGCTTTCTCCGCGCGCTTCAAGACAGCGTGCAGTCTTGCGTCGTGCTGCTCCTTGGTGGATCCCCAGACCAGGATATCGTCCATGTGACAGACGACTCCGTCGAGACCCGCTGTAACCTCTGTTACCATCATGTTTTGGAAATGTTCAGGAGCACTGGAAATACCAAATGGCAAACGGTTGAAGTGGTATCTGCCAAATGGCGTAATGAATGTGGTGAGAAAGGCCGTCTCTTTAGACAGTGGTATTTGCCAAAATCCCATATTTGCATCAAGCTTTGAAAAATACTGAGCACCTGTGAGCATGCCTAGCGTTTGGTCCACAGACGGGAGGATGTATCTTTCGCGACACACTGACTTGTTTAAAGGTGTCATGTCCACACAGATACGCACCTTTTCTTTGTCCTTTTTGGGAGCTACAACCATGCCACAGCACCAATCTGTTGGCTGCTCCACGCGACTGATGACTCCCAACTTTTCCATCCTCTCGAGCTCTTCTTTCACTTTACCCATGAGCGGCAGTGGCACACGCCTTGGCACCTTGAGCGAAAAGGGCTTAGCATCAGGTTTCAGTTTAATTGTGTATGGCTTTTGAACAAGCCCAAGTCCATCACATAACTTGGGGTACGCTTTTCTCACTGTCTTTTGGTCTATAGTGTCAATTCTGGCAATTAGTTTCAGTCTCACGGAAGCTGTTCTACTCAGTAGTGCCATGCGCAGATTTTTGACAACATAGATTTTCTCAGTAGCGCTCTTGTCACCGTATGTAATAGTCTCTGTCATAGACCCCAACACGGTTAGTGCAGTTCCACCCGGTCCGTAGAGTGGTTTTTGTGCCTTTTCCAACTGTTCATTTTTCTTCTTGAAGATTTCAAATGTTTGGTCAGAAACCGCTGTGACGTCCGCTCCGGAATCTAACTTAAAAGTCACTTTATTTCCTCTCACATTTATGTCTGCCAGCCGTGGATCCTCCCCTAGATCCACTTCACCCAGAAAAAGTCTGTCTGCATTGTCAGCGACCTCATTCACAGTTGGGTTGGACCTACAGACTCTACTATAGTGTCCACGTTTCCTACAGTTATGGCATTCCACGTTTTTAGCTGGGCACTGTACTGCTGCATGTGCTGGTGCTTTGCCACACTTGGAACAAACTATACTGTCTTGTTTTGTCTGCTGAGGCCTTGAGGACTTAATCTGTTTTTGTTCCTTGATTATGAACTTGTTTGGCTTGGCTTTTCTGATGTGTACCGCATCCACGGCTGTTCTGTTAATGCTAGTTTCACCTCTTAGGTCAGTTTGTTGTCGTTTTATTTCTTCAGATTGTCTTGCCATTGTTATAGCTTTAGCTAGGGTAAGATCTTTGTCAAGCTGCATTCTTTCTGACAGCGACGAATCTTTCAGACCCACTACAAGCCTGTCTCTCAAGAGGTCATCATGAAGTGCACCGTACTCACAGTTTTCTGCCAGCGCGTAGAGTGCTGTTATGAACGAGTCTACTGGTTCTGCCGGCTGTTGCACTCGCTTGTTGAATTTTGCTCGTTCATAAATCACGTTCTTTCTGGGAACGAAATGTCTATCAAAGGCTGTTTTAACGGCATCGTACTGCTGGCGCTGCACACTCGTTAGCTCGAGCCCTCTTAGCACGTCGTCAGCCTCATCTCCCATGCAGTAAACCAGTGTATTTACTTGGTTCGCCTCAGCTGAGTTATTCAGGTTACTTGCCAGTCTAAAACGCTCAAAACGTCTTATCCACTTTTCCCACTCTTGGGGTCTCGCAAAGTCGAAGGGCTCCGGTGGTTTAATGGTGAAGGTTGCCGCTGGAGTAGCCGCCGCCATTACAGGATCAATTGGCGCAGCTGCAGCTCTTTGAACTTCGTCTGGCATAGCCGCTAGCCGGTTGCAAAGCTGACTTTTCTCACCTCAAAGCGCACCAACTTCTGACACCATGTTGTGTTGGGTTCTTTTATAAATAAAGACTGCTGCTTTGGGTGAACACGGAGCCTCCTTTATTAACTGGCTGGAACAACATTAACACACGAACTCCGCCATATTATTATCCGTCCTGTTGTACACCTGACAACATCCGGTCTGTGTCGCCCCCTAGTGGCTCCACATATGTAATCCTTAGATTACACCACACTTAGGATGCGCTAGGATGTTCTGAGAATGAGTTTGGTGTGATGGGCCCCTAAGTAGAGAAGCCCAAACTTCCCTCTCCCCAGCCACCTCCTCCAGCTCTTCAGGGAGGATATCAAGGCGTTCCCAGGCCAGCTGGAAGACACAGGGCTCTATTTTGACAGTCTGTAGTGGGCTTTTGCACTGTGCTTCACGCTTTGTACAGTGCTTTTGTTAGCTTCTGTCAGTGCATTGTGTGTTTTTTTATGCTTTGCGTCAAGCCATCTAATTACCAGTAGACGGTGCACTCGCTTTGTGCTGTGAGGAGTGGACTAATTTAAAAGAGGTGTGGCAGCATGTAATCTCATGCACATTGGTATTTTGGTGCATTTTATGACCATGTGCTTTTGATCCGGAAAAAGGAGGTCTGTCATGGTACTTCTGTGTTTTGAAATTGTGCAACTCCTGCTGACAGGAGCTCGTGAGGAAACATAGGATGCACTGGGATTTTCTGTTGTTTTAATGGATAGAGTTGGAATAGTCAATCTAATCACCTATCATTTTATTTGTAATATATTAATAATAATTTAAATTAATAAACAGTTTTTTTATTCCATCCACATTTTCATTTTAATAACAGACTTACATTTGGAGTACAGCATATATGTAGATTACTCACAAACATATTTTTTAGGGAATTAAAGAATGAACAGGGAGTGTATGGATGCAGAGCATGGAGGAGGCATGGTGGGATACTGTCAGTCTGAAGATTTTAAACTACAAACCTCTCTGCTGTGACATCCTGACCACATACATAATGTAAATCACTTCAGTCCCAGTATATCCTTTTATTATCTCCATTCGCATGTGCATATGTCCTGTCCTGCTTAATGAAAAACAAATACTGACCCATTGCTTTCTGTTAAATTAGGACAGTTAAATACAAGCTATTTGAAGACACAGTAGACAGAGCTTTTCAATGCATGGCTGTACGATTCAGTAGATTGTCTTCTTGTTAAGGTTTGATTGTGTGTATGAGTCATTTGACAGCTGGCTAGCTAGATGTGATATCATGTTTTAACTGGATGCTATTCACAAGTGTAGATTGGATTTTGCATGTCATAGTTTTGAATTTTATGATTAGTATCTACTATGTCCACTTATAGATTAAAACAAAACAAAAAACAAACAAACTGCTATTTATGCTCACTGTGCATAGTGTTTGGGCATTACACCACCAGGTCCAGCTACGGATGTGTCTGTCACAGTGTTTCCTATGAGATTCTTTAGTTAGCTTAATAAGCCTGAAAAAAGCTCATAAAAATCCTGTAATCTTAGGTCAAATTAGCTTTGACAGAATCTGCACGTCATATCTGTACCAGTGTTGTTCTACCAGCATGTTGTTGTTATGTTATGAATTGTAGGACTCTTCTTTCTTTCCCCCCCACCCAATCAGTCATGGGAGAAGACTTCCCTTCCCTGAGTCTGGTTCTGCTGGAGGTTTCTTTCTATAAGGGAGTTTTTCCTTCCAACTGTTTCCTAGTGCTTGCTTATAGGGGATCATCTGATTGTTGGGGTTTTTCTTTTAATTATTTATGATTTGCAACTTAACCCATTTTCTGTCTATGGTTCACCAGCGCGCCCATCAGCTCATCACCCTCTGGCGTCGTTTTTTTATTCATTTTTTTTTTCCGTTTAGATATCACAAATTCCAATACCTGTAACTTGAAAGTGGTAAGAGATAATACAGTCAATTAGAAAGATGTAGAATGTGATACAAAGTTTGAGATAGGAGTAAATTTACGCAACTAATTTGCATAATACAATGGCAGCCGTATCGAACTACATAACTTTTGGTCAAAAGTGGACTTTGGACATATTTACACAAACGATGGGTTTGTTTTGTCTTCATTTTTGTTTTGGGTTTTTTGTTATCTTCAAAGTATATGAACCCGAAAATCAGTAGAATGTACACAAACAAATAGATACATTGGACCTACCACACACCATGCATCTTCATTTGTCCATTTTCGTCATCCCCGGTCCTTATTTCATCTTTTGCCAGTCATTTTCGCTTTCTCTCCCACATCAAGAACCTCTCACATGTATGATTTATTCCACCTCGATTTTGGTTACATAACACCGCCAAACTGGTGCTATTGTTCTCTGTCATCACGTGCAGCTCCATCAATGGCAGACGAAAATGTACATGCTCCAGACCATCTTCTGCTGTCACAAAAGGTAAATGTTTCCCTTCAGAAGCTAAATAATCTCTTTTTAGAATCATAGTTGGAAAAATTTGGAGCAAATGCTTCCTCTGTGTGGAAATACATGTTGCGATGGAGCCTTTGTTTACATTCTCTTCTTCACGTTCCCAGAAATGATGTTTGAGGCAGTTCATTTGGGTGAAGTCCTCCAGTCCTCCAGTGAAGAGCAGTAAGCTATATGCATCTGACATTTTGTGATGTGAAATGCTTGGTACAACTGGGTTTTCTGTACTTTTTGGACATATCACGTGACAGGCTCAGAACTGCGCCAGGGACAGCAGGTGATGCTGATGTCTTATGACAGCCGGACTATAAAAGGGTTAAGTGTCTAGTGCAGGGGTGTCCAACCATGTGCCATGGAGAGCCAAGACCCTGCAGGTTTTACCTCCAACCAGTGTCTTCAACAGCAGATTTCAGTGAACTTCTTCCCACTGATTGCTGATAAGTGAAAACACCTGCTGAAGAGACTGGGTAGAAGAGAAAACCTGCAGGGTCTTGGCTCTCCATGGCACATGGTTGGACACCCCTGGTCTAGTGCCTTTTGATGACTTTTGTTGTGATTAGGTGCTACACAAATAAAGTTGAATTGAATTGAATTAATTTAGCTACTGGACCTCAGTGGGACCAGTCTTCCCTATACTGGGAAAAGAGCTGTCACAGAGGCCGGGGAAGAGCTGGCAGGTGTATGCAGGAGATTGATGCACCTCAGGCCAAGCTCGCTCCTTCTTGGTTTAAAAAGGAAGTTCGGATGAACTTCATGATGATGGCAGAATTTTTACAACTCTATCAAAATCATTGACACAGGGAAAGACCATTTTAATCTCTGAACTGTACAGCTCTCATCCATGCATAATTATGATGGTCTCCCCAGTGCAAGCAAGGCTGTGGAGAAGGAGGTAAAAAAGTTCCTTAAAAGCTCCTTGCCCTTTAACACATTTTCACTTTGTGACCGAGTCTGCATTGTCGTCAGCAAAAACGGATTTGTCATGCTATTTAAATGCTGTCATATTAATATTAAGCCTTTGATCTTGCCACCCTGGGAATGAGAGCAAAGACAGGGATTGATTTATTTCATATTACACCCCAAACACGTCTGAGTACCTAAGCACATTAGGACAGCCTCTTTGCACTTTGCGCCCGGTGCAGAATTCATTTTTGTACTGCTGTAATAGCAAAATGGGATTTGGACACACCCACAAATGCATCCTATCTCTGACAATGGACTTCAGACTACACTACCAAAATACAGCCCATAGTCTGTCCAGTCTGCCTTTGGTCTGCCCCAGGGTCTCCTCCCAGTGGGATGTGCCTGAAACACATCAAATAGGAAATGTCCAGGATGTATCCTGTCCAAACCATGCTGGCTCTTTTCAATGTAGATTTGATGATGACGATTTATGGTACTACTGGGGGCAATTTTCTTTTTTTTTTTTCAGGTGTGTGTGTGGGGGGGTCCTTTCTTCTTGTCAGCCCATCACTTTAGGGGTCTACTAAAATGTATCTTTTTTCATTGTATTGTTAATCATTGTCATTTGTTGTGGTGTTTACCATGTAATATTGATAGATGTGAGGTTTTTTTTCTTTACATGACAGAGACTCTTAAAGAGACCAGTGAGCCTGGTCAGTGTTTATTTACTGGGTCTGTTGTTCATGTGGTAACTAAACCGGTATTCCTGCAACTGTGACAAAAAAAAAAAAAAAAAAAAAAAAAAAAAAAAACTTTTGTGTTCTAGGACTGATACTGTTCATATTTGTTGAAGTAGTCTTAATTTTCATAAAATACATGGAACATTAATAATGATAAACTATGTTTGGGTAATATGCATTTAGCTTTGTGATTACCAGCATTTTTACTCTGGTGTACCATATTGTTTTCTTCTTTAAAGGAGCTCTTGGCATTGCAATGTTTTTAAACCCATAACATTCTAAAGCTTATTTTATATTAGAAGTGCATTTAGACGGGGCATTTGTAAACTTTAATTTCTTATTTACACTTACCAACACCTTTTTTTCCTGCAAAATATTCATGATACATATCAGTATTCTCACAAGAATAAAAGAAGTATCTCAGCATTTAAGTAGACCAAAGAGGATGAGGATAACTGTTGTGAGTTGAGCAGGGCACCCTTTCACTGAAATGGAGGAAGTAGGAGATCAGCATTTAAAGTTCTCCATCACGCCAATTGGAAAAATTAGAACAAAAACAAAACAGCTTCACATTCCAAGATTTTTTTTCACAACATTTCTTGAAATTATTCAAACATAAAAGCTCCATAGCGCTGAAGTGCCCAGAACAACTTGATTTATTTGTGCCAGGTCATGGAACGATTTACCTCTGAACATTAGACAAGCACCTTTGCTGTCCATTTTTAAAACCCATCTTAAAACATGCTTTTACTCCCTGGCCTTCGACTCAGTGTGAGACATTGATTTTATTAAATGAAATAGTTTTTATTTAATTAATTAATTAATTTTACCATTTTATTTTATTGATTCTGTTGACTGTGGATCTACTCGTGCTGAGTTTTATGTATATTGTCTTATTGGTTTTATATTGTTTTTATGTTAGTGTGTGTGATGTTGTGTTTGGTGCCTTTTGTGTGAAGTGCAGTGTAGTGGCGGCCACTTCCTCCTCCGCCAGTGCATGGCCCTATTAATTTCAGGGGGCATCCATTTTACGGTCTCTTTGTCGATGCCCCTGCCTGGTGGCTGTATTGTGTGTCCTGTACTTAATAAAGCTGAGTTCATCCGTTCACCTGGTCTCATCATTGTAGCCAAGTATTTACAGACATAACATTTTGGCGACGAGAACAAACAATTGAAGCATGCATTACACCACTTCGCCCCTTCCTGGAGCTCCCGAGCGAGCTGCCTGTGCCCTGGCCAAAATGGTTTGAGGCATTTCAAAATTACATTGTCACGCTTGAAATAGGTGAGTTAAATAAGCTAAAAGCATGTGCACTCTTGGTACATAATTTGGGAATTTAGGGCCAGCGTATCCTGCGCACACTCAGGGCTTCAGACTTGTTTGAGGATGTGTTTTAGTTGCTAGCAAGCCACTTTCATACCCTGGATAGCGTGAGTGTCCAGAGGATTCGGTTCCAGCAACGACATCAATATGTGGGTGAACCTGTCCGCCAGTTTATCGCCGACATGAGGCTGCTAGCTAGTGAGTGTTGTTTTGGGCCGTTGAAGGAAGAGATGTTACATGACCATCTGTTGGAGCACACGAACAGTGTTGCTTTATGAGCTAGGCTACTCACGGCGACAAGTGACTTAACGTTAGCCAGGGCTGTCGAGCTAGCTCTCCAAATGGAGACCGCAGACAAGCTCGCTTCAGAGCTAAGGTGGCACCAGTCACAACGGCAGCTGGAGCCTGCTGCCACGGCATTAGTAGCAGACCCTGATAGTGGGGATAGATTGGATGACAACAAAGCGGAAACAAACGCTACCAATTGAAGGTCTGTCCCAGGAAAACCCCTATGCATGGGTTATGGGTCTGCAAAGCACCAATATAAGGCTAGGGATTGCCCAGCTAGAAGGAAGTGTTGTGGCAAGTATGGACACTTGAGCCATTATGCCAGAGTGTACCATGTGTCTCAGCCAGAGAGCCCATGCATGAAAGAAGTCACTCCGCCCGTCCCAGACAGCTGTCCACACGGTGTCCCCGAGTACCAACGAGTATACGTTCTGCAGAGTAACACTAGATGGCTTGGAGGTACCACTGCTGCTTTACACAGGGGTGGAGGGATGCTGAATTGGGCCACGGTGAGAAGTTTTTCCCCCACTACAGGATAAGAGATAACCCAGCACCACTTTACGGTTATGGAGGTGGCAGGCTATGCACAGTTGGAACATTGGAGTTAACGATCCAGTACAAGTCAGTGGCGATGTAAGAGTTCACGTTCCACATCACGGCCCAAGGTGACAACATCATGGGCTGTGACCTGTTTTGCTGACTGGGTTTCACCATCAAAGATGAAGCTGGGGAAGAATGGTCTGATTGTGGTCAGTAGAACCATCCGGTTCCGGTGGCGGAGGATGACGCTGTATGGGACAAAGACCAAACGGACACCATGGTGGTCAAGCCTCACTCAGGTTTGACGCAGGAAGGTCTCAGTGCCGGCGCTCGGTGAACGGTAGGAGAGGGCACTGTGCGTGGCTTTGACGCGGTTGCATCAGCGAGTGACACCAATGTGCTAGCCCCAGACTCCTCCGGAGCTTGGCCACAGAGGGCTGGAGAATCTGCAGCTACCATGGAAACCGCTGCAACGGCTTTCAAAGTGGTCAAGGCCAGACCGACTGGCACGGAGAGACCGCGTGCCAAAAAGCATCATTGTAGGGAAAGCAGAACCCCTCTTAGAGTCATGGACTTGGTCCGGGCTCAAGAAGAGGAATGTCCACAGCAGGTACGAGCTAAGCAACAGCCAGTGGAACACCAAAGATACCTGTACATTGTGGCTAAACAAGGCACAGCTTACTTTGAATTGTTGGATGGCTCAAGGAGGTACGCCAATGAGCTGCGGCATGTCCGGGAGGAGGCTTCTTATGGCGGGTCCGGACGAGAGAGGCAATCAGTGGCGATGAGAAGGGGCGCTTTTGTCCATGAGGTCAGCTGTTACCCTGGGGGCAAGCTGCTTCCAGGGGTGGGTCTGCTGAGGGGCTGGCTGGGCCCCCCCATAAGCAGGTTCTGCCCTTTCCTGCCAGAAGGACAGTAGTGTAAATTTAACAATTAGTTATGTGTTCATATGTTTGAGCATTTAAAAAAAGAAGAAGAAGAAAACAGAAATGTTATGGTCTTGGGTGTTTTAGTTAGTATAGGAACACAGTAGTAATTATGAGTTATGGACTTTGTTTAGTTTACAGGTGGCAGAATAATCCATCTTGCCGTGTGGGGCAGGATGGTAGTCCACCCGTCCTCCCTAGTTTAGGTTTTGTTGTGTGAATGTTGTAGGCCATTTAGTAATTACCTCTGCCAGTCCGCAGGCCAGGAGGTTATGTTTTTGCCGGGGTTTGTCTGTTTGTCTGTCTGTTTGTCTGTCTGTCTGTTGGTTAGCAAGATAACTCAAAAAGTTTTGGACGGATTTCCATGAAACTTTCAGGCGTTGTTGGAAATGGTACAAGGAAGAACTGATTAAATTTTGGGGATGATCCGGATCACCGTCTGGATCCAGGAATTTTTTAAAGGATTCTTTAACATTGTGAGATAGGGCCATTTTCAACATGTGTGCAGGCGCAATGGAGGGCAGTGGTCATCGTGTCTGACGAACACGAACTCTGCGTTATTCAAAGTTTTAGGCATAAAAGCACGAGGAAAACAGTGGTGGGCAGGGCCTGGCAGCGTGCCTGTGTTTGCGCTACGCTGCAAAAGCTGAGACGGCCAGCTGTCCGGCGCGGGATTATTTGGCAGAAATTCCCCGGGCAGCCATAGGGGCTGCGCAAAAACAAGCTCTCTGCCGGGGAAGCTTCCAAATCCTCTTTTGGCGCGGAGCGCAACCCCAAAAAAACCCGCGGCAACCTGTCTACCCAATTTGCATCCGTCAGTGAACCCCTGAGTGCTGCTTTCAGTGATCTATGAAAACGCTCGCATAACTCATTGGCCTGTGGGTTGTACGCGGTTGTGCGATGAATTGCAACGCCCGCAGCCTGGGAGTTTGGAGATGGAGGAGATGGACACAACAGCAACACTTGAGTTTATTACCTCCACCAAAGAGGTAATGCTTTTACTGGCATTTGTCTGTCTGTCTGTCTGTCTGTTACCAACATAACTCAAAAAGTTAAGAACGGATTTTGACGGAATTTTCAGGAAAGGTGTGTAATGGCACAGGGAACAGATGATTAGATTTTGGTGATGATCTGAGAGTGCATACCTCCACCAAGGTCTTTGTTTGTATTTGTGCAGCAGGATTACACAAAAACTACTGGATGGATTTGGATGAAATTTTCACCAGAGGTGGTTCTTGGCCTAGAGAGGAACCCATTACATTTTGGTGATGATCTGGGAATACATACCTCAGCCAAGGCTCTCCTCACAGTGTGTCAGCCACAAAACTCCAAAACTAATGGACAGACTTGGATGCAATTTTCACCACAAGTGGCGATAGGCCTACACAAGCCCATTACATCTTGGAGGTGATCCATGAGAAACGGAAGGAGCCTTGGCGAAGGTATGCGCTCTATGATTGCTTTTCTAGTTTCAATTTAGTTTTCTTAGTGTGAGATTTGGGTCCTAAAATGGGGAGGGTCTTAAATGTATGTGTTTTTTTGAACTTTCTATGGGGGGGGGGGGGGGGGGTAATGTTGTGTTTGGTGCCTTTAGTGTGAAGTGCGGAGTAGGGTCAGCCACTTCCTCTTCCGCCACTGCACTGCCATATAAACACCAGGGGGCATCCATTTTATGGTCTCTTTGCCAATGCCCCTGCCTGGCGGCTGTATTGTGTGTTCTATACTTAATAAAGCTGAGTTCGACAGTTCTCCTGGCCTCATCATTGTACCAAAGTATTTACAGACATAACAGTGTCCTACTCCTTGCTTTGTTTTTTATGTGTGTTCTTTACAGCACTTTGTGTACCGAGTGTTGCTTTTTAAAGTGTTTTATAAATAAAGTTGATTGATTGATTTTTTTTAAGAAAAGCCTTCAACCAGGTATTTGTCTCAAAATGGCAGCTGACAGCCAAAGGTTTTTCCTGACAATTCATGAAAAACTTTATGATTTTAAAATGCCTTTAACAAGGGGAACAAGAAAAGAGAAGATTTTTCTCCTTTCAGCTTGCCAGGTCAAAATCAAGTGGAACTAAAAGCTTGTCTCAGTGTATCACCGTGTTTCCTCATGGTTGGTTACGTGTATCACATAAAATGTTTCTTGGCTGTTTAATGATTTAGATGAGCTTTATTTTTCATGTGAACTTAAAATACCTGGCTTGAACTCCATTGAAAATCTCTGGTGGGATCTGATAAAGGTGGTTGCAGCACACAAACCCAAGAATTGTTATGTTTGCTCCTTTACAGGGCAAAGATGAGGCGCCAGAAGTCAGCAGTGAGTTTTGTTATTTTATTAACAAAAAGTGACAAAATAATGTGCCACTAGGGGCAAAACACATACACTATACACGACCCCGCAGGGAGATAACATGAGACACAAAGAATGAATACAAACACTTACATATGTATATAGTGAGGGCAAAGCCTGACATTGAAAAGAGACTGGAGTCGGACATGGGGACTCCAGCCGGAAGTGTATGGACTTATGTGTCATTGCCCCTGCATCTTGTGTTGTTAACTTTTCACAAGATGTAGGGGCAATGACACATAAGTCCATACACTTCCGGAGGCGTAAGGCTAGACAGCTCTCTTACGGGTCCTTAACGACGGTTAGACGGTCATACACAGGCAGAGGTTGTTTAAGTAATTAGCTACACAGGCTGCTGAAGCAAAGACACACAAAGGTCTACTTTCACCGGAAGGGGTAAGGCTAATAGCTCACTTACTGGTGCCGGAGAAGTGACGGTCAACAACAAGCAGACAAGGTAGAAGATAGTCCAAGTCATCCGTAGCTCAGACGTATAACGACTGACACTGCTGCGTCTTACCGTCGCCAGTGCTGGGCTTATATGGTGAAACACTAACGACGGTAATGACACTCAGCTGGCCGACCGTTGACAGGCGGAAACCCCACCGAGCACCTTCACAATAAGAGCCCGGTGAGGCCAGAATACAGCCCGCAGCTGTCAAGGCCGGCAGCGAGACATAACTTTAGCCCGAGCGCGATCAGAACCGGCGCTCGGGTCATAACAGTAACACTGATATGAGGCGCAAAAGCGCTAAGCACACAGGGTAAATAAACAAAAAGAAAAAAAAGAAAAACTGTTCTGGTGGCCTACCAAAATCCCACCACCCCCAGACCGCCAAATGGCATGAGTCGGGTGGCCTGCCAGGGAAAATGGGCCACCCAATCCAGTGGCACAGTCTATCAGGCAGCTGGCTTGGGCGTTTTAGCCACCAGGCCAGGAGAGGCGGACTGGGAGGCAACTTCCCCACACCAACACCCACGGGGACCATGAAGGCGTCAGCAGGGAAAAGGCCAGCTGTAGCACCCATGGTGGTCCCCATCCGGGGCATTGCTGCACCCGTGGAGGGCCCCGGCTGGGCCAGTGCAGCACCCACGGGGCTCCCACCCTGGAAAGAAGCTGCACCTGCAGAGGTCCCAGTCCGGGACATGGCTGCACCTGCGGTGGGACCTGGCTGGGCCACAGCTGCACCCTCGAAGACCACGGGTGGCGGATCTGAACCCAAGGAGACCTCCGGAGTGACAGGATGTGCCCCAGTGACCCTGACAGGAGACTCGGGAACACGACAGACAGGCACAGGGTCAGGGTCACCGGCAGCAGTGCAACCCAGCAAGACGAGCGCAGCCACTGCTGATGGCAGCAACCGGATCTCCCTACCAAGAGCCAGACAAGATCTCTCCAACACTGAAATAATGAAAACAAAGGAGAGCACTTGCCTGAGCTCAAGTTCCACCACCGTCCAGGACTCCGATGATCCAGATGGCGATGACTCTGGCCCGGCCTCCTGAAGGTCCAATCCAAACTCTGTTGCGGTGGCCCCAACAGCAGGCATGATGGTTAAGGCAGTCTCAGAATCCCCTGGCACAGTAGCCCCACCGATGGCTCGCTCAATGGGGCGACAGAAGGTCCGTCTCCAGCTAGGGTGGGGCTCGGCTCAATGGAGACCCGGAAACACTTCATCATCAGCACAGTCTCCAAATGACAGTCTGCCCTCCTCCTCTGTCCTAGTAGGGGATGGAACCAGATTCTCAAGGGCCGCAGGCTCCTCCTCCATCTGACAGTCTAATCCTGGCACCGACGGACACTCAGGGGGAAAAGGAGGAGATACAGAGAATCAGAATCAGAATCAGAATCAGAATGAGATTTATTGCCATTGTTCATGTAGTACACAAACTAGGAATTTGTCTCGGTGCAATGCTGCAACATTAAACATGGAGTAGCACTAAAGATAAAAATAAAAAAACTATGCATGCAATAAAAGGTAGAATATGAATAAGTGCAGCAGATATTGTGGAGTTCCACATAGTGCAGTCGGTAGTGCAAAAAGAAAACAGTGATAATTGTCATGAGTCCGGTTGAGCTGCTGTACGTAGTGCACAAGAGTCTAATAAGTCACTTAGTGCTCAGCAGTCTGATGGCAGAGGGGAAGAAGCTGTTCATGTAGCGGGAGGTTTTAGTTTGAATGGACCGAAGTCGTCTGCCTGAGGGGAGGGGGGCAAACAGTGCGTGTCCAGGGTGTGAAGGGTCGGCTATGATCCGACCTGCATGCCTCCGGGTCCTGGAGATGTACAGGTCCTGGAGGGATGGGAGCTTGCAGCCGATCACCTTCTCAGCAGCGCGCACAACGCACTGCAGTCTTAGTCTGTCCCTGGCGGTGGCTCCTGCGTACCATACGGTGATGGAGGTGGTGAGGATGGACTCGATGATGGCCGTGTAGAACTGCACCAACATCTTGGTGGGTAGCTTGAGCTTCCTCAGCTGCCGCAGGAAGAACATCCTCTGCTGGGCCTTTTTGATGAGGGAGCTGATGGTCGGCTCCCACTTGAGGTCCCGGGTGATGGTGGTGCCAAGGAAGCGGAAGGAATCCGCAGTGGTGATGGGAGAGTCTGTGAGGGTAAGGGGGGGCAGAGGGGATGTGACTTTTCTGAAGTCCACGATCATCTCCACTGTCTTCAAAGCGTTCAGCTGCAGGTTGTTGTGGCTGCACCAGGACGCCAGCTGGGCCACCTTTCTCCTGTAGATGGACTCGTCACCGTTGGAGATGAGCCCGATGAGGGTGGTGTCGTCCGCAAACTTGATCAGCTTGACAGACTGGTGGCTGGAGGTGCAGGAGTTGTTGTACAGGGAGAAGAGCAGGGGGGAAAGTACACAGCCCTGGGGTGATCCGGTGCTGATGCTAACAGAGTCTGAGACAGTCCTTCCCAGCCGCACATGCTGCCTCCGGTCCGTCAAGAAGTCGGTTATCCACCTGCAGAGGGAGTCAGGCACGTTGAGCAGGGACAGCTTGTCCTGGAGCAGAGCGGGGCGGATGGTATTGAATGCAGAGCTGAAGTCCACAAACAGGATCCTGGGGAGTCCAGGTGCTGCAGGATGGAGTGGAGGGCCAGGTTGACTGCGTCGTCCACAGACCTGTTGGCTCTGTAGGCAAACTGCAGCGGGTCCAGGAGGGGAGTGGTGATGGTCTTGAGGTGGGGCAGGACCAGGCGCTCAAAGGACTTCATGACTACAGAGGTTAGCGCTACAGGTCTGTAGTCGTTAAGTCCAGTGATCCGTGGCTTCTTGGGGACAGGGACGATGGTAGAGGTTTTGAGGCAGGCCGGCACGTGGCATGACTTCAGGGAGGTGTTAAAAATGTCTATGAAGACAGGAGTCAGCTCCTCCGCACAGTGTCTCGGGGTGGAGGGAGACACGCCGTCCGGACCGGGAGCCTTGTGCGGGTTCAGTCTGGAGAACTGTCTGTGCACGTCCTGCTCACTGATGGCAAGGGCAGGGGGGGAGGAGGGGGGCCGCCTTTGATGAAGTGGGGACCATGGAGGCAGTGGCGCTGGGGGGAGGGGGGGAGTTGGACACAGCTGACGAGGTGTCAAAACGGGCATAGTGTTGGGACAGTCTTTGACAAAGGGCTTTGTCATCCTGTCCCTTAGAAGCCTGAGGCCGATAGTAGGTGATTTGCCTCAGTCCTCTCCACACAGAAGCAGAGTCGTTAGCAGTGAACTGTTGCTGGAGTCTCTCAGAATACACAGATTTAGCTCTCCTCAGCTCTCTGCTAAACTGGTATTTGACCTCCCTGTAGCAGTCCCGGTCTCCACTTTTTAACGCTGCTTCCTTCTCCTTCCTGATCTGTCTGAGCTTAGCTGTGCTTAGCTGTGCTTAGCTGTGCTTAGCTGATCCAAGATGGCGCCCACAGTGGTCGCCATGGTGCTTCGCTGCACTTTTTTTGTTTGTTTTTGTTCGTCAATTGTGTGTCTGCCTGCTCTTACACCCGTGAAGAGCTACTAAATATCAGGACTTTCACTCCCACGGACCTACTCCCAGTTTTTTTGGCTCCTGCCGCCGATCTGGTTCACTTTTTAGCCCAAAAAGTGAGACGGCAAAAAAGAGGAAGACGAGTGGGCGCCCTCGTGTGGCTTCACAGGAGAGGCACGCGCATGGCCTTGCCTGGGATCTTTCTGTCCAACGTCAATTCTCTTTATAACAAGGTAAATGAACTGAGACTGCTGATGCGATTTAAGGATCTCTCCACCTCGTGTGCCCTCTGCTTCACTGAGACCTGACTCAAGGAAAAGAGACCGGACAGCACGCTCCTCCTCGAGGGATTTCAGTTGTTTCGTGCAGACCGAGACACGGGGCTCTCCAGCAAGACCACAGGCGGAGGAGTCTGCTTCTACATCAACAGCAGCTGGTGCTCCGATGTAACTGTGATCTCCCAACACTGTTCTCCCACTCTGGAATATTTATTCATCAACTGCAAGCCATTTTATTCCCCGCGTGAGTTTGCTTCATTCATCCTGGCCGCTGTTTACGTCCCGCCCGACGCGGACGTGCGCCAGGCTCAGCGCGCGCTCGTGGATCACATTCAGCAAGCGGAGCGGACTTTCCCGGACTCTCTGGTTGTTGTAGTTGGCGACTTTAACCAGAGCAACCTGAGCCACGAACTCCCCCGGTACAAACAGTTTATTAAATGCCCCACCAGAGGAGAGAACATGCTGGATCACTGTTACACTACAGTTAAGGACGTGTATCGCGCTGTTCCCCGCGCTGCGCTTGGACTATCTGATCACGTGATGGTCCACCTGATTCCCACATACAGACAGAGACTGAAGCTCACAAAACCTGTTGTGATCACTACGAGGAAATGGACCAGAGGAATGGAAATGGACCAGAGGAAGTAGGAGATGTGTTATCGGCTGCAGCAGGTGGTGGGGGCTCAAGGGACTGCGTGACCTGAGCCTCATCCCCAGGAATCAGACAAGGTAATTCATCAACTAGAGATAAAGAATGAAAAAATACTTGCCTGTTTTCTTGGGGAACGGTAGTCACTGCTGCAGCAGGCTCTATTTTTTACTCTCCCGTCATAGTGAAGATAGTGGCCCCCTTGGGAAGACCAGGAGGAGCCGCTTCATAAGGATCGGTGCTGGAGGCAGCCGGAGATGAAACCACAAGGTTAGCAGCAGCTGGAGTAAGTGCCATGAAGGAGGGAGGGGCAGCTGAGGCAGTCCGGAGTAGGGGAGCTGGCGAAACAGCTGACAATGAGGACCTGGACGCTGAAGCTGCTAACAGTTCACTCTGCAAGGGCAGGGAAAACACATCTGACTGGAAGACAGGGGAATCCTTCTGGCGGCCCGTAGCTGGATCGTAATGGGAACCTCGTGGCATAATCACCCAGTAATTCTCCTCCTTCTGCTTAGGGACAGCCAAGTCACGGGGAGGACAAGGGTTCTGTGCTGGGCGGTGGTGTCTTCGGGCTGGAGACGACCCAATCCTTAAATCTGGAAAACGTCGCTTCTGAGCAGAGACAGTAGCCAGCAGCTCGGCGACCTCAGAATAATTATTCAGACCGGGATAAGCCTCCAAAACCCTGACAGCTGCCACTATGCTCTTAAGAACTTTGTCTGGGTTGCAGGAGAAATGAGCTTCAGCCATACAGTCCTCAATGAATTCAGCTGCCCACTGTTCATCATCACTGGGAACCCCGGCTGCCCTCCTCCTGCGCGCTGGAAGACGGCTTTCAGGCGAAGCAGAAACTGGGGCTGGACCCGTAGCAGGAACCTGGTCACAAGGCGAGGAACAGGAGAGCTTCGCCGTCTGCCGGACTTCTTTCCCAGCTCACTATTGGCCCTTTTCCACTAGCCCCGGTCGGCCTAACTCGACTCGACCCGCCATTACTCGTTTCGGCCTCGGTTGTGTTTCCATTGCAGCTGGGTACAGCTGGGGTGGGTGGGATTTTTTTTTACATCAAGGCGGCGCCACACTCCTGTGACGTAAAACACGCGACCCAAGCAAAACATAACATGGCAGCTGTACAAGGCGACTCCTCGGTCTGTGGCTTTTTGTCACCATAAATGTCAAAAAGGACCGCCAGACAAGGGTACAGGCAGCGAGACGAAACACTCTGGAATAGTACTGCAGCTTCTGGGAGAGCCGAAGACGTGAGGATACAAACTAGATCATATATGACGGTAAGCTAATGGTTGCTAATGCTAGTTTGCTATAAGTACGTTGTACTACACTTTAATGTCTGCAAGTTATCGCTGTTAGGTGTGGCGACATGAAAAATAAGGCAGCGATGTGAAGGTTTTAAATAGGTTTATTATCATACCGCCATCACGGAGCTCGCCCCATGGGCGAGCCCGGAGGCTCTCCAGCAAAGTGTGCAGATGAGCAGTCGTCAGAGTGAGAGAGTGAACATGGATTTCAGTGAGCTTATATACCCAGCTACAAACAATACATGAAAGGCATTCACAGCAGTAGGTATGGGCATTTGCATTTGAGAGACACACATAACAATAAGGAGATTGCTAGCCAGGATTCGCCTCTGCTCCAGAGTTGCAGGACAAAAGAGGTTACAAGGCACATCTACATATTGTTATCAGTGTATAGACACAGTAAGGACAGGAAGCATGAACACAATGCATGAATGGCACATTAACATCACAGTAGTGAGCCGGAAAAAGCCAGAGGAAGCGGGGCTGCCTGTAGACATTAATACACACATTGCTGTGCCTGTCCCAGTCTGTTGTGGGGGTTATCCCACATTAAGTACTAAAATATGTATGCTGTGTGTGTGTGTGTGTTTCAGATGGCTCTGTTGTGGGAAAATTACTGCTTCAAACGGTCGGTCTGGGCGTTCAACACAGCCTGTCACTGATGTCAACACAGCCTGTCACTAATGTCACCCCAGCTTCACAAACGATCAACGGTTATAGAGCTTAAGAATGTCTGTAGAAACGTTTATTTCCTGTGCAACAAATTGCTCTGATCTGCGTGAAACTCATGGAGAGACTGTTGAGACATCATGGATGTAGCTGCTCCAGCAGCACTGAGTCTGAGGTGGTGTCATAGAAAAAAATGATCAGCTGACACAACTTGATCGCCAGGTTAATAACTATATTAGCCATAAAATATATATTCAAAAAGTAAACAGTACTGAGTTAGGTATAATAAGATATATTTGACAGTTATGATGCATTTTAGGCCAAAACAAACTTGATCTAGGATTAAAAGCAATTAAAATAATGCAGTCACTAGGTTACATGGAAAATACTTGATTTACTAGATACATGTACTGTAGAAATATATATTCTCTGCATCAGCAATGTACCATACATGCATTCATGTAGTATTGCACTAGGAATTGCAGTGACAATAAACCTCTGAAGTTTTTGCAGATGTCACTTTTTTATATGTGAAGGTTGCCACCATGTGGCACAAATTAAATACTAACAGATTGGAAAAGCTGTCTAAGAACAATCCAGCAGTTTGAGAAATCACTTTTGGTTTGGTGTAAGTCTGTCAACAGAATTATGAACCATAAATCCCATTAACCCTAACCTGGGGGTTTCCAATCATATACCATGGAGGGCCAAGACCCTGCAGGTTCTCTCTTCCACCCAGTCTCTTCAGCAGGTGTTGTCACTGATCAGCAGTCAGTGGAAGAAGTTCAGTGGAATCTGCTGTTGAAGACACTGGTTGGAGGTAAAGCCTGCAGGGTCTTGGCCCTCCATGGCACATGATTGGACACCCCCGCCCAAACCCATTATGATGAAAAACAGATGCTAATATGGCCCAGAATTCCTCCATACACTGGTACTATCACTAAAGTATGCAGGGTCTTCTGCGGTGGCACATCCAACAATACAGTCTTCAGTTAATAAAATAATTGTTTTGGTTACTTTTTTCTTAAAAATGAGCCATTATTTTCAAAGTCCCCGATAAATGGTTTGTACTGTTGACTCTTTTCCCACCAGTGTCTTAACAGACAAAATAGAAAATCATGATGCAAACACATAAGTCACTAAATTGTTTATTACAATCAGCAGCAAATTCCAGATTATTCAGAATGTGCAAAATTCAAACTGTAAAAAAAATAAATAAATAAATAAAAAACTTAGAATGGGTCACACACGCCGGCCACGCTGCCTCACTGAGAAACAGCTGGGATGTGCCGATCAAGCTGGTCCCAGTTCAGCAGATCTTCAGCCTGCATCTCTGTAAATAGTAAGGCAAGGTCCGGTTTGGGGTGGATCATTTCCCTCTTGCCTAGACAAAAGACAGAAATGGGTGGTGGTTAATTAAAGCAAGTTTAAAACATATTTGAGAAATACACTTGTTGCTAAAAGCCAGTGGTGGAATGTGAATGAATGAATGAATCTTTATTTTGGATAGATTAAAAGTAAAGATTAAAAGAAAATAGAATAATATAACAAAGGGGGGAAAAATCTAACAAAGTCAAATTAAACGATAACCCCTCTGATTATACAGTTCAACATAGGTTATCTGAAATGGGTGATGGCTGAAGCCGCAGCTTATATTGCCCACCCATGTTCCGTCCAAGAATTCAAAAGAAAAACAAAACAGGAGCAATTACAATTTGAATGTGACAATAAAGTACTTCGTTGTTGTGGGTCTCAAATATTTGTAATGTGTCCTGTTACTGCATGAGCTTATTGATGATAGACTATAAACTACACATATAAACTAAATTATATTGATGACTGAACAACTCCCATTCCCCAAAAGTGCACCATACAGTTATGAACATAACTCACAAAGGATCACACAAGTGATCTGACAAAAATATAAATACATTAACAAGCGGTTTATTTTACAGTTGATGTGCCAGTCATTTTCAATTATTCTGTAATTAATATTCACACAATCAAATAAATCTCAGTTCAGTCCCTTTTATATTAAGTGGAAATTGTGCTACTATGGTTTTGGCACTTTACCTATAAAAGCAAAGGATTTCAGTACTTTCCACAGTGGCAAGGTCCGTTGTGGGGCGGCTGCTTTTCCTTTCCTCTTGCCTAGACGAACGACAGAAATGGATGGTGGTTAGTTAAAGCAAGTTCAACACTTATACAGGCACATCTCAAAAAATTAGAATATCATGAAAAAGTTCAATATTTTTGTCACTCATTTCAGAAAGTGAAACCCATATATAGATTCATTACACAGACAGTGATATATTGCAAGTGTTTATTTTAATTTTGATGATTATGGCTACAGCCCATATTAACCAACACTTCAGCGGCCAACATTTCTATTTAAAAACTAAAATTAATTTTATGTAATATTCTAATTTTTTTGCCAAACTGAATTTGGGATTTTCAGGGGCTGTAAGCCATAATCATCCAAATTAAAATAAATAAATGCTTGAAATCACTGTCTGTGTAATGAATCTATATAATATACGGATTTCACTTTCTGAAATGAGTGACAAAAAATATTGAACTTTTTCATGACATTCTAATTTTTGGAGATGTACCTGTATTAGGGAAATACACTTATGAAAGTCAGTGGTGGGATGTGACAAAAATGCTTTGTTTCCCTGACAAGCACCGCAGGATCCACTCTGTACAGGTACAAGTACATTATCAATCCAGGGATTTATGGTTGAACAGAAACAGCACGACAATACTGTTCCAACACTATTTTTTTTTTTTTTTGAAAATCCACAGAATAGGTGTTTGGGTCTATTCTGACGCTTTAGAAAATTATATGAATGAATGAATGAATCATAATGAATCATATGAATCACTTTATAAATCACTGGTTTGAAAATGCTGAGATTTCGGCTCCTGGGGTCCACTTGACCTGTATCCACAATATAAACACTGAGGAAGGCTAAACCCTGACATGTGGAAACAGATTCTAGGAAGAAATTACACACAACTTAATGCACAGCACCAAAGTGCAACACGTATACAAACCAGGACTTTAACCAGGATTAATATATTTCATCGTTTTGCTCTCACAAGCGAATACTTTGGACAAAGCAAGCACGAATCAGCAGAGTTGGCTACTAACTAGGTAGCTACTAGCTAATACTCGTTAGCCAGCACAGGACGGCGCTGTATGGCTCAAAAAAAGTGAGCTTACCACCAACAGGATAAATAAGCGAACAGTTGCACAATACTACAAATCACTCACAATTGATAGTTCTCTCACATTCGTCTTCAGCTTGTCCGTAGTCCGGTTCTATGCTGGGCTGCATCTGTAATGGGGCGGGTCACTCCTCTCACTGTGGATCTGCCACCAAGCAGAGAAAACTCCGCACCTCTTCGTTGGTCCACAGTGTAGATTTCCGCAAAACCTACAACGCCATCTGTATTAATATCGTATTTACTCAGTGACCGAGTTAGTCCATGAAATATTGAAAATGGCGGTCGTGTAGATTCTACAGAAGACGGACGCTTTTGTGACGTTACGCCCTGACCAATCAGTGGCTCGCAGTCTGTTGACGTCACATCTCAGCTCGACTCAGCGCGGCTGTACCCTGGCCTCGAATAGGTACAAAAATAGGACCTGTTAACCGGTGCTGGGTATAATGGAAAAGGCTACAAACACGGGCCGAGGCGTACCGTGTAAGGCCAATTGGGGCTAGTGGAAAAGGGGCTTATGTTTCTTCTGGAGCGCCGCTAGCTCCGCCATCCTCTCCCTGCCCTCAGAGTGCTCAGCAAGGCGAGGATGATGTTTAACAGCTGCCTCTGCAAGGTCCAGGTACTATAATGAATGCTTGGGTGTGCAGTACTGATGTGCAATGGCCAGGAGGTTGTCTATTTCCATAAGAGCCTGCACGAGCTCAAAACCCAGTCTCATGGGGTACCACCTGGTAAAAAGCTCCATAAAAAACCCCAAAAATGCTGGCACCCGAAAAAGGAAAAATTTAGAGCCCAAAACAAAAATCACTGTGGCTGGCACCTGCTTTGGCTGTGACCTACTATTATGTTTGCCCCTTTATAGGGCAAAGATGAGGCGCCAAAAGCCAGCAGTGAGTTTTGTTATTTTATTAACAAAAAGTGACAAAATAATGTGCCACGAGGGGCAAAACACATACACTATATCGTGATAACGTGAGACACAAAGAATGAATACAAACACTTACATATGTATATAGCGAGGGCGAAACCTGACCCTGAAAAGAGAGTGGAGTTGGACGTGGGGACTCCAGCCTAAGTTGGGCGAGGTCGCAGCGAGGACTGAGCCTCGACTGCGATCTTAAATAGTCATCAAAGAACAACAAACAGGTGTGCAAAGATAATGATAACTGAGTGCCAGCAGCTGTGACAGCCCGCCAGCAGACTTACAGACAAAAGCCCTGCCACTGCGCTGTTAAAATAAAAGCACAAATAAACACCATCATAACACACCCAAATAAAGAGACAAAAAGAAGAAAATAATAAGTGACTCAAGCGCGCAGCAGACCTGCACTTGGGATCACCACAAGAATATTAGTGAACTGGAGGTCTTTACCCATGAGAAATGGGCTAAGATCCCTCAGGAATGCTGCCAGAAGCTGGTGTCTGGTTATGCTTTACATTAGATCATAAAAGCAAAAAGGTGCTCCAGTAAGTACTAAAGGTGCTTGTCATGAAGGGGTTGAATAACTTTGAAGCAGCAGTAGTCATTAAAAGTGACATTTCATGTTGAATTTGGAGAAACCACTTGTAATATTAATTGTTTTAAGCTATTTAAATTGTTCTTGTTAGATTTGTTTATTGAAAACAGCTGCTAGTTTGTACATTTTGATAATAAACCTAATTTGCAGTGAAGGTTGAATAATTTCGATTGCAACTGTAGCTGAAAGGAACAGAGGTGAGGAGGAGGTCTTGGGTAGGTATGGTGTTCAGGAGAGAAATGTGGAAGGACAGACGGTTGTGGATTTTGCTCAGAAGATGGAAATGGCTGTGGTGAACAAATATTTCAAAAAAGATCAAACAAAATAGGGTGACTTAGAAGAGTGGCGGAAGGTGCACACAGGTGGACTACATTTTATGCAGGAGTAATCTGAAAGAAATAGGAGAGTGCAACGTGGTATCAGGAAAGAGCTCGGCAGCATCAGATGGTAGTTTGTAGGATAACTTTTGAAAGCAAGAAGATGAAGTGAGTGAATGCAGAGCCAAGGATTAAATGGTGGAAGTTAGAGAAAGAAGAAGGTTGCACAGAGTTTATGAAGAACTTGAGACAGGTTCTGGGTGGTAGGGATGAATTAACAGAAGACTGAGATAGTACAGCCAAAGTATTGAAATAAACTGCTAGAAAGGTATTTGATGTATCCTGTGAACAAATATAAGAAGACAAGAAGACTTGACATACTTGTTGAGGTATAGAGATGTTTAGGACTAAAGACCAGAGACTTTTTAACCAGCCTGTTTGACACAATTTTGGACAGTGAGAGAATGCCCGAGGAGTCTAGTGGTACTGATTTTTAAGAACAAGGGTCATGCTCAGAGCTGTAGTAACTACAGAGGCATAAAGTTGAACAGCCACCCTATGAAGATATGGGAAAGAGTTGCTGAAGCCAGGTTACAGTCAGCGAAAAGCCTCTCTCCCTATCTCGCTGCACATCTTGTACCATGTAATAACATAAACTTAAACCTGCTCTTCTTTGGCAGTCAGTAATTCTGTGTTCAAAATGAGAAAATGATTAATTAATTGACTAAAAAAAATTGAAAACATATTTTTCTTCCCATCTAAAAGTTGCAGCCACATTTATAACTAGTTTGACACCGATACGTCAAAATGGTGGTCCACAAATATAGCAGCAACGGGTGACCTGGGATGAAGTCAAATTCCTGGCCTGAGTTTTCATTCCAGTCCACCCTTGAATATCATTCATTCAACTAATAATCCTGCAGTAGGTTCCCGGGCCCATCAACGTTCACTAAAGATAAAGACTGAAATCATCTTCAATAAATCCATGCTCACCCTGCAAGAATCCTCATCATCTCTCATCATCATTGCTCCATTACTTGTAAATGAGAAAAGCATTATTCATCTTGTCATCATACCCTGGCTGCAACTACTAAACAGGTGTCTGCTCATTCCAACTTTTTCTTCTGTAAGATTTCATTATCTCTGATTATTGTCTGTTTGCTATTCCCAAATAGTTATTTTTCCTTCTCCTTTCCCTCTCCAGGTCAGCCCCTGTTCAGATCCAATCAGCAACCTTTAAATAAAAATGCAAAACTTGCAATAAGTTTCTGTTTGAATCTGTTTCTGCATCTGCCATTGGGTTCTGTACAAATACACTACCATATAAAAGTTTGGGGTCACTTAGAAATTTCCTTATTTTTGAAAGAAAAGCACTTTTTTTCAATGAAGATAACTTTAAACTAATCAGAAATACACTCTATACATTGCTAATGTGGTAAATGACTATTCTAGCTGCAAATGTCTGGTTTTTGGTGCAATATCTACATAGGTGTATAGAGGCCCATTTCCAGCAACTATCACTCCAGTGTTCTAATGGTACAATGTGTTTGCTCATTGCGTCAGAAGGCTAATGGATGATTAGAAAACCCTTGTGCAATCATGTTAGGTCTGCAATGCTGTAATTGCTGCAAATGGAGGATTCTTTGATGAAAGCAAAGTTTGAAGGAAAAAATTATTATTTCAAATCATTATTTCTAACCTTGTCAATGTCTTGACTATATTTTCTATTCATTTTACAACTCGTGGTGGTAAATAAGTGTGACTTTTCATGGAAAACACAAAATAAATGTCTGGGTGACCCCAAACTTTTGAACGGTAGTGTACATGTCAGTGCAAACCCTCCAAAGGACCCAGCAGTTGCAGTGGCAGATTCCGCTGCCATCTGCATTTTTTCTTTAGAGTCTTCGGTTCAGCAACTAAAGCCACAAGTAGCCGCTACTCAGGACCAACTAACATAATTAACACAGCACATAAGAAAACCCACCACAGCACTTCCTCCTTCCCCTGCTTCTGCTCTGGCCACACCTGCAGCATTCCCTAATGTAACCATCTCAGCTGGTAGAGCCCTATCCATTCCTACCCCAGACTGTTACAATGCAAAATTAGGAGGATGTAAGGGTTTCATTCTACAATGTAGACTCGTTTTAATGTTCCCCCGGTGAACTCCCAACTCCTGAGCACCTAGTTTATTCACCTAACCCAGATTAATACAGTTTCTCACCTCAGAAATTTCCACGAGCTGCTTGATAGATTCTGGTGCTGAACAAAATTTAATTTCTTCCTCTTAAGTGTCCTGTTACCAAATTCCAACCCTTCAGCCTCTCTAATGCTGTCCCAATTGAATCCTTGTTAGGAACCCAGCTTGGCACTATCACCCATCACACTACCCTTTTATCTATAATTGTATCATAAGCATATTCAGTTACTTGTCCTTCTAAGCTCAACCTCTGACATTGTGCTCAGGTACCAATGGTTAGCCCTTCTTAACCCTGTAATAGACTGGTCACACCACAAAGTCGTCTCATGGAGTAACTTTTGTCAGTCATCCCTCCTCAGGTCTGCATCATGTTTTCCCATATTAACGCATCCTCTCTCTCCAGAACACCCTCCGAACTTGTTTCTCATCCTCCTTAAGTTCCATGACTTGGCTACAGTATTCAGTAAGTCAAACACACTTTCTTTACCCCCTCATCAACCGTATGACTGTGAGATAAATCTCCTTCCCAGTGTTAAGCCCTCTCCTAGTAGATTGTGCATTCTCTGAGGTCCAGGGAGAGAAACATTGAAAAAGTACATTAAGGACTTACTTCAAGTGAGCATCATTTGACCATCTCCCTCTCCTGTGGGTGCCGGTTTCTTCTTCGTGGGTAAGAAGGATGGAAACTCAAACCACGCATCAACAACCATGAATTAAACAACATTAATGTAGAAGATAAGTACCCACTTCCACTGATCAACTCTGCATTTGAGGTACTCCAAGGAGCAACTATTTTTACTAAGCTTGATTTATGCAATGCCTACTATCTAATCAGAATTAAAAATGGAGATGAATGGAAGACTGGGGTCCGTACTGTTTTGGGACACTTTGAATATCTAGCCATGTCACGTGGACTCATCAATGCCCCTGCAGTGTTTCAGAGACTCATAAATGGTGTCCTTAGAGCAGGGGTGTCAAACTCATTCCATAGAGGGCCAAGACCCTGCATGTTGTACTTCCATCCAGTGTCTTCAGCAGGTGTTTTCACTGATCAGCAATCAGTGAGAAGAAATTCAGTGAAATCACCTGTTGAAGACACTGGGTGGTGGTAAAACCTGCAGGGTCTTGGCCCTCCGTGGAATGAGTTTGACACCTATGCCTTAGAGGCTTCATCAACGTATTCATATTTTTTTTACCTTGAGGACTTTTTGTTTTTTCCTGTACCCCAGAGGAGCATCAGCAGCATGTCTGACTAATTGTGCTGAGATTCTTGGAGAACAAACTGCGAAAGCTGAGAAGTGAGTTTTTCACCACCTTAACCTCCTTTCTATGGGTTATCATCACTAATGGAGAGCTTAACCAGACGCTGCAAAGATTCAGGTGGTGACTGAGTGGTCAGTTCCAAATAACAGAAAACGGTTACAACACTTTCCACGGTTTACCAATTTCTGCTGCTGCTTTATTTAGAACTACAGCCAAATGGCTGCATCTGTGACCCAACTAACCTCCACCAAGTCCTCCTTCAGATGGTCTGACACCACCACTGCCACCTTCACTGAGCTGAAAGCCCGCTTTGTCAAGGCTCCTGTTCTGCCCCAAATGGATCAATCCACACAGTTTGTGGTAGAGATGAACACTTCTGACAGTGGGGTCACAGCTGTGCTCTTGCAATACTCTCAAATCTGACTGCAGGTTACATCACTGTGACTATTTTTCTCATTGTCTGAACCAGGTTGAACATAACTATGACATTGGTGAGAAAACTCCTCATAAAGTTGGGCCTGGAGGAATGGCGACAATGATTGGAAGGGGTGGCTCAACCAGTCATAATCTGGACAGATCACTGGAATTTGGAGTATATGAAGTCAGCTTGACAGCTGAATCCACACCAGGCTAGATGGGCACTCTTCCATGAGCATTTCCAGATTAGCCTCACGTATCACCAAGTTTCCAAGAATGTAAGGCTGGATGCCTTGTTGGAACAGTTCGCCTCAGATTCTACTTTGTCGTGCAATGATCCATCCTGTCACTGTCCTGTGTGGTTGGAGGAGCTAGCATCGAGATCAAAAAGAACATGAGAGAGCCACATGCTGCAGAACTGGATCCTGGGAGATGGGGGTCTAGGTGGCAGATTGTATGTCCTTTCATCTGTAAGAGGGGATGTCATCCACTGGGTACATCGAGCTCGATTCACCCATCAAGCTGGTATTGGTAGCATTATCCAGTATCGCCTGTGAACCTTTTGGTGGCCTTCTCTTAATGCAGATGTGAGAGACTACATCCATGCATGTGAGGTGTATTCTTCATACAAAGCATCAACCGCCACACCCTCTGGCCTTCTTCAGCCACTGCCCATTCCCAGTTGCTCTTGTTCCTGCATTGCTGTTCCTTTTGTCTCTGGCCTTCCACCCTCTCAAGGTAACATATCATACTTCCCATTGTTGATGGCTTTTCAAAGTCAGAGGCAGCTCTACTCTGCGTCAGTACAGTCTATCCTGTTACTTGGTCCTCTCATCTCACATGGATTGAGTATGACCACAACACAGTGACTTCTTCAGCCACTGGCATGATCCCCTTCAAGGCCTTCCTTTAGTACAATCCTCCCCTTTTACCCCTCACTGAGGAGGAGATTGCCGTGCCCTCCATGCAACATCACCTTTGTTGTTGTTGGAGGAGCTGGAGGCCTACCAACAAGGTGCATCAGTGGACCACTAAACAGAACCACAAATTCACAGCTCGACATAGGACCCCCAGATCCTGCATACTCCATCAGACAAAAGGTATAGCTATCTACCCAGAACGTCCCTCTTAACCCTTTAACTTTCCGGCTGTCATAAAATATGTGCGTCACCCGTTGCCTATGTCGCAGGTCCGTGCCGGTCACATGATGCGTCCCAAAAGCACAGAAAACCCAGTTGTAACAAGCATTTCACATCACAAGATGTCAGACACGTATAGCTTACTGCTCTTCACTGGAGGACTGGAGGACTTCACCCAAACGAGCCACCTCAAAGCATCATTTCCGGAAACGTGAATAAGAAAATGTAAACAAAGGCACCATCCCAACATATATTTCCACAAAGAGGAAGCATTTGCTCCAAATTTTGCCAACTATGATTCTAAAAAGAGATTATTTAGCTTCTGAAGGGAAATATTTACCTTTTGTGACAGCAGAAGATGTTCTGGAGTGTGTGTAGAAGAGCTGGAAATGACGAGGCGGTTTTGTATCAAAAAAGCAGCGTCTTTAATGAACAACTCTTCTATCTTGTCTCATCTGGTGCAGAGCTTGGCAGAAGGCAAAGAGAGAGAGTTCTGCCCAGCTCGCTGGTTAAATACAGGCACACATCAAAGACATGCAAAACACAAGCTGAAATCCCCCGTTATCTTAATCCCCCATTAGTCCTGTTAACTCCTCCCTTCGTCTTGGGAGGTGATGGGAAAACCTCTCCTCGCCTTAGGGGGTGAAGGTGTCAAGTCTGTTGCCGCGTCCTGTGACGTCACTGGTCTTCACACGGAGGTGAGATTCCTTTGTCCTTTCAGAGGTGTGAAATTCCTTTGTATATGTTGTCCCAAACATTCCCACATGCTCTAACAAATGTAGGTATGGAATATATGAGTAATATATACCACAGGCCCCCCAAACAACTAGGAAAGGACATAGAAAGATTCACAGTCTAGGGTAATTACTAAGACATACTACGTGTTACAGCTGTTGCCACAGAAGAAACTTTCAAGCAGCCATGCTCCTAAGAGACTTCAGTGAAAACATAACAGCATAGTATAATCATAAGTCAGTCCTAAACTGTTGCAGCACAATTAGCGAAAAACTGCGGAGTGATGGAATCAGTCCCTGTGCTGTCGGGGTTTCAATTTTCTCCCAAAGCTGCTGTAGGTTGGTTTAGACGTCCTGCTGGGACCTTGTTGTGAAGAATCTGCAGTGTGGGAAGGAGAGAGATTATCTGTTTCCTGCCTGGGGGCTGAGGCTTTTTCCTTGGGGGGTCTGCCTCGCCGAGGTGCTCTCGCCAACTGTGCAGGTTCGTCTCTCAACAAGAAAGCAGGTTTGAGTCTGTCAATGCTGACCGTTTCATTTCTATCCCCATAATCAAGCACAAAGTGTTTGTCACCATTTTCCAGCACTCTGTATGGGCCATCGTATACTGGGCGTAACGTTGGTTTTATGGCTTCATGCTTAACAAAAACAAACTCAGCGTTTTTTAAAGATTGAGGAACAAAAACTCGCGGAAAGGAGTGATGAGCTGGACCGTGGAGAGAGTCCGGTCCGTTACTGCCTAAAAACCTTGGGACTGGGAGGTGCCCTGGTTCCGGGTTCTCCGGTAAAAATTCACCTGGGAGTCTGATAGGTTGGGCAAAGACTAATTCTGCAGGGGAAGCGTCTAAATCCTCTTTAGGTGCTGCACGCAACCCCAATAAAACCCAGGGGAGTTTGTTTACCCAATTTGTGTCCGTTAATGAGGCTCTGAGGGCGGCCTTTAAGGACCTGTGAAAACGCTCGCATAACCCATTAGCCTGAGGGTGATAAGCGGTGGTGCGATGAATGGTTGCCCCTAAACTGTTGGACATGGCTGACCAGAGTTCTGAGACAAATTGAGGCCCCCTATCTGACGTGATGTCTGTTGGGACGCCGGAACGTGCCACCCAATTCGTTAGAAAAACGCGAGCGACTTCCTCCGCTGTAGTTGCTGCTAGAGGGACTGCCTCTGGCTAGCGCGTGGTGCGGTCTATCATTGTTAGCAGGTGTGTGAAACCTTGGGAGGAAGGCAGTGGCCCCACGAGGTCGACATGAATGTGGTCGAACCTTCTAGCAGGGATGGGAAAAGGCTCCAGAGGGGCTTTTGTGTGTCTGTGTACTTTGGCGCGTTGACAAGGAATGCAAGTTTTTGCCCATTCTTTTACGTTTTTACGCAGGCCTGGCCACACAAACTTTCCGGCAACCATTTTGACTGAAGCACGCACACCTGGGTGTGCGAGGGAGTGAATTGCGTCGAAAATACGGCGGCGCCAAGCAGCTGGTACTAACGGGCGAGGTCGGCCGGTTGAAACATCGCATATTAGGGGGGGCACGCCATCGCGCAACCCTTTTTTCTCCAGCCTTAACCCTGTTGGTCCAGACAGGAGAGCGCGCACGTCCGCATCACTGCTTTGTTCTTCCGCCATGGCTGCATAATCTATCCCTTCGAGGATAGGTGCTGCATATGTGTTTGCATTAGAGAAAAGCTCCGCTGCTGAAGCAGTGTAATCTGTCTCCTCGTGCTCTGGTGGTGCCACAGCGCGAGAGAGACAGTCCGCTACTACGTTAAGTTTGCCTGCTACATGTCGAATGTCTGTGGTGAACTCTGAAATCGCAGCTAGCTGTCTTTGTTGTCTGCCCGACCAAGGTTCTGAAATTTTAGCCATCGCAAAAGTGAGCGGTTTATGGTCCACAAAAGCCGTGAAACTCCGCCCTTCTAACCAAAACTGGAAATGGTGGATGGACAAATGAAGCGCCAGCAGCTCCCTGTCAAAAGTGCTGTATTTGCATTCCGTCGGGTTTAGCGATTTGCTAAAGAATGCTAAAGGTTGCCAGACCCCGCTGACAAGTTGTTCTACAACTGCCCCTATGGCCAGGTCTGAAGCATCTGTGGTTAGAGCAATGCGGGCCGAGGGATCTGGGTGGACTAACATTGTGGCGTTAGCTAGGGCGTTTTTTACTTCCGCGAAGGCGTGTTCACGCTCCGGGGTCCATTCGACCGCTTGGGAAGCTTTCTTTTTTTTGAGCGCATCATACAGGGGTTGCATGAGCTGAGCTGCATGAGGGAGGAAACGGTTGTAAAAATTAACCATCCCCAAAAATTCCTGTAGCGATTTGACAGTTTGGGGCCGTGGAAAACCTTTTATCGCATGAATTTTGTCTGGAAGCGGGACTGCCCCTTTCGGGGAGACTCTATGTCCCAAAAAATCAATTTGCGATACGCCGAATTTGCATTTGGCTGGATTAATTATTCGTTATTCGACCGTGCTCTTCTAGCCTCTGAAAAATGGTAGTAAGGTGTTGCTCGTGCTCCTCCTCTGATGAGCTGGCTACCAGCATGTCGTCGAGGTAGACAAAAACAAAGGGGAGGTCGCGTAAGACCGCGTCCATCATGCGTTGAAAAGTTTGAGCAGCGCCTTTGAGACCAAATGGCATTCGTAGGAATTCAAAAAGGCCGAAAGGGGTTATAACCGCTGTTTTAGGAATGTCTTCAGCTCGGACTGGGATTTGGTGATAACCGTGGACTAAGTCTATCTTTGAAAAAATGCACGCGCCCGCTAAATGCAGTGAAAAATCCTGTATATGAGGGATGGGGTAGCGGTCATGCGCTGTGGCGTTGTTTAATCTGCGGTAATCTCCGCACGGTCTCCAAGAACCGTCGGATTTCGGAACCATGTGAAGTGGTGAAGCCCAAGGGCTCTTTGAGCGTCGGACAATGCCTAATTTTTCAAGAGCTGCAAATTCGTCCCTTGCTATGTTGAGCTTGGCCGCGTCTAAGCGGCGAGCTTTGGCAAAAACGGGAGGTCCCGTTGTTGGAATGAAGTGTTTAACCCCGTGTTTGGCTACAGTGGCTGAGAATTTGGGGGTTGTGAGTGCTGGAAATTGGGTGAGGAGTTGCTCAAACTTACCTCCTGCCGTAGTGACGTTGGCCTGCACAGGTGGTGGAGAGACTCGAGCTGAGCATGGAATAGAAGCAAAAGACAGTGCATTAACCAGGCGCCTATTTGCTAGATCAACTAATAACCCGTGTGCACACAGAAAATCTGCGCCTAACAAGTTAAAACTCACCGCCGCTACAACAAATGTCCATCTGTAGCTGCGGCCGTGAATGAGGAGATGCAGGCTCTTTTCCCCGAACGTGTCGATGTCCGAGCCGTTGGCTCCCACTGCTCCATTGCCCCGGGTGCCCATGGCTCGATCTGCGTGGGAGGGCATGACGAAACTCAGCTGGGCTCCCGTGTCGATGAGGAACTGCTTGCCTGTGTGACCATCCGTCACGTACAATAGTTTATTTTTCTCGCCGAGAACCGCTGCTGTTAATGGCCCTTGGCTTTGGCGTTTTCCCGACATCGTGAACTTGCAGGGGGGAACGCATTTGTGGGCTTTCTCGGTGAAGTGGTGGTGATAATAACAGATGTCGATCTGTTTGTTACGCTTGGGTCGCGCCGCTGTCACCGTGGGCTGGGTTTGCTCCGTGGGTTGTGGCTCTCCATGGCTCGGGGCGTCAGTTTGGAGGTCCGCGGATGCCGCTGTGGGTGTCAGTTCTCTGCAGGCGTTGACGAGCCGATAAGCCTCGTTGGCCAGTGTGCGGAAGTCCTGATGGTTGTTGCACTTCATACTGGCGAGTGTCCCTCTCATGTGTGGTGGAAGCGTGCTGAGGAAAATAAATTGGAAAAGGAAATTATCATTGTCCTCCTCCTTGAGCTGCAGCAAATCCTCCATGAGGGTCTTTGGATTACCCCCTCTGTGGCCGTAGATCGCCAGGATTTTTTCAGCTCTTTCCTCCGCTGACGGGACGTAATTCGCCACGATGGTCGTCTTGGGTGTCTCATACTTGTCCCGGGCCGGTGGTCGCTGGAGCAAGCTCCGCACACACCTCGAAGTGGCGGAGTCGAGTTTGGAGACGATATGGTAGAATTTAGTATCGTCTGCCGTGATGCCCGCCAGTATGAACTGGGCTTCAACTTGATGAAACCAAGAGGCCGGGTCTTCTCGCCAGAAATCTGGCAGCTGGACAGTGACGGCGTTAGTGCACACCATCACTGTTGTGCCCGCCGGGTGAGAGTGCCTTGCCTCGGCTCTCACGGCGGTGCTGGAGCTCGGTTGAGCCCTCTCAGTTCCTTCTGCCGGGGGGAACAGCTGTCTGTCTGCTCCCTCGTCTGCGTCGTTGCTGGCGTATGTAAGAGTCGCCACGGATGAGTCGCTTGAAGAACGCCTCCGGTCCATACTCGCGTCAAGGTCACCAGTGTAGAAGAGCTGGAAATGACGAGGCGGTTTTGTATCAAAAAAGCAGCGTCTTTAATGAACAACTCTTCTATCTTGTCTCATCTGGTGCAGAGCTTGGCAGAAGGCAAAGAGAGAGAGTTCTGCCCAGCTCGCTGGTTAAATACAGGCACACATCAAAGACATGCAAAACACAAGCTGAAATCCCCCGTTATCTTAATCCCCCATTAGTCCTGTTAACTCCTCCCTTCGTCTTGGGAGGTGATGGGAAAACCTTTCCTCGCCTTAGGGGGTGAAGGTGTCAAGTCTGTTGCCGCCGCGTCCTGTGACGTCACTGGTCTTCACACGGCGGTGAGATTCCTTTGTCCTTTCAGAGGTGTGAAATTCCTTTGTATATGTTGTCCCAAACATTTCCACATGCTCTAACAAATGTAGGTATGGAATATATGAGTAATATATACCACAGTGTGTACACTTTCGTCTGCCATCAACAAAGCTGCATGTGACAACAGAGAACAATAGCGCTGGTTTAGCGGCGTAATGTAACCGAAATTGAGGTGCAATAAATCATTAGATAAATATGAGAGTTTCTGGATGTGGGAGAGAAAGCGAAAATGACTGGTAGAAGACGAAATAAGGACCATGGATGACAAAAATGGACAAATGAAGACATGGCGAGTGGTAGGTCTGATTGGTTTTATCAGTTTGCGTAGATTCTACTGATTTTCTGGTTCATATACTTTGAAGATAAGATAACAAAAAACAAAAACAAAAATAGCAACAAAAAACAAAACCATCCTTTGTGTAAATATGTCCAAAGTCCACTTTTGACCGAAAGTTATGTAATTCAATATGGCTGCCGTCACATTATGCAAATTAGATGCATTAATGTACTCCTATCTCACACTTTGGATCATATTCTACTTCTTTCTAATTGACAGTAAGCCATTATCTCTTACCACATTCAAGTTAGAGCCTTTGGAATCTGTCATATCTAAACTGAATATTTTCTTGGAAAAAAAAACTTGACCATCAGAGAGAGGTAAGCCGATGGGAGCACTGCTGTGCATTAGACAGATAACATGTTAAGACTGATTCAAAGAAATGATCATCAAGGTTAATTGGTCCCTTTCCCATCACCCAATGTATCAATGGTGTTTTGCAGCACCCTCCTGCCCATCGTTTTCATCCAACTTTCCATGTATCACATCTAAAGACAGTCTCTTCCAGTTCGCTTTGTCCTCCTTCCAAGCCTCCTCCCCCTCCATAGATCATCCATATTCTGGACATCCAATGCAGGAGTCAAAGCCTCCAGTATCTTGTCGACTGGGAGGGTTACAATCCAGAGGAGAGGTCATGGGTTCACAGGTCATTCATGTTGGTTCCTGAGATGGTGTAGGGATTTTTTTCATCACCACCCAGAGAAGCTTGGTGGCATGCCAAGAGGCGTCCCTTGGGAGGGGGCTGTTATGGTCTGAATCGCAGTTCACTCTCTGCTCGGACTCATTGCCTGCAGCAGCTGTTGATTACACACCTGTGTTTGATTACTGTCTCTCCTATAAGTCACTTTTGGTTTTGCCTCGGTGTTTTCACTTCTGTGAGCTCTGGTTGTCCTACCTTCCCTGCAACCTTCATCAGGCCTCTGTTCTCACCTTCCTTGGACCATACTCCGCTGAGGATCACAAGTATGCTTTCTGATCAGCTTCAACTTACCTTGGATTAATACCTTTCTCTGTGTGCACACAGTCCTTTGGCAGCTAACTCCTCATCTTCCTCATTTAACCCTGGAAGGATATACAATTGAGTCTTTGGAATATAATGTCATTCTTTCAACTAATAATCTTGCAGTAGGTTCCCGGGCCTGAGACCATCAACATTCACTAAGGATAAGGACTGTAATCATCTTCAAGATGGAAGAATGCTCATCATCCTTCGTCGTCATCGCTCCATTACCCGTAAGTGAGAAAAGAAACATTAATCATCTTGTCATCATACCCTGGCTACAACTACTGAAGAGGTGGCTACTCCTCTCCTCTGGCTTCTGTAAGATTTTATTATCTCTGATTATTGCCCGTTTGCGACTCCTGAATATTCACGTCTCCCTCTCCTCTTCCTCTCCAGGTCAGCCCTGGTCCAGATCCATTCAACAACCTTTTAATAAAAATCCAAAACTTGCAATCAGTGTCTGTGTGACTGTTTCTGCAACTGCCATTGGATTCTGTACAAAAACTTGTGTTAGGTTCCACTTCAAAGTAAAGCACTAACTTCTCTGCCAGTGCTGTACTTGAACCAATCAGGACTGTATAGTATGTCATTTTGGGGAAAAACTGACCCGAGGCCCTCTAAATAAAGCACAACGGAGACTGATACAGGCAACAGAGGATAAAAGGTTACTCCATTTTTTTTACCTTAGGAAACATTTTCATCACAAAACTGATGGATTTGATTAGGTTAACCCCTTAGCATTCCAGCCAATTTTCTTAAAAATAGCATGTGCAAAGTACACCGAGACACCAAAATTTTAAAAGTTTAACAAAAAAAGTTATACTGATCACCTTTCATGTTAATATATTACAGTAATCACAAATAATCTCACCTCAGGAGAAACCTTTTTTATGTGAAACATTGTTATGTCACCACACAGACTGGCCAAGGAAACAGGCAGACAATTAGCAGGTTGCAGCAATTCTGCTACAACCATTTACACCCCTAGGGATCATATCTAATTTGGGATGCCAAAGGAGGAAGAAGGTGAGCAGTTTCAGAAATGAGATTATGTCTGTCATATTTTATTTTGCATAGCAGCTTAGTGTCTAAGTAGAAAATAGCAGTTTCACACAGTTTGTGCACCTAATCCCAGCCCCTGACCAACAGTGATCTGTATGGAGTTTGCATGTTCTCCCCGTATCTGCGTGGGTTTACTCCGGGATTTCTCCGGTTTCCTCCCACAGGCCAAAAACATGCAGGTTAGGTTAATTAGAGACTCTAAAGTGGCCCTAGGTGTGAATGTGTGTGTGAATGGTTAAGGGATAGCGCCGTACCGTGGCTGCTTCATCCATCCAGGTGGATGCCCTCAATTTCCCCTCTGGGGATCAATAAAGTATACAAAATTAAAATTAAAAAATTTTTTAAAAAAATCAATCACACTGGAATTATGGCTTCTTCTCTAAAGTCATCTGATAAATGATACTGTCCTATGGAATAGAGTCACTCTTAGCTGCAATGGAGCTGGTAGGATATAGCTTTTTGATCTGTATTGGCTGTGTGAAAAACAAAGTGATTGTTTTGAGGGAGAGCAGCTTGAGTCCACAAAATGCCAATTTGAAGGTCACAACCTTTTGTTGATCTGAGCAGATGTACTGGTTTGTGATGTGAACCTTTCACGTGGAAGGTGGATGAGTGAAAATGATGCTTCACTGCACATCCAAACAACTAAACGAGTACTGCACGCAACGGACGTGTATCACAGCTCAGCCATATAACTCATCAAAACACCTGCAGATTGGAATGCAGATTGGAATAAGACTTTAAATCTGTTTTGAAAAAAGAATAATATAATTCAGTCATTCATTCATCTTCAACTGCTTAATCCCCCCTTTTTTGCATGTGTCTGTGTTTGGGGGACCGGAGCCCATCCCACAAACTTTGGTCAAAATACTCAAAATTAAAACCTTAAAGACACACACAGAGAGTCTGACTCTGGGTTTGACTCTAGATTTCTGTCCTGGGGAGGTGAGGCAGGGAAAGATAAGAACCCAGCTGCAGGCATGGTCATGAACTGATGACAATTATTACCTTAGCCAAGGCTAGCTGATTGTTGCCAGTTCTGTATTTGCTAGCAGCATTAGACCAAATCTACTTGATGAAATTTTACACTTTCAGAGATGGCCCTTGGCCAAGGACTAGACTTTGGGGCAGATCCAGATCAGTATGTGTATTCTAGATATTTTTTTTTTACAGTAACATGTGGCAGGGTTTCTTATAGATTTTTCCTAATGACTTATACACACAAGATCCAATCTCCACCAAACTTGACATGTTTGACTGTTCCCTTCAGGCTTCTTTCCTGGCTTTGACAGCTGGAATCATGTTGCTTTTAACCTGCATTACATGCCAGAGCTCTTTATTATTATTATGATTAGTATCAAGCTCCTCTCCTTTGGAACCAGTTGCCAATCTGGATTTGGGAGTCAGACTCAATCTCTATTTTTAAGAATAGGGTTAAAACCTTCCTTTTTGATATAGCCTATAGTTAGGGTGGGATCGGGTGCCATGCTGCTAATAGGTTTAGACAGCTGGGGAACCTCCAATAATGCATTGGGCTTCAATCCTTTCTTCACTCTCAATAAAATATTTTTGCTGGTCATTAACATCTGTTTGTTCTCTCCCACAGATTGAGTCCCCGTCGTGCCGTTTGCTCTCTGCATGTCTGTTCTTTTCTTCTTCTGTATCCCCTCACCCCCCAGCCAGTCGCAGCAGATGACTGCCCCTCCCTGAGCCTGGTTCTGCTGGAGGTTTCTTCCTGCTAAAAGGGAGTTTTCCCTCTCCACCGTCGCCAAGTGCTTGCTCACAGGGGACCGCCTGATTGCTGGGGTCTTTCTGCAATTGTGGGGGTTTCCCCTACAGTTGGAAGTGCTATGAGATGACTGTTGTTGTGAAATGGTGCTATATAAATAAAGTTGAATTGAACTGAATGATACTTTGTTCTTCATTAGTTACTTACTCCACTCTGCTGCAGTCCATTCTTGCTATTTGTCTTCTGCTACCATTTTTTCACAGCTCTCTACAACTATATTATATACTTTGCCATGACCTCCACAATTAATGCAACACTTATGAACAAATGTGCTTACATTTAATAAGTAAAATTTTTGCTTCTTTGACTTTGTCTTACACGTACAGTATGGGAGTTAAGCCTATTGAATGTGTGGTGCTTTAATGAGCTACTAAGTTTTGCCAGGAAAGGTGCAAATGACAATAATCTAGGTTAGCTGCAAGAATAGAAGTACTGTATTTTTGGGACTATAAGGCGCACCTGATTATAAGGCGCAATATCAATGAACGGTCTGTTTGATGGTCTATTTTCATACATAAGGCGCACTGGATTATAAGGCGCATTAAAGCGAGGTAGTCGGAGCCGGGAAAAAAAAATTTTTTGCGTGCATGGAAAGAAAATCCTGTCTATAGTCATTATAGACACATATAGTGCGATTGTCTGCGAGTGTGAATGACCTGTTCCATGAGCAGGCGGAACGTTTTTAGTCCGTGGCTGTTTGCGTTGCCATATTGGCCAGGATAAAAGACGTAACAACCTAATAGTTTTGAATGCAAAAGATGCAATAGACTTATACAATGGTCCCCTCCGGCATACAACTAGGAAAATACCGGTCGCTATGGAGGGTGAGAATATGTATGGGCACATAATCATACCATGTAAGATAACTAAGTAGACGGTTGTGCTGTTTCATCCCATCTAGCAACAATGCTCTGCACTGTGTGTGTTTATATATTTACATATTTATTCCATCTAGCAACAATGCTCCGCACTGGGTGTGTTTATATTTATATATCTATATATTTATTCCATCTAGCTACAATGCTCCGCACTGTGTGTTTACATATTTACATATTTATTCCACCTAGCTGCAATGCTCCGTACTGTGGGTGTTTATATATCTACATATTTATTCCATCTAGCTACAATGCTCCGCACTGTGTGTTTATATACTCATATATTTATTCCATCCAGCTACAATGCTCTGCACTGTGTGTCTGTGTATATATATATATATTTATAGTAATATGTACATATGTATATTAGCTGCTCTTGCTTTTTTTTTGTTTTTTCTCTTGCCTTCTGATTGTTGCTCTGAGTGTTGCTATCCCTGTGCTGTTGCAATCCTGGAATTTCCCCATTGTGGGACTAATAAAGGCTTATCTTATACTCGCTCGGTACTCGCTCGGTACTCGCTCGGTACTCGATACGGCTCGCTCTCCGGCGGCGGCTCCGATAAGTAAACATATGCCGGGACGCTTGAATTCTTTTGTCCTAAAAATATTATTTTTGAATATTTAATTACAGCTAAACGGGAGCAGTTTCGATGCCGAAATTTCACATACAAATCCTAATATACGTGTTCTATACACCATCAGCTTTTGGGTATCGACTACCTCGCGAGTTAGTCGGATCCAGGAATTTTTTTTTTTTTTTGCTTGCATGGAAAGAAAATCCTATCTATAGTAATTATAGACACATATAGAGCGATTGTCTGCGAGTGTGAATTACCTGTTCCACGAGCAAATGTACGTTTTTGGTCCGTGGCTGTTTACATCGCCATATTGGCCATACTACTCACGCGTTGAGTATTCCCAAGGGAATACTCACACGTGATCTGCATTGTTATTTATGCAAATCCGACGGCGAACACTGGGACAGCGCCTGACGTCATCCACTCAGTAACTGGCAGGCTGCAGACAGAACACCCAGATGCCCTTCTCCTCATCTCAGGCGATTTCAACCATGTTTCACTGTCTCCCATTCTACCCACGTTCACCCAGTATGTCACATGCCACACCAGAGACAATAAAACACTGGACTTATTCTACGCAAACACTAAGGAGGCGTACACCTCATCACAACTCCCCCCACTCGGGAGATCGGATCACAATTTGGTTCATCTCCGGCCGGTGTACAAACCCCTAGTGCACAGACAACCTCCGGCCATGTGCACAGTGAAGTTATGGTCTGAGGAGGCAATGGACACTCTAAAGGGCTATTTTGAAGCCACCGCCTGGGAGCAGCTCTGTGATCCACATGGTGAGGATGTTGATGGCCTCACTTACACCATCACGGACTACATCAGCTTCTGTGTGGACAACACCGTTCCCACCAAGACCATACGGTGTTGCTCAAACAACAAACCCTGGATCAACCCTGAGATAAAAACACTTCTGAGAGAGAAGAAGAGGATCTTCAGGTCGGGGAACAGGGAGATGCTGAAGTCCGTACAGAGGGAGCTGAGGAGAAAGATCAGAGAAGGCAAGGACAGCTTCAGGAAGAAGATGGAGGACAAACTGCAACAGAGCGACATCAGCAGGGTCTGGAGAAACCTTAAAACCATCTCTGGGCTCCAGAATACCTCCCCCCAGGCCACGGGGGGCAGGGAGTGGGCGGACAATCTGAATCTGTTTTTCAATAGGTTTGACCAACCGCCCTCCCCGCTGACTGCACAACAACCACTGCTGCCTCTAAAGACATCAAGTCCTGCTGCCCACTCTCCACTCCACCAACATCCCCCCACTCCCAACACACAGCCCCCCAACCTGACCCTCACTAAGACCCAGGTGAGGACGGAGCTGAGGAAGATCAAGCGAGGAAGGCGTCGGGACCGGACGGCATCAGCGCAAAGCTCCTCAAGTCCTGTGCAGACCAGCTGTGTGGGATTGTGGAGTACATCTTCAATCTGAGCCTGAAGCTGGGGAGGGTACCACAGTTGTGGAAAACATCTTGTGTGGTACCTGTACCAAAGACTTCCCACCCCAAAGACCTGAACAGCTACAGACCAGTGGCCCTGACGTCCCACATGATGAAGACCCTGGGGAGACTGCTCCTTGCTCACCTCTGCCCCCTGGTGGGACCAGCGATGGATCCACTCCAGTTTGCCTACCAGCATGGCATTGGGGTGGAGGATGCGGTGATCTTCCTCCTTCACCGTTCTCTGTCTCACCTGGAGAAGCCCGGGAATGCGGTGAGGATCATGTTCTTTGACTTCTCCAGTGCTTTCAACACCATCCAACCGATGATCCTGAAGGACAAGCTGCTGTGCGCAGGGGTGGACCAGCACCTGTCATCATGGATCCTGGACTACCTCACGAACCGTCCACAGTTTGTGAGAACCCGGGACTGTGTGTCCGACACAATCATCGGTAGCACGGGGGCCCCCCAGGGAACGGTTTTGGCTCCCTTCCTGTTCACCCTTTATACTGCGGACTTCTCACACAACACAACACACTGCCATCTACAGAAGTTCTCTGACAACTCTGCGATCGTTGGCCTCATCTCCAACGGAGATGAAGCTGAGTACAGAGGGCTTATCCAGGACTTCGTGGACTGGTGCCATCGGAACTGCCTCCAGATCAACGAGAGGAAAACTAAGGAGCTGGTGGTGGACTGCCGCAGGCAAGGACAACCCCTCACAGCACCAGTAAATATACAGGGAACAGACATCGAGATGGTGACATCCTATAAGCACCTGGGTGTTCATCTGAACAATAAACTAGACTGGTCACACAATACTGATGCACTCTACAAGAAGGGACAGCGCAGGCTGTTCCTACTGAGGAGACTCAGGTCTTTTGGTGTACAAGGGGTGCTGCTGAAGACATTCTATGACACGGTGGTGGCATCAGCCATCACTTTTGGAGTGGTCTGCTGGGGCAGTGGCATTACAGCAGCCGATAGGAAGAGACTGAACAAACTGATCAAGAAAGTTAGCTCTGTCCTGGGGCAGCGCCTTGACCCAGTGGTGTTGATGGGAGAGAGAAGGATGGTGGCTAAACTGTCATCTCTGCTGGAGTCGAAGTTCCACCCTATGCAGGACATACTGAATGCACTGAGGAGCTCATTTAGCAGCAGACTACATCATCCTAGGTGCACAACCGAGAGGTTTCGCAGGTCCTTTCTACCTACGGCTGTCAGACTGTACAACCTAAGCAGGGCTGCTCGCAGAGATAGCAAAAAGACGTGATAACCTAATAGTATTGAATGCAAAAGACGCATTAGACTTACACAACTAGGAAAATACCGGTCGCTATGGAGGGTGAGAATATGTATGGGTACATAATCATACCATGTAGGATAACTAAGTAGACGGATGTGCTGTTTCATTCCATCTAGCTACAATGCTCCGCACTGTGTGTGTTTATATATTTATGTATTTATTCCAACTAGCAACAATGCTCCACGCTGTGTGTTTATATATTTACATATTTATTCCATCTAGCTACAATGCTCCGCACTGTGGGTGTTTATATATATATTTATATATTTATTCCATCTAGCTACAATGCTGCGCACTGTGTGTGTTTATATATTTATATATTTATTCCATCTAGCAACAATGCTCCATGCTGTGTGTTTATATATTTACATATTTATTCCATCTAGCTACAATGCTCCACACTGTGGATGTTTATATATACAGTATATTTATATATTTATTCCATCTAGCAACAATGCTCCATGCTGTGTGTTTATATATTTACATATTTATTCCATCTAGCTACAATGCTCCACACTGTGTTTATATATTTACATATTTATTCCATCTAGCTACAATGCTGCGCACTGTGTGTGTTTATACTGTATATCTACATATTTATTCCATCTAGCTACAATACTCCGCACTGTGTTTATATATCTACATATTATTCCATCTAGCTACAATGCTCCACACTGTGTGTGTTTATATATTTACATATTTATTCCATCTAGCTACAATGCTCCGCACTGTGTGTGTTTATATATCTACATATTATTCCATCTAGCTACAATGCTCCGCACTGTGTGTGTTTATATATTTACATATTTATTCCATTTAGCTACAATGCTCTGCACTGTGTTTATATATCTACATATTTATTCCATCTAGCTACAATGCTCCGCATTGTGTTTAAATATTTACATATTTATTCGCCTCCTCATGGATCGTCACCTTATCATGGTGGGGGGGTTTGCGTGCCCCAGTGATCCTAGGAGCTATGTTGTCCGGGGGCAATTTGCCTCTGATAGGGTCTCCCAAGACAAACTGGTCCTGGGTGAAGGGCCAGACTAAGAACGATCCAACAGACTCTCATGATAAATTGTATATCAAGGATTCAGTGTACCCCGCCCGGTATGGGGTTACCGGGGCCCCACCCTGGAGCCAGGCCTGGGGGAGGGGCTCGAAGGCTAGCGTCTGGTGGCCGGGTTTCCACCCATGGGACCCGGCCGGGTTCAGCCCGAAGGAGTTACATGGGTCCGCCCTCCAGTGGGTCCACCACCTGCAGGAGGGATCATGGGGGTCCGGTGCTATGTGGATTAGGTGGCGGTCAAAGGCGGAGACCTTGGCAGACTGATGCCAAGCTTTCTAAACTGGCTTTTGGTACGTGGAATGTCACCTCTCTGGTGGGGAAGGAGCCTGAGCTGGTGTACGAGGTTGAGCGATACCGGCTAGATATAGTCGGCCTCACCTCAACACACAACTCCGGTTCCAGAACCAGTCTCCTGGAGAGGGGCTGGAGCTTGGCCTTTTCTGGAGTTGCCCCGGGCGAGAGGCGACGAGCAGGGGTGGGTATTCTTGTATCGCCCCACCTTGCTGCCTCTATATTGGAGTTTTCCCCGGTGGACGAAAGGGTTGCTTCCCTGCGCCTTCGGGTTGGGAAACGGGTCCTGACCATCATTTGTGCCTATGCACCAAATGATGTTTCAGAGTACCCACCCTTTTTGGAGTCTGTGACTGGGGTGCTGGAGGGTACTCCTCCTGGAGACTCTATTGTCCTACTGGGGGACTTCAATGCGCACGTGGGCAACGACAGTGAAACCTGGAGGGGGGTGATTGGGAGGAATGGCCTGCCCGATCTGAACCCGGGTGGTGTTCAGTTATTGGACTTCTGTGCTAACCACAGTCTGTCCATAACGAACACCATGTTCAAGCATAAGGGTGTCCATATGTGCACCTGGCACCAGGACACCCTAGGTCGCAGGTTGATGATCGATTTTGTTATCGTATCATCAGACCTGCGACCGTATGTCTTGGACACCCGAGTAAAGAGAGGTGCAGAGCTGTCAACTGATCACCACCTGGTGGTGAGTTGGATCCGATGGCAGGGGAGGAAGCCATTCAGACCTGGTAGACCCAAACGTATAGTGAGGGTGTGCTGGGAGCGTCTGGCTGAGGCCCCTGTCCGGGAGGTCTTCAACTCCCACCTCCGGAAGAACTTCATCCACATTCCGAGGGAGTCTGGAGACATGGAGTCTGAATGGGCCATGTTCTCCACCTCTGTTGTTGAAGCGGCGGCCCAGAGCTGCGGCCGCAAGGTGGTCGGTGCATCTCGTGGTGGCAACCCCCGAACCAAGTGGTGGACACCAGTGGTGAGGGGGGCCATTAAGCTGAAGAAGGAGTCCTATCAAGCTTGGTTGGCTTGTGGGACTCCCGAAGTAGCTGAGGTGTACCGGCAGGCCAAGCGGAGTGCAGCTCGGGTGGTTGCTGAAGCAAAAACGCGGGTATGGGAGGAGTTCGGTGAGGCCATGGAACAAGACTTTCGGTCGGCTTCAAAGAGATTCTGGCAAACTGTTCGGCGGCTCAGGAGGGGAAAGCAGCTCCCCGTCCACACTGTGTATGGTGCGGATGGGACACTGTTGACTTCAGCTGGGGATATTGTCGGGCGGTGGAAGGAATACTTCGAGGATCTCCTCAATCCCACTGATAGGCCTTCCACAGAGGAAGCAGGGTTTGGGGACGAGGGGGATAACTCGCCTATCACAGGGGCTGAGGTCGCCAAGGTGGTTAAAAATCTCCTTGGTGGCCGGGCCCCGGGGGTGGACGAGATTCGCCCTGAGTACCTCAAGGCCCTGGATGTTGTTGGGTTGTCATGGTTGACACGCCTCTGCAACATTGCGTGGAGGTCGGGGGCAGTTCCTTTGGCATGGCAAACCGGGGTGGTGGTTCCTCTCTTCAAAAAAGGGGACCGGAGGGTGTGCTCCAACTTTAGAGGGATCACACTCCTCAGCCTCCCTGGGAAGGTCTATGCCAAGGTACTGGAGAGGAGAATCTGGCCGTTGGTCGAACCTCGGATTCAGGAGGAGCAACGTGGTTTTCGTCCTGACCGTGGCACATCGGACCAGCTCTTTACCTTCTCGAGAATTCTTGAGGGTTCGTGGGAGTTTGCCCAACCAGTTTACATGTGTTTTGTGGACTTGGAGAAGGCATTTGACCGCATCCCTCGTGGATTTTTGTGGGGGGTGCTTCGGGAGTATGGGGTATCGGGCTTGTTGTTACGAGCTATTCGGTCTCTGTACGACCGTTGTGAGAGTTTGGTTCGTATTGCCAACACTCGGTCGGAGTCATTCCCAGTGAGAGTTGGACTCCGCCAGGGCTGCCCTTTGTCACCGATCCTGTTCATAATTTTTATGGACAGGATTTCTAGGCGCAGCCAGGGAATGGAGGGTGTCATGCTTGGTGACCACAGGATCTCATCTCTGTTGTTTGCAGATGATGTTGTCCTGTTGGCTTCATCCAGCAATGACCTACAGCTCTTGCTGGGACGGTTTGCCGCTGAGTGTGAAGCGGCTGGGATGAGAATCAGCACCTCCAAGTCCGAGTCCATGGTCCTCAGCCGGAAAAAGGTGGATTGTCCTCTCCAGGTTGGGGACAGGCTCCTGCCCCAAGTGGAGGAGTTTAAGTATCTTGGGGTCTTGTTCACGAGTGAGGGGAAAATGGAGCGAGAGATCGACAGACGGATTGGAGCAGCATCTGCAGTGATGCGGACGTTGTACCGGTCTGTTGTGGTGAAGAGGGAGCTTAGTTCTAAGACAAAGCTGTCGATTTACCAGTCAATCTACGTTCCTACTCTCACCTATGGTCACGAGCTTTGGGTAATGACCGAAAGAACGAGATCGCAGATACAAGCGGCTGAAATGAGCTTTCTCCGTAGGATTGCTGGACTCACCCTCAGAGATAGGGTGAGGAGCTCAGTCATCCGGGAGAGGCTCAGAGTAGAACCGCTGCTCCTCCACATTGAAAGGAGTCAGTTGAGGTGGTATGGGCATCTGATTAGGATGCCTCCTGGACGCCTCCCACTTGAGGTGTTTCAGGTACGTCCCACTGGGAGGAGACCCCGGGGCAGACCCAGGACTCGGTGGAGAGACTATGTCTCCCAGCTGGTCTGGGAACGCCTTGGTATCCCCTCTGAAGAGCTGGAGCAGGTGGCTGGGGAGAGGGAAGTCTGGGCTTCTCTGCTTGAACTGCTGCCTCCGCGACCCGGACCTCCGGAAAAGCGGTAGAAGATGGATGGATGGATGGATGGATATTTATTCCATCTAGCTACAATGCTCTACACTGTGTTTATATATCTACATATTTATTCCATCTAGCTACAATGCTCCGCACTGTTTATATATTCACATATTCATTCCATCTAGCTACAATACTCTGCACTGTGTTTATATACTCATATATTTATTCCATCCAGCTACAATGCTCCGCACTGTGTTTATATATTTATATACCTATCCCATCTAGCTACAATGCTCCGCACTGTGTCTATATCTATATCTATATCTATATCTATATCTATCTATCTATCTATCTATCTATCTATATATACTGTATATCTATATATATATATATATATATATATGTGTGTGTGTGTGTGTGTGTGTGTGTGTGTGTGTGTGTGTGTGTGTGTGTGTGTGTGTGTGTGTACATATGTATACTTGCTGCTCTTGTTTTTTCTCTTGCCTTCTGATTGTTGCTCTGAGTGTTGCTATCCCTGTGCTGTGCTCGCTAGCAATTTAACTTTGAACGACCTGTTGACACCAATATAGCAGTTGGAGTTCTTTGGTTAATCCATCCGGAATGATGGCAAGCTCCGAATTAGTTTCCTTCACTTGGGTTTTGACAGTGTCAGTGAGATGGGCGCACATGGAGTGGCAGATAAATAGGGACGGAGATTTGTGGAAAAAGCAATCCGGCCATTATGTTGAAGCACATATTACTCCGCGAGACTCCTGACTACCGTAATGCTCCGACAATCCATCAAGCGGTTCGGCTTTGTAGCTTACCAAAGTCGTACTAAAACATTTTTGACAGATTTTTGAGCGCCGTGTACCACATAAAATTGGTTCGAGGTCAGTAAGCACAACCAGAATTAATACATAAGGCGCACCGGATTATAAAGCGCACTGTCGATTTTTGAGAAAATTAAAGGATTTTAAGTGCGCCTTATAGTCCAAAACATACGGTAGTTAAAACAACAGCACCACAAAATATACATAGATAATCCATATAATGTGCCTCCCAGGTGGCAATACAGGTGCATCTCAATAAATGTGAAGGTCATTGAAAAGTTTTTCAGTAACTGAATTTAAAAAACTCATATATTATAGATTCGTGAGGCAAAGAGTGATATATTTCAAGTGTTTATTGCTTTTAATTTTGGTGCTCATAAAAACCGCAAATTCACTGAAAACTATGTCCATATGCACACTCAACACTTGGTCAGGGCTCCTTTTGCATGAATTATGGCATCAATGTGACATGGCATGGAGGCAATCAGTCTTTGGTACTGCTGAGGTGTTATGGAGGTCCAGGTTGCTTTGATAGCAGCCTTCAGCTCATCTGCATTGTTGGGTCTGGTGTCTCTCATCTTTCTCTTGACAATACTCCATAGACTTTCTATGGGATTTAAGTAAGGGAAGATCGCTGGCCCATCAAGCCCAATGGTACCATGGTCATTAAAGAAGGTTTTGGTACTTTTGGAAGTGTGGGCAAGTGCCAAGTCCTGCTAGAAAATGAAACCAGCATCTCCATAAAGCTTGTCAGTAGAGGGAAGCATAAAGTGCTCTAAAAAATGTTTGGTAGATGACTGTGCTGACTTTGGACTTGATAAAACACAGTCAACCAATTTGGGGTTTTCATGAGCTGTAAGCCATAAGCATCAAAATTAAAAGAAATAAACACCAGAAATTTATTACCCTGTGTAAAATGAATCTATATACTGTAGAGACTTGGGTGAGTCATCTCAGACAGCGTCTCAGACAGGATGCAGAGGGTAAACAGAGGTGGACAATAGTCAGGGAGATCATGGGGAGTTGGCAGGAAGAAGGAGTCGGGGGGGTTTAAGGGTGAATGTATTGTGATGTTAAATGTCATGCAATGTGATGTGAAATGTCATGCAGATGTGAGATGAGCGGTTGGGATAAAAGGAGAAACCGTGCTTGGTTGTTTCATGCTTTTCTGTGTATGACTGATGAGAGAGTGTAATAAAATCGTCTGTTCATAAACCCGCCTCATTATTCACACTCTCCACACTGATGACCCTGGACGAATTATGGAACATGAGGCAAGAACCCCGGAGTCAGCCCGGACGGCAAGTCCCAGCAACGTGGCAAGCATCCCACAGACGGCCCGGACGGGAACCCCCAGGAACGCATGCGCTGTTTCAGTCAAGTTACCAGACTTTTGGCAGCACAACCCGCGCTTCCACCACACCAAGGCCCAGTTCGCCCTCCGGGGAATAACGGCAGACGACACCAAGTTTTACTACGTGGTTGCAGCGATGGACGCTCGCACAGCTTAGCAGGTAGCGAGCCTGCTTGACCAGCCCCCAGCCCACAACAGATACGAGGCTCTCAAGGCTGCGCTGACCCAGCGCTACACGCTCTCGGACTGTGGGAGAGCAGAGAGGCTCCTGAGGCGTTCCGAGTTAGGAGATGGTTGGGCTGTCAATCTGATGGAGAAGATTTTGGCGTTAATGGGCACGGACGACGGGCATTTTCTGTTTGCCCACCTTTTCCTCCGGAACCTTCCAACAGAGGCGAGAGCAGTTCTGGCCAATTCGCCATTGCTGGCCGCGCGTGACTACCGTGCGCTAGCCCAGGAGGCAGACCGGATCATCCTCACCACCAGAGCGCTCACAGTCAACGCAGCGGCGTAGCAGCTGCGACCACTGGCGAAGAGAACAAGCTGCTCTACCTGACGGACTCGGGCACAGGGAGGTGTTTCCTCGTAGACACCGGAGCCCAGAAGAGCATCATCCTGCCGACCTACCCCGACCGGCTGGCAGGACCTAGCAGCCCCGGGCTGGTGGCAGTAAACGGCTTGGACATTAAGACCTTTGGTCAGAGAACACTGGCTTTATCTCTACACAGCCGTACATACGAGTGGACTTTTGTCATAGCAGCACTGAGTTTCCCAGTCCTGGGAGCTGATTTTCTGTGTGCACATGGTTTACTAGTTGATGTTGCTAACAGGCGCCTGGTTAATGCGCTGTCCTTTGACTCTATCCCCTGTACAGCTCGAGGGGCTGGGCCAGTAACACAAGCCAACGTCACAGCTCCAGGCGGTAAGTTCCACACACTGCTCACTCAGTTCCCAGCACTCACGGTCCCGACGTTTTCAGCGGCCATCGCTAAACACGGGGTGGAGCACTTTATAACCACCACCGGGCCGCCCGTTTTCGCACGACCTCAGCGCTTGGACGCAGCTAAACTGGCCATAGCGCATGAGGAGTTTGCCAACCTGGAAAGGTTGGACATCATCAGGTGTTCGATCAGCCCATGGGCATCCCCTGCTACACATGGTCCCTAAGGCTGAGGGGTCGTGGCGACCGTGCGGTGATTTCCGCAGATTGAATAACGCCACAGCACATGACCGCTACCCGATTCCCCACATTCAGGATTTTTCCGTTCACCTCGCCGGAGCACGCATTTTTTCTAAAATAGACCTGGTCCGCGGTTACCACCCAGTCCCAGTGCGCGAGGAGGATGTACCCAAAACAGCGGTAATAACTCTGTTCGGCTTGTTCGAGTTTCTGCGCATGCCATTCGGATTAAAAGGAGCGGCACAGACGTTCCAGCGCATGATGGATGCGGTGCTGCGCGATCTCCCGTTTGTGTTTGTCTAACTGGATGATATCCTGGTAGCCAGTGCATCCGAAGACGAACACATCACCCACCTCAGGAAAGTTTTCCAGAGGTTGGAGGAGCACGGGATAATAATCAACCCGGCGAAGTGCCAGTTCAGCGTGACGGGGATTGATTTTTTGGGGCACCGCGTCTCACCAGAGGGAGCGATACCCTTGCCCGACAAAGTGTGCGCCGTAGCGAACTTTCCCTGGCCTCAGACGGTCAGGGCGCTGCAAGAATTTTTGGGGATGGTTAACTTTTATAACCGGTTCCTCCCCCCGTGCAGCTCAACTCATGCAGCCATTGTACGCTGTGCTCAAGAGACGGAAACCCGCGGATGGAGTCGAATTGACTCCGGAGCGAGAGCAGGCGTTCTCTGAGGTTAAAGCAGCCCTGGCAAACGCCGCACTGTTGGCGCACCCAGACCCGGTGGCCCGGATAGCGCTAACTACCGACGCCTCGGACGTGGCCATAGGGGCCGTCGTGGAACAACGTGTCGTGGTTCTTGGCAGCCGCTCGCTTTTTTCAGCAGGGCTTTGCATGACAGTGAGCGTAAATACAGCGCGTTCGACAGGGAGTTGCTGGCTCTCCACCTGGCCATACGCCACTTCCAGTTCTGGCTGGAAGGGCGCAGCTTCACCGCGTTCGTGGACCACAAGCTGCTGACGTTCGCGATGGCCAAGGTTTCGGAACCACGGTCGGGCCAGCAGCAGAGACAGCTGGCCGCGATCTCGGAGTTTACAACCGATATTCAGCATGTGTTGGGTAAACTGAATGTGGTGGCGGACTGCCTCTCGCGCACAGTAGTGGCTCCGGTCTGCGTAGGGATAGATTATACAGCCATGGCCGCAGAACAGATTGGTGATACGGACGTGCGCGCGCTCCAGTCTGGACCAACAGGGTTAAGGCTGGAGAGCAGAGTACTGCAAGACGGCAAGCCCCCCTAATCTGCGACGTCTCCACGGGACGCTCACGCCCGGTGGTCCTGGTTGTGTGGCGCCGCCGCGTGTTTGAGTCAGTTCACGCTCTGGCGCACCCAGGAGTGCACGCATCAGTCAAAATGGTGGGAGCAAAGTGTGGCCAGGCCTGCGCAAACAAGTGAAAGGGTGGGCTGCAGCCTGCGTAGCGTGCCAACGAGCCAAAGTGCACAGACACACGAAGGCTCCTTTGGAGCTGTTTAGTATACCGGCTAAAAGATTCGACCATGTGTCACGTGGACCTCGTGGGCCCCCTCCCGCCATCGCAGGGGTGTACGCACCTTCTGACAGTGGTGGACCACACCACACGCTGGCCAGAAGCAGTCCCGCTGGCGGCAACCACATCCGGGGACGTGGCGCGCGCTTTTTTGACAACATGGGTGGCGCATTTTGGAATCCCGTTGGACATCACGTCCGATAGGGGCCCTCAGTTTGTTTCTGACCTCTGATCCACGATGGCCCGCAGCCTGGGTGTTGCAATTCATCGCAAAACCGCATACAACCCGCAGGCCAATGGGTTATGCGAGCGTTTTCACAGGTCACTGAAAGCAGCACTCAGGGCTTCGTTGACGGATGCAAATTGGGTAGACCGGCTGCCGTGGGTTTTATTGGGGTTGCGTTCGGCACCAAAAGAGGATTTGGAGGCTTCCCCGGCAGAGCTTGTTTTTTCTCAGCCACTGCGGCTGCCCGGGGAATTTTTGCCAGATAATCCCGTGCCAGACAACTGCACGTCTCAGCGTTTGCAGCATAGTGCAGACACAGGCACGCTGCAGGGCCCGGCCCACCACTGTTTTCCACACGCTTTCGTACCAAAAACTTTGAAGAACGTGGAGTTCGTGTTCGTCAGGCACAATGCCCACCGCCCTCCATTGAGCCCACCCTATGATGGCCCGTTCAGAGTGCTGGAAACAGGGGACAAGCATTTTTTGTTAGACTTGTGGGGTCGTTGGGAGAAAATATGCATAGACAGACTTAAGCCCGCCTTTGTAGTGGCGGACGAGCAGGTGCTGCTGGCTCAGGCCCCTTGGCGTAGAAGACCCCCACTGAGAACTCCCCAGGCAAACGATTCACCAGGACAGCCACACGGGCAAATCGGAGTCCCCCCCCCCATGACTCTGCGCAGTCAGACACACTCCCAGCAGCCCCCCGCCAGCACAGAAACTCCCGTTACAGCAGAGATGGGAGGAGACTGAAGCCCAAAAGGCATGAGGACTGAAACTCTGTCTAAACATTCTGGGGGGGGGGGGGGGGTGTAGAGACTTGGGTGAGTCATCTCAGACAGCGTCTCAGACAGGATGCAGAGGGTAAACAGAGGAGGACAATAGTCAGGGAGATCATGGGGAGTTGGCAGGAAGAAGGAGTCAGGGGGTTTAAGGGTGAATGTATTGTGATGTGAAATGTCATGCAGATGTGAGATGAGTGGTTGGGATAAAAGAAGAAACCGTGCTTGATTGTATCATGCTTTTCTGTGTATGACTGATGAGAGAGTGTAATAAAATCGTCTGTTCATAAACCCGCCTCATTATTCACACTCTCCACACTTATACAGTAGTATAGGAGTTTCCTTTTTTGAATTGAATTAAGATAAAATAAGATAAGATATGATAAGATAAAATAAGCCTTTATTAGTCTCACAATGGGGAAACTCCAGGATTGCAACAGCACAGGGATAGCAACACTCAGAGCAACAATTAAGAAGATACGAAAAATATAAATAAGAGCAGTGAATATACATACGTACACATAAATATATAAATATATATACAAAGTGCGGAGCAATTACTGAAATAAATTAACTTTTCAATGACATTTTAATTTATTGAGATGTATCTGTTTAGAAAGATGTATCTGTTTAGAAACTGTAGATGTATCTGTTTAGAAACTTTAGAGGGATCACACTCCTCAGCCTCCCCGGGAAGGTCTATGCCAAGGTACTGGAGAGGAGAGTCCGACCGTTGGTCGAACCTCAGATTCGGGAGGAGCAATGTGGTTTTCGTCCTGGCCGTGGCACATTGGACCAGCTCTTTACCCTCTCGAGAATTCTTGAGGGTTCGTGGGAGTTTGCCCAACCAGTTTACATGTGTTTTGTGGACTTGGAGAAGGCATTTGACCGCGTCCCTCGTGGATTTTTGTGGGGGGTGCTTCGGGAGTATGGGGTATCGGGCTTGTTGTTACGAGCTATTCGGTCTCTGTACGACCGTTGTGAGAGTTTGGTTCGTATTGCCAACACTCGGTCGGAGTCATTCCCAGTGAGAGTTGGACTCCGCCAGAGCTGCCCTTTGTCACCGATCCTGTTCATAATTTTTATGGACAGGATTTCTAGGCGCAGCCAGGGAATGGACGGTGTAATGCTTGGTGACCACAGTATCTCATCTCTGTTGTTTGCAGATGATGTTGTCCTGTTGGCTTCATCCAGCAATGACCTACAGCTCTTGCTGGGACGGTGGCGCAGTGGTTAGCACTGCGTCAGCACAGTTTACCCTTGGCCGGGGGATTGTGGGGATCGTGGGATCGTGGGTTCTATCCCAGCCCCCGACCAACAGTGATCTGTGTGGAGTTTGCATGTTCTCCCCGTGTTGCGTGGGTTTACTCCGGGATTTCTCCGGTTTCCTCCCACATGCCAAAAACATGCATGTTAGGTTAATTGGCTGTTCTAAATTGTCCCTAGATATCTGTTTCCTATAGGCCCTTAGAATAGAGGGTTAGTATTAATGAAAGCGCTTTGAGTGGTCTTTGTGACTAGAAAAGCGCTATATAAGTGCAGGTTAGTTAGTTAGTTAGTTAGTTTGTCGCTGAGTGTGAAGCGGCTGGGATGAGAATCAGCACCTCCAAGTCCGAGTCCATGGTCCTCAGCCGGAAAAAGGTGGATTGTCCTCTCCGGGTTGGGGACAGGCTCCTGCCCCAAGTGGAGGAGTTTAAGTATCTTGGGGTCTTGTTCACGAGTGAGGGGAAAATGGAGCGAGAGATCGACAGACAGATTGGAGCAGCATCTGCAGTGATGCGGACGTTGTACCGGTCTGTTGTGGTGAAGAGGGAGCTTAGTTCTAAGGCAAAGCTGTCGATTTACCAGTCAATCTACGTTCCTACTCTCACCTATGGTCACGAGCTTTGGGTAATGACCGAAAGAACGAGATCGCGGATACAAGCGGCTGAAATGAGCTTTCTCCGTAGGATTGCTGGACTCACCCTCAGAGATAGGGTGAGGGCTCAGTCATCCGGGAGAGGCTCAGAGTAGAACCGCTGCTCCTCCACATTGAAAAGAGTCAGTTGAGGTGGTATGGGCATCTGATTAGGATGCCTCCTGGACACCTCCCACTTGAGGTGTTTCAGGCACATCCCACTGGGAGGAGACCCCAGGGCAGACTCAGGACTCGGTGGAGAGACTATGTCTCCCAGCTGGTCTGGGAACGCCTTGGTATCCCCTCTGAAGAGCTGGAGTAGGTGGCCGGGGAGAGGGAAGTCTGGGCTTCTCTGCTTGAACTGCTGCCTCCGCGACCCGGACCTCCGGAAAAGCGGTAGAAGATGGATGGATGGATGGATGGATGGATCTCTATAATGACAAAACAGTAAAGATAGGACAAAATTTATTGTGGTGACTGTATAAAGTGAAGTTTGTTTTTGCTGTTCTTTGGCTGCTGGCTTCGTGAATGTTGTTTAGTGATAAAACTTGGCTCATTGTAATCTGCTGGGTCTCTGGTGTCAGATGATGTGTTGTTTGTGTGTTTGCCGCTGCAGCAGATTAAGTTATGCCCACTGTGTGGACATGCATGTTACTGTAATTTTGCAGTTCTAGGATTTATTTGCTTCATGTTGTGATTCTAACTAACTAACTAACTAACTAACCTACACTTACATAACGCTTTTCTAGTCACAAAGACCACTCAAAGCGCTTCACTAGTACTAACCCTCTATTCTAAGGGCCTATAGGAAACAGATATCCAGGGACAATTTAGAACAGTCAATTAACCTAACATGCATGCCTTTGGATTGTAGGAGGAAACCGGAGCCCCCGGAATAAACCCACGCAGCACAGGGAGAACATGCAAACTCCACACAGAAAGGTTCCAACCCCTGCCAGCCTGGGGATTCGAACCAGGAACCTCCTAGCAGTAAGGCAATAGTGCTAACCACTGCACCAAATGTCAGAGGATGCTACTGCAGAATGGAACTATGTTGACCAGTGCAAAGAAAGCTCATGTTTCAAATCAAGTCTTATTTCTACAATACTAAGTTTATGCTTACTATGAACTTGTCTATCCACAGTCTGCCATATATATTTTAAAACAGGTCAAAGGTCATGTTGGCCCTGGCAACAGGTTGCACTTGTCATGTGTCTGAGCATGTGTTTACTGAGCTCAGGCATTCACGTTAATTCTAAGTTCTGTTTGTTTGTCACTAGCATTATTATGTGGTCTGCTTTGTTTATTTTCTGGTTTTGTGACTGAGTCTTTCCCCTTTTTCTCCAGACACCCCCACCAGCTGCCCTTTGTCTTCTGCCACCTCAGCTGTGGGCAGTTGGTTATATTAGGTTGCCGGCTTGCTCTGCCTGGCCGCACCTGCGCTTCATTAAACTGCATTATATTTAAGCACTGCTGATTCACTGTTGGAGTGCAGTTAAATTGGATTGCCTATTCATCTACCTACTGGTTCCAGCCTCTGAAGGTTTCCTTCTCCTGAGCTCTCCCTGCTCAGAGGCTCTATCTGTAAGTCATTCCTGTTGCATTTTTGTATTGTGGGCATTTATGTTGCCTTTTGTTATTAAATGTCTAAAACACAATCCAGCATTTGGATCTGTCCTCTCTGCGCCTCGTAGTGGCCCACATGACAGAATTTAACCACCAGTTTAAAAGAACCAGCTGTTATGTTTGTGCCCTTTTTCCTCCTCCTTTTTTGCATGTTTTCACACACCTGCTCGTTGGAGCTGGATGGATTTGGCAGGCGGATGCAGTTATTCGATGCGCGTGGGCTGGGAGTGCTGCCGTGCCCTTATGGAGATTGACAGTGTCATCTCTTCCGCACACACTTATTCCATCCCGGAGGACGCATGGTGGTATCTGGAGCTCGCAGAGGCGACAGCTCGCCGGTGCCCTCAGCTGATGGAGTGCGCTGAGTGAAGAGAAAGGATTTCTCAGGTTGCTATGCTGCTAAGCGAAAATGGCAGGAGCACGAAGATTTCCTCGGGGAAGCCAGGGCACACGCCGAATGGGAGACGCTCCAGGGGCTCCGTTGCCTCTGCTCCTCGCCAACCTCCGGCGTCTGTACCTCTTCCGTCTACTCCATGAGGCCAACACCATCCTGTTACAGATCAGCGGAGGAGAGCCTCCACTTCCTCATCCGCTGCCCTTCCTTTGCCGAGGCAGGAAACTCCTGCAGAAGCCTCTTTTTCCATCTCCTTCTCTCAGGCTGTCCCGCCAGCCAATCTCTTTGCTGCCATTTTTTCTCCCTCCTCCTAGGTGATTCCTCCCGCTGCAGATCAACTGGTCGCCTCCCTCTCAGCCACTTCCACCTCTGTGACTCTAGGGGTGAATCCTCAACAGTCCTCAGAGGGACCCACGTTCACCGTAGCCAAAGAGAGGGACGACGCTCTGCCCGCTGCAGCAGACAACATCCTACACCAGGAAATCAGGCAAGTGTCATTTTTTCCATCTTCAAATTATGATTATATGCCTTGCTTGATTCCTGGTCAGGAGACTCAGGGCACACAGTTCCCTGAGCTCTTCCCACCTGCTGCAGCAATTAACTACTCATCTGCCCTCTCCGTGTCTCCTCCACCTATCCCTAAGCGTCCACTGGCCCCTGAGCAGAATCGCTGGATGATGGAGGAGTCTGTGGCCCTGGAAGACCCAAACCAGCGCCAGCACAGAGCCAAGCCCCAACCACCATGCCTGAGGAGCCACCAGCATGGGGGATTTTGCCTTAGGGCAAATTGACTGCTACCACCATCATGCCTGCTGCAGGGGGCTACCGTAGCAGAGTTAACACCTGAGCTGGACCTCCAGAGGGCCAAGCCCAAAGCAACATCATCATGTGGATTGACGGAGTCTTGGATGGCGGTGGAGCTCAAGCTCAGACAAGTGCTCTACTTTGGTTTTCTTGTCTCAGATTTGGAGAGCTCTTGCCTGGCTCTTGGTGAGGAGAGCCAGGCACAGCCACCCGCTGTGCCTGAGCTCACCTTACCTGGCTCTGCAGCTGCTGGTGACCCTGACCCTGTTTCTCCATTTGTTTTGTCTCAGCTTCCTCCCAGGGTCACCGGAGATGTTCCAGAACTACCTGAGGTCTCCATGGGTTCAGGTTCACCGCTGGAGGTCATCGAGGGTGCAGCTTCCCCTCTGCCTGAGGCCGTTGTCTGGGTTCCTGCTCAGTCCAACTCTCCATGGGCGCTGCATCCCGGCCAGGGACCCTCGTGGGTGCTGCACCTTAGCCTCAACCCAACGGGGGTGCTGCGCTCCAGTTTGGATCCACCATGGGCATTGCGCCCCAGTCCGGGGCCCACCATGGGTGCAGCATTGGTCCAGTGGGGCCCACTGAGGGTGCAGCTCTGCTCCTGCCTGAAGCCACCGAGGGTGCAGCTCCACTCCTGCCCGGAGCCACCGAGTGTGCAGCTAAGCTCCAGCCCGGAGCTACTGTGGGTGCTGCTAAGCTCCAGCCCGGAGCCACCGCGGGTGCTGCTAAGCTCTGGCCCGGAGCCATCGCGGGTGCTGCTCAGCTCTGGCCCAGAGCCACCACGGGTGCTATGGTCCTCCTGCCCCAGACCACCGAGGGTGTTATCATCCCTCCTCCTCCTCAGCTAGACACCATCAAGGTCTTCAGTCTTCCTCCGCCCAACGTCGTTGTGGGTCCTCCTATGGCCTATGGCCTATGATCCAGGAGGCCAAAGTGTCAGATCGGGACCAGTTGCAACCATTACCTATTATGAAAGTGCCTTATGATAGAATAACAATGGATATTATTGGGCCCTTATAAAAAACAGCAACAGTCATAGATTTGCATTAGTCATTTGTGATTATGCAATACGTTATCCAGATGTGTACCCTCTACGCTCCATTCATGTGAAAAACATAGTATGATATCTAGTAGAGCTGTTCTGTAGAGTAGGTATTCCTTAAGGAATCTTAACAGATCAGGGAGCAAATTTAATGTCCCAACCGATGACAGTACTCTACTCTCAGCTTGGTGTGAAGGGAATAAAAACAACCCCATATCATTCTGAAACTGACGGTTTGGTTGAACGTTTTAATGGTACTTTGAAGCAAATACTGAGGAAATTTGTTGATGAAATGGGCAAACACTGGGGTAAATGGTTACCTTTTCTTTTTTGCCTACAGAGAAGTGCCACAAGCTTCAACTGGGTTTTCTCCTTTTAAGTTACTGTATGGCAAACAGGTCAGAGGCCCTTTGGACATGCTTAAGGAGAACTGGATGGCTGGTGAGGTAAATGCAGCAGCAAACATAATATCCTACATTCTTCAAATGAGGGAAAAATTCAAAAATTTCAGAGGAAAAGCCAAGGAACACATGCACCAAGCTCAACAAAGACAAAAAGTGTGGTATGATAAACGTGCAGGTGAAAGAGAACTGAAAATTGGACAGAAGGTGTTACTGTTGTTACCAAGTGGACCAAGCAAGTTACTAGCTAAGTGGCAAGATCCTTACACTGTAACTAAGAAGATGGACCCAGTAACATGAAATCCTTTGTCCTGATAATGGAAGGTTAAACAACTGTTTCATGTGAACTTACTGAATGAATACAATGAAAGACAGCTGCCTAATGAAGAGTGTGAGCATGTTTTGTTGTTTCAGGATTTTCCAGCTGATGAGATGAATGCTGTGGATGATGAGGTTGACATAAGCCCCTCCAGAGAGAGGTGTGAACCTGAAAAACCTCCAGAACACCTGACTCAGGACCAATGGCATCAGCTTGGTGAGCTTAAGCAAGCTTTTCCATTATTGTTTTCAGAGAAACCGGGTCGAACTAACCTCTTGACACACAAAACAGTGCTGAGGGACATTAATCCTATTCACTTGAAGCCTTACAGAGTTCCAGAACGAATGGTGGAACCATTAAAGACAGAGGCCAGACGATGTTGGACATGGGTGTAATTGAACCTTCCAGAAGTGAACGGTCAAATCCCACAGTGCTAGTTCCAAAAAGGACTCGAGTTAACTTTGTTTCTGCTCTGATATGAGAAAACTGAACAGCATCTCCTGTTTTGATTCCTATTCTATGCCACATATTAATGAGTTGCTGGAAGGACTAAGAAAAGCCAAATTCATCACAACATTAGACCTTTGTAAAGGTTACTGGCAGGTTCCTCTTGAGCCTTCTTGCAAAGAATATACAGCCTTTCCAGTTCCAGGAATGGGTTTGTTTCATTATACTGTACTACCCTTTGGTCTTCATGGAGCACCTGCAAACTTTCAAAGATTAATGGACATTGTTCTTAATGGTTGTTCTGGTTTTGCAGCTGCCAAACTTGACAATGTGGTAATATACAATGAAACCTGGGAAGAACATCTAAAACATCTCTGGGTTGTTTTGGCAAAAAATACAGGATGCTGGATTGACTCTGAATGCAACAAAGTGTTCATGGGCAAAAGAAGAGGTGAAATACCTTGGTCATCTTGTCGGACATGGACAAATCAAGCCACAAGTTGAAAAGATAAAGGCTATTCAAATGATTCCCAGACCTAAATCCAAGAAGCAAGTGAGATCATTTTTAGGACTAGTGGGCTAGTATAGAAGATTTGTACCTCATCTTTCAACACTAGCTGCACCTTTGACTGAGCTCACAAAGAAATCCTGCTCTAAAGTGGTTTGGAAAGATGACTGTGAAAATGTGTGCCGGTCTTTGGAGATGCAGCTCTGTCAGGATCCAGTCCAAAGCCCTGACTTCACAAAGCCATTTCTTGTACAGGTTGATGCTTCCGGTGTTGGTTTAGGAGCCGTATTGACCCAAGGAGAACCTGGAGAAGAAAAACCTATTTCTGAGCAAGAAACTGTTCGATCAAGAAAAGAATTATTCTACTGTGGCAAAAGAAGCACTGGCCATAAAGTGAGCTATAGACTCATTGAAGTACTACCTTTTGGGAAAAGAGTTTGTTTTGGAAACTGATCATAGACCTCTGAAGTGGATAAACTCAGTGCAGCATCAAAATTTAAGAGTTCTACATTAGTGCTTAGACCTCCAGTCATACCAGTTCACTATACAACACTGTCCTGGTAAGAAAAATCTCATTGCTGATTATCTTTCCTGTTTGCCTGACCTATGTAAACTAGAGGGAAGAGGTAGTGTGAAATGTTAGGAAGCCCCAGCTTCCTCCGATAAATGTAACAAGTTGTTTTGTTTTGTTTTTTCTTCTGTTGTTTTTCTTAATAGTTAAAGCCATTTTAAGGGATTGGAAAAGTGTTTTTATGCTTGAAGGGTCATCTGTCAAAGCAGGGGTAGATTGATTCCTTGTAACTGGTTAATTGCTGCATCTGACATCCAGCCATCCATCCATCTTCTTCCGCTTAATCCTTTTCAGGTCGTGGGGGGGCTGGAGCCTATCCCAGCATCTTTGGGCGAGAGGCAGGGTACACCCTGGACAGATCGCCAGTCCATTGCAAGGCCAACACAGACAATTATGTTTAAATCCTGTAAAATGGTTACATGTATGGAACAACTGAAATTGTTACATGGGTGAGAAGAGAATGTATTTTCTGTTAATTTAGTTGCTGTCATGAATTGTTTGTTTGAAGTAGGATTTTTTTGTTAATTATATCTTCTTTTCTTTTTTTTCAGGAAACACACAGGCACTTAATTAGGGAAGGTTGGGCCTAAGGTGATAAAGCTGAGTGCATGCAGTAGGTTGGGAGGCTCACAATTGTTTGTCCAGGCTATGGAGCTGGGAGGTTTGGAATCTCTCTTGTTTCTCCCCTGGAGATGATTTTTTCACACTTCTTTGGATGCTTCCTTTTTGCTACATGGAGTGCTTTGGTGTTTTGTTTTGTTTTGGGTTTTTTTGATGCATCTTGCACCCGAGCCAGAAGTTTTGAGACAGAAAGATCCCACATATTGTTGTCACATTTACAAGAAATACAATTTTCTGTCTTTTGAAAATTATAAAACTCTCACATTTGCCGGTTCAATCTATAAAATATTGAATGGCTATGCACCCCCCTTCCCCCGCCCCCTGGGAGAATATGTTAAACCAAGGACTGTCACCGGCACAACCACCAGAGCAATCACGAGAGGAGACTGTGAGGTCCCCCACAGATGCACCACATTTGCTCAATCTGTGCTATCAGTGACGGCCACCAAGATCTGGAATAACATACCACCTGCAATCACAATGTACCACACCAAATTTCAAGACTTATTGAAAAAATTGGCTTTTAAACAACCAAAACTCTGCAGCATGCACATATACGTATAGAATGTGCTCGTGTGTCACACATATACGCCCCGCCTCTTGTTTGTTGCTGTTGTTTGTTGTTGCTGTGAGGTGTTTGGGTGCATGTGTGTGTGTACACATACACAGCACTTCACTTGTGTGACATTTGAATGTTTTGTTTGTAGCACCTTAACTCATGCACTTTAGCATATCTGTTTTGTACAGTTTCATTGCAGATGTTCTTGTCGTGTATGATTGTGTGTTTTTGTGACCTGCTGGGTGACTACAGATGCAAACTATCAATATTGCTAAATCTGGCATACTTACATTTGTATTAATGTTAATTAGTATGTAATGTGCCTTTCAAATAAACATTCAACTTAAACAGTGTGTTAGCAAGAATCCTCCAAAACTACTGGATAGACTTTGATGCAGTTTTCACCAGAACTGGCTCGTGGCCTACACAGGAACCCATTACATTGTGGAGGTGATCCATGAGGGGCAGAAGGAGCCTTGGCGAAGGTATGCACTCTGAGTGCTTTTCTAGTTATCTGCCATCTTGACAGAAAGGGTTGGAAAAAATCTGGTCATGACCTATTATAATCCATCATAATAGGGCTGTCAAGGTAAAGGAATTTTCCATGCAGTGACTGTGTGTAGCTAGCAGAGCCACATGAGGTGTTATTGCAAAAAAAATTTTAGGCCCCTGCGATTACATAATTTTTTGTAGAATAGCTGAAGAAACCATCGGCAGTTGAGACTGCTGAGGCTGTCAAAGAAAGCTGCCCGTGTTGTGCTTTTTCCTTGGAAAAAACATTCCGCCAACTTTTTTAGTTAATTTATTTAATATTATATGCATTCACATAAATTCAAAACAAGAAGGTGGAAAAAAAATATACATCACAGCAATAATATGAGGCAAACAGAATTTTTTTTTAAATATTCTAATGAAAACAGTTTTTTCTGCCAAAAACAATACTTGTAAATATATGAAAAAAAAAAGTTTGTAAGGCACAAGAGTCACTGGGGTATTTTCAACATGCTGAACTGTAAACAGCAAATGGCGTTCACTTACATAGCACTTTTTACTCATCTCTGGATGACCAAAGTGCTTTACAGATCCTGCTATCCACCTATTCACACACTGATGGCGGCAGAGCTGCCATGCACTGGCGCTGGACTGACCCACCAGGAGCAACTGGGGTTCAGTGTGTTGCTCAAGGACATGCAGACAGAGCAGGAATCGAACCACTGACCCTCTGATTAGTAGTCAGCTACACTAAACCTGCCCTACAGCTGGCCCCATGCTGAGATTAAAATCTCTGTATGATTTCTTTTGTTAGCTAATCTAACATCAGTCCTAGCATTTAAGCAAAATGGTGCACACAAATATGTTGGGAAGAAGGGAAAAGTGGGAGCATCTAGGGCAGGACTAGTGATGTTACGCTCGACACTGCCCACTCGACACTGATTCGAACAATATAAAGCGTAAGTGTCATGAGCAGTGCATCAAGCGCTGTTTCAGCACATCCACAGTCATGTGACTGTAGCAAGCAAGGCCTCGTTATGTCAGTCACATAATGTGACTTGAGGGCTAGCAGGAAGTTTGAGAGGGTTGGGCATTTGAATATAAGTCAGGGATAGTATTACACAAGGTAGAATTAGGTTTAGTTTCAGTGACATTAAACAAAAACATTACATTTCTAAATATTACACAGAGATGCATGCATACAAACTCATTCACACAAACACTAAAAGATACAGTGGGGTAAAAAAGTATTTAGTCAGCCACCAATTGTGCAAGTTCTCCCACTTAAAAGATGAGAGAGGTCTCCAATTTTCATCATAGGTATACCTCAACTATGAGAGACAAAATAAGAAAAAAAAATCCAGAAAATCACATTGAAGGATTTTTAATGAATTAATTGGTAAATTCCTCAGTAAAATAAGTATTTGGTCAATAACAAAAGTTCATCTCAATACTTTGTTATATACCCTTTGTTGGCAATGACAACTTCTTCTTCTTCCGGCTTTCAGAGAGAGCAGACGCATTTCTCCCCTCTCCCCACTCCTCTCCCCTCTTCCCTATCCCAGCTTGCTGTGTCCTGTCTATGTTTGCTCTTCTTCTGGCTGAATCTCGATCCAAATGGAAAATTATGGATTTGATGAGCGGGCTTTAATACTATTGACACCATTTTTACAAAAATTCAGGCCAGGGGGAGCCCCAACGGAGAGACTCATGGATTGAAACTCATGTGTCTGCGTGATTCGACTGAAGATGTGGAAGACATCTACCTGTTTTGGCTTCATGATCACAGGATTTTCTGCTGATTGGCTCTGGAGTTTTCCTGGTGTATCGGAAATTTAACTGGAAGAGCTAATCAAAATGCGGACCCGGCGTAGCTGCTTCTTCAACAATTCGACCAGCTGGGGAAAGCACTGATAGCGGCAAATGACTGTGGAAGGGGAAACATCTGGAGTCGCTTGGTGCTCTCCAAGGAATGATTTTAATGCCTATGTAATTGTAATTGTGATGCTCAGAATCGCATGAAGAGAGGAAATTTCTGCTTTAAGTGAACTGTGCTCATTTGGCCTTGATTCGGCGCCCTTGCACTCATTCCTCCAGGAGAGAGAGATAAGGCAGAAAAGAGTTGGCTTTGCTTAACCCAAACAACTGCTGCTGTACAATAATCAGAACTCTCCAAGGACAGCGTTGTCATGGGACGAACATGGAATTTTACCATCTGGCATGAAGAAAGATCAACTCTGGGACATGTCTATCTGTGTTTACAATACATGAATATAACATCTAGCCGTTGCCTAGGAGACGATTTTTGTTGTACTCCAGTAACTGATACACTCACACTGCACCCACACTGATATCACAAACTGATATACACACACTGGTCTGTCTCTGCTTTGTTTTTGTGTGGATTTGTTTTGTCTGCTCTGTGCAATAGAGAGGTTTTTTTCTATGTAATTACAATCCCACTTATACAACGAGCTGTATTTTGATAACGATGTTTTTTTCTCTCTGCCCAATGTGTCATTCCCTCCCTCTTCCCCTCTTATCCCCCACTGTTTTGATGAGGCGCCTTGTTATGGCTGCCGTGTCATTGTGATGCGCTTACATTAGCGCGCCAATGTCAAGTCAAATTCCTTGTATGTTTTTAACATGCTTGCAATAAAGCTTTTCTGATTCTGATTCTGACAGAGGTCAAACGTTTTCTGTAAGTTTTCACAAGGTTTTCACACACTGTTGCTGGTATTTTGGCCCATTCCTCCATGCAGATCTCCTCTACAGCAGTGATGATTTGGGGCTGTTGCTGGGCAACACAGACTTTCAACTCCCTCCAAAGATTTTCTATGGGGTTGAGATCTGGAGACTGGCTAGGCCACTCCAGGACCTTGAAAACTTCTTACAAAGCCACTCCTTCGTTGCCCGGGCGGTGTGTTTGGGATCATTGTCATGCTGAAAGACCCAGCCACGTTTTATCTTCAATGCCCTTGCTGGTGGAAGGAGGTTTTCACTCAAAATCTCACGATACATGGCCCCATTCATTCTTTCCTTTACACGGATCAGTCGTCCTGGTCCCTTTGCAGAAAAACAGCCCCAAAGTATGATGTTTCCACCCCCATGCTTCACAGTAGGTATGGTGTTCTTTCTCCTCCAAACACGACAAGTTGAGTTTTTACCAAAAAGTTCTATTTTGGTTTCATCTGACCACATGACATTCTCCCAATCCTCTTCTGGATCATCCAAATGCTCTCTAGCAAACTTCAGACAGGCCTGGACATGTACTGACTTAAGCAGGGGGACACGTCTGGCACTGCAGGATTTGAGTCTCTGGCGGCGTAGTGTGTTACTGATGGTAGCCTTTGTTACTTTGGTCCCAGCTCTCTGCAGGTCATTCACTAGGTCCCCCCATGTGGTTCTGGGATTTTTGCTCACCGTTCTCGTGATCATTTTGACCCCACAGGGTGAGAACTTGCGTGGAGCCCCAGATTGAGGGAGATTATCAGTGGTCTTGTATGTCTTCCATTTTCTAATAATTGCTCCCACAGTTGATTTCTTCACACCAAGCTGCTTACCTATTGCAGATTCAGTCTTCCCAGCCTGGTGCAGGTCTACAATTTTGTTTCTGGTGTCCTTTGACAGCTCTTTGGTCTTGGCCATAGTGGAGTTTGGAGTCTGACTGTTCGAGGTTGTGGACAGGTGTCTTTTATACTGATAACGAGTTCAAACAGGTGCCATTAATACAGGTAATGAGTGGAGGACAGAGGAGCCTCTTAAAGAAGAAGTTGCAGGTCTGTGAGAGCCAGAAATCTTGCTTGTTTGTAGGTGACCAAATACTTATTTTACTCAGGAATTTACCAATTAATTCATTAAAAATCCTTCAATGTGATTTTCTGGATTTTTTTTTCTCATTTTGTCTCTCATAGCTGAGGTATACCTATGATGAAAATTGGAGACCTCTCTCATCTTTTAAGTGGGAGAACTTGCACAATTGGTGGCTGACTAAATACTTTTTTTGCCCCACGGTAGATAAATCGGAGAGTTGTTTGTGTGGTTGATGTAGTGCTGTTCGTAGGACATATTATGGTGTAACATGGGTGGTGATGTCACCTGGAGTATAAGAGGGCTGTGCGGAAGAGGGGCGGTCTCTTTAATGACCTCTCAGCCTAGCGGGAGCACCTCTGTATTATATGTGAGTCTATAATAAAGTCCTATCTAGTTCACCACTTGGTCTAGTCATTGGGTCACGATTTACATACATAATATTTGGTGACGAGGGTAAAAGAAAGGAAAAACATGGGCGCGGGAGTCACTACCATTTGGCCGTTTCAGGAGCTTCCCGGCGAGCCCCTGGTCCCTTGGGTGAGATGGTTCACCGCATTTTAAAATTGCTCGGTGGCTCTGAACTTTGGTGAACTGAAGAAAATACGGGTTTGGGCAATATTGGTTCATAGTTTGGGTATGGAAGGACAGTGTATCCTTACTACCTTGGGTGCTAGCGATAGCTTTGAAGACATTGTTAATGCTAATGGCGCGACATTTTCGTGGCCAAGAAAATGTCATCGTCCAAAGGATCCAGTTTCGACAGCGTCGCCAGCGGACTGGTGAGTTGGTGCAGCGGTTTGTAACCAACCTACACCAGCTGGCCGGAGACTGTCAATTTGGAGCGTTGGAGGAAGAGATGGTCCCTGACCAGTTGGCGGAACACGCTGTTTGCCCAGCTACGAGGTTGAAGCTCCTTACATACTCGGGCAAGCTGACGTTACCAAAGTCCATCGAGATAACTCAGCAGTGTGAAGCAGCAGACAGTCTATCATGTGACCTTGATGAGAAAGCTACGCTGCACCCCTCTGAATCACAATCAACGGTGCAGGCTGTGGACCCAGACAGCGACGATAGCAAACAGGAGAAGGAGGAACGCACTATGGCTGTGAAGATAAGGTCTGCCCTGGGATCACCCAGGTGTTTGGGTTGTGGGTTCACTAAGCACCGCTATAAGGCTAGAGAGGGTTCGGCGAGAGGACGACGCTACAGCACGTGCGGATTCTTGCATCATTTCACCAGGGCATGTTGTGGGCTAGAGCGAGGGGATCTGAGACACATAGAGGATCTCCCCATTTCGCCTCCCGCGGTTGTTCGCAGTGTATCGGTGTTGGATTGGGAAACCGTGTGGAGTTCCTTCTCAGTCTCGGGTTGGAGAAGAGTGGTCAAGCTGTGGTTTGTGGGACTGACTGGTTCCACAAATGATAGATAGAGCTGTTTAGGACGAACCTTCCTTTGCCTAGTAATCTAGACAATGAGACCAATTCTAGTCAGGGCCATTGCGGGAGGATTCCAATGTCAGCACCCAAGTAACCCTAGTTGAGGGAACTGGGTGACACGGTGGGAGGCCCATGATGGTGGGTGGCGCCTAGTGGCTGACCCACTCTGCTTCTGGAGTTAGGCTGGGTGGTACCGAGAAGCAAGGGGTCACAACGGCTTTGCCAGCGTCTGAAATGAAAGCAAGCGGGGCAGGACCGGCTGGCACGGTAAAACAATGTGCCACACAGAAACACTGGAAGCTGAGTTGGGCGCCTCTAGGGGTCGCTGATGTGGTCCGACCCAGAGAGGAGGCCCGGTCAAGAGGAGTTTGAGGCAAACAACAAGACGACCAGGGGTGGCTGCAAGTGGTGGCTGTTTGGAAGAATGGCTACCTTCAGCTATCTGATGGTTTATGGCGGCATCTTGATGTGCTGAGGCACGCCAAGCAGGAGACAGACGTGTTTGGGCTGCGGTGTGAGCCATCCCTGGGTGTGAAAATAAGAAGATGCACCGGAGAGAAACCGTCTCATGGTTTTCCGGGGGATGGTCCCTCTACTGGGACTGACTGGTAGTTGGGGGGGTTGGGCAATGTGTTCAGTGCATGTTAGTATGAAAATTGCCCAGGGTTGTGGTAGTTATGCATGGTGTGGAAATGAGAATTATTTAAGTTGTTTGTGGGATCTGTTGATGATGGTTTAACCTGTTTGTATATATGTTCTGTTATGGGGATTGTTTTATGTTATTTATTTTAGGAGCTTGGCGATTTTATGTTTCAAAGACTGTGTTTTAGCAGAGATGGCAGAATAATCCGTCTAGCCATGTAGGGGTGGAACAGTAGTCCACCTGTTTTCCCCCTAGTTTTAGTTGTTTTGTGTGACTGTTATAGGCTTTGATATACTTATGTTTATTTTAGTGCTTGATTCGGGTTCCAAATTGGGGAGGGTCTCAATTGAATGTGTGTTTTGGAACATTTTGAAGGGGGGGTGTAGTGTTGTTTGTAGGACCTATTATAGTGTAACATGGGTGGTGATGTCACCCATAGTATAAGAGGGCTGTGCGGAAGAGGAGCAGTCTCTTTGACCACCTCTCAGCCTAGCCGGAGCGCCTCTGTATTGTATGTGTCTATAATAAAGTCCTGTCTAGTTCACCACTCGGTCTCATCACTGGGTCACGATTTACATACATAACAGTTGAGTGTAATTTTTTAGTAAAGGAGGGACATGGAGGACAACCTAATTTTTTTTACCCACAATTTAAAACATTAGGTTTTTGGCAATGAAACATATGCACAAGAGGCCATGTCAAAATTGACTGCTGAATGTGCTGCAACCATGAGGATGGAGAGGACCATACCATCAACATAACAGGTAACCATTTATTATTCCATGTTATTATTGTGTTTTCCAAACCTCTCTAGTCACATGTATTAAAATGTTAACAACTCCATCAGTCAGCAACAGAGGAAGAACCTGTGCCTGCAACTGAAGACAACTTGTGGGACCTTTTGGATAGCAGAGTTGGTTTGTATAATATTGCTTTAAGCATCATTTTCTTATTATAAAAGATTTCTATTTACATTTGTTTTTGTTTGTTTTGTTTGTTTGTTTGTTTGTTTGTTTGTTTAGGTTAAACACAGCACTCTCAAAGTGCAACAGCAGATGCCACAGTAGAAGTTTAGTGTTATTTGTCTGAGCCCTATCTCTCCGGGGGAGAAGACCCACTCTGTCACTGGGCAACACACAAAACCATATACCCAAACCTCTACAAGATGGCAAAAAGGATCTCCACATGCCAGCAACATCAGTGCTATGTGAAAGAGTCTTCTCCAAAGCTGAAACCACACACTGAAATGCTTCTTTTTCAGTAAAAATCTTTAAACACTCCCCATTTAATAACACTGTATCCCAGGAGTGGTGGTCAAAGCATGTGCAGACCAACTGGCAGGGATTCTCACCAAGCTATTCAACCTCTCCCTGATGCATGCCACCATACCCTTCTGCCTCAAGGCCTCGACCATCATTCCCATCCCCAAAAAGTCTGCAGTCGACAGCTTGAATGACTACAGACCCATAGCATTCACATCTGTAGTCATGAAGTGTTTTGAGCACCTGGTGTCCCAGCACATCAGGGACTGTCTTCCCTCTTCCTTCGACCCCCACCACTTTGCCTACTGGGAGAACTGGTCTACAGAAGACGCCATCACCACCACTCTCCACAGTGTGCTGAGCCACCTGGAGAATCCAAGAAGCTTCATGAGGATGCTCTTTGTGGACTACAGCTCAGCTTTCAATACCATCATCCCAGACATCCTGATCAACAAACTGCACCTCCTCCAGATCTCCCCTTCCCCCACCTGCTCCTGCATAAAGAACTTTCTTACCAACCGCCCACAAACAGTCAGACTTGGCCCCCACCACCCCTCCACACTGTCTCTGAGCACTGGCTCACCCCAGGGCTGTGTGCTAAGGCCTCTACTGTAATCCCTGTACACCTTTAACTGTATTCCAACCCACCCAACCACCATCATCATGAAATATGCAGATGACACCACCTTGGTTGGGCTCATCACCAATGACGATGAGAAGAGATACAGGACAGAGGTAGAGAAACTGCTACTGTATTGCCAAGCAACGAACCTGAAACTGAATGTCCAAAAAAACCAAAGAACTCATACTGGACTTCAGGAAGAACAGACAGGACTACCCCACCTCCCCCCATAAATGGCAACCACATGGAAAACATCCCCACCTTCAGGTTCCTGGGCACCCACATCTCCTCTGACCTCTCCTGGACTGTCAACACCAAGACCGTGGTGAAGAAAGCCCAGTAGCAGCTGCACTTCCTCTGTGTCATGAGGAAGCACAACCTGGACCAGAAGCTGCTGCTGGCCTTCTATCACTGCTCAGTGGAGAGCGTGCTCATCTTCTGTCTGGGTGTGTGGTACGCCAGCTCCAAGGCCAAGAACAGGAAGGCTGTGCAGAGAGTCATCAACACCACCCAAAAAATTATCGGCAGCCTTCTGCCCTCCCTGGAAGACATCTCCAGTCGCCAAGACATCTCCTGTCTCAGAAGGATCAAGGCCATCACAGGAGACCTCTCACATCCCGCCCACCACCTGTTTGACCTGCTTCCCTCTAGACGACGGTTCAGATCGATCAGGTCCCACACCTCCAGAATGACAAACCATTTCTTCCCCTTGGCCATCCGAACTGCAACCAGTCAAAGATTTCACCCCCCTCCCTCTGAATGCTCATGTGCTCAGAACTGAGGACCTTTTAATTATCACAATAACTCACCTGTCTTTGCACTCCGTACTTTCATGTATACTGACCCATCCATGAAATCCCTACTGTACGTATTTTCCATAATCCTTGGGCCATTTTACTCAATCGTGTGTTCAACCGTGTGTCTGCAATGTGCACTCTTATGTACATAGTTCTACCCACATAGCCACTACCATACCCGTGTATATTTCCATAATCCTGGGCCATTTTTATTTTAATTTTATTTTTATTCTATTTTTATTTCAGTCGTGTTTAATCGTGTGTTCTGTAACTGTGTTTTATCTAATCCTTCTCTCTACTCTACTCAGTAGCCTGGTGGAGCACCCACAATTTTGTTGTGCTGTACTACTGTACAATGACAATAAAGAATATTCTATTCTATTCTATGCAACTATACATCATAGCTGGTCTCACTACCGTCTTGTAAATCATCCCTTTCATTCTAGCTGCTATCCTTCTGTCACAAACCACCTCTGACACTCACCTCCACCCACTCCACCCTACCTGCACTCTCTTTTTCACCTCCATCCATCCATCCATCTCCTACCGCTTTTCCGGAGGTCCGGGTCACGGAGGCAGCAGTTCAAGTAGAGAAGCCCAGACTTCCCTCTCCCCAGCCACCTGCTTCAGCTCTTCAGACAGGATACTAAGGCATTCCCAGACCAGCTGGGAGACATAGTCTCTCCAGCAAGTCCTGGGTCTACCCCGGCATCTCCTCCCTGAGGGACGTGCCCAAAACACCTCAAGTGGGAGGCGTCCAGGAGGTATCCTGATCAGATGCCCATACCACCTCAACTGGCTCCTTTCAATGTGGAGGAGCAGCGGTTCTACTCTGAACCTCTCCCGGATGACTGAGCTCCTCACCCTATCTCTGAGGGTGAGTCCAGCAATCCTATGAAGAAAGCTCATTTCAGCAACTTGTATCTGCGATCTCGTTCTTTTGGTCATTACTCAAAGCTCATGACCATAGGTGAGGGTAGGAACGTAGATAAACTGGTAAATCAACAGTTTTGCCTTAGAGCATAGCTCCCGCTTCACCACAACAGACCGGTACAACGTCCAGATCACTGCAGATGCTGCTCTGATCCGTCTGTCAATCTCTCACTCCATTCTCCCCTCACTCATGAATAAGACCCCAAGATACTTAAACTCCTCCACTTGGGGCAGGAGCTTGTCCCCAACCAGGAGAGGACAATCCACCTTTTTACAGCTGAGGACCATGGACTCGGGCTTGGAGGTACTGATTCTCATCCCAGCTGCTTCACACTCAGCGGCAAACCATCCCAGTAAGACCTGTAGGTCATTGGCGGATGAAGCTAGCAGGACAACATCATCTGCAATCAACAGAGATGAGATCCTGTGGTCACCAAGCATGACACCATCCATTCCCTGGCTGCGACTAGAAATCCTGTCAATAAAAATTATGAACAGGATCGGTGAGAAAGGGCAGCCCTGGCGGAGTCCAACTCTCACTGGGAATGAATCCGACCGAGTTTTGGCAATACAAGCCAAGCTCTCACAACGGTAGTACGGAGACCGAATAGCTCGTAACTAACTACTAACTAACTAACCTGCACTTATATAGTGCTTTTCTAGTCACAAAGACCACTCAAAGCACTTTCACTAGTACTAACCCTCTAGTCTAAGGGCCTATAGGAAACAGATATCTAGGGACAATTTAGAAAAACCAATTAACCTAACATGCATGTCTTTGGATTCTGGGAGGAAACTGGAGCCCCCGGAGTAAACCCACGCAGCACAGGGAGAACATGCAAACTCCATACAGAAAGGTTCCAACCCCTGCCAGCCTGGGGATTCGAACCAGGAACCTTCTAGCTGTAAGGCAACAGTGCTAACCACTGCACCACCGTGCTGCCCCATGTAACAACAAGCCAGATACCCCATACTCCCGAAGCACCCCCCACAAAAATCCACGAGGGACATGGTCGAATGCCTTCTCCAAGTCCACAAAATACATGTAAACTGATTGGGCGAGCTCCCACGAACCCTCGATGATTCTCAAGACAGTAAAGAGCTGGTCCGATGTGCCACAGCAAGGACGAAAACCACATTGCTCCTCCTGAATCTGAGGTTCCACCAACAGCCAGACTCTCCTCTCCAGTACCTTGGCATAGACCTTCCCAGGGAGGCTAAGGAGTGTGATCCCTCTAATGTTGGAGCACACCCTCTGGGCCCCTTTTTTGAAGAGATGAACCACCACCCCGGTTTGCCAAAGGCACTACCCTCAATCTCCACGCAGTGTTGCAGAGGCGTGACAACCATGACAGCCCTACAACATCCAGGGCCTTGAGGTACTCAGGGGAAATCTCATCCACCCCCGGGGCCAGGCCACCAAAGTGATTTTTAACCCCTTGGCGACCTCAGCCCCTGTGATAGGCAAGTCGTCTCCCTCATCCACAAGCCCTGCTTCCTCTATGGATGGCGTGCCAGTGGGATTGAGGAGATCCACAAAGTATTCCTTCCACCGCCCAACGATATCCCCAGTCGAAGTCCACAGTGCCCCATCCGCACGATACACAGTGTGGAGAGGGAGCTGCTTCCCCCTCCTGAGTCGCCGGACAGTTTGCCAGAATCTCTTTGAGGCCGACCAAAAGTCTTGTTCCATGGCCTCACCAAACTCCTCCCATACCCAAATTTTTGCTTCAGCAACCACCCGAGCTGCACTCCACTTGACCTGCTGGTACACACACCTCAGTTGCTTCGGGAGTTCCACAAGCCAACCAAGCTTGATACAACTCCTTCTTCAGCTTAGTGCTCCCCCTCACCACTGGTGTCCACCACTTGGTTCAGGGGTTGCCACCACGAGATGCCGCAACGACCTTGCAGCCGCAGCTCTGGGCAGCCGCTTCAAGAATGGAGGTGGAGAACATGGCCCATTCAGACTCCATGTCTCCAGACTCCCTCAGAATGTGGTTGAAGGTCTTCTGGAGGTGGGAGTTGAAGACCTCTCAGACAGGGGCCTCAGCCAGACATTCCCAGCACACCCTCACCATATGTTTGGGTTTACCAGGTCTGAATGGCATCCTCTCCTGCCATTGGATCCAAATCACCACCAGGCGGTGATCAGATGACAGCTCTGCACCTCTTTTTACCTGAGTGTCCAAGACATACAGTCACAGGTCTGATGACATGATAACAAACTCGATCATCAATCTGTGGCCTGGGGTGTCCTGGTGCCAGGTGCACATATGGACACCCTTATGCTTGAACATGGTGTTTGTTGTGGACAAATTGTGATTAGCACAGAAGTTCAATAACTGAACACCACGGGTTCAGTTTGGGCAGGCCATTCCACCCAATCACCCCCCTCCAGGTTTCACTGTCGCTGCCCATGTGCGCATTGAAGTCCCCCAGTAGGACAATGGAGTCTTCAAGAAGAGCATTCTCCAGCACCCCAGTCAGAGACCCCAAAAATGGTGGGTACTCTGAACCATCACTTGGTGCACAGGCACAAATGATGGTCAGGACCCATTTCCCAACCAGAAGGCACAGGGAAACAACCCTTTCGTCCACCGGGGAAAACTCCAATATAGAGGCAGCAAGGTGGGGAGATACAAGAATACCCCCCCTGCTCATTGCCTCTCGCCCGGGGCAACTCCAGAGTAAGCCAATCTCCAGCCCCTCTCCAGGAGACTAGTTCTGGAACTGGAGCTATGTGTTGAGGTGAGGCCAACTATATCTAGCCGGTATCTCTCAACCTCATGCGCTAGCTCAGGCTCCTTCCCCACCAGAGAGGTGACATTCCACATCCCAAAAGCTAGTTTAGGAAGCTTGGGATCAGACCGCCAAGGTCTCCGCCTTTGACTGCCACCTGATCCATATAGCACCGGACCCCCATGATCCTCCCTGCAGGTGGTGAGCCACTGGAAGGCGGACCCATGTAACTCCTTAGGGTTAGTCTGGCCGGGTCCCACAGGTGGAAACCCAGCCACTAGACGCTACCCATCAAGCCCCTCCCCAGGCCTGGCTCCAGGGTGGGGCCCCAGTAACCCCATACCGGGCAGGGTGCACTGAATCCTTGTTCTAGCATTCATCATGAGAGTCTGTTGGATTGTTCTTAGGCTGGCCCTTCACCCAGAACCAGTTTGTCTTGGGTGACCCTACCAGAAGCAAATTGCCCAGGACAACATAGCTCCTGGGATTCACTAGGGCATGCAACCCCCCCACCACGATAAGGTGATGATCCATGAGGGGCTTTCTCACCTCTGTTCTGCATTTTCCATTGGTTTTGATGGCTGACCCCAGGTATTTAAACTTATGCCTTCACTATCTCTACTCATTATCTCTATTCACCTGGGCTGACAGAGGGGCAACCACCAAGGCAAGAAGCGGAGCTACTACCAAAACTAGCAGTAGAGCCACCTCCTGCTAGTTCAGTCTAGTGGTTGAGCTAGGCTAGTGGCAATACCATGGCTGTTCTACCTCCTGTGCCATCGGAAGGGCCACCTCCAGTAAAATGGCAGAACTCCTACGAAACAAGTGGGGCAACGACCAAACTAACATTGTTGATGGCAGAACTATAACCAGGGTCAGGAGCTGAACCTCCACCATGGCGGATGGCTAGCAGCCAAGACACCAACAGAGCTCCCACCAAAACACACAGGTGTGACGGCTAATCTAACATTGTGATTAGCGGCAGAGCTATCACAGAGCCCAACTACCGATCCACCCCATGAAGAAGTTGTCACTGAGGCTGGTGGAGATCCACCACATGACTGATGGAGAAGTTGCTTCCGAAGCTGACGGAGGACCCACCATCTGAGGTGGACAGAGAAATTGCCTGTACGCTAACACCAGGGTTGATGCTGAGATACCAACAGAGCTGAGGCTGCAGATTGGATATTACTGGGGCTGGCAGCTGGGGTTGGCGGCTGCACCAGGGACAACACCAGGGCCGACAGCAGAGCAAACATCAGGACTGGAGGCTGAACTAACACTAGAAACAGAGAAAATGCCTCTGAAAAATAAGTAGGAAATAGAGGAAATAAAAAGAGCATTGGACTTCATGTCAGAGGAGATAGCTACTGCCTCCAAGCAGCAGAAAACAATCATGGACATGATGGAGGTAATTAAGGATTTGAGGAATTAAATCAAAGAAAAAGCAAAGATGATTGCAAGTCTCGAATGCTGGTTAGCTGACCCCGAACAATATATGAGAATGAATGATGTTGTGATCAGCAGATTGGAGACCATACGCTGGTCCTATGCCAGGGCAGTGGCAGCTTCGGATGGAAAGGGGCTGACTGACCCTGACATAGACTCCTTGGAAAACCAAGTGACAGCTTTCTTTAACGGCAAAGGCATACACCTATCCAAAGCAGACATTGAGGCATGCCATCCACTATCTCAGACAAAACAAAAATATCAAACCTGCTATAATCATGTTTTAACAGGAAAAGCAAGAATGCACTTCTTAAACAAGGTAAAAAAAAAAAAGAACCTAAGAGACACAGAAGCCTATGTAAACAAGCATCTGACAAAGAAAAAATGCTGATATTGCTAGACAAGCACGCCTTTTAAGAAAACAGAAAAAAAAAATTCAGTCCACATGGACAGACAGTTGTAAAGTCTTTATTAAGCTAAACGGGTCTCCTGAGGAAGCCAAGGTCTTAGTAGTGAGACATATTGAAGAATTCAAAAGGTATCAATTGTAGCATCATCTCACTTTAGCTCAGCAATAATTATTCTTCTGCTTAAAGACATTTCACCCAGGAGTAAGACGGTCAAGAACTGATTTTCTCTCCCAGGCCACAGCTGAAATCCCATTCCTTTGTTAAAACCAGTCTAAAGGAATTCAACCTATTTCCTCCTGTGCCCCTTTATTGCCCCCATAAACATGGAGACATGGAACAGACCTGAGGAGCCCTCAAGGCCTACACAGATCCACAACTCAGTTAATTTCCTTAAACTCTGGGACATGCTGGATTTAACCAGTGAACTTTAAAGTACATTATTACAAACTCAATTCTAAACCTTCTCTTCTTTTCAGGACTATGACAAGCAAATGGACCCTGATGTTTTTAATGTGGAAAATCAATAATATGTGTGAAATGCATTAATCTGTGATTTTATATATATGCATGTTAAAAATGTTTAAATGAATATTTATTTCTGCATGTTGATTTAGAAGCACTGCTTATAAGTTGCATTAAGGTTAGCTTAGTTATACATAAGTGTGTAAAAGCATATTCCAGTGTATTAAAATTGTGTGTATCCATGGAGACCGGTATCAAATTTCACCCAGCCTTCACTGAGCTCCAGCTTCTCCATCCCACTGGTCCCTCGCAGACAAAGCCTGTCATTGGACTAAAGTTCATCAAGCCCGCCCACGAAGAAGGCTTATTGGCTGAGGTTGCTGTCAACCCGGAAGCCCGCGAAAGCTCAACAGAACTTATAAAAGGAGAAAGACCCCCTGCTACCTTCGCTTTCGTCTTTTTCGTCTCTTTTAACGTCGCTCTTGGGATGCTCTTTCGCCTCCGTTCGTCGCTGTCTTTTTTGTCCATTGTCTACACACAGCAAGAAAGAACTTTGGGAAGAACAAAGGACTGCCTGAACAAAGACTTCTACCACGTGTTGCTTTTCCGAGCACAGAGCAGATAACTCGTAATTTGTTTATGTAACTTTGTATTTTAATGCTCTTTCTTTTTCTCTTAAATGCCTAGGAATTCCTATTTCTTTGAGCTCAATTCTTAATCAGAGTTAAACTCCAATTTTTATTTATCACTTTTTCTTTGTTAAACTTTCTGTAAAACCACCGTTTGTTTTAATTTTAATGTAAGTTTTAATCTTGACTTTATTTTTATAATATTTTTCTTGACCAATCACACACCAGAAGCTATTATTTTATCTAAAGTCCGAAAGTCTTTTTCTAATTTGAGATCTGATTAGATCTAATTATTCTCGAAGACCTCTGGAGTCGCTTGTCTACGAAGGAGAAAGCGCGCAGCTCTCTTCATCACACGCTGAAGAAACGTCGGCATCATCTGGCTCCGATCCAAGTTGCAACTGTGGGTCATTCAGCCAAAATCCAGCCACTTCGACCGCTTGACTTTAAACGTCGAACTGTGGATCCTGAAATATCTGCGGGCAGATATTTCCCCTAACATCCACGAAATCTTGGGCTGAGGAAACACCGAACGAGGAATCACGTGAGCTGCAAACTTTAATTCATCTGTTGAATTAAACGTCTGAGGTTCAGTAATAATTTGTATATCTAATCAGATGCAAATTAAGAATCCATTAACATAACTCTTCTTTTCATTAAAATTCCGTTTTTATTTTCTTAAGATTAATCCAGGACTTTTCATATAATTAGTAAACTTTATCCATAAATTTGTGTTGTTTCCATAATCTGCTAACTCAAACTGATAGAAATTCATTTCTCAGTTTAACCCTGGTTCCGAAAATATTGACATTGTTAATCTATCATTTACAAGATTGATTTTATGATTAATGAAATTACTGCAATGTCTTTTAATCATTTCGTTTAATAAATATGTGAAAATGAGAGAAGTTGTTGAGAATTTATTTCATTCTGAGTCTGTTTCAAGCCCAGGTATCGGATTCACGGAAAAATTTTTGAGACTGATTATTAAGTAATTTATTGAGTGATTAAACAGGTATAAAGTGAAATTAAAGATTAAATTGCTTCTTAGAGATAGAAGCTGGTGCCCCACGAGTGTTATTAACTTTTCTGGTGTATATGAAACGAGATTCGATCTCAGATTCCAATACATCAATATAAATTAAATAATTTTATATCTGATCATATTTATTAATTTCATATTTTTCTATACAATGACTCTTGCAATAAATATGAGAACCATGTTAGACAAGGTGTGAATCATAAACTGTTTTTAAAAAAAAAAAAAACACTAAATCAAATGTATGACTCACAACATTACGTAGTGCCTAATAAAAGGTCTAATGATTGTACACATTGACATCAGATGCATCAGGAACAAATTAAATGACATCTCTGTATTACTGAACTCCTATGATCTCCACGTACTCGCAATATCTGAAACTCCTTTAGACTTCATTTTTGAAGATGGACAGGTAAATGTACAGAGATATAAGTTATTTAGAAGGGACAGAAATGCACATGCTGGTAGTGTAGCCTGTTTTAATAAAGAGCACATACCAGTTAAAATTAGAGAAGATCTAATGAAATTTAATGTTGAAGCACTTTGGCTGCAAATACACCTACAACATTGGAAACCTATGATAATAGGATGCTGCTATAGACAACCATGGGCAAGTAAGTTTTAAGTGGTACCATTTGTGCTATGTTAGATTATGTTAGGGTATTGGGTTATGAAACATACTTTACAGGTGATTTAAATATAGACTGGCTATCCCTAAGCTGTTACATGAAAAATAAACCATCTATCACAAAGGCCTGTGGTTTCACAGCTGATTACCAAACCAACTAGGACAAACTTAAAGAATGATGGCACAATAACATCAACATGTATATACCACATATTCACAAATGCATCTGGACTAACATCCTCTGATCCTGTTGGTTGCAGTGATCACAACCTAATATCAATAGAATGGAAAGCAAAAATTAATAAGCCTGGACCTAAAACAATATTTAAACGATCATATAAAATGTTTAATGAAGAAAAATTTACAGAAGCTAAAAGTGTTTATTGGACTGAAATAGTGTCTAAAGAGGACCCTGATGCTGCACTGCAGGCCTTCAATGACATTTTCACACCCCTGATGAATAAGCATGCTCCACTGAAGAAGCTTGTTATCAGATCTATCAGAACTCCATGGTTGGACAATGAAATCTAGCAATATATGAAACAAAGAGCTCAAGCAAAAAGAATTGCTATTACTACAGGCAAGAAAAATGGCTGAAAAGAATATTGGAAACTAAGAAACTGTGTAACAAAAATAAATAGAAATAAGAAGAAAATATTCTATGAAAATAGAATAAACATGATCAATGACCCGAAAAATCTATGGAAGACTATTAATGAGCTTTGAGGAAGAAACTCAAATTCTACTCCACTCTGTAGAGATGGAAAATCGAATAACACCTCAGCCCAAAGATATTGCAAATTATTTCAATAACTCTTCTATAGATAAAGTAGATAAAAGAATAAAAAAAAAAAATACCTAATCAGCCTTATTCCTGGGGGTGCCACTATAAGAACGATTATGGGCGGACCTTCCAGTTCCAGCTGACCTAGTGTTAAATCAATCAATAAGAGTGGAGTAGCAGGGGTTTTTCAAACTTTTAAGTTTTTTAAGTTTTTCAAACCTGTAAGTGCCTGGTATCATTGGAAAGCTTAGAAATCGTATTTTCTAAAAATACCTATGTTTTTGCGGAAGTCATAACTCCCGACCAATCAAATGCGTGTTTTCAACCTAGCTAAAATATAAACAAATTGTTCTTTTCTGGGTCAGTTTTCGCGCACTTCCTACAAATTAAATATCATTGTGAAGGTATTTCAATACAGAATATGGAAATAAAATTATATCAGTTTTGAAAATGTCCTCAAAGTGACTAATTTTGCTAGCACGGGTCATTTGTTGACAGCATTAGCATCTTAGCAGTGGCACTAACTGATGGAGCTACTATCTACGAGGCCACTTTTTAAGGTCATCTTCCCATCCCTTGATAGTTGTGGGAAGTGGTATGATTATAATACTGTTCTGAGGTGCAAGAGGCCATGTTCCCACATTTCTGATGCTGAAGTCATTGTTTTAGAGCAAGGAAAAGTGTCCCGTTTCAGTGACAACCATACGTTCTGAACTAGTACCGGAAGTTGCTACCATATTTCACCCAAGGCATCATGGGGCCTAGGAATAAGGTGGATATCAATTTTAATTTAACACATAAGATTATAGAAAGAGAGATTATGAAAAATAAAACTTTCAGATTACAAAGAGTAAGAACAGAACAAATCTTTCTATAAATTCAAGGGATCGCTGTCTGTTTGTGTGTCTGTGTGTGTTTGTTCCTCAGATATCTCTCAAACTGTTTGTCACACTGACCTAAGATTTTAAACGTGCTTTGCTGAAGCTACGAGGGTGTGCATCCCCGAATATGGAGTCACTCAGTCAAAATATGTAATTTTTATCTGTAAAAGTTTAGCCACCACTGTGACCGCTCTATGTGTTCATCCCCTGGCTTCAAGAAGTGTGAGCAAGGTTTCAGATTGACTCCATGCTCATTGGAGAATACGTCGCATCACGACCATGCTGATTGGATAACACAGCATCATGACCTGTCAGTCACCACAACGCTTCATAAACAAAGATTTTAGAAGAGTTTTCTGCTTTGGTGTGCATCCACGAGTATGGAGCCGCTCAGTCAAAATATATACCATAAAGTTGCTGTGATTTCGTAGGTCTAATGGATATATTTGGCATAGAGAACACAAAGTGCGAGGGGGGTGGGGTAGAGAACATGAGGTGGTGGTGGTGGGGGGGGCTGTTGGGGACCCGTGGTGCCGCAAACCTGTCACTCATCACAGTGTTCCCTGGACAAAGCAAGGAAGTGAATAATGACAAATTTGACTAGAAAAAAGATACTACTGAAGATATAGTGCTTAAAAAATTATACTATAAAGTTGCCGTGATTGCGTAGATCTAAAGGATAATTCGGCATGTGTGGAGAACATGAGGTGCATGAGCAGACTGGGTGGAGCGTCAGTGTGGACCCGGGTCTTACAAAGAATGCCGGTGTATCAACAAAGAACATGCCGGAAGAAGCAGCAGCAGCCTAACAGGGCGGACCACAGTCCTTCGTGGGGATGCACACCCAGCCTGCCCAGTCAGTAGTAGACAGGAGTACCTGCTTCTGCTTCACCTGTGTGTTACCACTGTACTTTGCAGGACCGCGAGTGCCCCCTCCCACGCAAATATCTAAATATTAAAACCTTAATACCGCCATGATTGTGGTGCGGAATGGCCGGAATGACTTAACGACCAAATGCAGGACACCAAAAACACCCAAATAATGAAATAAATCATTTTTAGTTAAATATTTATTGACAAATGGGCAACACTGATGCAACGGTTGCAGTCAAACAGGTCTTTCTGCTGTGAATAATAATAGATAGATGTCCTTTATTGATGTTAGGTGTTTTGTAGTTAATTCGGTTGATTACAGTTTTTTTGTAAACTTCTAATAGCAAAATATTGCTAAAATATAAAATTGTAACCAAATTCAGTTGATTACAGTTTTCACAAAACTTTTAATAACGAAATATTGCTAAAATATAAAATGATGCACTACAATGGGTCTCAAATATTTGTAAACATGTCCTGTGATTGTGGAGCGGAATGGCCGGAATGACTTAACGACCAAACGCAGGACACAAAAACACCCAACACCCAGTTTTAAAAAACTTTTAATAACAAAATATTGATAAAATATAAAATGATGCACTAGAACAGGTCTCAAATATTTGTAAATGTGTCCTCTTATAGCACTGCATGTGTTTATTGATGATACACAGAAGAAATTCAATATTACACTGAACTCCATCACAGAACAGTGATATAAACTGAAATAATTATAATGGTGACTGAACATCTCCCATTCCCCAAAGTGCAAGATACACTATTATGAATATAAGTGATAAAGGATCACACAAATAACTGATCTGACAAACAAATAAACAGGAGATCTGAAACAGTCACTAATATTGGATGTCCCATTCATTTTCAATAATTAGGTATTCTGTAATTAATATTCACACAGTCAAATAAATCTTACTGCCATTTAGTCCCTTTTATATTTGTAAATGGCGTTCACTTATAGAGAGCTTTTTTTTTTTTTTTAATCTCTAGATGACCAAAGCGCTTTACAGATCCTGCTATCCACCCATTCACACACACATTCACACACTGATGGTGGCAGAGCTGCCATACACACACAGGCGCTAGCCTGGCCACCAGGAGCAACTGGGGGTTCAGTGACTTGCTCAAGGACACTTTGACATGCAGACTGCAGACAGAGCGGGAATTGAACCCATGACCCTCCAATCAGTAGTCAGTCACACTGCACCTGCACCACAGCCGCCCCCTTTATATTTGTCAAAGTCTAACATGTGCTTGCCGACATACAGGCGCACCTCAATAAATTAGAATGTCATTGAAAAGTTGATTTATTTAGGTAATTCAATTAAAAAAGTGAAACTCATATTATATAGATTCATTGCACACAGAGTGATATATTTCAAGTGTTTATTTCTTTTAATTTTGATGGTTATGGCTTATAGCTCATGAAACCCCCAAATTCAGTTTCTCAAAAAATTAGAATAATACATAGAATTAATTTTAAAAAGTTGATTTTTAATAAAAATAAAATGTTCACACTCAATACTTGGTCGGGGCTCCTTTTGCATAATTACTGCATCAATGCAGCATGGCATGGAGGCAATCAGCCTGTGTTACTGCTGAGGTGTTATGGAAGCCCAGGTTGCTTCAATAGCGGCCTTCAGCTCATCTGCATTGTTGGGTCTTGTGTATTTCATCTTCCTCTTGACAATACACCATAGATTCTCTGTGGGGTTTAGGCCAGGAGAGTTTGCTGGCTAATCAAGCACAGTGATGCCATGGTCATTAAACCAGGTATTTGTACTTTTAGCAGTGTAGGCAGGTGCCAGGTCCTGCTGAAAAATGAAATCAGCATCTTCATAAAGCTTGTCAGCAGAGGGAAGCATGAAGTGCTCTAAAATTTCCTTTTAGATGCCTCCACTGACATTGGATTTGATTAAACACAGTGGAAAAACACCAGCAGACGACATGGCTCCACATGTCACCACTGACTGTGGAAACTTCACACTGGACCTCAAGCAACTTGGATTCTGTGCCTGTTCACTCTTCCTCCAGACTCTGGGACCTTGATTTCCAAGTGACAGGACTTGGCACCTGATTTGGGGAGCCATGCCACCTGTTGGTGTTAGTCCACTGTGTTTTATCAAGTCCGAAGTCAATGCAGCTGCCTTCCAGGACATTTTAGAACACTTCATGCTTCCCTCTGCTGACAAGGTTTATGGAGATGCTGATTTTATTTTCCAGCAGGATTTGGCACCTGCCCACACTGCTGCCAAAAGTACCAAAGCCTGGTTTAATGACCATGGTATCACCATATTTTACTGGCCAGCAAACTCTCCTGACCTAAACCCCATACAGAATCTATGAAGTATCGTCAACAGGGAGATGAGAGACACCAGATACAACAATACAGATGAGCTGAAGGCTACTATCAAAGCATCCTGGGCCTTCTTAACACCTCAGCAGTAACACAGGCTGATCACCTTCATGCCATGCCACAATGATGCAGTATTAATTCATGAAAAAGGAGCCCTGACCAAGTATTGACTGTGTGCATGGAAATACTTATAGTCGGCCAACATTTCTATTAAAAAATCAATTTTTTAAAAATTGATCTTATGTAATATTCTAATTTTTTGAGAAACTGATTTTCAGGTTTTCATGAGCTGCAAGTCATAACCATCAAAATTAAAGGAAATAAACACTTAAAATATATCACTCTGTCTGTAATGAATCTATATAAAATATGAGTTTCATTTTATGAATTGAATTACTGAAATAAATCAACTTTTTGATGATATTCTAATTTAGTGAGATGCACCTGTATAGGCTACATCTCTTTCGTTTTCCACTTTCAAACACAGCCTACATTTGGGCCTGTAAAGCCTGATTAGGATACCTGTTTCAGACATGAATACTTGTGTTCTACGGGCAATGTACTAGTACAAAATAAAATAAAAACCAGCAAAGGTAAACCACCTGGTGTAGACGGTCTCGACAGCAAACGTCTGAAACTGGTGGCAGAGTACATTGCTTCTCCAGTTTGTCATATAATTAACCTAAGTCTGACCTGTTCTTCATGTCCACAAAAATGGAAGACAGCCAAAATTATACCGCTACCCAAAAACAAGAAACTACCTCTCACTGGTTTGAACTGTTTCCCCATTAGTCTTCTACCGCTATTGAGCAAAATCATGGAGAGCATAGTACATGAACAACTGGAATCTTATTTATCAAAAAACAATTTAATAACAGACTACCAGCATGCTTTTAGGAAATATCACTCCACAGCTACAGCACTGACTCTGGCGACAGACACCTGGTAAAAAGAGACAGAAGTTTAAAAAATGGTAGATGCAGCTATGCTTGATTTTTCAGCCGCCTCTGACACCATAAATCACGAATTATTTTAAAAAAAAATCTTGAAAGCTTTGGAATTGAACAATCAGCATTACAGTGGTTTAAAGGTTACGTGACTAACAGATCACAAGCTATTTGCTACAACAGATGCATGTCAAATGTCAGGGCTGTAATGTGTGGACTGCCTCAGGGGAGCTGTCTTGGACCGCTACTGTATAAAGTGTATGCAAATGACTTACCACTAGTAGTAAAAAAAAGCCAGTTCAATGATGTATGCAGATGATTCCACAATATACTACTCTGCTCACACAACAAGAGAATTAAGCGACATATTAAATGATGAGTTAAAATATGTAAATCAGTGTGTGAGAGAAAATCATCTAGCACTGAATATAATAAAAACAAGCTGCAGGATAATAGGACCTTAAAATAAAAGGCACAGCCATCACACAGGTACAAGAAACTAAGCTCTTTGGCATTATTATAGATAATAAAATTACACAGAATAGACACATTGAAAAATCACTGTAAAATGGGTGGTGTCATATCACCTATGAAAAGGACTGCAACATTTCTGACATCAATTACTACAAAAGTATTAATTCAGTCATTAATTTTTTCTAACTTAGACTATTGTTCAATAGTGGGTTTGAGTACAACAATAGAAACATTAAAGAAATGTATTGCATTGAGATGCAATTACAGAACTAATGTGAAGAATATGCATTGCCATTTAAATTGGTTATTAGTTAAGGAAAGATAGATAGATAGATACAGTAGATGTGCTTTATTGATCCCAAACTGGGAAATTACAGTGTAACAGCAGCATGGCAGTAGACCATCAAATTGACAGAAACACACACAGCATAATAGACAAAGGAATTACCCAGGAAAGTAAAACTGCCTTGATAACTGTCTAGATAACTTTAGTACAGTTGTGCTTATGTGTAGTTTCACTATTCTTCTGCTAGTGCATACGTATGGTCAGAGATGTTCATTTAGTATTTACACATATTCCTCAGTACAACTTGATACATTCCACTTTTGCATGGGAATGTTCATATGCATAGTTTCAGCACTTTTCTATACATACCAACTGTTGATAAATGAGACCCCTTGTGTCTACACAGACCCATAGCCCTGCTCCTAATCCTAATCCAAACCAAACCAAACCATTTCCATCCTACTTGAATACACCTGCAAACATTCAAACATTGCAGCTTTTTATAAAAAGATTTGAAAAATACAAACTGACAGGCTGAGGATACGTTTGACTTTAGAAGAGCCAACAAACTGCTTGGCATGTGTGATTCACTGAAGTTGCTCTTTGAAGCAGAGATGCTCTACTTTGTACTCCACATAATGACAATGTATTATTCAGTGCTATTGACTGGTTGATCTCTGAATAGCTTAGAGAGGTCAATGGCTCATGAAGCACCTCTACCGTCTCAACTCAGGGCTGACTGTGCTTGAGTGTTTGAATGAATGGGATTCCAGATATGTCAACATTTTTTAGACTCTCCACTGGGAAATCCATTCCATTTCTTCAATTTCACCTTTATCCACACTGAATTTATTGAGGGAACACCTTCTTTCCATATATGCAAGAAAATGCAAAACAAATTGTAAATAAAATAATTATTTTTGGCTGTACTACCCCAGAACTAAAACTCAGCTGAACAAGGTGTTCAGCCGCAAACAATCTGCAAACAATAAATGCAAACAAGCTGCAAACAATAAATGGATGGGACATGGCCATCATTTTCAGAGAACCATCAGTAACTGTAGGTGACATCCTGATGCAGTTGTGCACAGGCTGTGTGGCTACTCTGACCTTAATACAGCCAGAAACAGCTTTAGCCATGCCCTTTCCTACTCACCCTATAAAGGTAGAAACATTTATTCAGAATTTCATAGTGGAATCTTTTCAATGAGACTAAGGATATGTACACTGTATTGCCAAAAGTATTGGGACACTATAATCAACCAGATAGGACACCTTTGGGACTAATTAGAGCAGAGACTGCTAGCCAGACCTTCTCCTCCATCAGTACCTGACCTCACAAATGCGCTTCTGGAAGAATGCTCAAAAATTCGTATGAACACACCCTCTCAAATCTTGTGGGGTTGAGGTCAGGGCTCTGTGTGGGCCAGTCAAGTTCCTCATCAAACTCACTCATCCATGTCTTTGTGGACCTTGCTTTGTCCATTGGTGCCTAGTCATTTGGAGGGATGTCCCAATACTTTTGGCAATATAGTGTGCTTCAAATGATATAGAGAAATAGTAATAACTCAACTAACTTATCTTTTTCAAATATTTGATCTTCCTCTTCAGAGTAGCTTCCGATTCCTCGGTGGACAAGTCCCTTCTGGTTTGTCACTACATTACCTTGAAATATAAAACCATGATTGTGTCGATTTTGTGTGAAGACTTATTGTTTGAAATTGTCAGATTGGTTTTGTGTCCAAGTGGTGTCTAAGTGGCTGTAAATTGCCAGCCATCTTTTGTTAGAGCAGCTGAGCCGTATTGACTGTCAGCTTCAGGCCCAGTTTTAAATCTCTTGGATTTCATCTCCCCTCTCGTGAAGCAGAAAGTATTTTCCAATAAGGCATAGAGATACCTTGATTGTGATAAACTCTTGTAAAATGTGATAAACTATGTAACAATGCAATCAAATGCTGCGATTAAGACCACATTGATGTAGCAAATGGAGTGAGCAGCTAACTTTGAAATGCAAAACAATAGACCCCTTTAGAACAAAAAAATGTAAATATTTGATACAGACATTTTAATTTTTGATAACACTAAATGAGCAATACAGTAGGTGGACTCCCTTTTTTGTGGTAGCTGAATAATATGTGTACTCTTCGTGCTTTAGATTTTTTTTTTTTTTTCATTTTGAAATGAAATAACCTGTCATGTTCGGGGTCGTCACCCTGAGCATGACTTGTGGCTGTTGGGTTTAATCACTGCTTATTAATTCCAGCTGGCGGATTGAGCCCTGCTCTTCCCCAGTCCCACAGCCACACCTCCTCCCCTTACCAGGCATTCACCAGTTTTCTGTTCACCACACACACACACTCACACACTCATGCGCACACACACACACACACACATGGTTCAATCAGTCACGCTCCTGCATCTTCACAGCTGCATCCACTTGTGCCCATTTAGGCTCAGGGATTAATAGAGTTTTGGGCGATCAGCTGCTGCGGCAGCTTAGTCTAATGTCAGCGCTGGACTTCCTGGCTTGCGACAGTTGGCCTTTTCCCTGGACTGAACTGTGTTGTTCCTCGGAGCCTTTCCACTCCAACATATTTGTAAGTCCCTCTTTATTCATGCCTTTCCTCTCCGCTCCTCCCCTGCCTGGAGCATGCTGGGCATTTCACCCCCGCCAACAAAGCTGTAGCCTGTTGTCTCACCTATGCCACTGAGACTGTTATTTGGACATGTTTGCATATTCACTCCTTTGTCAATAAAACACGTTACAAACTGCGTTTTGGGCTCGTTGCCATTTCATATGTTCGCTGCGCAGTTTGTGCAGTGAACATGACATAACCAAGTTTGGGTTGCTATTTTGTTTCTGTTTTGTCAAAATTGGATTCATAAAAATGCCATGAAATGGGCTGTTTTGTTCTTGCATTGACCGGTTTTATTTTACTGAAACAGAATAGCAGGATTATTTCATTTTTGTAGTCATAACCAAAATGGGATAATGAAAAAAAAAGATAACGGAGTAACTTGTCATTTATTTTTTCTTTTCATTTTGCTCTGATCAGAAGTAGTTCATTGTCTTTTTAGGCTGTGCTTGGCAAACCACAACAACAAAATATATCAACAAAATATATCATTGTTCATACTGATAATCCAATATTTGTTTCCTATTACATATATACCCAACACCACCCGATACCCAACACTTGTCAGCCCAGTGGTTGTAAGGAGTTCCAGTGTCAGTGTAACTTAGTTTTAGAACACAGCCCAGGGGATTTTTGCACCGACAGGAGCAAGATTGTTTACATCATTATGCTCCTGTTGGGTCACACATTAAAGTGGGCACAGACTGTCTGAAACACCCCCAGTTTTGGGGGGACACCTTTGATTGTTTCATATCTGATTTTACGAAGGTTTTTAACCACCCAAAGAGCAAAGGGAACATTTCCGCTCACCTCTTTCATCTCAAAAAGTTGGGGCCAGTGTGTGCAGCTTGTCGTCTGTCACTGCCAGCCTTGTTTGTGTGTTTGCTGTTTTTGATAACTGTCTTCCATAAAGTAGACTGCCTTTTGGTGTATGATCACCAGACGCTTTTGGATTTACGATTTTATGCCAGTGTTTTGGACAAGTTTAATCAGGATGGACGAAATACACCACCGTCGTTTCTTTCCAGGATTCCTGCTCACCTGATGTGCACTCCTGTGGCCCTTCCCTTGGGGAAAAAAAACGCCATCGTCGCTGGGGAAAACAGAGTGGTCTCTGGTGAGGTTGAAGGCTTCTCCGTGGCCTCCAGGGCTGAGCAGGTAGAACTTCATAGCCTTTTTCCCTCCTGCCCCTTGCTGGAGTCTGTGATGAGCTGCTTAGTCCCTGTCACTGTAATGAAGGGGCTGTTCCAACCCCAGCATTCCTTCTCTACTCACCCATGTCGGCGTGGGGTAAATCCCCACAACCCATGACCCCTTTGCTTGGCCTCACGGGCTTCCCGTACACCTCAATCAGATGTGTATGAAGCAAACCCTCTCCGGTTTGCACTGCTGAACACTCACTCTATTGCAAACAAAACTTTTATTCTGAATGACATTTTTATCAGTGAGCACTTGGACTTCATGTGCCTGACAGAAACATGGCAGCGTGAGTTAGATTATAGCCTTCTGAATGAACTGTGCCCACAGGACTGCTCTGTAGTTGGCACTGCCCGCTTATTTGGATGTAGAGGAGGAGGACTTGCACTCATCCATTGGGACTGTTTCCCCTGCAGGCTAACGAATCAGGACTCCCTCACCTTGTTTGAGCTTCAAATGACTAAGGTTGGAACAACTCATCCTCTGTACTGTTTTAATTTACAGACCTCCTGGTCCTGCATGAAAATTTTTAGATGATTGCAGAGTTTTTACCTGCCATCATAAAACTGGAGGCAGCGTTAATTGTTGGAAATTTCAACATTCATGTTGATAATCCCTCCTGTAACGTTGCATTAAAATTATTAACCCTGACACCTGTAACCTGACACAACATGTTTTTTTTCACCTATTCATGAGAAAGCCCACACTCTCGATCTGGTTTTCTCCTTTGCCCTGAGTATTGACCAACTCCATGTTAAAGACAATTTTGTGAGAGATCATTGCTGCACATTTTTTTTAACGTAGCTTTTCCTCTTGCACCACATCTTTGTAAAATCGTAACAAACCAGTGTATCATAAATCAGTCTGTTTTAAAGAGGTTTTCAGACCTATTTGATCCTGACTCTGTCTAATGAATGTAATGACGAATCATCTGTTCTTTTAATAATCATTGTCTGTCTATTTTAAACATAGTCGCTCCCGTTAAACAGAGGGTTATTTCCCTAAAAAATCTTGCCTGTGGATAAACGAAGAAATCTATGTCAGAAGAAACTGCCGTAAAGTGAAGCATTTATGGAAATTAACTAAGTTGGAAGTACACAGACTGCGTCTTAAGGAGCTGGTTTCTTCCTTGAATGAAATGATAAAACAACACAGATCTGCATATTTTCAACACTTAGTTTCTTCTAACAAAAATAACCCCAAAATTCCATTTGAGACCATCAATAAAATTGTTTTTCCTCCAGTCCCTCAGATTCATGTGTACTCAGTGTCTGACTGTAACAAATTTCTTCTGTTCTTCGTGAAGAAGATTCAAGATCTAAGAACAAATATGTGTCCACCTGATGAGGTACAGCCCATTAACACAACACTCCCACCTCATACCAGGTCTACCTTTTCACTGGTCACCCTTGAGGATATTCACATTGTGTTGAAAAGGGTAAAATCTTCATCTTGTCCTCTTGATCCTGTCCCCACAGTTACAGTGGTGTGAAAAAGTGTTTGCCCCCTTCCTGATTTCTCATTTTTTTGGATGTTTGTCACTCTTAAATGTTTCAGATCATCAAACTAATTTAAATATTAGACAAAGATAACACAAGTAAACACAAAATGCAGTTTTTACATGAAGTTGTTTATTATTAAGGGAAAAAAAATCCAAACCTACATGGCCCTGTGGAAAAAGTGATTGTCCCCTAAGCCCAATAACTGGTTGGGCCACCTTTAGCAGCAACTACTGCAATCAAACATTTGCAATAACTGGAAATGAGTCTTTTACAGTTCTGTGGAGGAATTTTGGCCAATTAATCTTTGCAGATTTGTTGTAATTCAGCCACATTTGAGGATTTTCGAGCATGAACCGCCTTTTTAAGGTCATGCCACAGCATCTCCATCTGATTCAGATCAGGACTTTGACTAGGCCACTCCAGAGTCTTCATTTTGTTTTTCTTAAGCCATTCAGAGGTGGACTTGCTGGTGTGTTTTGGATCATTGTCCTGCTTCAGCTTGAGGTCACAAACAGATGGCTGGACATTCTCCTTCAGGAGTTTTTGGTAGACAGCAGAATTCATGGTTCCATTTAGCACAGAAAGTCTTTCAGGTCCTGAAGGAGCAAAACAGCCCCACACCATCACACTACCACCACCATATTTTACTGCTGGTATGATGTTCCTTTTCTGAAATGCTGTTACTTTTACGCCAGATGTAATGGGACACACACCTTCCAAAAAGTTCAACTTTTGTCTTGTCAGTCCACAGAGTATTTTCCCAAAAGTCTTGAGGCTCATCAAGATGTTTTCTGGCAAAACTGAGACAAGCCTTTATGTTCTTTTTGCTCAGCAGTGGTTTTTGTCTTGAAACTCTGCCATGCAGGCCATTTTTGCCCAGTCTCTTTCTTATGGTGGAGTCATGATCACTGACCTTAACTGAGGCAAGTGAGGCCTGCAGTTCTTTGGATGTTGTTGTAGGGTCTTTTGTGACCTCTTGGATGAGTCGTCGCTGAGCTCTTGGGGTAATTTTGGTCGGCCGGCCACTCCTGAGAAGGTTCACCACTGTTCCATGTTTTCACCATTTGTGGAAAATGGCTCTCACTGTGGTTCGCTGGAGTCCCAAAGCTTTAGAAATGGCTTTATGACCTTTTCCAGACTGATAGATCTGAATTACTTTGTTTCTCATTTGTTCCTGAATTTCTTTGGATTGTGGCATGATGTCTAGCTTTTGAGGATCTTTTGGTCTACTTCACTTTGTCAGGCAGGTCCTATTTAAGTGATTTCTTGATTGAGAACAGGTGTGGCAGTAATCAGGCCTTGGGTGTGGCTAGAGAAATTGAACTCAGCTTTCCAAAGGTGTGATAAACCACAGTTATTTTATGTTTTAACAGTAGGGGGGGTCACTTTTCCACACAGTGCCATGTTGGTTTGGATTGTTTTTTACCCTTAATAATAATCACCTTCATTTGAAAACTGCATTTTGTGTTTACTTGTGTTATCTTTATCTAATATTTAAATTTGTTTGATGATCTGAAAGATTTAATTTAAGTGTGACAAACACAAAAAATTGAGAAATCAGGAAGGGGCAAACACTTTTTCACACCACTGTATGTTTTTAAAAATGTTCAACATCATTGGCCCTTTCCTAGTTGAGATAATCAACCTTTCTCTCCAAAATGCCTCTGTTCCCAGTTCCTTCAAACAGGCAATCAGTAACCCTATTCTTAAAGTCAAATCTAGATCAGTCTGATCCCAATAATTTTAGGCGTATTTCAAAACTGTCTTTTATGTCTAAAATTTTGGAAAAAGTCGTGGCTGCACAACTAACCTCCTGTTTGGAGGAACACAAATTATTTGATGTGTTTCAGTCAGGTTTTATGAAAATCCACTTATGTCTCTAATGACATATTGATGGCTGCAGACTCTGGTCAGTACACAGTCTTAGTGCTGCTTGACTTGACAGCTGTGTTCAACACAGTTTACCATACAGTGTTGTTAAAGCACTTGCATGGGGATTTTGGGCTTTCCCAGTCAGTTTTAGATTGGTTTAGCTCCTCTTTTACTGGTAGAATTCTTAGCGTTGCAGTAAACAATTTTATGTCTGAGCCAAGCGAGTTGTCATGTGGTGTACCTCAGGGAGCAGTCCTAGGTCCTATCCTGTTTTTATTGTATATGACCCCTCTTGGAAGTCTTTTTAAGGATCATGTGTCCTATCACTTTTATGCAGATAATATTCAGCTCTATCGCTCATTTCATGAATTTGAGTTAATTAAGCTATCTAATCTACTTGACTGTTTGTCTACCATCAAAAATGGTTAAATAATGCTGTAACTTCATCCATCTGAACTCTGATAAAACTGAGACACTGATCACTGCACCTGACGTGAAAGTTCCTCTCATCAAGCAGCACCTTGAATCTCTGGGCTCCACGGTACTGTCGAGCATCAGAAACCTGGGGGTGCTGTTTAACATTTCAATGGCCTTAGATAGCCATTCAAAGCAACTAGTCAAAAACAGCTTTTTCTGCCTGAGGAACATTTCTAAACTCAAAAATGTATTATCAAGCTCAGATCTAGAGATGATTATTCACACCTTTATTTCATCCAGAATTGATTATTGCAGTTTTTTTGTTTTTTGTTTTTTTTTTAACCTATTTTAACAAGGGTTAAACTGCCTACAGATTGTTCAAAATGCTGTGGCCAGGCTTTTAACGGAAGCTTGCAAACAGGACCATATCACCCCAATTTTAGTCACTCTTCACTGGCTACCAGTCAAATTTCGTACTGATTTAAAAATTCTAGTTTTGACCTTTAGAGCAATTCATGGCCAAGCCCCAAAATACATTTGTGATCTTTTAACTCCATATTCTTCAGGTAGATCACTTAGGTCTTCAGGCCAGAATCTCTTATCAGTCCCTAAAACTCACTATAAAACCAGAGGTGGTCTGTCGTTCCAGTCCGTTTCTCCCTGCTTGTGGAATGCTCTCCATCTGTCTCTGTGTCTGCCTTATTCAGTTGACTCTTTTAAAAAAACAGTTGAAGACACTGTTATTTAGGTGAGCTTTTAATTGACTTAACTCCGCCAATGGCGGTCCCAAGCCCAGATGAGAAAGTGAGGAGGGTTGGGGCAGGGTTAGCAGCTCTGTCCCATTAAAAAGCCACCGCTATGAATGCCAATCTTAATTGACTGCTGGCCTGGTTTTTGTTTTTCTATTACTTTATCATTTTAATCATATGTTTTAATGTTTCTTTTATGCTTAAATTGCTGTGTTATCTTATTTCCTTGTTTTATATTACTCCGCATTTTCATTGTAAAAGCACTTTATGATCTTTATCTGTGAAAAGTGCTATATAAATAAAGTTCTTCTTCTTCTTCTTCAAAAAGGGATCTTGCTCCATAGCCAATTTCTCCATAGAGTTTGCGTTGTTGCAGCAGAATCAGGCTAGGACGATGTCACCCTCCGCAGCACCTTCCCCCACAGCCTTAACACTCACCTATGGGACAAATTAGTGATTTGAGATGAGACCACCTCTCTGAAGGCCCTTTTCCACTAGCCTCACTTAGCCCTACACCGCACCACTCAGCCCGCGTTTGAGCATTTTCCATTAGCCCCAGCACCGGTTAGCAGGTACTTTTTTAGTACCTGATCCAGGGCAGGGTCTAACCGAGCTGAGTAGGGCTGAGTATGGCTGTGATATGACTTTAAGAGACTGGTCGCCGCTGATTGGTCAGGTCGTAACGTCACGAAAGCGACTTTTTCTGCTGAATTTACTCCACGACCGCCATTTGTAGTTGTTCAGCCAGTGAACACAGTGCACCCCTTTAATACAGTATATTATATTAATATACTGTATAATATACTTATATAATAATATACTCCTAATATTATATATTAGGAGGTGCGCAATTTTCTTTCTATATTAGGCGACGATCGCATCCAGCGCGAGTTGGACGGATCTACTCGAAATGCAGGTGTCCGAGCAGATGGGTTCCCAAGGGCACATCCGTACTGCCAAACAGTGTCGGAAGAAGCTGAAAAAGCTGAAAAGCGATTACCGAGCAGTGAAGGACCACAATGCTCGAAGTGCAGCGGATCGGAAGGAGTGGAAGTGGTTCGCTGAGAGACATTGGGCTCAACATGGCCACAGTCACGGCCACGGCCTTGGAAACCGTGGATGGTGAGTGTTGTTTTGATATTGCTCATCTTTTCGCCACTTTATCCTTTCTGTGCCAAGCTCACTGTTTTTAAGAAATAGGAAGGTTGTTAGATTGTGGGTAATGGTTGTTACTGAGGCTTGCCTATTGTTTTGCAGCCAACTGCAGATTCACGCTTGCTTTGTGTTAAGTATTAGCACGAACAAAACGCTGAATTACGCTTATTGTATTCCGGTTAAAAACTTTAGAGTGTTGTGTACATGTTGCACTTTGGTGTTAAGTTTTAAATTGCGTGCATTTTCTTTCTAGAATCGCAGTTCATATCACAGGGGTCCACCTCAGTGGACATGGACACACTGGACTCTCCTGGTGCTGCGTCTGCGTCTGGCGGAGCGCCAGCTGGATCGACTACGATGTCAGCCACATCACCAGCTCCATCTGGATCACGTTCAAGTGCCGGTAAGGCACAATAACCACGATTTTTTTTTGGCTGAAACAGGTCCAGCGGAAACCAGGGTCAAAAATCCATCCATCCATCCATCCATCTTCTACCGCTTAATCCTTTACAGGTCGCGGGGGGGCTGGAGCCTAACAAGTTATGTACCAAATTGATTAATGCAATTTCCTGTAGCTGCATATTAATTAATTGAAAATGTCTTTTTAAATGTACAAAAAGGTTATTCTTTGGTCTTCACTTATCAATGTTCCACAACCATTTTTAGGTGTGGTGATTGAAGTGCTGTTGTAACTCCTGTTTTAGAAAAACAAATAAAGCGCATGAACTGCCATTGAAATCCACATGCTTCATTGAAATGCTTCGCATCAGCTGACTGTATTAACCCATTTAGATTTCTGCGGCCACACTACAAGCAACTAGTTTAAACATTACCCATCCATCCATCCATATTCTTAATCTTAATCCTTTTTAGTTTTGCAGGGGGGGCTGCAGCCGAAGACAGCACCCTGCGTGTTGCAAAATCTGCTCTACTGAGGGGCAGCAACATGACAATTCAGCTTATATACAGCAATGAAGCATAATATAATAGTGACATTCCACCACACACTTTCACCTGTGTAATTCCATAATATATGTAGTGATCCAGCTTTAACGACCATGCCTTTCTGTCTTTCCATCTACATTAGCGATGGTCAACATGCATGACGAAGAGATGCGGCTCTTGGAACGGCAACATGACCAGCGGCAAGAACACCATCAGGAGTACATGCAGCATTTGTGACAGGTGGCCGCAGATGTGCGGGCAGATGCACGTGAAGCCCTGGAGCAGGACGCTGTGTTACGAAGGGAAGAGCTCGCAGGAGATGTCATCATTCAACAGAGATTTCCTGATCCTATTTGGCAGGCTTGTGGACACATTTAGCAGTCGGCGTGTCTAACCATGTCTCCCCACGCCCAGTCTGTTTTTTTGTTTGTAAATTTTGCTTCTGGAATAAAATTGTATTGTTTGCATCAAAAGTCTGGTTTATCTGTTATGACACCATATGAGAAAAGCCAATAATTACATACACATTCCATTCTCTGTTCACTCCACATGCTGCTGTTCATCAGGTCAGGTGTATAGCCTTCTAATGGTAATTTAATTTTTAACAACACAACGAAACGTAATGTCTTGGTAGTTTTTTTTTTTTATTTTAAACAAATTTGCAATGCGGAATCCATTTCTCTTGAACGGGTACATTTTTTATGTTATAAGTACAGGTATGCTTGAACTTGTACAGTAGACACTGATAAAGGTAAGTACGTGTAAGTTGAATGTTGCATCACCAGTCAAAATTTAATAAATTAAGAAGGAATCTAGCAAAAATTTGGCACTAATAACAGTAGACAAATCGGACAAGGATACACAACTGTGTTTTTGTTGCACACAACTGTTGTTACCAACAAGTGCAAAATTTATATTCCCTTTTCCCAAAAATTAAAAATCAATTTGTAAGTAAAAGTGGGAGACCGTGACATGGGAATATGACATGTATCAGCACGATTTATAGTTCAATTTGCATTTCCACCTAAGCAAAAGTGGCTTGTCGAGCTTGATTTTTGTGAAGATGGCCTGTGTGGTGTTTCTGCATGTAATTACATACCTGTCAAGTGATACGGTTTCGCCGTATTTTAATACGGGGAAAATGCAGTTTTAGCAAATACGGGCGTATTGCCATTTCTGTACGCCAAAAAGAATCTCTGACCACTGCTCATCTGACTAGACGCATCGACTGTCTGCTAGGAGAGCCTCCGGGCTCACTCTGGCGCGCTGCACGGCACTGGAGTGAGTTCCGTGATGGCGGTATGAATAATAAATAAACTCCCTTAAAAACTCACAGTTCGCTGCTTATTATTCCATGCCGCCACATTGCATGGGAATATACGGGAAAAAAAATTATTGAGAGTGTTGAGGAACACGTCGTGTGTGACCCCCACAGTGTACGGGGCTGTCAGAGCGCTCAGCGTGAGCAATTATCACAACAGTGACAAGTGTGGACTCATCATTAGGCTGATGGCTTCGCACCTTCTTAACAGATAAGCGTTATGAACAAGAGGACAGGTAGATGGACCATGCACAACATTTTATTTACAAAAAACATTTTTGAAATATGTATGCACATAAATGTGGGCGAAATAGGCAAGTACTGCATCACAGCACAGCATCTCGTATATCGGCTCCCTGCTCCTCTGCTCCCTGGGTCGCTGCCACCACTGGTTCATCTACTGCATCATCCAATGTAGTGTCATACGTCTCTCCATGACTCTCACACAGATTAGGCAAAGCACAAGAAGTCAGCACCATAGATTTCACCAGTTTCATGTCACAGTCATTCCTCTCTCCTTCCTCCTTCCTTCTCTCCTCATCATCAGCCATTTTCTTTGTTGTGGAGGATTCGGTTGCGTGTTTGACGTCACGAGAGTGTGGCTCCGCCTGCTGTTCAGGAACTCCCACCCACCGCAGGTGTGCCAGCAGGTGCGCCAGCAGTAATGTTGAAAAGCAACCGAGGCCGAACCGAACCGAAGTGAGTAGAGTCGGGTTTTCAATCGGGGCTGGGCTGGGCTAGTGGAAAAGGGCCTTAAATTCCCACATCACTTTCACTATCAAGTTAGATAATCATCTTCCAAAGCACACTTGGGATGGAGAAGTGTTCTGTCCACCTTGTTACCTCCTCCGCTGGTAGTGTGTTTTTTGGCTCTGCTTCCGCTTGGAGCTGATGGTGCTGTTTCACCCTCACCTCACACCGGAGGAATGTCAGAGACTCTTGGAGGCCAGTGAGTGTTTATGTTGTGGCTCCCCTAGACATTTTCAGGTCGCTTGCCTGGTCTGGCCCAAAGAGGAGGCTGACTTAAGGGGGATGGAACACTAAAAACTCCCATACCAGTCTCATTCTATCAACCTTTATTCAGCTTCTACACTAAGGAATTTCTGGTCAAACTCCAATTGATTCGTGAGCCAAGCAAAAAAATTTTAGCACAGGAAATAGTCAGCCACTTAAAATGCATCTTCATCAATTCAAACCTCCCCTTCAAGTCTGCACCATGTCTGGTTGTCAGCTCACCACTATTCACACTCAAACAGCCCCAGTACCATTGTTCCATCCATCTTTTCTACTTAATCCTTTTCGGGCCACGAGGGGGCTGGAGCCTATCCCAGCATCTTTGGGGGAGAGGCAGGGTACACCCTAGACAGATCGCCAGTCCATCGCAGGGCCAACACAGAGAGACAGACAACCATTCACTCTCACAGTCATACCTAAGGACAAGTTAGAATCCCCAGTTTGATGCCAATTAACCTAACTTGCATGTTTTTGGCATGTGGGAGTAAACCGGAGAAATCCCGGAGTAAACCCACGCAGACACGGGGAGAACATGCAAACTCCTTCACTTCCGCCCTCCCAAGAGAGCAGACGCTTTTTTCTTCTCTCCTGCTGATTTTTTCCTCCCCTCCTACTGGATCCCAGCTTGCTGTTGTTTGTCTGCGTCTGACTGCGACCGCCGAAAAGAAATTATGGAGTTAATAAGCTGGGCTTTGAACACAATTGACACTATTTTTTCAACAAGGAAAAGTGCTCCGGGGGAAGCTGTTTGCCCCGCTGGAACGGCTCCAGTGGGCTATCTATGTGACACAGGTATTTGGAAAATGCTGTGTCTCTCTAATCTCTCTATCGAAGATATTGAAGATTTGTTTATCTTCGTAATCTTGGTGATTGGGATAATTCTGATTGGGACGGGAATTGTCTTGGTTTACCGCAAATTGCTGAAGATGGATTCAACCTATCAAAATGCTGGCCAGGCGAGGTGCATCCAACAAATTGAGAAACTGGAGAAGACCCTGATAGCGACTACTGGAGAACTGTCTCGTAAGGTGGATTACATCATGGGTTCGCGCAGGTCTTTCCACGACGAGTTCAAAGCTGCGCAATGAAGGATTAATGTACTGAATCTACAGAAGAAATACAAGTCTTCTCTGTGATCAGTCCTATTTGGCATTATTATTCCCCATGAAAATTCCTCCTGGCTGTCTGCAGACTGTTTTTTTTTTTTTTTTTTTTTTTTTTTTTTTCAAAATCATGAGCACAAGGCCTTGGACAGCCAGCTGCAGCGCCAGATAAGACTGGGCGCCAGACAGACAAAACATCTTCTGCCAAGGGTCCTTGGGTCTCTCTTATTATCATCAACACTGCTCAACACCGCACACACATTGATTCATGAACTGATTAAAGATATACTGTACACTGCTCTCTTGTGTCTCGTGAATTCTGAGTTGTTGCTCTGTGCTATTGAGAGATTTTTTTTCATTGTAATCACAATCTGCTTAAAAATAAGCTGTATTTTGATAACGAAGTTTTTTTTCTCCTCCCCCCTTGTGTCGTTCCCTCCCTTCCCCTCCCTTTCTTATCTATCTCTGTTTGATGAGGCGCCTTTATGGCTGCCGTGTCGTTGTGTCGCGCGCATGCGCACCAATGTCAAGTCAAGTTCCTCGTGTGTTTTTTTACATGCTTGGCAATAAAGTTTATTCTGATTCTGATTCTGATTCTGACTCCACACAGATCACTGTTGGTCGGGGGCTGGGATCAAACCCAGGATCCCCCGGCCAGTACCATTGGCTGATTAACGACGTCCTTCGAGACTTCCTGGGGGCTTTCGTCTTGGTCTACCTGGACGACATCCTGCTCTTCTCCCGGTCTCGGGAGAAGCATCAGGTCCATGTGAGACAGGTCCTCCAACGTCTTCTAGAGAACAGGCTCTACGTGAAAGCGGAGAAGTGTGAGTTTTATGCTGACAAGACCTCCTTCTTGGGCTTTATCGTGTCACATAATCAGGTCATCCCGGATCCTGCCAAGGTCAAGGCGGTAGTCAGTTGGCCCCCTCCTTCGTCCGAGAAGCAACTCCAACAGTTCCTGGGGTTTGCCAACTTGTACCGCTGCTTCGTTCCCAAGTTCAGCTCCATCGCTTCTCCCCTGACCCACCTCACCTCCCCCAAGGTGCTGTTCCGGTGGACAGAGGAGGCTGCGTCTGCCTTCGCAGCCCTGAAGATGGAGTTCTCCTCCTCCCGGGTCCTGACTCAGGTGGACCCCGCGCTACAGTGCCTCGTCGAGGTGGACGCCTCCGACACAAGGGTGGGGGCGGTGCTGTCTCAGCGCTCTCCGGTGGACAGGGTGGTCCGCCCCTGTGCCTTCTTCTCCCGACGCCTGTCTTCTACGGAGAGGAACTACGACGACGGTGACAGAGAACTCCTAGCGGTGAAGCTCGCGCTGCAGGAGTGGCGTCACTGGCTGGAGGGTGTGGCACAACCTTTTGTGGTCTGGACGGATCATAAGAACCTGGAGTACTTGAGGACGGCCAAGCGCCTGAATGCCCGCCAGGCGCGTTGGTCCCTGTTCTTTGGCCGCTTCAGGTTCACTATCACCTATTGCCCCGGCTCTAAGAACGCCAAGCCGGATGCGCTGTCCAGGCAGTTTGCCCCGGAGGTCCCCGAGGAACGGGAACACACCGTCCTGCCAGCCTCGTGCATCGTCGGCGCCGTCTCGTGGTCCATCACAGACAACGTTCGGATGGCACAGGAGGCCGAACTGGATCCTGGCGGCGGTCCAGCGGGGAGGTTGTTTGTGCCATCATCCATCTGGGGTAACGTCATCCATTGGGCTCATACTTCTAAGTTCGCCTGTCACCCTGGGATCTCCCGGCTGGTGGAGCTCCTCCAGAGGTCCTTTTGGTGGCCAGGCCTCCGGGACAACGTCGCCAACTACGTCCGTGCCTGCCTCCAGTGTGCTACTGGAAAGACATCGACCTCTCCTCCAGCAGGGCTCCTCCATCCCCTGCCGGTCCCTGGAAGGCCTTGGTCCCACATAGCCTTAGACTTCGTCACCGTCCTCCCGACGTCTAACACCTTCGACACCATCCTGACCATCGTGGACCAGTTTTCGAAGGCCACCCACTTTGTGCCTCTCCACGGCCTCCCTACAGCACGGGAGACGGCACACTTGTTGGTACAGCACGTCGTGAGGTTACATGGGATTCCGGTGGACATCGTCTCTGACCGGGGGCTCCAGTTCGTGTCCAGAGTCTGGAGGTGCTTCTGCAACGCCTTGGGGGCTATGGTGAGCCTGTCGTCCGGTCATCATCCCCAGTCCAACGGGCAGCGTGAGCTAACTAATCAAGAGCTGGAGGCTGCGCTGCACTGTGTCACCACCTCCAGTCCGTCCTCCTGGAGCACCCATCTGCTTTGGATAGAATATGCCCACAATTCGACTCTGTCATCGGCCATTGGGATGTCTCCTTTCCGGGCGTCTCTGGGCTACGACCCTCTGCTGTTCCCTGAAGAGGAGGGGGAGGTGGCAGTACCATCTATCCAGGCTCATCTGAGGCGCTGCCGATGCCTTTGGACCGCAACCCACCAGGCCCTTTTACGCACGGCGGAGCGCAACTCCAAGACAGCGAATTATCGCAGGAGAGCCGCTCCCCACTATCAGGTGGGCCAACAGGTATGGTTGTCCATGCAGCACATCAACCTGAAGGCCGAGAAGAGGAAGCTGGCCCAGCGCTTCATTGGACCCTTTCCCATCATCAAGGTAATTAATCCTGTGGCTGTGCGTCTGGCTCTCCCCCCCTCCCTCCGTGTCTATCCGACGTTCCACGTCTCCCAAATCAAACCCCTGGTGACTAACCCACTCTGTCCTCCTCCTTGGGCTCCACCCCTGCCCGTGATGATTGACGGCGACCTGGCATGGGGGGTCAACTCCATCCTGGACGCCCGCCGCCGAGGGCGCGGCCTGCAATATCTGGTGGACTGGGAGGGGTATGGCCCTGAGTGGAGATCCTGGGTGCTCCCGTCGTTTGTACTGCACAAATGCCTCATTACGGAATTCCACCGGGTGTACCCAGGTAAGCCAGCACCGGGAGGCGTTGCTCGGGGGGGGGGGGGGTACTGTTACGACTCGCTCTCACCTGTCTTCCATTTCAGCTGTGCGCACACCTGTGCCTCATCAGTCTCGGGCTATATAGCCCGCCCCGCCTGGAGCCTCGGCCTGGAGCCATCTGCTACTCTACGCTCATCGTTCCAATGCACACCAACTCTCAGATTACCAGCGCCCTTTGGATAGCTCCCCTATATCACGTAAGCTCATCATGCACTCACCTTATTTCCAGTCTCTCCCCTGTGCTCAGGTGGATTCCCTAGCGGCGGATTTCCTCCTTCATCCTCGCCGTCTCTCTCCTCACCGCGCCGAGCGTGCTCCAAGGACACTGTCTTCCAGGCGGGAGACCTGCGGCTCAAGCCAACGCCAGCCACTGTACCATCTGCAAGTAAGCATAAGACTGTGCGTTAATTCCGCTGGGTGTGCACCGGCAGCTAATTTCTGTTCTGCTCTGCCCTTAGGGTTGCCTGGCTGTATGGCGCTCTGCTTCGCCCTCAGCGCATCCTGTTCACCCGCAACACATTCCATCCCGCAAACGCGCACCCACACACCTGCTGTCTTCACAATAAAGTTACTGAATCGCTCTCGAGCCTGTGTGTGTGTTCCCTGGGTCTGACCTCATGTCAGTGCTTTTCAGCACATGGTACAGGCAGACTTCATATAATTGAAGGAATAATGAATGGACAAATGTACAGAGACATCCTGGAGAAGAACCTATTGCCATCTGCCAAGATGCTGAAGATGAAACAAGGGTGGACATTTCAGCAAGACAATGAGCCCAAACACACAGCCAAGAAAACTTTCAGTTGGCTCCAGAGAAGGAAAATAAAGCTGCTAGAATGGCCCAGTAAGTGACCTGACCTGAATCCAACTGAAAATCTATGGGACAAACTGAAGATCAGAGCTCATGGAAGACACACACAGATCCTTCAAGATTTGAAAAAAAGTTGGTATAGAAGAATGGGCTAAAATCACTCCTGAGCAATGCCTGTGCCTAGTTTCCCCATACAGGAGGCATCTGGAAGCTGTTATTACCAACAAAGGCTTTTCTACTAAATATTAAATGAATTTCACCAAGCGTGTTAAATACTTATTCCCTGTGTCATTCAACTTTATTAAATATAACTTGTTTTGTGAACACAGTTGCCTTGATTTCTTTGTCTGTATGGATTACTTGGATTGTTACTGATATCTGATAAAAATCTCAGGTCAATGGCTCCACTAGAAATATGTTTAATGAGAGAATTGTTGACATGTTCAGTACTTATTTTCTCTGCTGTCATCTGGGCCAGTTACAGCATCTCATCTTGAAGCAATTTTGGTTATATGCCTGCCTTCATTCAGCCCCCTGCTGTCGTACTCAGCCCTTAACTCCCTCTCCGGCCAAGTCGCCCGACCTAAGCTGCATTCCTGGGGCTTTTCATGACCTAGCAGAGGTTCTTTAGCAAGTCTAGGGCTTTATTATTACCACCCCACTGGCCCTAATGGGACCGGACTGGTGGCCTAGTTGGTAGAGCATCTGCCCCACAACTAGGAGGTCATGGGTTCAAATCCTAGCTGGGTCATACCAAAGACCATATAAAAAATATTACTTTCCACCTTCTAGCTTGGTGCTCAGCATAATAGAATGTGGAAAGGAAAGTTAACGCACAGAGCAATGAGAGGACTTACCCCCCCCCCCCACACTGTAGCTTTAACTACTCACAATAGCTGTGTGGCCTAGGTCAGTGAAACGGAGATCAGTGCCGCCCCCTACACCGCATGGTGTGCCACATACTGTGGAAGGGATTAACTTAACACCGGCCCTAATACTGTGCTATAGACCTCCTCCCAGGCACAAAGCTCGCACGTAGCCATTTAGGCAATCTGTCAGAACCGGAGAAGAAAGCCTTGGAGAGATACATTAAGGAGTCTTTGGCCCAGTTTCCCTTACAGGGATTAAGCCCTAGTACTAAATTAACGTGCATTGTTAAACCAGGACCTTTTGAAATGGCTTTCTCAAACATGGATTAAAAATCCTAGTTTTGAGTGAAATAATCTGATTTCTTGGAGGAAGACTATGACATATTTGGACAAACCCAGATGCAGACACAGACTAAGAATAAACACAATTATCTTTATTTGATGCATGAGTGAGTGTGTGTGGGAGTGTGAATGAGGATGAGTGCAGGGGTGTGAAAAGAGCGAGGACACGTCTGGCAACCCTAGGAGAGAGGAGAGACAAGAGTATGAGCTCTCTGTAAATGGATTGCATAAACAAGTGGTTTAACAGTCTTACGGTGCAGGTGAGAAGTTGAGGCGCCGACGAACATCCAAGCTGCCCCATATGCCTGTGCCTTGGTCCGTCACGTGTTCGTGTTGGTGAAGATGATTCAAGTGCTGTAGAGGAGAATAGTTCATTCGTGGAATGTAGTTTCCTCAGAGTGTAGGTGAAGGTCCCAGTCCACTGCCAGGAGGAGGAAGTCTGCATAGGGGTATCCACCTGTGCACAGGGAGGATAGAGGGAAGGTGCGGAGAGGATTAATTTCTTGAAGAATGCTTACGTTGGGTTGGGGAGACGAGACTCCCAGATGATCCAGTGTTGCAGGAGCGATGAGAGAGGTGAGACTCCCTTACAAAAGGACAAGAAGACTCTAGCACAGAGTTCATTCATCCAAGAGGAGCATTGATTTCTCTGTGTAGAATGAGAGGCAGCACTCCTTAAGAAGGCTGCCTAATTGGGGAAGCAGGTGTGCACGCAGCTATGGAGACAATTAGGGCAGCAGGCACACAGAGCGGATCACCACAGTACTCCCCCCCTATGGGACGCCTCTCGGCGGCCAATCTAACCTACCAGGGTGCGTCCGGTGGAACTCCCTAATGAGCTGCAGATCCATCACGAGGGAGGGGCACACCCAGGACCTCCACTCCGGACCATATCCCTCCCAGTCTAACAGATACTGTAGACCACGACCCCTGAGTCGGACGTTCAGAATACGGTTGACTTTGTATGTGGGGCCACCATCAATCATTACCGGGGGGGGGGGGGTCCTGGGAGTGGGGCACAGAGGGCTGGAAACAAACGACTTCACCTGAGAAACATGGGAGGTAGGACAAATACAGAGAGAGGGAGGAAGAGCCAAGCGCACAGCAGCTGGGTTGACAATGTGAGTAATAGTATATGGACCAATAAAGCACTGTGAAAGATTCCTGGATTCTGTCTTCAGATTGATATTCTTGGTCGACAACCATACCTGCTGTCCGACCTGGTAAGGCGGAGCTGGGGTCCTGCAGCAGTTGGCAATGTCAGAGTTGCGGCTTGCCATGCGTTGCAGAGCAGCCCTGGTAGCCCTCCACAGCCAGCGACAGCACTTCACGTGGGACTGAACTGATGGAACGGCAATGTCCTCCTCCTCCTCCTCTGGAAACAAGGAGGAGGTTGTAACCTAGGGATGGTTCAAACGGAGAATGACCAGTAGCAGTGGAAACAGCAGAATTGTGCACATACTCAACCTAAGGTGAGTAGGAACTCCAGGACGCCGGATTGGAAGCTGTGACGCTCCTCAGAGCCACCTCCAACTCCTGGTTGGTGCGTTCACACTGGCCATTGCTTTGTGGATGGTAACCAGAAGACAGGCTCACCGTGGCCCCAATAGCCTTGCAGAAGGCCCGCCAAACTTGAGAGATGAACTGGGGCCCACGGTCCGACACGATGTCCACTGGAATGCCATGAAGCCGCACCACATGCAGAGCAAGGAGATCCGCCATCTCCTTGGCCACAGGGAGCTTCTGCAGGGGAATAAAGTGAGCAGCTTTGGAAAACCTATCCACAATAGTGAGAATGACAGTGTGACCTGCAGAGGGGGGAAGACCGGTCACAAAGTCCAGGGCCACATGGGACCAGGGTCTGCTAGGAATGGGGAGAGGATGCAATTGGCCCGAAGGGGGGGAGGAGGACGACTTGCAGGTTGCACACTGAGGACAGGCTCGGATGAACTCACCGACGTCCCTCCACAATGAGGGCCACCAGAAGGTCCTCTGTAACTGGGCCACAGTATGCACTACTCCAGGGTGACACATCATTTTGGAGGAGTGCAACCAATCGATGACTTCACCCTGGACTGAAGAGGGCACATACATCCGTCCAGCTGACCCCCCGTCTGGGTCAGCCTCGGTCTCCTGCGCTCTCCTAACCCTCTCCTTAATGTCCCAAGAGAGGGCGCCAATGATGCACGAAGGTGAAACAATAGGATGCAGCGGCATCGCAGCTGCTTCAGGAGAAAATTGCCCGGAGAGTGTGTCAGGCTTGGTGTTCTTCGACCCCGGGCGGTAAGTGATGGTAAAGTTAAACCTGCCAAAAACAGGGACCAGCGGGCTTGTCTAGAATTAAGTCATTTGGCCGTCCTAAGTTATTCCAGGTTTTTGTGATTGGTTCAAACGACGAAGGGCTGGGAGGCACCCTCCAGCCACTGGTGCCACTCCTCCAAAGCTAGTTTAACCGTCAGCAGCTCCCGGTCCCCTATGTCATAATTCCTCTCTGCAGACGGTGGGAAAAGAAGGCGCCGGGGCGGATCTTGGTGGCGGAGGGGGAACGCTGGGACAACACTACTCCTACCCTGAAGTCCAAGGCGTCCACCTCCACCAGGCATTGCAGGGAAGGGTCCACTTGAGCCAAAAGAGGGGAAGAGGAAAACACAGATTTCAGTTTAACAAATGCCGCCTCCGCCTCTTCAGTCCAACAAAATGGCACCTTGGTAGAAGTGAGGCGGGTGAGAGGTAGAGCAATGATGCTGTAGTTTTTGATAAACCGGCGATAGAAATTGGCAAAGCCCAAAAACTTCTGTAACCGTTTACGGGAGGATAGAACTGGCCACTCCACCACTGCCTTTACCTTCTCTGGGTCTGCTGTGATCTTTTTATGGGAAATGACAAACCCTAGAAATGTGGTGGAAACGGCGTGGAATTTGCACTTTTCTGACTTGACATATAACGGTTCTCCAACAGGTGCTGCAGGACCTGTCTGATGTGCACCCGATGTTCCTCCACAGACCAGGAAAAGATGAGAATATCATCCAGATACACAAAAACAAATGAGTGCAGAAAGTCCCTCAATACATCATTAATGAGTTGCTGGAATACCGCAGGTGCGTTGGTTAAACCAAAAGGCATTATCAAGTATTCGAAGTGACCACTAGGGGTGCGGAACCCTATCTTCAACTCACCCCCCCCCCCCCCCCGATATGAACCAGGTGATAGGCGTTGCGGAGATCCAGCTTGGCAAACACCGTGGCACCCTGGAGAGAATCAAAAGCAGTGTTAATAAGGGGCAGAGTGTCCTTGTCCTTGACAGTGATATTATTCAATTGCTTGAAGTCAATGCAAGGCCTGAGTGAGCCATCCTTTTTACTCACAAAGAAGAACCCCGCCCCCACCGCTGAGGAAGAGGGCCTGATAATGCTAGAGTTCAAGGACTCCTTAATGTATTTGTCTATTGCTTTTCGCTCAGGAACAGCGAGGCTATAGAGCCAGCTGGATGGTAATGGAGTCCCTAGCAGGAGGTTGATGGCACAATCATAGGGGCAGTGGGGGGGGGGAGTGATAGCGCTTTAGCCTTGCTGAACACGGGACCCAGATCATGGTATTTGGGGGGCACCAAAGAGAGATCAGGTGGAGGTGAATCCGGGAAGCAGAGGGACACAGATGGGCAGCAGACTGCAGACAGGCACTCAAACGAAATGAACTCCAAGAGACAATGCTTTCTGTCCACCAGTCGATTACGGGGTTGTGCAGCCTGAGCCAGGGATTACCCAGAATGACAGGGGAGGCAGATACAGAAAGCACAAAAAACTAATTTGTTCCCGGTGGTTACCTGACACCAGGACTGAGACAAAGGCAGTCTGTTTAACAACGATGGAAAGAGGCACTTTAGACAGGGCAATCAACTTCAAAGGAGTCTTTAGCCGGTAGCACGGAAGCCCCAACCAGGTTGCCAAACTCTCTGAAATAAAGTTCTGCTCGGCCCCAGAATCAATGAGAGCGTGGGTGGATATTTCATTGTGCTTGTGCTGAAAGCGGCTATGAAGCAAAATCCTAGTAAGGGATTTGGCTGTAGGTATGTCCGTGAGTCCCCTACTGTGATGCACAGACCCCGCCTTTTCGCAGCTTGGGGCATGAGGCAAGTTCGTGTTTCTTGCTAGCATAGTATAAGCATAAGCCGAGGTCACAGCGGCGTTATAACTCAGCCGGTGGCAGCTTAGATTGACCCATTACCATTGACTCCTCAGCCTCAGGGAAATCAGAGGGAGGGAGGGCCAACAAGGGAGACTGTGGGGAGTGGCAAAACTGAGCACCAGCACAACCGGGAGGTCGATGCTCATTAGCTCATTCCCTCAGCCGATTGTCAATATTAATGGAGAGGGAGATTAGTTCATTCAATTTAGAGGGCTTTTCAAACCAGGTCAATTCATCCCACAGACTAGGGCTAATGGCTACGAACAAAGATACTGCAGAGGGAAGCATCCTCCCACCCGACCTCCACTGCCACTACCCAGAAATCAACTGAATAATCAGCGACAGATTTAGTCCCTTGTTTAAGATTAAGTAATCGAGTGGTGAGCAAACTATCCCGGTCGGAGTGGTTGAATACCTCGTTGAACTCAGCCACAAACCGATCATAGGCGTAATTAGAATAGGTGGGCCGAGCCATGACGGCGTAAGCCCATGCTAAGGCCCACCCCTCCAGTAAATTAACTACATAGCCAATACGACAGTGACTCGTGGGGAAATCCCCTGGCACCCACTGAAACACAATACTGCATTGCAACAAAAAGCCCCCCTGCTTCCCCTAACTTTCCACTAAAATGGGTGGGGGTGGGAACCAGGGTCAAATGAGAATGCTGGGTGAGAAGTGGGGTAGAATTAGCTGGCCCAACCGCCCCACCGGAAGCAGGTGGAAAAGGCTGTGTCTGGGTGAGCTGATCGAGGCCAGTGTTAATTTGCATCAGCTGTGTCATAATGATCTGTTGTTGATACAACAATTGGTCGAAATGAGTCTCAGTGATGTTAACCCTTTGTGCGAGAGCTCTGTCTGCTGGGTTCCCCTGACGGAGACATACTGACATGTTTGGACAAACCCAGATGCAGACACAGACTCAGAATAAACACAATTATCTTTATTTGATGTGTGAGTGAGTGTGTGTGGGAGTGTGAATGAGGATGAGTGCAGGGGCGCAAGCAGAGCGAAGACACATCTGGCAACTGTAGGAGAGAGGAGAGACAAGAGTATGAGCTCTCTGTAAATGGATTGCATAAACAAGTGGTTTAACAGTCTTACGGTGCAGGTGAGAAGTTGAGGCGCCGAAGAACATCCAAGCTGCCCCATATGCCTGTGCCTCGGTCCGTCGTGAGTTCATGTTGGTGAAGATGATTCAGGTGCTGTAGAGGAGAATAGTTCATTTGTGGAATGTAGTGTTTCCTCAGAGGGTAGGTGAAGGTCCCGGTCCGCCGCGAAGAGGAGAAAGTCCGCCCAGGGGTATCCAACTGTGCACAGGGAGGATAGAGGGAAGGTGTGGAGAGGATTAATTTCTTGAAAAATGCTTACGTTGCGTTGGGGAGACGAAACTCCCAGACGATCCAATGTTGCAGGAGCAATGAGGGAGGTGAGACTCCCTTACAAAAGGACAAGAAGACTCTAGCACAGAGTTCATTCATCCAAGAGGAGTGTTGACATCTCTGTGCAGAATGAGAGGCAGCACTCCTTAAGAAGGCTGCCTAATTGGGGAAGCAGGTGTGCGCCCAGCTGTGGAGACAATTAGGGCAGCAGGCACACAGAGCGGATCACCACAGACTAGGGCTAATACATATTCAAATGAGGACATAGTACAAGTAGGTACTAGAAATAAGTACTACAAGTACTTATCATCTTGAGGTTTTTGGTATGTGGAACCTTCCACTGTGAAAAACCAGATTTGTGAATCAACTGTGTGCAAAAAAGTTATCTGCATTGTGTTGTAGCAATATTTTATTATATGTGTAATAAGGTACAGGAATTATTTATTTTATTTAGAAGTAGGTGTGCGTGGGGACTGAGGGTAAAACAGTCACCACAACACTCACTAAATAAGAGAGAAAAGCGCTCGTAAATAGGGGGCACCAGTTCCAAAAGAACAAATTATTAATTAATTAATTTCTGTACCTTCAATCAATTCATGAATCAGTCTCAAACATTAGTGAGTTCTTTCCTGCCATGACCCAGGAAAGCGTATATGCAAAGGAAAACCCTTGCAACTTCTCTCGTTGACAAGTTTATTAATGAAACTAATTCAGGTTACATGACACTGCATTCAAATGATTTGTAAGCAGGTTCAAATGATCAACAGGTGTCAAATATCGCATCAACTGTTAATGGATTCCTGAGCATTAAAGCTACAGTTAAACCTTTGTGGAACCAAGAGGAAACCAGATTTTATATTTTAACTGTAATGCAATGGAAAGTTTAAATAACTAGCAAAATTAGGCATAAAATTGGATGCAGTTTTATGGAGAAAAATTGACATAAGCTGATTATCTAGAAAAAGGAAACTTCTGAATTAACCTACAAAATAAACGGAGGTTACTGAAAAGAGAGTATTAATTTTTCTTCAGTTTAAACTTCTCCTGCGGCTGGTAGACTAATTATACCATGAAATATTTGTTATGCTCAATTATAATTTTGGTAATTGGACATCATGTTTATACCCAGCAAATAGGAAAGTGGGAGTCTCACTTACGAACAGCTGTAGCTCCAGGTATTCAGTGGTGGTCGGCACCAGCCGGTAGTATTGTTCGGGGAAGGCTCAGCGGCTCTTCCCAGACAGCGTTCGGAACACAGGACTCGCGAGAATGTGGCCGGTGGAGTTAGCGGCTAAGCCCCAGGGCAGGCGTGACGTCTTTTGTGCCCCCCTACAGTTGATAGTGCTATGAGATGACTGTTGTTGTGAAATGGCGCTATATAAATAAAGTTGAATTGAATTGAATTGAATTTTGGAAAACAGTCCAACAATTTAGGATGTCCACAGCACACAGGACATCCCAAAGGCTGAAGGAAAACTGTATTTAGGCAGTTTCACCCACGAGGTCTGAGTTCTTCCCCGTGGGAAAACAGACAAGTCCAAAATCTTTATTAGTCCACTTTAAAGACAGGAAAAATCAAAAAAGTCCAAGAAAAAACGTTCAGTACAATAAGCACGGCTTCTGAGGCAAAGAAGAAAAGGATTTTTGGAAGTCTGACTTCCACAGAGAAGGTGAGCTCATTTAAAAAAGGATGGTTTCCCCTCAGTTGCCAGAAAAACAGGCAAACTTAACAAAAGATGGTTTAAGAAGACTAGCACAGGACTTGACAAAGTTCAGACACACAAAACTTTTTACCAGAACATGACAAACACACAAAGACAAAAGCAACTAACAGAAATGAACAGACTCACAGAACTAACTGCCAGGGCGGTTCAGTCTGCATTTAACTTCTGAAGCATGATCCTGAGTCATAAAAATACAACTGGCAGCAAGACGGACCAATTAGCTTCCAAAAAGAGGAGTTTGAATGGGCTTTTGTCCAATGAGGGAACAGTTCTTTGTCTGTGAACAGCCAATAAAATGCAAGGGCATTATCCAACAGAGAGGCAGCCTGGGGATTGGTTGTAACAAGTTAGCTGACTCACACAAGTTTCAGAAAACATTCATTCAATTCCTATGAAATTCATTATATACTCAATATAAAATCTAACTAGCTTCAGTGATTCAAGACTAATATTCAGTGACTATGCATTTATACTGTTACTAATAAGTTTAGCATTCATTTGAATATCATTCATGTAAAAACAAACATTCCTAAGACATGCAATTACATTTAAATCAAGGATTAATGAATTATTGCAATCCCTTATTGTCCAACACAAAGGAGATTGCCTTCACAGTGTCCTTAGAATTCCTGAGGAATGTAAATTTGAAAAAGAGTTAATGTTCAATCAGAAATAAAGTTCCAGATTGCACAAGTAATGAAACATATTCCGTTGATGTCCACTAGGAGGCACTGTTGCGCTGTAGATAATTTTTAGGTCTTAGTATGTGAAGAGGAGGCAGCCTAGAGAGTTTTATGGGGCTTCTGGGATATGTCCCCAAAAGGGAGTCAACCATATATCTGTCAGCTTAAGGAGTAAACTTTGGGGAGTTTATGACTTTTAAGAGTATCAGTTCTTGGTACGAATGGATGCTATCAGCATGAACTGTCTGATTGGAGGGAACTCCAGAAGTTTTATGGTGCACTTAATCCTTTAAAAGCAATTCTTATCGTACCCCTCTCCATGGAATGTGTTTTTACCGGAGGTCCTAAGAGGAAGGAAAAGAGCAATTCTTGACCAGACGTGGAGTGAGAGTTTCTTTAAGATGAAGAGTGATTTCCTGAATTAGCCCGGGGAGAAGCTGATGCTACAGTGTATTTTATTTTGGAAATAAGAGATGCTCTAATAAATTTAAGGTGAATTGTTATTGCATTATAACAAAGGTTTTTATTTTACAAAGGCACATGGTTAATAGAGGCATTGTTGCAAAGAAAATTTACATGTTGCTCCTGCTGCTGGTGCCATCTTATTTCTCCATCTTTTTGATAGACAGCTCAACATGAAGGATTTTTATCTGAAGTTCATGTTCTTTTTTTAATATATTGCAATTTACGCTTTTACTTTAATATATTGCAATTTATGGTGCAGGTGTGGGAACAGAAGTGGTACGACTAATGGTGGTTTGAATAATAGGGGCAGGAGGAACGGGAAGACCCGAGGGAGCCAAATTAGCCAAATTGTTGGTGACTGTGCCCAGCTGCTGCGAAATCGTCTGCAGCTGCTGCGTGAGCATGGCCACCTGTCTTTCGGTGGCATCTAGATGGTCCAGAGCGGAATGCTCCACTGCTGCTGCACTCGCTGAGCCGAGGTTCGGGTTGGCTCTTTCTGTCATGATTTTAGCTTACAGCTCACGTGCCGAGTGCACCAACAAAACAATCACACCGGAGTACATGTTTGAGGGTTTTTATTAACTTCTAGAAATAACTCGAACTTTGCTACAGAAAACATCACTTGCCAGAGGAAGGAGTCCTGTGGAGAGATGAACGAGAGCAGTGTGAGGAGAAATGGAGAACAGGGAATTGGCGGGTCAAATTACCACTTAACGTGAGTAGAACAAGAAAACTAGCAGGGACTCCAGCAGGGAGAGACAAACCAGCAGGATGAAGCGGGTCGTAGAGAGGAGTGACTGGTGGTGCCTGACCGGGTAAAGAATAGCTGCTGAGGAGTGTGTATAGAGGGGCAGGTGAACGCACGCAGTCCCCAAAGACGCACCCGCACCGAAGGTAGCAACCTGAGAACAAAGAGAGCACATAGACGGTGAGTACAAACACTTCACCAAACTTATAGAATAATAATTTCACTGTGTCTACTGCGAGGTAGTATACCCAGACGAGCCAGCACTGAGGCACTGACAAAGTGGTCCTAATAAGCGCTGGCTGATGAGAGGCAGCAGGTGCGTCCACTCTGCTGGGTGTACTGATTGCAGGAGATGAGAGACAAGGGAAGGAGGGGTTGAGCACTCACCAGACCATGCCAGGTATTACAAGTAATCTTGCATTTTGAGAGCTTCGTGCTCTGTTAGGATAATAGGGTTTTACTGCCCTCCCATCGAGTTTCCCAATTTTCGACTGGTAGACAGCAAGCTAACACGTGTGGTGCAGGCCTCAATGATGACAAGATGTTTCCTTTTATCTCGTTTATTGAAGCTACCCCACAAGGAACTCAACGTGATGTACACTCGTCCTTTTGGTTTTACATCCGTTTACATTTGTTCCTACATCCATGTAAAACTGCAACAAAGTAAACATATACACGCCGTCAATGATATGGTCACCGTATTTAGCTTAGCACATGTTAGCATTAGCTCTAGCTTAGCTGGTAAGAATGTTGGCCACGGACTAGACAGTCGCTTAAAATACACCAATACAACCATGCAGTTCTCATTGTAGCTGTTAACACTGTCAAACCATGCAGATACTCACGGACTAATGATGTCCAAGGCGCTGATAATTAAACAACATTCACAGCGTTCGTACATTGAGTGAAGCTCTGACCAGTCTCCCGTTATATCATTACTGCGCATGTGCAACACTTTGTGTATCAGTTCAAAACGATGCTTTTACTACACCACTAAAGGGAACCAAACTCACTTACATGAAATGCTGTAATGGGAGCCGCTTGACTTTAATACATGGAGGCAGCATAAGGGTAGTATAAGATCTTTTAAATAAATAGGGGCCTGATTATTTCGAGCTTTGTAAATGAGAAGAAGGGTTTTAAACTTAATTCTAAACTCTATGGGAAGCCATTGAAGGGAGGCCAGAACCAGGAAGATATGATTTCTCTTTCTAGTACCTGTTAAAACTCTTGCTGCAGCATTTTGGATCAGCTGAAGACTTTTTAAAGATGTTTTAGGACAACCTGATAATAAAGAGTTACAATAATCTAATTTAGAGCTAACAAAAGCATGAATCAGTTTCTCAGCATCACTCTGGGACAAGATGCTCCTAATGTTGGCAATATTGCGCAAATGATAGAAGGCAGTCTTAGAAACAAATTTAATATGTAAATTGAAAAACAGATCTTGATCAAAAATAACTCCAAGGTTCCTCACAGAACTATTAACAGAAAGAATAATCGTATCCAAACTGAGTTTGATTTGGAAAGGTATTTCTAAGGTTTTTTGGACCAACTAGAATGACTTCCGTCTTATCTGAATTTAATAGCAGGAAATTACAAGTCATCCAAGCTTTGATTTCCTTAAGACAAGGCCTCTAACTTTGCTACCTGATTAGTATCATCTGGCTTCATTGACAGGTACAAATGTGTGTCATCTGCATAACAATGAAAATGTATACAGTGCTTTCTAATAATGTTTCCTAATGGAAGTATATATAAACTAAAAAGAATAGGGCCTAGCACAGATCCCTGTGGAACTCCATGACTGAGCTTTGAGTTGGAAGAAAACTCATTATTGACATGAACAAACTGGAACCTGTCAGATAAATAAGATCTAAACCACTGCAACGAAGTTCCATTAAGTCCAACATGGTGTTCTAATCTATCAAGTAGAATATTATGATCGATAGTATCAAAAGCTGGACTAATGTCTAAAAGGACAAGTACAGAAACAAATCCATTATCAGATGTGATAAGGTCATTAGTGACTTTCACTAAGGATGTTTAAGTACTATTCTGGATTCTAAACCCAGACTGAAACTCTTCAAATAAACCATTTCTCTGCAAGTGGTCAAATAATTGCATACAATTGGCAACAACTCTAAGATTTTTGAAATGAAAGGCATATTAGAGATTGGTCTATAGTTAACTAAAACTCCTGGATCCAGCATTGGCTTTTTGAGTAATGGTTTAATTACAGCAGTTTTAAAAGCCTGCAGTGCATGGCCTAATGTTAATGAAGAATTGATTATTTGAAGAATAGAGCTACCAATAAATGGGAAGACTTCTTTAAATAACCTGGAAGGAATAGAGTCTAAAAGACAAGTTGAAGGCTTGGATGAGGAAATTATTTTATCTAACTCTAAAAGGTCAATTGGAGTAAACTCATCCAAACATATATCAATTGAAGGAGTTGTAGTCGTTAATGTATTTAAATTAATGGTGTGAAATATATGACTGATTTTATCTCTGATAGATGAAATTTTGTAACTGAAAAAGTCCATGAAGTCCTGACTAGTAAGCTCTAAAGGAATGCTAGGATTGACAGAGTCCTGACTCTTTGTCAGCCTGGCAACAGTGCTGAAAAGAAACCTGTGATTATTTTTGTTTTCTTCTATTAATGCAGAATAATAACTTGTTCAAGCTTTCCTATGAGATTTTTTATCAATAAGAAGATGATTTCTCCAAGCTAAATAGATTTCATATAATTAAGTGGAGCACCATTTTCTTTCTAATTGACAAGTCTTCTGTTTTAAGCTATGAGTTTCTGTGTTGAACCAATGAGTTAGAAATCTCTGATTATACTTTTTCTTTTTTAAAGGGGCCACCATGTCTAGAGTCTAATGCAGAGAATCTGTAACGCTATCTACCATGCTATCAATAGCAGAAGGAGCAAGCAATCCGTAGCTTATTTCCACTGTGTTGACACATGGCATAGAGGATAATAGAGTACAAAATAGAGAGAAGATGTAACTGAATTACCATTTTATGCACAGCAAAAAGAAATACTGGAAATGCAGAAATATGGATAGAGAGAAAAAAAAATAAAGAAAACTGGCAAATTGGAAGATTTTGCTTCAAGAGCGAGGGAGAACTGAAACTCCAGGATCCAAACTCTAGATCCAAATCTGAACCTCCGCAGAAAAGAAAAAAACAAGAGTCACTATTGGCTGACACCATCTGTATATCCACTGCAGGTATAAGCACTCCTATTGTATCCTATTTTATGGATACAAATTCATGTAGTAGGCTATATACAGTATAAACAAATGAAATTTTAAAAAAAAACTGCTGGCGGATGTCCAGTTCATCATAACACCGATCTCTGTGAAACCGGTGATATTCATATAATCTGTTCTTCTGTCATGCCAAATAAAGTCACAGGCAGAGAGAAACTTTTGTCTCTTTGGCCACATGCCCTCAGTTCTCACCAGTGTCTCCTCCTGGCACCAACGATCACTATCATGTCAGACACAGATAAATTATGACAAGCTTTTTGCAGGCGTTAAGCAGGAGACTGACAACCGCAAACCTTAATAAGTCACCTTGTGCCAGTCATTTAAGTACTGCCTTCCCTCAAATTTGCACGTTGACATGACAACTCCCACAAATACACTACCGTTCAAAAGTTTGGGGTCACTTAGAAATTTCCTTATTTTTGAAAGAAAAGCACTGTTTTTTTTCAATGAAGATAACTTTAAACTAATCAGAAATACACTCTATACATTGCTAATGTGGTAAATGACTATTCTAGCTGCAAATGTCTGGTTTTTGGTGCAATATCTACATAGGTGTATAGAGGCCCATTTCCAGCAACTATCACTCCAGTGTTCTAATGGTACAATGTGTTTGCTCATTGCGTCAGAATTCTCCAGATTACCTCAACAAATTAGCAGCTAGAATGCCAAAGGTCTGCAATGCTGTAATTGCTGCAAATGGAGGATTCTTTGACAAAAGCAAAGTTTGATGGAAAAAATTATTATTTCAAATACAAATCATTATTTCTAACCTTGTCAATGTCTTGACTATATTTTCTATTCATTTTACAACTCATGGTGGTAAATAAAAGATAAGATAAGATAAGCCTTTATTAGTCCCACAATGGGGAAATTCCAGGATTGCAACAGCACAGGGATAGCAACACTCAGAGCAACAATCAGAAGGCAAGAAAAAAACAAAAAACAAGTGTGACAACAAACAACAAACAACAAAAGTGTGACTTTTCATGGAAAACACAAAATTGTCTGGGTGACCCCAAACTTTTGAACGGTACTGTACATATGCAATGAGGCCAGGTGCAAAATTAACCCTTAAGCTGTGTGATTTCATCTGCCCCTAGTGGCAGAGCATGGCGCTGTGCCTGTCAACTGATAATGTGCCAAACACTCCCCAGCTGGACTAAGGATTTGTACTGATCATGCCAGTTCCCAAGATGGCAGGCACGCATTGGAGGACTCATGGATGACACGTAATACACCAAAGAGGAAGAAATCCGTCTTCTTCCTCTTCGTCTTTGAGATTACAAAACAAAATGGAGGGCACCCACCATTGTGGATATACGAGATTGCAAACGGACGAGCAAATTCGGAGGATTTGGTCCCGAATTTGCCAACTATGATTTTAAAAAGAGATTATTTAGCTTATGAAAGTAGATTTTTACATGTTCTTATAACACAGGGAGCGCGAAGCTCATTGATTTCACCTCCCGGCACCCAGAGTGCCATGTGACTGTAAAGCAATTGCCGGTTCCATGTCGTCATATAAGGTAAATTGCCGTGGAATAAAAGTGAAATTAAGGTGGAATAATCAATAACAGTTTCTGGATGTAGGAGAGAAAGCTAAAATGACTGGGAGAGGACAAAATAACGGCCAGAATGGCCAAAAGGACGCCGCCTTGCCAGTGGTAAGTGACGAACGTCTTTGTTTGTTTGTATGCAAATTAGATGCATAAATTTACTCCTATCTGAAACTTTGGATCATATTCTACATCTTTCTAATTGACAGTAAGCCATTGTCTCTTACCATTTTCAAGTTATAGCCTTTTAAAGTTCTGACATCTGATCTGAATATTTTCTTGAAAAAATCTTTACCACTCTTGACCACTAGGGGTTATGTCGCAGTTTGGCGACATACACAGTTAAAGGGTTTTAACATAGTCCATGCCTTTCCACTGCAAATTTTGCCCTGCGCCCTTTAGTAAACCTCAACAGTAGTTTTTTTCACACCAAAACAGGGTTTTGCAATGGCACAGCACTTTAGAGTATTAGTGACAAGATAGTGCTTCACTCATCTCGATCCCTAACAGTTAGGTTAGGTTTCACATGGTTCTTTATCCAACCAAACAACTTTGTGTGACACCCCCACATCCTGTTGTCATGACAATGTTTGATCAGTAGTTAACAAACTTGCTACTCACCCTCAGATGAGTTTTGTGCAGCTCTGGGAGCGTTGTTAAGCAAGTTTCTCATGAATGGTCAAACTTTTCTCTCTTGTTCTGCTGTATAGATTGGAAATATTGGCTGATGCTGCTACTGGTGCAATGGGCTCATTTTCTAGACTCTGCTCTTGCTCCTGCAATATCTGGTTCAAGCGGAGGTCATCTTTTTCTTGAAAGAATTCCAGTATTAGACTAAGAGTTCAAGACTTGAGGCGATGACATCATTTTTATTATTAGAGTGCAAAATTTAACACTGTTTATCAGGCAATATACAATGTCTTTTAAAAGTATCCACCCCCTTGGATGTTTCAACCTTTATTGCTTTATAAAATGAAATCATGGTCAAAATATTTTTTTTGACAAAAAATTACAAAAAAAGCTTCTTTCATTTCAAAATTTACAAACTATTGTCAAATAATTAAAATGATATTAGGTAAAGTAAATGATTGCGTAAGTATTCACCCCCTTTAAATTAACTGACCTAATTCAACAGAGGTCCAGCTAGTTGATGCCTGCAGTTTCACAATTAGGGAAATGGAGATCACCTGAGTACAATTAATGTGTGTCAGGTGATTGCAGTTTAAAGACTCCTGTGTATGGGAAGTCCAGTCTCTGGTTCATCAGTATTCCTCCTACAATTGCAATAGAAAGACAAAAGAACACTACAAGGAACTCAGAGAAAATATCATTGAAAAGTATAAGACAGGAGATGGCTACAAGAAGATTTCAAACTCACTGGGTATCCCACAGAGTTCAGGTAAATCCATCATTTAGAAATGGAAGCAGTATGGCACTTGTCTAACTCTGCCTAGAGCTGGCCGTCCTCACAAATTGAGTGATCGAACAAGAAGAAGACTGGTGAGGGAGGCCATCAAGACGCCTACAGCCACTATGAAGCAGTTGAGAGCTTAAGTGTTACGGATCCCCATCCATAAGGACTTAGTCAGTGGTGCAATTCCTGATAATTTAAGGTACACCTCCACTACTGGCCCAGTGCTAGTAGGGGAATTCTTCTTTAGCTCAGTGGTAGAGTGGAAGGATTCAGATCAAGGTGTCATGGGTTTGAATCCTGGCCTGGGATACTAGGTGTTAGTCTACCTTGCTTGTGGGTGAAAATGACTATAAGTTTGTCCACCTTGATGTGAGGGTCGAAACAAACTTGGAGATCCCAGGTTAAATAGGCAATTCTGGCCTTGGCCCAATAAGTGGGTCATAGCAAATTGCTCAGATGGGAGAGACTGTACATGCAACAACTGTTGCCCAGGTTCTTCACCAGTCCAAGCTGTATGGAGAATGGCAAAGAGAAAGCCACAGTTGAAAAAAGCTTACATAAAATCTCACCTGGAATTTGCCCAAAGTCATGGGGGGGGGACTTCAGCATCAATTGGAAGAATGTTCTTTGGTCTGATGAGAGAAAAATTGACCTTTTTGGCCATCAGACTAGACGGTATGTTTGGTGGCCACTAAACACTGCACATCACCACAAACACACCATTTCCACCATGAAGCATGGTGGTGGCAACATCATGCTCTGGGGATGCTTCTCAGCAGCAGGCCGTGGAAGGCTAGTAAAGGTAAAAGGAAACATGAATGCAGAAAAATAATCACCAAAACTTGGAGGATAATTTCATTCAATCTGCAAGAGAATTACAACTTGGGAGAAGATTTATTTTCCAGCAAGACAATAACCCCAAGCATACAGCAAAAGCTACACAGAAATGGTTCAAAGACAACAAGGTGAATGTTCTGCAGTGGCCAAGTCAAAGGACAGATCTCAAATTTGTGGCTTGACTTTAAAAGAGCTGTTCATGGCCAATCCCCATGCAACCTGACAGAGCTTGAGCTGTTTTGCAAGGAAGAATGGTGAAAATTTACAGTGTCCAGATGTGCCAGCTCGATTGAGACATATTCCACAGATTCAGTGCTGTGATTGCAGCCAAAGATGCATCTACTCATCATCATCATCATCATCATCATAGCATTCTGTTGTGGGAGACAATGACTGTTTCATTTAGGTCTGATCAGATTCCTCCACACAGCTCTGTCCTTAGCCTTCTGCTGCCAGGAACTCCTGTCTATGTCCAACTTCTCCAAGTTTCTTTTTACAGTGTCTTTAAATCTGAGCCTTGGTCTACCCTGATTGCGTTTGCCCTTGCATAACTGTGAGTAGAGTAACTGTCGAGGTAGACGCTGGTGGTCCATCCTCTCAACATGTCCGAACCATCTCAGGTTCATCTGTATTAGCATGTCCTCCATTGATGGTAGACCAGCTCGTTTCAACACTTCTATGTTGGTTATCTTGTCTTTCCATGAGATGTTCATTATGGCTCGAAGGTGTCTCATCATGTACACGTGGAGTTTCTTCACCTGCACTCTGTAGACAGTCCAAGTTTCAGCATCATACAATAGAGTAGCCAGTACTGTCGCTCTGTACACTTTGCATTTCACACGGATAGACACGTCGATTGTTCCACAGTCTCTCCCTCAAGTTTCCAAACACAGTGCTCGCTCTTCCCATTCTGAGAGATAGTTCATCCTCCAGCCTAGCATTCTCTGAAACAGTACTCCCTAGGTACTTGAAAGTCTTGCACTTGACTAGTGGCTCTGTATCAATGCTGATCTATTCTGGTAGTGATGTTGATAATTGGAACTTTGGTGGTTGATAAAGGCACTCTGTCTTCTTGATGTTGATTTGGAGGCTGAATTGGCTAGCTGCTCTTGCAAATTTCTCTACTACAGATTGCATATCTTCCACGCTGTGTGCAACTAGAGCACTGTTGTTGGCAAAGAGCATTTCTCTTACTCTCTTTATCAATGTCTTACTCTTGGCTTTAAACTGTGCCACATTGAACAAGTCTGCTTCTTTCCTTGTTTGAATGTATACTCCTTCTGAAGTGTCTTTGAAGGCCACCTCAAGCACGGCTGCCAGATATAGCGAGAAGAGTGTAGGTGCCAGCACACACCCTTGTTTCACCCCGTTGCTTACTGAAAAGTCTTTAGATACTGAACCACTCATTGCCACGTTTGCTTGCATACCTGTATGGAGTGCCTCGATCAGGCTGACAAACTTCTCTGTACAACCATATTTCTTGAGTACCTGCCAAAGTCCTTGTCGCGAAACAGTATCGAAGGCTTTATTGAAGTCTATGAAGACTACATAAAGCAGCATGTTCTGTTCGATATACTTTTCTTGGACCTGTTTCAAGCAGAAAATCATGTCCATTGTGCTTCTTCCACTTCTAAAGCCACACTGGGTTTCCGGTAGTACATTCTGCGAGATGTGTTCACTGAGTCTGTTAAGTAGTACACATGAGAGAATCTTACCAACAGTGGCTAGTAGTGATATACCTCGGTAATGTCCATAATCCTTCCTGTCACCTTTCTTGAACAAAGGCACAATACTTGCATCCTTCCAGTCTTGAGGTACTTTCTGGGCATCCCATATCTCTTGGATGAGCTTGTGCAGGCAGTTCATCAGCTGAACACCACCAAATTTTCACACTTCTGCTGGAATTCCATCCCTTCCTGAAGCTTTACCATCCTGTGTTGTCCTGATAGCTGCCATTAGTTCATCAAAATTTGGTGGTTCATCCAGACTTGATACAGCTGGTCGCTGCACTAGAGCTTCTTTAGCCTCTTCAGTGAGATCTCCAGGGTTGTTTAGTAGTTGGTCAAAGTGGTCTGCAAATCTGTCCAGGATCTTGTCTTTCTCCTGCAAAACCGTTTCAACATCCATAGCCTTTAGTTGGATCAATCCTCTTGGTTTAGGGCCATAGATTTCTCTCAAACCTGTGAAGAATGTTTTCATGTCCTTCCCGTCTGCTGCAGTTTGAAGTTTCTCCGCTTTTTCATCCCACCAGTTGGACTTCATCTCTCTGGTGTACTTCTGTAGCTCACTCTGAGCCTTTGAGCATTTCTTCTTCTTCGGCCTTGTGTTACACTGTAGGTTTTCCTGCCTATCTGTATTCCTCGCTTCTAGTAGTTTCTTCAGGTGTTCATCATGCTCATCAAACCAATCTTGATGTTTCTTTTCAGGGTAGCCTAATACATCACTCGCAGTCTGATACATCGTATCCTTCGGTGTTGCCCATTTCTCTTCTATGTCATTCTCTGAGTTGTTGCTGTCCAAGTCTTTCAAGTTTTCATCCATTTCCTGTGTAAGTTCTTCTTGCTTCTTTTGGCCTTTCAGTGCACTAGTGTTTAGCTTCCGTGGTGGCTTTGCACCCATCCTGCAGTGCTGTTTTCATCTGCAAATCCTTAATCTAGATCTCAGCATAACATGATCAGTGCCACAGTCCGCGCCTCTCATTGCTCTGGTGTCCAATGCATCCCTTCTGTCTCTCTGCCTGACTATGATGTAGTCTAATAAGTGCCAGTGCTTGGATCTTGGGTGCATCCATGCATGAGGCGAGTGCAGAATATAAAGAGTAGGCCTACACCTACACAGTTACACCTGATTAATGTGATCAGTTGTAACTGTGAATAATTAACACTACAATAGAACTAATCACGGGAAAATAAGGCGTTGTCACAACAAGGAAACATAAGATGACAGGATGATGGCCATAATAAATCTACTGTTACTTATCCAAGCTACTCACGGTTTAGGTTATTTTTCCTCATTATTCTGCCATGCAGCTCCAGTTGTGTTTTCCAGCCTTTGTGCTGCATTTTATTATTTTTGGAAATAAACCATGTTTGAACTTTTCCGCACAATTTCTCATCAACTTCTGCCAATTTCACCAATCAAATTCGTCTTTGAGTGGCACACAAACGCTCAATCCAACCAATCAAATGCAACGCTGCACTGTGTTCACTTCTGTGTTTACAGTAAGTATTAACTGAACACATCAGCAAAAAGAGTGAATGATTTACAAAAAAAGCAAAACAGAACACTTACCCGAGAAGCTTCCAACACCATCCCTTCCTCCATCTCCCTCAGCCTGCCGGTGGACATCTTGCCATGTCTCCGTCCTGACCGTGTGTATGAAGTGCTGGGTTTGTGTTGAAAAATGTCCGCCTGCCCCAAAAGTACCTCATCGTGGGAACACGTGTGAGGACAAACGCCATAAGACCACAAACAAAACAAGCAAATGTAACACTACAGCTAGTGTTGTAACATTTTATACATCTTTAGAGGTAAAATCATTACTACATCTTCTCAATGAGCTTTAAAGCTTTGAATCTCCAGTCTGGACACGGACACCCCCCGCTGTAAATGAAAGATGTGTGTCTGAAGAGAAAAGTGTGTGTGTGTCAAGAATACGCAGCAGACAGACAGGTGAGAATATTGTCTGTAATTTTTTTTTAAGAAAAACACAAGAGTCAAATAGACAATACAGAGCAACAATAAATTACACTGGTCAACACCAAATTTATTGTCTAAGATTTTTTTTTAGCTGATTTAGGACAATTTTGATGTGCTGAATCAAAAAATCACATTGGTTTTGTTCAATCGGGTCAACTTTTTGAACTATGGCCACATGTTTTTTACGTTTTTGTTTTCATGTACGGGTATTTTCGCTTTATATGATGCAAAATTCTTTTTTATTTCTTGAAATTCTCTGAATTTTGAACAATGATGATGTAACATTCAATGTACATGTACTTAGCTTTATCAGTGTCTACTAATCAATTTACAGTGCACCTGTACAACTGCTTACAACTTAGCATAAAAACCTGACCTGATCGAGAGAAACAGATGTCATTTTTGGATTCAGCGGTGCAAAATTGTCTTAAATCAGTTGAAAAAACACAGAAAAAATTACAAAAAAATTATTACAAAATTATTACAAAAAAATTATTTTTGTTATGTTGTGTTATTTATGTTTTCCTCTCTGCTCAGTATCGAGTGGTTGGAGACCGTAGGGAGTTTTCCAAATCTGTACTCTTTTACATGCATTCAATGCAATTTAGCTGTTGTAATGGATATTGTGTTAAAGTCTGTATTTGCTGTTGCACAAAATTTTTTCTGTATAGCAGAAGTTTCTGCTTACTTTACCAATCACTGTAATTGGAAATTTTTGACAATCCTGTGCTTTTCTTGTATTGTCATATAGAATATCACTGCAGTAAACTGAAAAAAAAACAAAAACATCTGCTTTAAAAATTTGTAATTCTTCCCACAACGTTTAGTGCAAAAAATCCCTCAAAACATGGCAACTTTTACCGCAACTTTAAAGCTCCCGCAAATTCAGGCTTTTTGGGCCACAATCATAAAAGCATCCCGCGAAATCCTGGAGGGACTGAGTATATCTACCTTTCTTCTCTCCGTCATATCAGCCAACTCTGCCTTTACCAGTCATAGTCCCTACATTTAACGTTCCTACTCTCACCTCCACACTTCTACCGTTCCTTTTCTCTCTCTCCCTCCCAACACTCCTCTCTCTCCTCCTCTTCGACCTTGATACCGGATTGGTTGAGGCCCGGGTTAACAACGACCGCCACCGGTGCTGTTAACCGACAGGGTGCCGGTGGAAACTGGGCTGCTGTTGGTTGGTGGTGCATCTACTAAATACTGACATAAAGGGGGTGAATACTTATGCAATAAATTAATTTAGCTTGTATAATTTTAATTATTATTTTGACCAAGATTTCATGTTATAAAGCAATAAAAGGTTGAAACATCCAAGGGGGTGAACACTATAGGCAGTGTAGCTCATACTATATTAATGAGTCCTACAGTATATCAAATCAGTATTGGAGTGTTTATCCACCTGAACATTCCGGATGGTCATCATCTGGGACACCTTCCAAGGGTTTCAATCGTCCCAGTCAACAACTCTCCCAGGTCATCTGTCTCTGGTCTAACTGGAGGTTCCTCACCTGTCTTGAAATGCCCCCCTATGAATAATGGCAGGTTTTTTCCCCAACTATATTTTAATATTTTTCCATTGGACCTTTAAAAAGGAAATGTAGGTATTGCACGAGCAGTTGTGTCACATGAGAAAAAAGACATTAAAGTGAGTGATTAGTGCAATCAGGCCATCATAAATAATATAAATAAATCTCACCTGAAGTTGTTGGAGGGTCCAGCTGGTTACTTCTCATTTGAGTTTTATTCATTCACAACTGCAGCACAGGCGTTGCTTTTTTTTTCTGTTTTTTTTTGTTTGTTTGTTTCTGTGGTTGAATCATGCTGTATGATTTCAATTACAGCGGGGAAAATAAGTATTGAACACATCAACATTTTTCTCATTAAACGTACAGTCATGTGAAAAAATTAGGACACCCTGTATAACCCTGTGTGGTTTTCTTTACATATTTGGACATACGGATATTTAATATCAATGTTTAAAATACTGGGAGATTCATGTAATACAGCTAAACAATTAAAATGAATTAAAAACTTTTTTTCATATTTTCTGTAAAATGTAATTCTATACAAATATTGAGGAATAAATTAGGACACCCCCCATCTTTTTTAGGACATCCCACATTCATTCTCACTTAAAATGGCTAAAATAAATGTTAAAAAATGCAAATAAAAACAAAAACAAGGTTAGACATAGATATGTGAACATTTATTAATAAAGAACTGAATGTTGAATGGGGTGTCCTAATTTTTTCACATTACTGTATTTCTGATGGAGCCATTGACCTGAGATTTTCACCAGATATCAGTAAAAACCCAAGTAATCCATACATACAAAGAAATCAAGGCAACAGTGTTTACAAAATAACTTATATTTAATTTCCTATCTTGAAGGTTCCATAGGTGTCTTCTATGAACTCTGATCTTCAGTTCGTTCCACAGATTTTCAATTGGATTCAGGTCAGGTGACTGACCAGGCCATTCTAGAAGCTTTTTTTTCCTTCTCTGGAGCCAGTTGAGAGTTTCTTTGGATATGTGTTTGGGATCATTGTCCTGCTGAAATGTCTACCCTTGTTTCCTCTTCAGCATCTTGGCAGATGGCAACAGGTTCTTATCAAGGATGTCTCTATACATGTGACCATTCATCTTTCCTTCAATTATATGAAGTCTGCCTTTACCATATGCTGAAAAAAAAACACACTATGATGTTCCCACCTCCAAACTTCACTGTTGGTATGGTGCTTTTGGGCTGATGTGCATTGCCATTTCTCCTCCAAACATGCTGTGTGTTGTGGCATCCAAAAAGTTTAAGTTTGGTCTCATCTGAGCAGACTATATTCTCCCAGTATTTTACTGGTTTGCCCAAATGTTGTGCAGCAAACTTTAAATTATAATCAACATGCCTTTTCTTCAGCAATGGAGTCTTGCAAGGTGAGCGGGCATAGAGCCCATGTCAGTTGAGTGCATTACTTATTGTTTTCTTTGAAACAGCAGTACCTGCTAATTCCAGGTCTTTCTGGAGCTCTCCACAAGTGGTCTTTGGCTCTTGTATAACTCTTCTGATAATTCTTTTGATTCCTCTGTCAGAAATGTGTGAGCAGCTCCTGGTCGTGGCCGGATTATGGTAAAATGATGTTCTTTCCACTAATGAATGATGGCTCCAACAGTGCTCACTGGAACATTCAGCAGTTTAGAAATGTGCCTATAACCAATGCCATCATTATGTTTTGCAACAATAAGGTTGCGAAGGTCTAGAGAGAGCTCTTTGCTTCTGCTCATCATGAGTTTTTTGTGGTGTGACAATCTAATATTCACAGACCTTTTAAGGCTATCAGTCAGGACTTAACCAGCTGAAATTAATTTGCACTGTTGGGGGATGAGATAGCTTCCTAAATTCTAATGGATATAAGCTGATTTCTTGGCTTTCTATGCCTTTTTGCAACTCTTTTTCTTCATGTGCTCAATACTTATTCCCCATGTCATTTCACTTTATTAAATATAACTTGTTTTGTGAACACAGATGCTTTAACCTCTTGCACTTCAGTGTACCACGGGCAGACACGTCTCTGCGTCCTAGAGCGCACGAGGGCGCCCTAGAACACACACTGTGCATCCTAGGGCGCACTGAGAAAAAAAAAAACCTGCATTTCCATTCTTCCACTACAGACACAGCCGCAAACAGAAAGCCAAAGGAGTGCTTTGATTGGTTTAGATGTGATTGACCTCTCATTCGACTAATAAGAGCCTTGAATTGGGTTTCTGAAACCTTGAAGAACCAATGACTGAAAACCTAGCAAGAAGGACCCGCCTACCAACGGCTGCGAATACAGCGAGCCAATTGAAGCACAGTAGTTCGAAAGCGTGCCTCCCTTGCAAAATCTGTTTTGTTTTAGCCGCTGGGTGACACACATGCGTTCGCCAGTCTTTTTTTCTTACTACTGTTCTTATTTGTTTTGAAAAATCATTCGCCAAAACCACAATCATGGAAGCGCAAAACCGCAATAATGGAATTATGGTTTGACCGGGTCGCGTGACCAGAACCACGAGTCCGTAACAAGCGGACCAGCGTCATGTTCGTCTGACAATGAGGAAGAGAAGTTTGCCAGCGACACTGCTGTTGTGGACAGGTAAGTGTTATAAGCTAAATTATTCTTTATCCCTGAAAATTGTAATCAAAAATGACTTTTGACTGATCGGTAAATTACAACTGTGCGTAGTAGACTGTGGCGCACCGTGACCGCAGCGCACCGTGACCGCAGCACACCGTGACCGCGGTGCACCGGGCGATGTCTGTCCTCTGTAGCGGGGGGGGGGGGGGGGTTATCTTCTACATTACAGATATTTTAGTATAATTTTTAGTGCACTGTAGGTTATTTTTTCTTGTAAAAAAAAACCACACATTTTTTACGTGGCATGCTTCTTTGTGTGTGGGGGCTTGTTTGTTCATTCATTCATTCATGAATGAATAAACAACCCCCCACACACACACACACACAGAGCCCTGAGTGTCACCTTTCATTAGAGCCCAACATCAAGCTTCTATATTGAATCATTCAAAAGTTACAGACGTTTTTCCAAACTGTGCCATTTGGCACTGTTCAAAAACGCCTGGGAACAACATGTGAAGAAAGCTGTGTAATATATTCATTTTTTGTGGTATTGTTACAAAATTTTGACCTCAGCTGGATAACACTTGGTTCTACATTTCTGTTGCATTTTCCAGCCCGGATCTGACAGCTGTGTGTTATTTGCAAGCATTTGTATCCAAAAAAACACCCAGGCGAAATTTATTTTCTTCAAGTTCAGTATGTTTAGATGACTGTTACTCAGTGGCCGGAGCACTTAGAGAGATTATGACTGTTTTGCCAAAAAATTCAAAGTGTTTTCTTTTAAATGAGACCAACCCCATGAAGATGCTGCCAAGGGTTGAAGAACAGCTTTTGATTTACTTTGGGTACGTTATTTTTAGGCGTTTTTAGGGAAATTGACCAGAGTACAAGGGGTTAATTTCTTTGTATGTATGGATTTCTTGGGTTGTTACTGATATCTGGTGAACACCTCAGGTCAATGGCTCCATCAGAAATATGTTTAATGATAAAAATGGTGACGTGTTCAATACTTATTTTCCCTGCTGTATAGGGTACTTTGACATAATTTCCTTTCAAAATCCATCCATCTTCTTCCACTTTATCCTTTTCAGGTTGCGCGGGGGGTGGGGGGGCGGCTGGAGCCTATCCCAGGATCTTTGGGCGAGAGGCAGAGTACACCCTGGACAGATCGCCAGTCCATCGCAGGGCTAACTTTCCTTTCAAAATGTCTTCTCATTTTCACTAAAGTTTTTCAAATGCTTTCTGTTTCCTTTCTCTATTCCAGTTCAGGGGTCACTTCACTTACACACATGGGCACACACGCGCACACACACACACACACACACACACACACACACACACACACACACACACACACAAGCATATACAGTCATGTGAAAAAATCAGGACATCCTGAGTAAGCCTGTGAGTTTTTTAACATATTTGGACATATGGATATTTAATATCAATGTTAAAAATACTGGGAGATTCATGCAATACAACTAAACAATTAAAAAGGAATTAAAGGCTTTTGTCAAATTTTCTGTAAAATGTAATTCTAAGCAAATAGTCAGGAATAAATTAGGACACCTTCATCTTTTTTTAGGACACCCCACATTCATTCCCACTAAAAAATGGCTAAAATAAATTTTAAAAAATGCAAATAAAACAAAAACAAGGTTAGAAATATATATGTGAACATTTCTTAATAAAGAACTTGTGGGGCACATGTGTATCACTTTAAGCTTCACATCTCAGAGAGAACAAAGAACTGGGTCTCCTTGGAGATAACAGGAGGATGTGAAAATTTAGTCTTTGGTATGCAAGAGACGGCCTTGGGGGATTTCCTGGTCTGCCAGAGACTATGAGGAGGATGTTATAGGATTTAAGAGAAGATGCATTGTTACTTGTGATTAAATGCAATGTGACTGTGAGCTTTGAAGGTCCTGGATATATAAAGGACAAATGTCTGTGTTTTTCCTCTTTTCTGCTTTGCTGATGTTGGAAGATGTGAATAAACCTGACTCGTGAGATAAACTCTGCCTCGTCATTTTCACATTTCCACAAACTGAATATTTAAAGGGTTGTCCAAATTTTTTCACATGACTGTATAAACTAAAAAGAATAGGACCTAACACAAATCAGATAAATAAAATTTAAACGACTAGAAAGAAGTTCCATTAAGTCCAACAAGGTGTTCTAATACTGTATGTCAAGTAAAATATTGTGATCCATAGTATTAAAAGCTGCTCTATGCTCTAAAAGGACAAGTATAGAAACAAGTCCATTATCAGATGCTATAAGAAGATCATAAGTGGCCTTCACTGACAATCAAAGGTCAGCCACACTACACACAGCTTCCCCTACAACAAGGGAGGTGAAGAAGAGAGTGCAGGCAGGGTGCAGTGGGTGGAGATGATTGTGGGGGTGATCTGTGACAAGGATAGCAGCTAGAGTAAAAGGTAAGATTTACCAGACAGTAGTGAGACCTGCTATGATGTATGGTTTGGAGACAGTGGCACTGACAAAAAGACAGGAGACAGAGCAGGAGGTGACAGAGTTGAAAATGCTAAGATTGCCATGAACTAGCCCCGATGGGGCAGAAAGGCAGATCGAAACGCTGAATTGTTTAGTGACATTTATTAACCCAAAATTTCAAAAGGTGCACTAATATAAAAATACAAACAAAAACAACTAACAAGAATGGCAAGATTAGAAAATAATAACAGACAGAAAAATACTCAACACTGTCTGGGTGGAACCAAGATACCCCAAGGTAGGGGGGGGTTCTGTGGTGTTGCCTTGGGGTAACCTAAACAGGTTAGGTGGGAACTAAAGGCTAGGGCCCACTCAGGGCCATACCCACGCTACACCGGGCCCCTGGGCCCCCCTAGGCCAAAAAACCCAGTGGTTCGGGTGGCCGAACAAAGTCCCAGGTCAGCCGGATGGCAAGATGGTATGAGTCGGGTGGCCTGCCAGAGAACAAAGACCATCCAACCCAGCGACTCAGTTGATCAGGTCGGCCTTAGTTCTTTAGCCACCAAGACCGCAGATGTGACCCAGAAGGCAGCCTCCCCATAGGAGGACCCACAGTGATGTTAGGCGGCGGTGGAGAAACCACGATGGTGTCAAGCAGAGGTGAGACGGCCTCGACACCCTCAACAGTTCCAGACTGGAGTGCTGCAGCACCATCTGTGGCTCTGGGCTGGAGCACTGCAGCACCCTTGGTGGGCCCGGACTGGGCCAATGCTGCACCTTTAGTGGCTCCGGGCAGAAGCAACGCTGCACCCGCGGTGGCTCCAGGCAGGAGCAATGCTGCACCCGCTGTGGCTCCAGGCAGGAGCGGAGTTGCACCCACTGTGGTTCTGGGCAGGAGCGGAGCTGCACCCTCGGTGGAGCCGGGCTGAACCAACGCAGCACCCTCGGTGGAGCCGGGCTGAACCAACGCAGCACCCTCAGTGGAACCGGGCTGGACCAATGCCACATCCTTGGTGACCTCTGCCGGAGGGAAAGCAGTACCCACGGGGGTCCCGAGCTGGGACAGAGTGGCTGCGGCAACCTCATTGAGAGGAGCTGAACCAACGATGGCTTCAGGCAGTAAGCCTGGACCCACGGACACTTCTGGTTAAGGTTGATCTTCCCCTGGCAATCCTGGGAAAAGGCTCAGGAAAAACAAGCAGAAAAAACATGGTTTGGGTCGCTGGCAGCAGCGGAGCCCGGCATGGTGAGCTCTGGTGCAGCTGATGGCTGCACCTGGCTCTCCTCCCCATGAGCCAGGCAAGACCTCTCCAATATAGAAATAATAGGAACAGAAGAGGGCACTTGCCTGAACTCAAGCTCCACCACCGTCCAGGACTCCAGTGATCCTGGCAACAATGCTCCGGGCTCAGTCATCTGGAAGTCAGGTTGTGACTCTGCTGCAGCGACCTCCGCAGCAGGGATGATGGTGTTGGCAGTCTCATTTTCCCCAGATGAAGTGGACCATGCAGGTGGCTTGCCCGGCGTGGCTGCTGGCAGACGGGTCCATGCTGGCACTGGGATGAGATCCTCCAGGGCCACGAACCCCTCTATCATCCAGCGGCTCAGTTCTGGGACCGGCGGACACTCAGGAACCACAGGAGGGGACACAGAGAGGACAGGTGAAGATTTATAAACTGCAGCAGGTGGAGAGAACTTAGGGGACTGTAGACCCTGAGTCTCCTTACGAGGGATCAGGCAAGGCATATTGTCATAAAGTGTAGTGGGATGAAATTAAACTTGCCTTCTCTCCTGGTGGGCGATGGTCTCTGCTTCAGCAGGTGAGCAGCAATCCTTCTCCATGTCTATGGTCAACCTGGGCCCCTCACTGGATTTTGGAGGAACCGCCCCTGTAGACATGAAAACGGGCATAGCCAGGGAAACCCTAGAGGACCTCTTGGTAGCAGGAGGAGGCGTTGAGGGGACGGAAATTACGGCAGTAGCGGAGAGAGTGCAGGCTGGCGAAACAGCCGGCGAAGGAGGAGAAAGAAGAGATTCTGCCATGGGAATTATCAGGCTCGATGTCTGGAAAATGGCTGCCGAAGAGGAGGAAGGCTTCCCCTGGCAACGGTGTCGCCATGGGGATGATGACGCACATGCTGGAACTGGAGATGCAGCTGGTGATTCGGGAGGTGGAAGCGTAGGCTCACTGTAGGGGAAAGAGGCTCCGGAGCCGAGGAGCACTCCACCTCCGGTTCCATCAGTGAAATCATCTCCAATTCATGAACCAAGTCTGGGAGAAGCCATGGCTTAACCTCCAGGCGGAGGTCGGTCTCAGCCAACAAAGCCAGCCTGCACTCTTCCAGTTCCTTGGCCGATGGAGTGGCCCAGGGCTCAGGAGAAGGAGGCGCTGCCGCCAGAGAGTGGCAAGAGGCTGGAGGTTTCTTCTTGCGTGAGCACTTGCTTTTTGTCGGCTCAGGTGCTGGCATTGGAGTAGCCTCCCCCAGTTCATCGCTCAGTTGTGAAGGAAGGAAAATTGAGAGGAGTGAGATAGTATGAGATGGGTGGCCTGCAAGAGAACAAAGACCAACCAACCCAGCAACTCAGTTGATTGGGCCAGCCTTAGTTCTTTAGCCACCAGGACCGCAGACATTTTCACTTAGGGGTGTACTCACTTTTGTTGCCAGAGGATTGGACATTAATGGCTGTGTGTTGAGTTATTTTGAGGGGACAGCAAATTTACACTGTTATACAAGCTGTACACTGACGACTTTACATTGTATCAAAGTGTCATATCTTCAGTGTTGTCCCATGAAAAGATATAATAAAATATTTACAAAAGTGTGAGGGATGTACTCACTTTTGTGAGATACTGTATATGCATACTGTATATGAACAATTTTGATGAGAGTAATCAGACTACTGTATAAGCAGAAATTGTACACAAAGAAATGGTAGTGTTATCTTATTTTATTAACTCAAGTATAAGTAAAATTTATTTTAAAAAAATAGGTGGAAGAAAGTAGCTTCTAAAGGTTTTTTGAGTAGAAAAAAGTTAAAGGAAAATTCTCTATTTCATCCACCACTGGAAATTGAACTTAAGCTCTGGTATGAACTAAGACACAAACTGAAGCGTGACCAGTCCTCTTAACAATAGTCATCACCACATCCTCCTCCATCTTCCCTCTGCCAGCAGAATCCATGCAAACTACTAACCACAGCCCTTTTAGCACCATGCAAGTTTATGGTCAGCGGTAGAAAAAGCTTCCTGTGTTTTTCTGTTGCCTTTTGCTGGCAGAGGGTCTCCTGCCCCCCCCCCCCCCCCCCCCAGTGAGTCTGTTGTGATTCCTCTGTGGATTCCGGTGAGTGGAGTTCAAAGTTCAAAGGGGACCCATGAGAAAAGACTCAGAGCAAAGGCTCCTTTCTTTGACATTCTAAGAGCAACACTATATTAAAATATTGTTTCCAAAATTATTTTGATGGTATCTCTTTTTGACTCAGCCTGAGTTGTCCCGCTTTGCCTGCAACAGCTCTGTTCTGGTTAGGGACACTGAAAGTAATACAACTTTGGCCTCTATGACCTGAGACATAAAGCCAATTACAGGGCACAATTTTATCCACCATCAACTAAACACCCTGTGATTGGCTGCTGGGAATGATGTCACAGTTCAGTTGTAGTTTTTTTAGTGTTCCTTCCCAAAACAAGAAAGCAACATCGTGCTACTTTAGTTGATAATCTCAATTACAGTATTTGCCCCAAATTGATGCATTTGCAGTTAGGAAAAAAATAAATACTGCGCACCTATGTTTCTAATATTGAAAGGTGATCCTGACTGGAAAAAGAAAAAATGGATGACTTGAGAACAGAAGAGGCGTTTTGTTAAAAATATTTATCACACAGCAGTCTGAATGTGAGTCCTCATATCTGATCGAGGCTACATTTGCCTGTCTTGTGCATCTGACAACAGCCTGGCACAAAGGCAGGAAATTATTTTTTTTAAAGATATGACTGGTGAGAGATGGGCTTCATATTATACAGAGCATCTGTAGTAAGAGAGCCCCTTGTGTACATACTCATATGTGACTAGATGTATTTTTTTTTTTAGCCCTACACAGAAAGGTCAACCCAACCTGCCATTTTTGTTCTTTCCCAACTATTATTGGGTTATTAATAGCTGACTCAATGGTGGACTGTATGAAAAAACAATGTTCTTTAAAAAAATATATATATACCCACCGGAGACTATTGGCTCTTGAAAGCAATAACATCACAATTTTTAATATCTAGAGTGCAGTGATTGCCGTCTATGACTACTAGGGGCTCAGCTATCTGATATTATACATGTGCAGCCATACACAAACCCCCTAAGAAAACCAATAAAAAAATGGGCTGACAAAATGGAAAATGCACTGGAGTTGCTATATCTAGACACACCTTCCACTTAACCAGAGCAGAGACGGCGCTTTAGGTAATCAATACACATAAGTATGGGTATCCAAATTAATACCAATTTGGACCAATCTGGACCAATCACCTTTTCATTCTTCAAGAGGAAGAAGAATGGAAAGGTGGTTGGTCCAGATTACAACGTTTGCCCCATAATTTGAATATCAGGTAGAAAAGAAAGAGGAATTCTGGAATAAACTGGATGAAGTGGTAGAGAGTATTTCCGGGGGCGGGGGGGCAGAATTTAATGGGCATGTAGGTGAATAGAACAGAGGCGATGAGGAGTTCTTGTGTAGATATGGTGTTGTGGAGAGAAGCCAAGAGGGACAGTTGGCTATGGATTTTGCTAAAAGGATGGAAATAGCTATAGTGAACACACAGATTTGGACAAAATTGTTGGTATCCCTCTGTTAATGAAAGAAAAACCCACAATGGTCACAGAAATAACTTGAATGAATGAATGAATGAATTGAATGAATTTATTTATTTCGGATAGTACATTATTTCGGATAGTACATTACAGGTTAAAAGAAACTGTATAATATAACAACAAGGTCAAATTAGACAAAGACTCCTTCTACTATACAATTCCACGTGAGTTATCCGAAATGGGTGATGGCTGAAGCCGCAGCTTATATTGCCCACCCATATTCCATCCAAGAATTCAAAGGAGAAAAAGGAGAAAACAAGACAAGAGCGATTACAATTTAAAACAAGGCTAAGACAAAATGTGACTGAGAGAAAAGAAAACTGAGCTAGTCTAAGTTAAGCGGTTACTATTCAAAAACAAATCTAAGACATAGTGTCACAGAGAAAAAAGAAAAACTAAGCTATAACACAACACAGGCTGGAAATGTCAATCCTTATGTGAGTTTACATGTCGTCTTGTAAATATGTTTGGAGTATTTCTTCCTTTAGTTTTTGTTTAAATTGTCCAAGCTTTGTACATGATTTTAATTCAGGTCCAAAATCGTTCCATAATCTGACACCTTGCACTGAAATACAGTGTTGCTTGGTAGTTGTTCTCACTGTAGGCTTTTGAAATATACGTACATGTTCCTCTGAAGTGATATCGTTTCTCCCTTGTTTGGAACAACTTTTGGATATTTGCGGGCAGTGATAGATTCTTCACTTTGAACATTATTATTGCGGTTTTAAAGTCGATCAGATCTTTCAACTTGAGAGTTTTTTGTTTAAGAAAAAGTGGGTTTGTTGGTTCCCTGTAAGCTGCTTTGTTGATTATTCTAATAGCTCTCTTTTGAAGCATAAAGAGTGGATATATGTTTGTTTTATATGTATTTCCCCATACTTCATTACAATATGTCATGTATGGGAGTATTAATGAATGATACAAGGTGTATAGTGTGGGTTGATTCAGCAAATTTTTCACTCTGTGTAATATTGCAATTGATTTGGATACTTTACCTTTTATATAATTAATATGTGGCTTCCAACACAGTTTGTTATCAATTATTACTCCAAGGAATTTAGGAATCTGGAATCTGGAAAGGAATCTGACGAAAGTGGTAATAAATAAAAATTCTATGAAAATTAACCAATGAAAATCAGACAATGCTTTTGAATTGTCATTCAACAGAATTATTTTAAAAATCAAACTCATGAAACAGGCCTGGACAAAAATGATGGCACCCCTAGAAAAGATTGAAAATAATGTGACCATATTATTCAGAAATTTAAGATCCACGGGACTGTAGCCAACCTCCCTGGACGTGGCCGCAGGAAGAAACTTGATGAAAAATGGAACAGACGGATAATACGAATGGTAACAAAAGAGCCCAGAACAACCTCTAAACACATTCATGGTGAACTCCAAGGTCAAGGTACATCAGTGTCAGATCGCATCATCCGTCGTTGTTTGAGCCAAAGTGGACTTCATGGGAGACGACCAAGGAGGACACCACTGTTGAAAACAAATCATAAAAAAGCCAGACTGCAATTTGCCAAACTGCATGTTGACAAGCCACAAAGTTTCTGGGACAATGTCCTATGGGCAGACGAGACAAAACTGGAACTTTTTGGCAAGGCACATCAGCTCTATGTACACAGACACAAAAATGAAGCATACCAAGAAAAGAACACTGTCCCTACTGTGAAACATGGAGGAGGTTCTGTTATGTTCTGGGGCTGCTTTGCTGCATCTGGCACAGGGTGTCTTGAATCTGTGCAGGGTACAATGAAATCTCAAGACTATCAAGGTATTCTAGAGAGAAATGTGCTGCCCAGTGTCAGACAGATTGGTCTCAGTCGCAGGTCATGGGTCTTGCAACAGGATAATGACCCAAAACACACAGCTAAAAACACCCAAGAATGGCTAAGAGCAAAACATTGGACTATTCTAAAGTAGCCTTCTATGAGCCCTGATCTAAATCCTATTGAACATCTGTGGAAGGAGCTGAAACATGCTGTCTGGAGAAGGCACCCTTCAAACCTGAGACAACTGGAGCAGTTTGCTCATGAGGAGTGGGCCAAAATACCTGCTGAGAGGTGCAGAAGTCTCACTGACATTTACAGAAATCGTTTGATTAGAGTGATTGCCTCAAAAAGTTGTGCAACAAAATATTAAGTTAAGGGTACCATCATTTTTGTCCAGGCCTGTTTCATGAGTTTGTTTTTTAAAATAATTCAGTTGAACCACAATTCAAAAGTATTGTCTGATTTTCATTGGTTAATTTTCATAGAATTTCTATTTATTACCACTTTTGTCAGATTCAAGTTATTTCTGTGACCATTGTGGGTTTTTCTTTCATTAACAGAGGGGTACCAACAATTTTGTCCACAGCTGTATTTCAGCAAGATATGGTGATATACAAGAGTGGAAGAAAGTGAAAACAGGTGGACTATACCTTATACAGAAGGAGCAATCCGAAAGAAATAGGAGACCAAAAGGTGGTGTCAGCAGAGAATGTGGCTAGGAAGTGTTGGATGGTAGTCTGTAGGATCACTTTGGAAAGCAAGAAGAGGAAGTGAGTGAATGCAGAGCCAAGGATTAAATGGTGGAAGTTACAGAAAGAAGAAGGTTGCACAGCATTCAGGAAGGAGTTGATACAGATTCTTGGTTGTAGGGAAGACTTATCAGAGGACTGGGAAAGTACAGCTAAAATACTGAGGGAAATGCTAAAAAGGTATGTAGTGTGTTGTCTAGACTGAAGAAAGACGACAAGGAGACATGGTGGTGGAATGAGGAGGTACAGGAAAGTATTTAAAAAGAAAAAGTGGAATAGTCAGGGAGATGAGGAAAGTAGACAGAAGTACTTTGAGTCCAAGCCGATGGCAAAGCGTGAGGTAGCAAAGCAAAAGGCATGTGTTGAGTTGTATGAGAGGCTGGACACTAATGGTGCAGTTGCACTAAATACAAAGTAAATTTTTCATGTGGCCCAAATACATATTAACTCAGTGTAAACATGTAAATTCATGCATTTCCATCTGAGGGATTTGGTAGCAAAATCTAGTAATCATCTTTAAAATTCTGCCATCACTGGAGTAAAAGTATCAACATCAGAGAGTGAACTATACTGTGTTCCAAATTATTATGCAAATGATATTTGTCTCTGATTTTTCTAAATAGTCGATGCAAATGACAGTCAGTTTAATTTTCAAGTCATCAGCCGTTAGAGCATAATTCAGATTTTATTGAACAAACCTCCCAATGATAATTATTTTTTGCAAATATAAAAAACTCTAAATGCACTGTTCCAAATTATTATGCACAACAGAGTTTCAAAACATTTTATTGGTTGTAAAGAACTGAAAATTGTCATTTATTGAATTTGTAGCATTAGGTGGTCATATTTACTGAAATCAAAAGCTATTTCAATCTAAAATATCTTAACAGGCCAAGTTGCATGTTAACATAGGACCCCTTCTTTGACATAACCTTCACAATGCTTGCATCCATTGAACTTGTGAGTTTTTGGAAAGTTTCTGCTTGAATTTATTTGAAAGATGGCAGAATAGCCTCCCACAGCAGCTGTTTTGATGTGAACTGCCTCCCACCCTCACAGATCTTTTGCTTGAGGATGCTCCAAAGGTTCTCAATAGGGTTGAGGTCAGGGGAAAATGGGAGCCACACCATGAGTTTCTCTCCTTTTATGCCCATAGCAGCCAATGTCACAGATGTATTCTTTGCAGTATGAGATGGTGTATTGACATGCATGAAGATAATTTTGCTATGGAAGGCACGGTTCTTCTTTTTGTACCATGCAAGAAAGTGGTCAGTCAGAAACTATTGACCCTTTTCCATTAGTATCACTTTGGCCTTACTCACTTCTACTCGACTCCCTTTCTAGCCTTTTCCACTGTACCCAGCATGGTTTAACAGGCGCTATTTTCGTGCCTGTTCGAGGGCAGGGTACAGCCGTGCTGAAGCGAGCCGAGATGTGACATCAACAGACTGCGAGCCGCTGATTGGTCAGGGCGTAACGTCACGAAAGCGTCCGTCTTCAGTGGAATCTTTACGACCGCCATTTGCAATATTTCACGGACTAACTCGGTCACGGAGTAAATACGATATTAATACAGACAGCGTTGTAGGTTTTGCGGAAATCTACACCGTGGTCCAACGAAGAGGTGCGGGGTTTTCTCTGCTTGGTGGCAGATCCACAGTGAGAGGAGCGACCCGCACCGATACAGATGCAGCCCAGCATAGAACCGGACTACGGACAAGCTGAAGATGAATGTGAGAGAACCATTGATGGTGAGTGATTTGTAATAATGTGCATCTGTTCGCTTATTTATCCTGTTGGTGGTAAGCTCACTTTTTTTGAGTGTGCTGGCTAACGAGTTTTAGCTAGTAGCTAGCTAGTACCAACTGCTGATTTGCACTTGTTTTCTCCTAAGTATTTACTTGTGAGTAAAACGATGAAATATGTTAATCCTGGTTAAAGTCCTGGTTTGTGTACGTGCTGCACTTTGGTGCTGCGCATTAAATTGTGTGCAATTTAATGCTAGAATGTGTATCCACATGCCAGGGTTTAGCCTTCCTCAGTGTTTATATTGTGGATACTGGTGAAATGGACCACAGGAGCCGAAATCTCAACAATATAAAAGTGCTTTTTCAAACCAGTGATTTATAAAGTCATTCATATAATTTTCTAAAGCATCAGAATAGACCCACACACCTATTCTGTGGATTTTCCATAAAAGGTGCTGGAACAGTATTGTGCTGTTCCACCATAAATCCCTGGATTGATAATGTACTTGTACAGAGTGGCTCCTGCGGTGCTTGTCAGGGAAACGAAGCATTTTTGTCACATCCCACCACTGACTTTCACAAGTGTATTTCCCTAATACAGGTACATCTCCAAAAATTAGAATGTCATGAAAAAATTCAATATTTTTTGACACTCATTTCAGAAAGAGAAATCCATATATTATATCAATTCATTACACAGACAGTGATATATTTCAAGCATTTATTTATTTTAATTTGGATAATTATGGCTTACAGCCCCTGAAAACCCCAAATTCAATTTGGCAAAAAATTAGAATATTACATAAATCAGGGGTGTCAAACTCATTCGATGGAGGGCCAAGACCCTGCAGGTTTTACTTCCACCCAGTCTCTTCAGCAGGTGTTTTCACTGATCAGCAATCAGCAGGAAGAAATTCAGAGAAATCACCTGTTTAAGACACTGGGTGGAGGTAAAACCTGCAGGGTCTTGGCCCTCCATGGAATGAGTTTGACACCTGTGACATAAATTAACTTTAAAAAAATAGTTTTTAAATAGAAATGTTGGCCGCTTAGGTGTTGGTTAATATGGGCTGTAGCCATAATCATCAATATTAAAATAAACACTTTCAATATATCACTGTCCCTGTAATGAATCTATATACGGGTTTCACTTTCTGAAATGAGTGACAAAAATATTGAACTTTTTCACGATATTCTAATTTTTGAGATGTGCCGTATAAGTGTTGAACTTGCTTGAAACTAACCACCATCCATTTCTGTCGTTCGTCTAGGCAAGAGGAAAGCAGCCGCTCCACAACGGACCTCACCACTGTGGAACGTACTGAAATCCTTTGCTTTTATAGGTAAAGTGTCAAAACTTTATTTGCACAATTTCCACTTAATATAAAAGGGACTGAACTGAGATTTATTTGATTGTGTGAGTATTAATTACAGAATAATGGAAAAAGAATGGCGCATCAACTGTAAAATAAACCGCTTGTTAATGTATTTATTTTTTTTGTCAGATCACTTGTGTGATCCTTTGTGAGTTATTTTCATAACTGTATCTTTTGGGGAATGGCAGTTGTTCAGTCATCAATATAATTTAGTTTATATGTGTAGTTTATACTCTATTATCAATAAACTCATGCAGTAACAGGACACATTACAAATATTTGAGACCCATTGTTGTGCATCCTTTTATATTTTAGCAATACAAGTACAAAACACTGCCCACACTTGAAGCCAGGGCAAGAAGAGACACTTTTACATTCAAGACAAACTTTTATTGATAAAAACTCCATATTTTGACTGAGCGACTCCATACTCGGTGATGCACACCATCAGTTAAAGTACTATATTCTATTCAAGTGAATGTATTAATTCATTCTGATTGCTGAGGCTACAGTAAAAACAGATGATTTTAAATGTAACGCAGCCCTTGTAAAATCGACTTTACATCAGTGCAGCTAAATGAAAATTGTGGTTAAATACCACAACGAAGTACTTTATTGACACATTGGAATTGGAATTGCTCCTGTTTTGTTTTTCTTTTGAATTCTTGGATGGAATATGGGTGGGCAATATAAGCTGCAGCTTCAGCCATCACCCATTTCAGATAACCTATGTTGAACTGTATAATCAGAGGAGTTATTGTTTAATTCGACCTTGTTAGATTTTTTTTCCCCTTTGTTATATTATTCTATTTTCTTTTAATCTATCCGAAATAAAGATTCATTCACATTCCACCACTGGCTTTTAGCAACAAGTGTATTTCCCAAATATGTTTTAAACTTCCTTTATTTAACCACCACCCATTTCTGTCTTTTGTCTAGGCAAGAGGTAAACGATCAATCCACCCCAAACTGGACCTTGCATCACTATTTACAGAGATGCAGGCCTAAGATCTGCTGATCTGAGACCAGTGTGAGCTGCACATCCCAGCTGTTGAGTGACCCAGTCTTACAGTTTGAGTTTTGCACATTCTGAATAATCTGGATTTTGCTGCTGATTGTAATAAACAATTTAGTGACTTATGTGTTTGCATCATGATTTCTATTTTTGTCTGTTAATACACTGGTGGGAAAAGAGTCAATAGTACAAACCATTAATGGGTGACCTTGAAAATAATGGCTCATTTTTAAGAAAAGTAACCAAAACAATTATTTTATCAACTGAAGACTGTATTGTTGGATGTGCCACCGCAGAAGACCCTGCATACTTTAGTGACAGTACCAGTATATGGAGGAATTCTGGGTCATATTAGCATCTGCTCTTCATCATAATGGGTTTGGGCAGGGGTGTCCAATCATGTGCCATGGAGGGCCAAGACCCTGCAGGCCTTACCTCCAACCAGTGTCTTCAACAGCAGATTCCACTGAACTTCTTCCACTGACAGCAGATCAGTGAAAACACCTGCTGAAGAGACTGGGTAGAAGAGAACCTGCAGGGTCTTGGCCCTCCATGACACATGATTGGACACCTGTGAGTTAGAGTTTAATGGGATTTAACATTTTAACACAAACTGCTTTATGGTTCATAATCCTGTTGACAGACTTACACCAAACCAAAAGTGATTTCTCAAACTGCTGGATTGTTCTTAGACAGCTTTTCCAATCTGTCAGTATTAAATTTATGTCACATGGTGGTAACCTTCACATATAAAAAAGAGACATCTGCAAAAACTTCAGAGGTTTATTGTCAGTGCAATACTACATGAATGCATGTATAGTACATTGTTGATGCAGAGAATATATATTTCTACAGTACATGTATCTAGTAAATCAAGCATTTTCCATGTAACCTTGTGACTGCATTATTTTAATTGTTTTTAATCCTAGATCAAATTTGTTTTGGCCTAAAATGCATCATAACTGTCAAATATATCTTATACCTAACTCAGTACTGTTCACTTTTTGAATATATATTTTGTGGCTAATATAGTTATTAACATGGCGATCAAGTTGTGTCAGCTGATCATTTTTTGCTATGACACCACCTCAGACTCAGTGCAGCTGGAGCAGGTACATCCATGATGTCTCAACAGTCTCTCCATAATTTTCACGCAGATCAGAGCAATTTTTTTCCCACAATATTTTTATTGAACCTAAAAGTAATTTAAAAACTAAAAAGAACAATAACAAAATAACAAAAAAAGGGTAATAAAAACAACAACAGCCATTAACAAAAACAAGTCAACAACAATGCTCCTCTGTTTAGTCTAGGTAATCTATTACATAAGAATACATAATATACTGTACATTCACCAGTTTGGAATTTGCAAGGTCCACACATATCATTCACCTTCTTCTTCAGAAGTTATGTTTAATTTCTTTACATAATCAATGAAAGGTCTCCATATATTCTCAAACACATTTTCCTTTGATTTCAATATATATGTTATTCTTTCTAGTGGAAGGTTTGTTAACATCTGTCTTAACCACTGAGTCACATCTGGTCTATGAGTTTTTCCACAGTAATGCAATACATTTTTTGGCATTAAGCAAACTGAGGTCTATGAATGCTCTTTCACTCTTATTATTAAAGTTATGTTTTTCTGGACATAGACCCAACAAAAACAGTTTAGGGTTCAATGTGATTTGTTTTGAAATTATTTTTTCAATTGTTACCCTCACCTCTTCCCAAAACATTCTAATTTTTCTACATTCCCATAAACAGTGAAATAGGGTTCCTTTACTTAGATCAGAGCAATTTTTTGCACAGGAAATAAACGTTTCTACAGACATTCTTAAGCTCTACAACCACTGATCGTTTGTGAAGCTGGGGTGTCATCAGTGACAGGCTGTGCTGAACGCCAGACCGACCGTTTGAAGCGGTAATTTTCCCACAACAGAGCCATCTGAAACACACACAGCGTACATATTTTAGTACCTAACAGCGATAACTTGCAGAGATTACAGTGTAGTATGACGTACTTATAGCAAACTAGCATTAGCAACATTAGCTTACCGTCATATATGACCTAGTTTGTATCCTCACATCTTCGGCTCTCCCAGAAGCTGCAGAATTATTCCAGAGTGTTTCGTCTCACTGCCTGTACCCTTGTCTTGCGGTCCTTTTTAGCATTTATGGTGAAAAAAGCCACAGACCGAGGAGTCGCCTTGTACAGCTGCCATGTTATGTTTGGCTTGGGTCACGTGTTTTACGTCACAGGAGTGTGGCGCCGCCTTGCTGTAAAAAAAAATCCCGCCCACCACAGCTTAACCCCGCTTTACCCGACTGCTATGGAGACACAGCCGCGGCCGAACCGAGTAGTAACGAAACGAAACGAGGCGAGGCGAACTGGGCTAGTGGAAAAGCGGCTTATATATACTTTGCCAAGGTCATTTTCACACCTTCAGGGACCCTAAAGGGGCCTACCAGCTTTCTTCCCATGATTCCAGCCCAAAACATGATTCCGCCACCTCCTTGCTGATGTTGCAGCCTTGTTGGGACATGGTGGCCATCCAGCAACCATCCACTACTCCATCCATCTGGATCATCCATGGTTGCACGGCACTCATCAGTAAACAAGACTGTTTGAAAATTAGTTTTCATGTATTTCTGGGCCCACTGTAACTGTTTCTGCTTGTGAGCATTGGTTAGGGGTGGCCGAATAGTAGGTTTATGCACAACTGCAACCCTCTGGAGGATCCTACACCTTGAGGTTCGCAAGACTCCAGAGGCACCAGCAGCTTCAAATACCTGTTTGCTGCTTTGTAATGGCATCTTAGCAACTGCTGTCTTAATCTGATGAATCTGTCTGGCAGAAACCTTCCTCATTATGCCTTTATCTGCACGAACCTGTCTGTGCTCTGAATCAGCCACAAATTCCTTCACAGTATGATGATTATGCTTAAGTTTTTGTGAAATACTTAATGTTTTCATACCTTGTCTGAGGCATTGCACTATTTGATGCTTTTCAGAAGCAGCAAGATCCTTTTTCTTTCCTATATTGCTTGAAACCTGTGGCATGCTTAATAATGTGGAACATCCTTCTTAAGTAGCTTTCCTTTAATTGGGCTCACCTGGCAAACTAATTATGACAGGTGTCTGAGATTGATATCAGTGATCCAAAGAGCCCTGAGACACAATACCATTCTTGAGTTTAATTGAACAACAAAAAATTGAATGTTTATGACACTAAAATCCTATTTGCATAATAATTTGGAACACGGTGTAGTTTGAAAATGAGACTGCCACTCACCTGCAGACAGATGGACTGGGAGCCTGAGAGGTGAAATGGAGTGTCTGTTGTTTATCCACCCACTACTGCTATGGATGTGCTAATGATGGCTAGCAGGCTAGCTGTGTACTGTAAACAACTGTCATTCAGGTGCAGTTTCAAGGTGAGGTAGTGACATTTTCCCAGGGGGGAGCCCCTCCAAATAACATTGTAAACCTAAACATGACACCATTTTGGGGATTTTGACAGCAGGTAGAAAGCAGCAGCAGAAGTTATGAATGCAACACTACACTTTCCGGCAATTTGTTTAGATGCAAATTCTCATCTATTTGCATGTTTGCATTGAGTTGCGTCACCCCAAAAAACCCTGCTTTCACATTTGGAAGGAAGGAGAAACAGATATGTGTTGACTGGGTATACAGAGAGATTGAGCTGGAAAGGATGTGCACCGGATTAGGTTGATTAGGAATAGAGATGGTAATGTACTAACGAGTGAAGAGACTGTGTTGAGAAGCTGGAAGGAGTACTTTGAGAGCTGATGAATGAAGAAAATGAGAGAGAGAGGGGGATGGATAAAAGAATGATAGTGAACAAGAAAGTTCCATTGATTAGCAAGGCGGAAGTGAATACAGCTGTGAAGAGGATGAAAATTGGAAAGGCAGTTAGCCCAAATGATATACCTGTGGAGGTATGGAAATGTTTACGAAAGACGGCAGTGGACTTTTTAACCAGACTGTTTAAAACAATCTTGGAGAATGAGAGGTTGCCTGAGGAGTGGAGAAGTGTTGTGGTATAAATTTTAAAGAATTTTAAAGAACAAGTATCAGGTGTGAGTGTAATCAAGCCAAGCAATGACAAGGATGTTTCTTAAATAGAGCAGCATGAATCAGCCTTAACGCAAACAGGTGTGAGTAATCAGGAAATCAATAAGACGCAAACCGAGGATGAAGCAATGAAAAAATCTAAATAAATAAACACACAAATCAACTCAAAACCAAGACCGAAACAAAGAACATAAATGTGACTATAGTAATGACAAACAGAACTATGGAAAACTAAGGCAAGGATAATAAAACAACCATGACTATGATAATGAATAATAAATACAGAAGATCCCATACTATAAACTCAAAGTGAGGACGTGGGCTGGAGCCCGTGTCCTGAAGGCAAGAAGCACAAACTATACCCTACTGTTCAAAAGTTTGGGGTCACCTCAGACAATTTTGTGTTTTCCATGAAAAGTCGCACTTTTATTTACCACCATGTGTTGTAAAATGAATAGAAAATATAGTCAAGACATTGACAAGGTTAGAAATAATGATTTGTATTTGAAATAATAATTTTTTCCTTCAAACTTTGCTTTCGTCAAAGAATCCTCCATTTGCAGCAATTACAGCATTGCAGACCTAACATGATTGCACAAGGGTTTTCTAATCATCCATTAGCCTTCTGACGCAATGAGCAAACACATTGTGCCATTAGAACACTGGAGTGATAGTTGCTGGAACGGGGCCTCTATACACCTATGTAGATATTGCACCAAAAAACAGACATTTTCAGCTAGAATAGTCATTTACCACATTAGCAATGTATAGAGTGTATTTCTGATTAGTTTAAAGTTACCTTCATTGAAAAAAAGTGCTTTTCTTTCAAAAATAAGGAAATTTCTAAGTGACCCCAAACTTTTGAACGGTAGTGTAAATCAAGGTGAGGACATGGGGCCCAGTCCACCTGACAGTACCTCCCTCTTAAGGGGCGGCTTCCAGCCGATCCTCAAGGTAACACCAACAAAAAAAAAACAAAAGACTCTCCCAGGGTGGGCGGTGGGGGCACAAGGCCAGGTGGGCTGAAACAACTCCTAACCCCCCCCCCCATATAGTCCAAAACCAAAACACTATTGTGTGGCTAACAAAGTCCACAACCACAAACTTCAACACAAGGTGGGTCAGGTGGTCTACCCAAGTCCATGGACCACCGGACTGAACAACCAGGCGGGTCAGGCAGCATACCCAAGTCCAAGGGCCCCCGAACCGGAGAACGAGGTGGATCTGGCACAGCACTCTCGTCTCCCACTGGTCTTCAATCCTTGCTCTTAGTTTGTCTAGCTTATTTTCCAAAGGACAAACATTTGCCATTAAGAGACTAGGTAGCAGTGGCTGGCTGGAGCGAGCCTTTATCCTAGCATGTAGCCCTCCTCTCTTGCCTCGCCTCCGGCCCCACCTCCGACGCGTTCTCTTGGGGTCAGCATACTGACTTGTTCTAAACCCTGAGTACTTTGAGAAAATGCAAGAGATAGGCACAGCACTTAATGGAATTCACAGATAGACTTGGCATCTCTATTTGTTCCTTTTGCTACCATTTTGTCTTCTGCCATCAGCTTATTGCTTATGAACTTCCGGCACCACATGAGTCGGCTGCCTTTTGCAACAGCGGCTCAATTCTGAGGTTTTTATTGTTTTGTTTTGTTTTTCTTCCTCTCTCTTTCTGATCCGGTGACAACTTTCTGATCCGGCGACACCTTACACTCCATATATATCACGGACACACAGATCGCCCCAAATGTCTCCCGAGCCGGTGGACGGAGCCACTGTTTATAGCAGGAGATGGTACAGCAGGGAAGAGGTGCTAGCTCTCAACCGCCACTCGGTGCTTACGGAAAAACTCGACATACCAGGAGAACTGAGGCGAAAATGACGTGGGTGCCGTGCTGGAGTAAGACGGCAGGCAAGAAATATAAGGTACAGACCCACCCTCCCATCCGTTGTTATGGGGAATGTATGATCAATACAGGGAAAGGTAGATGAGCTAGCGGCTATCTCCCGCTACGATAGCATATACCGGGAGTGGAGCCTGTTCCTATTCACAGAGACTTGGCTAACAGGACTAGCAGCAGATGCTAACATTGAACTGGAGGGTTTCCACGCGATACGGGCAGACCGAACACCAGACAGTGGCAAAGCAAGGGGCGGTGGAGTGATAATGTATGTTAACAACAACTGGTGTAGACCGGGACATATCACTGTTAAACAACAACACTGCAGCAAAGACATCGAGTTGCTAGCTGTTAGCATGCGGCCTACATATCTCCCGAGGGAATACTCACACATGATCTGCATTGTTATTTATGCAAATCCGACGGCGAACGCTGGGACAGCGCGTGACGTCATCCACTCAGTAACTGGCAGGCTGCAGACAGAACACCCAGATGCTCTTCTCCTCATCTCAGGTGATTTCAACCATGTTTCACTGTCTCCCATTCTACCCACATTCACCCAGTATGTCACATGCCACACTAGAGACAATAAAACACTGGACTTATTCTACGCAAACACTAAGGAGGCGTACATCTCATTACAACTCCCCCCACTCGGGAGATCGGATCACAACTTGGTTCATCTCCGGCCGGTGTACAAACCCCTAGTGCACAGACAACCTCCGGCCATGCGCACAGTGAAGTTATGGTCTGAGGAGGCAATGGATGCTCTAAAGGGCTGTTTTGAAACCACCGCCTGGGAGCAGCTCTGCGATCCACATGGTGAGGACATCAATGGCCTCACTCACACCATCACGGACTACATCAGCTTCTGTGTGGACAGCACCGTTCCCACCAAGACCATACGGTGTTGCTCAAACAACAAACCCTGGATCAACCCTGAGATAAAAACACTTCTGAAAGAGAAGAAGAGGATCTTCAGGTCGGGGAACAGGGAGATGTTGATGTCCGTACAGAGGGAGCTGAGGAGAAAGATCAGAGAAGGCAAGGACAGCTTCAGGAAGAAGATGGAGGACAAGCTGCAACAGAGCGACATCAGCAGGGTCTGGAGAAACCTTAAAACCATCTCTGGGCTCCAGAATACCTCCCCCCAGGCCACGCGGGGCAGGGAGTGGGCGAACAATCTGAATCTGTTTTTCAATAGGTTTGACCAACCGCCCTCCCCCCTGACTGCACAACAACCACTGCTGCCTCTGAAGACATCAAGTCCTGCTGCCCACTCCCCACTCCACCACCACCCCCCCACTCCCAACACACAGCCCCCCAACCTGACCTTCACTAAGACCCAGGTGAGGACGGAGCTGAGGAAGATCAAGGCGAGGAAGGTGTCGGGACCGGACAGCATCATCGCAAAGCTCCTCAAGTCCTGTGCAGACCAGCTGTGTGGGATTGTGGAGTGCATCTTCAGTCTGAGCCTGAAGCTGGGGAGGGTACCACAGCTGTGGAAAACATCTTGTGTGGTACCTGTACCAAAGACTTCCCACCCCAAAGACCTGAACAGCTACAGACCAGTGGCCCTGACGTCCCACATGATGAAGACCCTGGAGAGACTGCTCCTTGCTCACCTCCGCCCCGTGGTGGGACCAGCGATGGATCCACTCCAGTTCGCCTACCAGCATGGCATTGGGGTGGAGGATGCGGTGATCTTCCTCCTTCACCATTCTCTTTCCCACCTGGAGAAGCCCGGTAATGCGGTGAGGATCATGTTCTTTGACTTCTCCAGTGCTTTCAACACCATCCAACTGATGATCCTGATGGACAAGCTAATGTGCGCAGGGGTGGACCAGCACCTGTCATCATGGATCCTGGACTACCTCACAAACTGGCCTCAGTTTGTGAGAACCCGGAACTGTGTGTCCGACATGATCATCGGTAGCACGGGGGCCCCCCAGGGAACAGTTTTGGCTCCCTTCCTGTTCACCCTTTATACTGCGGACTTCTCACACAACACAACACACTGCCATCTACAGAAGTTTTCTGACGACTCTGTGATTGTTGGCCTCATCTCCAACGGAGATGAAGCTGAGTACAGAGGGCTTATCCAGGACTTCGTGGACTGGTGCCATCGGAACTGCCTCCAGATCAATGCAAGGAAAACTAAGGAGCTGGTGGTGGACTGCCGCAGGCAAGGACAACCCCTCACAGCACCAGTAAATATACAGGGAACAGACATCGAGATGGTGACATCCTACATGTACCTGGGTGTTCATCTGAACAATAAACTAGACTGGTCACACAATACCGACTCACTCTACAAGAAGGGACAGCGCAGGCTGTTCCTACTGAGGAGACTCAGGTCTTTTGGTGTACAAGGGGCACTGCTGAAGTCATTCTATGACACGGTGGTGGCATCAGCCATCACTTTTGGAGTGGTCTGCTTGGGCAGTGGCATTACAGCAGCCAATAGGAAGAGACTGAACAAACTGATCAAGAAAGCTAGCTCTGTCCTGGGGCAGCGCCTTGACCCAGTGGAGGAGATGGGAGAGAGAAGGATGGTGGCTAAACTGTCATCTCTGCTGGAGTCCGAGTTCCACCCTATGCAGGACATACTGAATGCACTGAGGAGCTCATTTAGCAGCAGACTACATCATCCTAGGTGCACAACCGAGAGGTTTCGCAGGTCCTTCCTACCTACGGCTGTCAGACTGTACAACCTAAGCAGGGCTGCTCGCAGAGATATCAAAAAAGACGTGACAACCTAATAGTATTGAATGCAAAAGACGCAATAGACTTACTCAATGGTCCCCTCCGGTATACAACTAGGAAAATACTGGTCGCTATGGAGGGTGAGAATATGTATGGGCACATAATCATACCATGTAGGATAACTAAGTAGACGGTTGTGCTGTTTCATTCCATCTAGCTACAATGCTACGCACTCTGTGTGTTTATATATTTACATATTTATTCCATCTAGCTACAATGCTCTGCACTGTGTGTGTTTATATATTTACATATTTATTCAGGGGCAGCGCGGTGGCGGAGTGGTTAGCACTGCGGCAGCACAGCAACTCACCCTTGGCTGGGGGATACTGGGTTCGATCCCAGCCCCCGACCAACAGTGATCTGTGTGGAGTTTGCATTTTCTCCCCGTGTCTGCGTGGGTTTACTCCGGGATTTCTCCAGTTTCCTCCCACATGCCAAAAACATGCAAGTTAGGTTAATTGGCATCAAAACTGGGGATTCTAAATTGTCCTTTGGTACGAATGTGAGAGTGAATGGTTGTCTGTCTCTCTGTGTTGGCCCTGTGATGGACTGGCGATCTGTCCAGGGTGTACCCTGCCTCTCGCCCAAAGATGGTGGGATAGGCTCCAGCCCCCCCACAACCCGAAAAGGATTAAGCGGAAGAAGATGGATGGATAAATTTATTCCATCTAGCTACAATGTTCCGCACTGTGTGTGTTTATATATTTATATATTTATTCCATCTAGCAACAATGCTCCACACTGTGTTTATATATTTACATATTTATTCCATCTAGCTACAATGCTCCGCACTGTGTGTTTATATATTTACATATTCATTCCATCTAGCTACAATACTCCGCACTGTGTTTATATGTTTACATATTTATTCCATCTAGCTACAATGCTCCGCACTGTGTGTTTCTATATTTACATATTTATTCCATCTAGCTACAATGCTCCACACTGTGTGTGTTTATATATTTACATATTTATTCCATCTAGCTACAATACCCCGCACTGTGTGTTTATATACTCATATATTTATTCCATCTAGCTACAATGCTCCGCACTGTGTGTCTATATATTTACATATTTATTCCATCTAGCTACAATGCTCCGCACTGTGTGTGTTTATATATTTATATATTCATTCCATCTTGCTACAATGCTCCGCACTGTGTGTTTATATACTTATATATTTATTCCATCTAGCTACAATGCTCCGCACTGTGTGTCTATATACACTACCGTTCAAAAGTTTGGGGTCACCCAGACAATTATTTTGTGTTTTCCATGAAAAGTCACACTTATTTACCACCATGAGTTGTAAAATGAATAGAAAATATAGTCAAGACATTGACAAGGTTAGAAATAATGATTTGTATTTGAAATAATATTTTTTCCAGATACTCAACCTGCTCAAAGGAAGGTCAGTTTTATAGCTTCTCTAACCAGCTAAACTGTTTTCAGCTGTGCTAATATGATTACACAAGGGTTTTCTAATCATCCATTAGCCTTCTGACGCAATGAGCAAACACATTGTACCATTAGAACACTGGAGTGATAGTTGCTGGAAATGGGCCTCTATACACCTATGTAGATATTGCACCAAAAACCAGACATTTGCAGCTAGAATAGTCATTTACCACATTAGCAATGTATATTAGATATTAGAGTGTATTTCTGATTAGTTTAAAGTTATCTTCATTGAAAAAACCAGTGCTTTTCTTTCAAAAATAAGGAAATTTCTAAAGGGCCTTTTCCACTAGCACGCTTTAGCGCGACACGGGACGGCTCAACACGCTTTGTACGCTTTTCCACAAGCCCCAACACGGTTTAACAGCCGCAATTCTCAGCCCCGCTGAAGGGCAGGGTACAGCAGTGCTGAGCTGTGCCGTGTTGTGACGTTAACAGACTGGTCGCCGCTGATTGGTCAGATCGTAACCGGCGCTGATTGGTCAGGTTGTAACCGCCCCTCTCCTCCTCCTCATCTACCAAATCTTCACGACCTTCTCAATAAAGTTTTTGAAAAAAAAAAAAAAAAGAATCTTCATGACCGCCTTTACTCAGCACGCAACCACTGTTGGCGGTTCCTTTTCAGTGTATTGCTGTGCTATTTTCATTTATTCTCTTATCAAAAATGGATTCGCGTAATAAGGGTGTTCCATGGACCAGTAAGGAGGTGCAGTGTCTGCTCACTGCATTGTCAGACGAACGTATTCAGCGCGAGTTAGACGGAGCCGCCCGGAATGAAAAAATATACCGGGAGGTCTCGACATCGGAGTCCTTTAACGGTGAGTTTTAATTTTTTTTTATTGTACGTTTTTTCGCAAATATATTCGGTAAGACGCTCAGTTTATTTATGCAATAAAAAAGCTGTTCATTTGTGGATGATGATCGCTGCTTTATTGCAGCACACTGCGGACTAAAGCTTTTATTTTAATTATTCATGTGAACAATACGCTGAAATAAGCTTATGTATTCTTGTTAAAAACTATTGTCTTTTCTGTATATCTTGCACTTACGTGCTGTATTTTATTGTGTGCATTTTCCTTGTAGAATCATCCCACGCATCCACCGCGACAGCCCGTCCGGATTATTCAACCAAGCCATCCTGAACCACAGCTGGCAGAGACGCCTTCATTCATCCGAGTCGTGACCCAGTTTGGGAAGCTGGTGTAGAGACACTCAGTGGTCGGCGTGTATAAAATGTCGATTAACCTTCATGTTGTGTTGCAAAGTTTTTTTTTTCTTTTAATATTTTGTATATAATAAAATGGAATTGTTTTGGAAAGTGTGGTTTGTCTGTTATAACACTGAATTATAAAACAGTATAATTACATAGAAATTCCATTGCCTAGTCTGATCAAAATTATGCTGATCTCCCTGTCACGGGTCAACCATTGTAAAGGTAATGTAATTTTTAACTAGACCAAAAAACAAATCTTTTTGTAAGCTTTCTGTTCTTTTTATTGAAATATTATAAAAAATTAGCCCCACATGATCCAGTTCTAAACTTTGGGTACATTTTTTATGTTAACTTATAAGAAGTTGCACAGTTGGACTTTAAAATGCAGCAGGAGAGTCTGATCAAGCTTACAAGTCAAAGTAGGTAAAAAAGTAAGTATATGTAAATTGAATGTTCTATCGGCATTCCAAATTCAGAGATTTACAATACTTTAGAAGGAGTGTAGCATCATCTAAATGGAAAATAATAATACTGTTGTTCCAAACGTTGACCTGAAGGTGAAAAACATGAATTTTTTTAATTCAGTACATCCAAAATGCCCTAGGATGTAAAAAATAATAATTTGGTGTAGGCCAGTGTGCCACCGTCTCATTATTTAATACGAATAAAAACAAGTTTCAGCTCATTATTTCTAGGTCATTTGGCAGTTAATTCAAAACAAAAGTGACTTGTGTTGTTGCAGCTTAATTATGAGATAAAATTAATTGTGAGATAAATCCACAGAGCGAGCAAGGCAATAATCCTTGGATCCTTTTTTGTCTCGTGTAAATAAGGACTCAGTCGGGTGCATAACGTCACGGGAGTGTGGCCCCGCCTCGCTAAGAATCTGCTGCTGCCCCGCTTCTAAAACCTCCTAAAAAAAAAAAAACACAGCACAAGCACAACACCGTGCTAATGGAGACAGAAGCATTCCGAGCCGTACTGAAGTGAATCGAGCCGAACCGAGGTGTGCTGGGCTAGTGGAAAACAGGCTTAATTGACCCCAAACTTTTGAACGGTATTGTATATATATTTATATTTATATGTACATATGTATACTCGCTGCTCTTGTTTTTCTCTTGCCTTCTGATTGTTGCTCTGAGTGTTGCTATCCCTGTGCTATTGCAGTCCTGGAATTTCCCCATTGTGGGACTAATAAAGGCTTATCTTATTTTATCTTATCTTATCTTATGAAGGCTTGGTTCTAATTAGTGGCAAGGAGGTGCGGAGCATGTCTTAAAGGGGCAGCACTTCAGAAGATTGCCACAATGCGCTGCTCTCCTCCATAGCAAGAGGGAGCAGGTGTTCCAGGTGTTTAGGGCATTTGGAAAAGGTGCCCTAAACATTGCCTGCTTCACCTCTTCCCTTTCCAGCACACTGCTTCTGGCAGGGATCCCACTACAGAGGTAAGAGAGCAAGATGAAGAAACACCAAAGTGAGACTGCTCACTATATGTACATGCGCACTCTGATGGACCATGCCAGGGAAAACAGACCTGAAGGAAAGACGGCCCTGGTAAACAGAGAGCTGGAAAGGTAGAAAGTCCAGATTGCAGCTCTGAGCAAGACCTGGTTAGCTGAGGAAGGACAGCTTGCTGAAGTGGGTACCAAATACTCATTCTTCTGGATCGGAGGAGACAAGGATGGGAGCTCTGAAGCCAGCAAAGGCTTTTCCGTCAAGTCAAGCCTTGTGGTGCATTGCCACACTCAGCAGCACTTACGCCCCAACAATATCCAATGAAGATAACGTAAAGGAGAAGTTTTATGAGTACCTGACAGCCACCATTGCAGTTATACCCAAGGCAGACAAACTCATCATCCTTGGTAATTTCAAAGCAATGGTTGGTGCAGACAGTGCATCCTGGGAAGGTGTACTTTGGAAAAATGGAATTGGCTGCTGTAACAGCAATGGCATCCTGCTGCTGGAGACCTGTGCTGTGCACAGCCTCCATCTGCCCCACAGAAACATGACATCATTAATGCACCCTCGCTCCAGGCATCAGCATCTCAAAGACTACCTCATTGTAAAGCAAAGAGACAGTCAGCATATATGAATCACGAAGGCAATGTGCGGACCTGACTGCTGAATGGATCATAGGCTGGCAGAGGAAGAAATCTTTCTGTGTGGTGTTTACATGTTCTCCTTGTACTGCGTGGGTTTACTCTGGGAGCTAAGGTTTCCTCCCACAATCCAAAGACATGCATGTTACGTTAATTGGTTATTCCAAATAGTCCCTGGGTATCTGTCTCCTATAGGCCCTTAGAGTAGAGCAGACCTGGGCATTGCATGGCCCCCTGGCACATATGGCCCTTTGGTTGACTCTGACAGCAGGAGTGAGGATAATGGTAAATTTCAAAATAAACACATTTTCTAATTTTACCTAATGCATGGACTAAAGCTGTGCTGCTTTTATTTTGAAGTTGTTTTTTATTCACGTGCATAATGACGCAATACGTAAATCAATGCAGGCATGACTGAATCTACCTTGTCACAAGCAGACGACTTTAGCCCTCAAAAATGCCTACACACACTAAAAAATGGTAGATGCTGAATGCAGGGTTTTCAACAAAACATGGACTGCTAAGTATTTATTTACTGAAGTCAGAGGTAAAGCCACGTGTTTAGTTTGCGGAGAGCAGATCGCCATGTTTAAGGATTACAATCTTAAACAAACATTCTCAGTGATGAAGTTTACCAAATCCAGGTATAGATCCTGTCTCACTGATGATCATCTGTCAGCTGTGCTTCATCTCCACCTCAGGCATTCAACCTGACTTTGATGCACTCGCTAAAGCCCAGCAGAGACTAGATTTCTTTCACTGAACAAGAAAAAAGAACTGAAAAACACTAAGTGAGGTGGTTAGACTACAGATGTACAGTGGGGGAAAAAAGTATTTAGTCAGTAGTAGTAGATTAGTTTATTTGACAGGGACAGTGCAATAAACATAGACAATTAATCAAAGACAATCAATCTGATGTGTTGCACATAGAGTGTATAGCTATTAGCTAATTTGCAACTCTTGTCCCTGGATGGGCTTTAGAAAAAAGAATCAAGATAAAAAATATAATACACACAATAACCACATACATCAATGCAGAAAAATTATAAATACACAATTATAAATATTATAAATATTATAAATACACAAATATAACAGCCTGACTCACATTTAACATAAATATTATAAATATTATAAATACACAAATATAACAGCCTGACTCACATTTAACACATATAACATAACTCACATTTGCCTATTTCAGGCCTTCCTCCCTCCGTCACTCACTATAAACAAACACATTTATTCCTTCCCTTCATTCACTCTCACTTTGCAGACAAATAATTCATACATGAGTACATTCTTGTTTATTTTTCAGCCAGTTTTTAACATTTTTAGTGAATGTTTTAAAGTCCGTTATTATTTTAATTTCATTTGGCATTGTGTTCCAGATGTGACTGCCCTTTATAGAGAAAGCTGTTTGTCCAAATGTGGTTCTGCGGTGGAATATTTTACAGTTATTGTTAACAGAACTCCTGGTGGCTCTGCTGCTGTCCTGTCTTTGGACGAAACCAGCAAGTGGCTCGGGTGCTGATTTATGGAAACATTTGAACGTTAATTTCAGAAGACAGAGGTCAATGAAGCTCTCAAAACTCAATAGGTTGTATTTTTTTAAAACATTACAGTGATGCCACCTAATGGGCTTTTTGTCCAAGATTTTTAGGGTTTGATTATATAATGAGCCTATATGTCTTATTGTGGAAGGGGCTGCTTGAGCCCAGACTGTCAAACAGTATGATATATGAGAAAAAACCATAGAATGCACATACAGTGCAGCTGCTTCGTAAGGTATGTAATATCTAATTAATTTAAAGCAGTTCAGATTTTTTTTTACTGTTTTTGAAATTTTCTTTATATGAAGATTAAATTTGAGTTGAGGATCTAGTACAATGCCAAGGTATTTGAATTCTGTAACTAAACTGATGTCATGATCATGTATATTAACTTTAAAATGTTGCAGGTTACATTTTTTGATTGAAAAGCACATTGAGACTGTTTTCTGAAGGTTCAGCAATAGATGGTTCTTGAGGAGCCACTCTTGGACATCAACCATACTTGTAGACAGTACATCTGCAGCCTGTGCTGGAGTCTTGGCAGCTGTGTAAATAACTGCATCATCTGCATAAAGTTGGCATGTTGCAGCTGAGCAGTGTAACGGCAAGTCATTAATAAAAATGCTGAAAAGTAAAGGACCAAGAATGGACCCTTGTGGGATACCCATGCGGTTGTTTAAAAATGAGGATTTATCCTGGTGAACTTTTACACACTGTTCTCTATTCTGGAGATAAGATGCAAACCATTCTAATGTATTTGGGGAGAAGTTAAAAGATACCATTTTGGATAAAAGCAAAGTGTGGTTTACAGTATCGAAAGCCTTTTTGAGATCTAGAAAAACAGCTCCTACCACATTACCCCTGTCCAAGGACTGTTTGACGTTTTCAATAAGGCAACAATTTGCTGTTTCTGTTGAGTATCCTGGTCTAAAACCAAATTGATGTGGATGAAGAAGTTGACTGTCTTGTAAGTAGTCTATCAGCTGTGTAGCTACAACTTTTTCAAGAACCTTAGATAGGACTGGTAAAATAGAGATTGGGCGGTAATTGCATATATCGTCTTTACTGCCTGATTTATGAACTGGTATGACGACAGCTTTTTTCCAGCCAGATGGAAATGTACTAGACCTAATGGAGAGATTAATGAGATGAGTCAGTGGTTTGATTAATATTTTGCTGTGCATTTTGAGAAAGGAGGTGCTCATATTGTAGATATCATTAGTTTTTGAGTTTGACAGTGTTTTAACAATACCAGCAATTAACTTCTCATTTACCTCATCGATGTGAAAAGTATCTGTTGGAAGTATGGAATTTGTGTTGTTGAGCACATTTGGCAGCACAAAAATTTTTGTTAAGTCTTCCACAGAGCCCACAAAGTGTGAATTAAATTCATTTGCCAAAGTAGCCTTGTCACTGACGGTCTTGCCATTGATTCTAAGTTCCTTTACCCCCTTCTGATCGTTTTTTTTATTAGTTAAGTTATTTAAATGCCTCCATAGGGAACTGTTGTTACCCTTTGCATGATCTATCAGTTTATTGTAATAAGATATTTTTGATTTGAGTCAGCCACCAGTTGTGCGAGTTCTCCCACTTAAAAGATGAGAGAGGTCTCCAATTTTCATCATAGGTATACCTCAACTATGAGAGACAAAATGAGAAAAAAAAATCCAGAAAATCACATTGAAGGATTTTTAATGAATTAATTAGTAAATTCCTCGGTAAAATAAGTATTTGATCAATAACAAAAGTTCATCTCAGTACTTTGTTATATACCCTTTGTTGGCAATGACAGAGGTCAAATGTTTTCTGTAATTCTTCACAAGGTTTTCACACACTGTTGCTGGTATTTTGGCCCATTCCTCCATGCAGATCTCCTCTAAAACAGTGATGTTTTGGGGCTGTCGCTGGGCAACACGGACTTTCAACTCCCTCCAAAGATTTTCTATGGGGTTAGGATCTGGAGACTGGCTAAGCCACTCCAGCACCTTGAAATGCTTCTTACGAAGCCACTCCTTCATTGCCCGGGCGGTGTGTTTGGGATCATTGTCATGCTGAAAGACCCAGCCACGTTTCATCTTCAATGCCCTTGCTGGTGGAAGGAGGTTTTCACTCAAAATCTCACGATACATGGCCCCATTCATTCTTTCCTTTACACGGATCAGTTGTCCTGGTCCCTTTGCAGAAAAACAGCCCCAAAGCATGATGTTTCCACCCCCATGCTTCACAGTAGGTATGGTGTTCTTTCTCCTCCAAACACGACAAGTTGAGTTTTTACAATAAAGTTCTATTTTGGTTTCAGAATCAGAATCAGAATCAGAATCAGATTTATTGCCATTGTTCGTGTAGTACACAAACTAGGAATTTGTCTCGGTGCAATGCTGCAACATTAAACATGATAAAATAAAAGAAATAAACTATACATGCAATAAAGTGTAGAATAAGAATGAGTAATACTAGTCAGCAGTTTAAATATATTAGCGAGCAGCAGATAATGTGGAGAACCATATAGTGCAGTTGGTAATGCAAGAAGAAAACAGTGATGATTGACATGAGTCTGGTTGAGCTGCTGTACATAGTGCACGAGAGTTAATAAGTCACTTAGTGTTCAGCAGTCTGATGGCAGAGGGGAAGAAGCTGTTCATGTGACGGGAGGTTTTAGTCTGAATGGATCGAAGTCTTCTACCTGAGGGGAGAGGGGCAAACAGTACGTGTCCAGGGTGTGAAGGATCGGCTATGATCCGGCCAGCACGCCTCCGGGTCCGGGAGATGTACAGATCCTGGAGAGATGGGAGCTTGCAGCCGATCACCTTCTCAGCAGTGCGCACGACGCGCTGCAGCCTTAGTCTGTCCCTGGCAGTGGCTCCTGCGTACCACACGGTTATGGCGGTGGTGAAGATGGACTCGATGATGGCTGTGTAGAACTGCACTAACATCTTGGTGGGTAGATTGAGCTTCCTCAGCTGCTGCAGGAAGAACATCCTCTGCTGGGCCTTTTTGATGAGGGAGCTGATGGTTGGCTCCCACTTGAGGTCCCTGGTGATGGTGGTGCCTAGGAAGCGGAAGGAATCAGCAGTGGTGATGGGAGAGCCTGTGAGGGTGAGGGGGGGCAGAGGGGTTGTAACTTTCCTGAAGTCCACAATCATCTCCACTGTCTTCAGAGCATTCAGCTGCAGGTTGTTGTTGTTGCACCAGGACGCCAGCTGGGCCACCTCTCTCCTGTAGGCAGACTCGTCGCCGTTGGAGATGAGCCCGATGAGGGTGGTGTCGTCCGCAAACTTGATCAGCTTGACAGACTGGTGGCTGGAGGTGCAGGAGTTGGTATAAAGGGAGAAGAGTAGGGGGGGGAAAGTACACAGCCCTGGGGTGATCCGGTGCTGATGCTAACAGAGTCTGAGACAGTCTTTCCCAGCCGCACATGCTGCCTCCGGTCCGTCAGGAAGTCGGTGATCCACCTGCAGAGGGAGTCAGGCACGTTGAGCAGGGACAGCTTGTCCCGGAGCAGAGCGGGGCGGATGGTGTTGAATGCGGAGCTGAAGTCCACAAACAGGATCCTGGCGTAGGTTCCCGGGGAGTCCAGGTGCTGCAGGATGGAGTGGAGGGCCAGGTTGACTGCGTCGTCTACAGACCTGTTGGCTCGGTAGGCAAACTGCAGCGGGTCCAGGAGGGGAGTTGTGATGGACTTGAGGTGGGGCAGGACCAGGAGCTCAAAGGACTTCATGACTACAGAGGTGAGCGCTACAGGTCTGTAGTCGTTAAGTCCAGTGATCCGTGGCTTCTTGGGGACAGGGATGATGGTAGAGGATTTGAGGCAGGTCGGCATGTGGCATAGCTTAAGGGAGGTGTTAAAAATGTCTGTGAAGACAGGAGCCAGCTCTTTCGCACAGTGTCTCAGGGTGGAGGGAGACACGTCGTCTGGACCGGGGGCCTTGTGCGGGTTCAGTCTGGAGAACTGTTTGAGCACGTCCTGCTCACTGACGACAAGGGCAGGGGGGAGGAGGGGGGGCCGCCTTTGATGAAGTAGGGACTGTGGAGGCTGTGGAGCTGGAGGGAGGGGGGGAGTTGGACACAGCTGACGAGGTGTCAAAACGGGCATAGTGTTGGGACAGTCTTTGACAAAGGGCTTTGTCATCCTGACCTTTAGGAGCCTGAGTCCGATAGTTGGTGATTTGCCTCAGTCCTCTCCACACAGAAGCCGAGTCGTTAGCAGTGAACTGCTGCTGGAGTCTCTCAGAATACACAGATTTAGCTCTCCTCAGCTCTCTGTTAAACCGATATTTAACCTCTCTGTAGCGGTCCCTGTCTTCACTTTTCAGCGCTGCTTCCCTCTCCTTCCTGATCTGTCTGAGCTTAGCAGTGAACCAGGGCTTGTCATTTGAGTACCTCACCCTGGTGCGCGATGGAAGAATGCTCTCCTCACAAAAGTGGATATATGAGTTCACAGTGTCCGTGTACTCATCCAAATCATGGGTGGCTCCTTTAAACATGCCCCAGTCAGTTATTTCCATGCACGTTTCCAGCTTCTCCTCAGCTTCACTGGTCCATTTCTTCGTAGTGCTCACAACAGGTTTAGTGAGCTTCAGTGTCTGTCTGTAAGTGGGAATGAGGTGGACCATCACGTGATCAGATAGTCCGAGCACAGCGCGGGGAACAGCGCGATACGCATCCTTAACTGTGGTGTAACAGTGATCCAGCGTGTTTTTTCCTCTGGTGGGGCATTTAATAAACTGTTTGTAGCGGGGGAGATCGTGGCTCAGATTGCTCTGGTTAAAGTCGCCAACCACAATAACCAGAGAGTCCGGAAAAGTGCGCTCCGTATGTTGGATGTGATCCGCGAGCGTGCGCTGAGCTACGCGCGCGTCCGCGTCGGGAGGGACGTACACAGCGGCGAGGAAGAATGAAGCGAACTCCCGCGGGGAATAAAATAGCTTGCAGTTAATAAAAAGAAATTCCAGGGCGGGAGAACAGTGTTTGGAAATTACCGTTACATCAGAGCACCAGCTGCTGTTGATGTAAAAGCAGACTCCACCTCCTGAGGATTTACCGGAGAGCTGTGTCACGATCAGCACGAAACAGCTGAAATCCCTCGAGGCGCAGCGCGCTGTCCGGTGTATTTTCCCTGAGCCAGGTCTCAGTAAAACAGAGGGCAGCCGAGGAAGAGAGGTCCTTAAAACGCATCAGCAGTCTCAATTCATCTACCTTGTTAGAGAGAGAGTTGGCATTGGACAGAAATATGCCAGGCAAAGCCGTGCACGTGCCTCTCCTGCGGAGCCGAACGAGAGCGCCCGCTCGTCTTCCTCTCTTTCGCCGTCTCACTTTTCGAGCCAAGCAATGAACCAGATCGGCGGCAGGAGCTAAAAAAACTGAGAGTAGGTCCGTGGGAGTGAAAGTCCTGATATTTAGAAGCTCTTCACGGGTATAAGAGCAGGCAGACACACAATTGACAAACAAAAACAAACAAAGGGCGCAACGAAGCACCATGGCGACCACTGTGGGCGCCATCTTGCGCAGAACACAAGACCATATGGCATTCTCCCAGTCCTCTTCTGGATCATCCAAATGCTCTCTAGCAAACTTCAGACGGGCCTGGACATGGACTGGCTTAAGCAGGGGGACACGTCTGGCACTGCAGGATTTGAGTCCCTAGCGGCGTAGTGTGTTACTGATGGTAGCTTTTGTTACCTTGGTCCCAGCTCTCTGCAGGCCATTCACTAGGTCCCCCCGTGTGGTTCTGGGATTTTTGCTCACCGTTCTCGTGATCATTTTGACCCCACGGAGTGAGATCTTGCGTGGAGCACCAGATCGAGGGAGATTATCAGTGGTCTTGTATGTTTTCCATTTTCTAATAATTGCTCCCACAATTGATTTCTTCACACCAAGCTGCTTACCTATTGCAGATTCAGTCTTCCCAGCCTGGTGCAGGTCTACAATTTTGTTTCTGGTGTCCTTTGACAGCTCTTTGGTCTTGGCCATAGTGGAGTTTGGAGTCTGACTGTTTGAGGTTGTAGACAGGTGTCTTTTATACTGATAACGAGTTCAAACAGGTGCCATTAATACAGGTAACGAGTGGTGGACAGAGGAGCCTCTTAAAGAAGAAGTTACAGGTCTGTGAAATCTTGCTTGTTTGTAGGTGACCAAATACTTATTTTACCGAGGAATTTACCAATTAATTCATTAAAAATCCTTCAATGTGATTTTCTGGATTTTTTTTTTTCTCATTTTGTCTTTCATAGTTGAGGTATACCTATGATGAAAATTGGAGACCTCCCTCATCTTTTAAGTGGGAGAACTTGCACAGTTGGTGACTGACTAAATACTTTTTTTTCCCCACTGTAAGCATGTAAATGCACCAACTAGCAGTGAAGTGGGACACTTTCTTTGGAGGCCTTTTTCTCAAAATTACAGTTCAGTGACAATCATTACTATAATATGATGTATCTTGCCTAATATTTAGAGTACAAAGACAATACTGTGATGTCTTTAGAAAGCTATGAACCTCTTTCCTACAGTATATGAAACTCAAAATGTGTTTTGGGGTGAATGCAACTGAAAATGATCACTAATATAATGAGTCACAATGGTAAAAATGTTCACATTTTGTTTACCATTGTTTTGTGAAAAATGATTGAATAAATGACACTTTTTGTAAGCCAACTTCACTTTTTCATTGCTTAATCATAACATATACTCTTACCAGTCTTACCAGCTTGTCAAAGCAATGATATGTGCTGCTTTTTATAAAGAAATACAATTAATATTATGCAGAATTGAGTTCAGCCTTTTGGTCCGGCCCTCTACAATATTTTCTGTTTCTCATGTGGCCCCATGGAAAAATAATTGCCCACCCCTGGAGTAGAGGGTTAGTACTAGTGAAGCCCTTTGAGTGGTCTTGAGACTAGAAAAAGTGTTATGTAAGTACAGGTCCTTATTCTTGTTTAAATCCAGCCCTCCAGACAGCCCCAGGGCAAAAAGGATTCAAAGTGACTGAATGTCTCCAGGTTGGAAAGCGTTCACGTTAACCAATCTCTGGCAGACAAACTGGACATTAGGCTTGAGTTGATGCAGCTCGACACAAATGATTTTCATTTCATTTTCTTTTTTATTTCTGTCAGATCATAACAAGACAAAAAAGAAAAGAGAAAAAAGGCAACATATTTCAGACAGAAAGGGGGTAGGCAGAAGCAACAGCTTATTTGTGCCTACCCCTCATACATAATACAAATATACAGCCGACCTCAAAGTCATACTACAACAAAGAAAAGAGTATTTTGTAATTATATTAATTTCTAATAAATCAAGTATCTATATATTTATCAACATGTTTCAGCAATAATTTGAACTGAACAATAGCGTCACATAACTTTAAGTCATCACTTGCATTATTCCATAAGTTTACTCCATTAACAGTGAGACTGTTTTTTGTTTTTGTTTTGTTTTTTTACATTTGTTCTTATTTTGGGTTTTTGAAAAAGAAATATTCCTCTAAATTCATAATTGGTATTTCTACTCTGAAACAAATCCTGGATACCTGGAGGTAGCTGGTTAATTTTTACTTTATACATAATCTGCATTACTTTAAAATCTCTTAAATCATAAAATTTTAATGTTTTCAACAGAATGAGTAATGGAGTTGTGAAATCATAGTCATTTGCTCTGCACACAATTCTTATTGCTTTCTTTTGTAATATAAATACCGGATTAGTGTCATGGTTCGAGCGCCAATCTCGTCCGCGCTCGAGCCATACATCATCTTCACCAGGTTTGACAGCAGTGTGTACCTTCCGGCTCCCTGAGCCTTTATTGTGACAGCGCTCGGAGGGGCTTCCTGCTGTCAAGTCTGACAGCTGTGCTGCATTTCGGCTCATCAGCAGCTCTCCATTTAAGAGGGCTCTGAGAGCGGAATAATGCGGCAGTCTTGTCAAAGAATTCTCCTTTGCCAGACGTTAAGCGAGCGTTCCTCGGCTCAGATGTCAACTATTCCTTCATGGTCTGACGTATCGACCATCCGTGGGTTATGATCGTAAGTGTGCTTCTTGTTTGCCTCATGGTCACATGTATGTAGTATTGTACGTTTTAGCCCACCGTGGCTCATTGTTTTGTGTGTTCTTTTGTTAACAATAAACTGTGCAAACTTCACCGGTGTCTTTTGGCGTCTTATGGTGGCTCGCGAGGGCCACCGCATGACAGTAGACTGCCACCAAACTAAGACGCCTTTCACCGTGAGTTTGCCGTGGTGTGGAGTTTTTTCCTTCACTCAGGGTTGTGAATAGGATGTCCGCCCTCGAGCGTGGGTTTTGCCCGGAGTGGTTTGAGGAGATCGACGGCTATCTGGCTGAAGCCACTCATCTCATGCCCACGGAAGCGGCCGATCACTATTTGTCCCTCGCCCAGCGGACCTTATTACGGTACCACCTCACCTCTTTTCCGGAAGGAGGGGAGAGGATATCATGGATTGTGGCTCAGCGAGGGTTAATGGTAAAGGCGCTCCAGGAACCTTCTCCCCCTCCCGCGAGTTCGGCGTTCCCGACGAGAGTGGAGATCCATAGGCTGGAGGGAAATCCAGGCAGGAGACCAAAAGATCGGAATCCAGCTCCTGTCGCCCGTCCAGTCCCGGTGCCATGTGTTCCTGGGCCCCTCGCCACACCGTCGGCCAGTAAGCTTCATCCCCGTGCCACAGCTGGGTCCCAGCGAGAATCCCATCCGGAACCAGCTCCAGGTTGTCGGAGGAACCCAGCCTCCCAGTCAGCTGCATCTCACACGTCACGACAGGAGGGAATCCCCGCAGTCGCCTCCTCCTCATCGTCATCTCCAGCTGCTGTGAGCGCTGTGAGTCGTGCTTCGGCAAGGCCCGTCAGCAATCCACCACGAGCGGCTCCTCCTCCTCGTCCCGAGGGGCCCGCCATCACCATCCGGAGGGAAAGAAGGAAGACTCCACCCGCTGCAGCAGGCACCATCCATCCTCCAGGAAACAGGCAAGTGCAAGTTCATTCTTCTCATCATAGTTGTGATTTGCCTTGTCTGACTCCTGGGGGCGGAGTTTGGAGTTCACAGTCCCCCGAGCTCCCGCCACCTGCTGTAGCTCTTATCACTAAACCTGCTGCCTCTGTGTCTCCCTCCGCTGAGCGGTCCACGACACCAGGCCTACGTCGCCGGACGAGGAGGGGGCCTGCGGTTCTGGAGAGCCTGGTTCCAGCTCTGCAGCCACGTCGTGGGCAGAGGAGAAGAGCGGACTGCAGCATGGAGCCTGCGCCGACGATGAAGCGTCCCTGGGTCTCCACATTGGAGCAGTTCGAGCTAGCGGGTCCAGGGTCCCCTACTACCACGCCGTGTGGGTTATCGGCGTGGACGTCAGCGCCGGAGGGTCCTCAGACTGCAGACACCATCATGCCGGCTGCGGAACCCGCCGTGGTCGAGTGGGAGCTTGATGACGAACTTCTTCATCCTGAGCCTGGATCGAGGAAGTCTTGGACAGCGACAGAACCCGAGTGCAGGCAAGTGCTCTACTTTGTTTTTCTCCTTTCTATCTTGGAGCATTTCTGCCTACCTTTCGGGGAGGCGAGACAGGAGCAGCCGGCTGCTGCACCCGAACTCGTCTCACTGGGCTCTGTCGCCACCGGTGATTCTGATCCCGGTTCTTTCTTGTCTTCCGAGCCTTCTTCCAGAGTCACCGGTGCAGAGCCAGTCACAGTCACTGTGCTGGAGGTTCCAGATTCGGGGTCGGAGGTCATCACCGGTGCCGCGCTGACCCAGTTGGGGTCCGACGCGGGCGCAGCCGCGACCCAGTAGGGGTCCGACGCGGGTGCAGCCAAGACCCAATCGGGGTCCGACGTGGGTGCAGCCGAGACCCAATCGGGGTCCAACGTGGGTGCAGCCCTGAATGCAGCATCGATATGGGTCAAGGTCGGCGGAGGAGTTGCAGACCCTTTGCCACCTGACATTGTGCAGGCTCGTTGTCACCATCATCTCCCTCGTAGTAGTCACCAACCCAACTCATCACCGCTGGGGGCCGTTGGGGGGCCTCTACGTTCGGCCCGGCTCTCCCACATTGTCCCCCCGCCAGGGAGGCCGCCGCCGATTGTCTCCCCACGGTTCTGGTGGCTGAGGGATGCGGGTCAGCCACCAGAGGAACTGTTTCACCGGTTCGGCGCCCTGGGTCGATCACCCGGCATACTGTGCTTGCATCTGGGCGACCTGGTTCGGCCGCCGGAGGTTCTGACTTTCCAGGCCTGGGACTTGGGTAGGCCGCCCGATCATGTCCTTTTTCCCGTAATCACCCGTTGGCCATTGGACGCAGGGAGACCACCGGAACTGTTCCCATCGTTTTTGGACTCTGCCTGTCGTCATCCTCTTGGGTTGGGTGGTCCCGTTGAGGTTGAGGGTCATTCGGTGTGATAGTTTTGCTCTGTGCTTTGCCTTTGATAGCATTTTTTTTTTAACTTGTGGGGTTTTTTTTCTTTTCTTGCCCTGTGTGTTACTGTGCATTATGGAGTATTGCATTTTCTGTTAAACGTGCTCTGTAATTGCCTCATTTGTGCCTGTTTTAATTATGATTTGTGCATTAGGGAGTATTGTGTTTTTCTGGGAAGTCTACTCTGTAATTATTCAATGTGCTCCTGGCCAACATCATGGTGTTTTTCGGTTGCTGGTCCTCTCCCTCCAGGCCTGCTCCCCCATCCGCCCACCCTGGGGGGCGGGGGCTTGGGTATCTTTGGGCGTTCGGAGCTCGCCCTTGGGGGGAGGTACTGTCATGGTTCGAGCGCCGATCTCGTCCGCGCTCGAGCCATACGTCATCTTCACCAGGTTTGACAGCAGTGTGTACCTTCCGGCTCCCCGAACCTTTATTGTGACAGCGCTCGGAGGGGCTTCCTGCTGTCAAGTCTGACAGCTGTGCTGCATTTCGGCTCATCAGCAGCTCTCCATTTAAGAGGGCTACGGGAGCGGAATAATGCGGCAGTCTCGTCAAAGAATTCTCCTTTGCCAGACGTTGAGCAAGCGTTCCTCGGCTCAGACGTCAACTATTGGTTGATGGTCGACTATTGGTTGATGGTCAACTATTGGTTGATGGTCGATACGTCATGGTCTGACGTATCGACCATCCCTGGGTTATGATCGTAAGTGTGCTTCGTTTTTGCCTTATGGTCATCTGCGTGTAGTGTTGTATGTTTTTGCCCACCGTGGCTCATTGTTTTGTGTATTCGTTGTTAACAATAAACTGTGCAAACTTCACCGGTGTCTTTTGGTGTCTTATGGTGGCTCGCGAGGGCCACCGCATGACAATTAGTTATTGTTTTGTATGCATTTCCCCATACTTCCACACCGTAGGACATATATGGAACTATGAGAGAGAAGTACAGAATGAAAAGAGAATCCAGAGTTAAAAATTCTTTGGTTTTGTGTAAAAATTCAACTGTCTTAGAGATTTTTGTTGTAATGTGTTTTATATGAGGTTTAATCGCTCTTGTTTTGTTTTTCTTTTGAATTCTTGGATGGAATATGGGTGGGCAATATAAGCTGTGGCTTCAGCCATCACCCATTTCGGATAACTTATGTTGAACTGTATAATCAGAAGAGTTATTGTCTAATTTGACCTTGTTGGATTTTCTTTCCCCCTTTGTTATATTATTCTGTTTCTTTTAATCTGTACTTTTAATTTATCCGAAATAAAGATTGATTGATTGATTGATTGATTGATTGATTGATTATATGAGGTTTCCAACTTAATTTATAGTATAAATATGAAGAGTTAGTTTGCAAAAACATATATTGTAAGTCCAATTGTTTTAATAATGAGAATAGCAACTTTTCATCTGTTGGTTTAAATGCGTTAATATTTCCAATTCAGCTTCTAAGACATGGTCACTTGAAATATGAGTATCTCAGACATAATAAAGAAAAAAAACTGAACATCAACTCATTGTTATTTTTTTGCAATTTATGATCACAAAAACAAATAAGTCCACAACTCATACTTTTGCAAAAACAAACATGTCCCAAAAACCATGCTAGTTTGTCTGGTGAACACGTCACTGGTTCATCTGCTTCATCAAGATTATCCATATTTGGCATAAAATGCAGCAAAATTGTAAAAAAAAAAAAAAAAAAAAAAAAAACTGGCAGGGAAATCACGCAAAACAAGCAGACCCAAGTAGGGGTCTCTCCAGAATGCTGCCACAGCAGACAGACACATAATTGGCTGGTCTCAGCATCTAGACACGTGACTGGCTGATCCTCGCTGCACCACTGAGTCACGTCACCCAAATACCAAGCGCTGATTTGTCGTGTGTGGAATTATCTGGTTTTGTAAAAACAGGGTCCTGGTGTTTATCAGTTTTTGAAAAAAAAAAATGAACTTCGTAGTGTATATAACATTGGATATAGCAGATTTTTAGAAAAAAAACCCAATTTGAACTTCTATAAGTAGGTAATGTGAATAGTTGCTTGTTGTACAGAGGGAAATTTTCTTGGAAGTGGCATTTATCAGTTTTTGCAAACGAGCTCTTCAAATACACCTAAAAATATGGTTACTAAAACATTTTCAATTTCAATATCCTCTATCCTGAATTTCTTATTTGAATTTATTGGATTTATTGGTCTATTCCCAAATATTATACAGTAAGTTTTGTTTTACTTAAATGTAATGACATTCTGTTAATATCAAACCATTTCTTTACTGTACTAAATTCATTTTCTATGGTTTCAAGGAGTTGTTCCAGATTTTCACCACTACTAAACACAGTTGTATCATCTGCAAACAATGTGCATTTTAAACTCATAAGTATTTTACTTAGATCATTTATATACAAAATAAAAAGCAATAGACCAAGTATAAAACCTTGGGGAACACCACATGTGACTCTTAATAATTGTGAACATATATTGTTTACAAACACATACTGATATCGATCCTGTAGACAACTGGCTAAGCAGTTATGTGCAGTCCCTCTTATTCTATACTTTTCTAACTTTTCTAATAATAATCTGTGGTCAATAGTGTCAAAAGCTTTTAGCCAGTCCAAAAATACCGCAACTGCGTAGTCTTTTATTTATACAGTGGTGTGAAAAAGTGTTTGCCCCACTCCTGATTTCTCATTCTTTGGTATGTTTGTCACAGTTAAATGTTTCAGATCATCAAAAAATAAATAAATATTAGACAAAGATAACACAAATAGGCACAAAATGAAGTTTTTAAATGAAGGTGTTTATTACTAAGAGCAAAAAAAAAAAACAAACCTACATGGCCCTGTGTGGAAAAAATGATCCCCCCACCCCATATTAAAACATAAATTAACTATGGTTTATCACATCTTTGGAAAGCTGAGTTCAATTCTATAGCCACACCCAGGCCTGATGACTGTCACACCTGTTCTCAATCAAGAAATCACTTAAATAGGACCTGCCTGACAAAGTGAAGTAGACCAAAAGATCCTCAAAAGCTAGACATTATGCTGCAATCCAAAGAAATTCAGGATCCAATGAGAAACAAAGTAATTGAGATCTATCAGTCTGGAAAAGGTTATAAAGCTATTTCTAAAGTTTTGGGACTTCAGTGAACCACAATGAGAGCCATTATCCACAAATGGCGAAAACATGGAACGGTGGTGAACCTTCCCAGGAGTGGCCAGTCGACCAAAATTACCCCAAGAGCTCAGCGACGACTCATCCAAGAGGTCACAAAAGACCCCACAACAACATCCAAAGAACTGCAAGGCTCACGTGCCTGTTAAGGTCAGTGTTCATGACTCCACCATAAGAAAGAGACTGGGCAAAAATGGCCTGCATGGCAGAGTTCCAAGACGAAAACCATTGCTGAGCATAAAGAACATAAAGACTCATCTCAGTTTTGCCAGAAAATATCTTGACGATCCCCAAGACTTTTAGGAAAATACTCTGTGGACTGACGAGACAAAAGTTGAACTTTTGGAAGGTGTGTGTCCCATTACATCCGGTGTAAAAGTAACACAGCATTTCAGAAAAGGAACATCATACCAACAGTAAAATATGGTGGTGGTAGTGTGATGGTCTGGGGCTGTTTTGCTGCTTCAGGACCTGGAAGACTTGCTGTGGTAAATGGAACCATAAATTCTGCTGTCTACCAAAAAACCCTGAAGGAGAATGTCCGGCCATCTGTTCGTGACCTCAAACTGAAGTGCACTTGGGTTCTGCAGCAGGACAATGATCCAAAACACACCAGCAAGTCCATCTCTGAATGGCTTAAGAAAAACAAAATGAAGACTTTGGAGTGGCCTAGTCAAAGTCATGACCTGAATCCGATTGAGGTGCTGTGGCATGAGCTTAAAAAGGTGGTTCATGCTCAAAAATCCTCCAATGTGGCTGAATTACAACAATTCTGCAAAGATGAGTGGGCGAAAATTCCTTCACTACGCTGTAAAAGACTCATTGCCAGTTATCGCAAATGCTTGATTGCAGTTATTGCTGCTAAGGGTGGCCCAACCAGTTATTAAGTTTAGGAGACAATCACTTTTTCACACAAGACCATGTAGATTTGGATTTTTTTCCCCTTAATAAAAAACACCTTCATTTAAAAACTGCATTTTGTGTTTACTTGTGTTATCTCTGTCTAATATTTAAATTAGTTTGATGATCTGAAACATTTAAGTGTGACAAACGTACAAAAAAATTAGAAATCACTTTTTCATTCCACTGTATACTGTCAGCAATTTTTCAACAAAATCTACTAGAGCCAGTGTGGTGTTCCTATTCTCCCTAAAACTGTACTATTGTTCATGCAGAACATCATGTTTGTTTATAAATTCATGCAGTCTTTTAACAAATATTTTTTTTTCCAAAATTTTAGAGAACTGGCAAAGCAGTGAAACCTGTTGATAATTACAGAACAGATATTTATCTCCAGATTTATATACTGGAATTACCTTAGCTATTTTCATTTTGTTAGGAAATTTTCCTATGCCAAAGATTGATTAAATATATGAGATAGGGGTTTAGTTATGTGTTCAATTATATTTTTAATAACAAACATGCTGAATCCATTGCAGTCTGTAGATTTATTTTTTTTTTACCCTTTAACTTATGCACTGTGTTAATTATTTCTGTTTCATCAGTTCCTCTGAGAAACATTGTATGACTGTTTATATTCCCCATTGTGGGACTAAAAGGCTTATCTTATCTTATATCTATTTCATCTGTGTTTCTTTCATTTTTGTTGGGTGTTTGAATTTTCATTGCCATGTTTGACCATATGTTTACAAAGAATTCATTAAATATTTTAGTAATTTGTTCAGTTTCCCTGATTGCCTGGCCATTTGCAATAAAATAAGGAGGTTAAGCACCTTTACTTTTTCCTTTTGTAATGATGTAATTTAAAATCCTCCAGGTGTTCTTTACATTTTTACTGTTTTTTAGTAAAAAAAAAACCAAAACAGTAAACAGTGAGAGGGACTGGACGACTTTCTGAGATACCATGCAGCGAAGATCCATGGATGTAGCAGAGGAGGACATGGAGAGGGTTGGTGTTACAAAGGAAGCTACAAGCGATAGGGTGAGATGGAGGCAGATGATCTACTGTGGTGACCCCTAAAGGGAGCAGCTGAAAGAAGAGAGAACTGAGTCAAGGTGTGCTTATCTTCCATATGTCAGAAGAAGGCAGCATAATTAAGCTTTACAACCACTATTTGCAATAATGATTGAAAAGCAAGTGTGTATGATCGTAATTAATTGTCTATTAATTGCAAACTCATTTATGGAGGTTAAGAAAAAATTATTGTAGCCAGTGTACTTCTCAGAACTCTTGGCACATCGTAATCTGCATGCCACCAATTTAATGCAATTTCCTCAACATGCAACGAAAAAGAGGAGTGGTCATTTTTTCAAGACTGTGATTTGCCTTTTTTTTTTGCAAGGCAAACTTTTCTTTTTTTTTTTTGCAGCCATCATTTCTCCAAAGAATGAGCAACTGATGGCTGAGCTATTAACACTGTAGAGCTTAGCACTACTGTTGATTTATTTTTAGTGAGTTTTCCAATTATGCAAGCAATAATACCCATTAAAAGTTATCCATGAGAGCAGGCCTGTACTGTGCAACTCATGCTCTCAGCTGTGGGAAAGTGAGACTCCAGGGCCACACTTTGATATACAGTATCTCACAAAAGTGAGTACACCCCTCACATTTCCGTAAATGTTTTATTATATCTTTTCATGGGACAACATTTAAGATGTGACACTTTGATACAATGTAAAGTAGTCAGTGTACAGCTTGTATAACAGTGTAAATTTGCTGTCCCCTCAAAATAACTCAACACACAGCCATTAATGTCTAAACCGCTGGCAACAAAACTGAGTACACCCCAAAGTGAAAATGTCCAAATTAAGCCCAATTAGCCAATTTCCCTCCCCGGTGTCTTGTTCCTCGTTAGTGTTACAAGGTCTCAGGTGTGAATGGGGAGCAGATGTGTTACACTGGGTGTTATCGCTCTTACACTCTCTCACACTAATCACTTGAAGTTCAGCATGGCACCTCATGGCAAAGAACTCTCTGAGGATGTGAAAAAAAGAATTGTTGCTCTACATAAAGATGGCCTAGGCTATAAGAAGATTGCCAACACCCTGAAACTGAGCTGCAGCACAGTGGCCAAGACCATACAGTGGTTTAACAGGCCAGGTTCCACTCAGAACAGGCCTCACCATGATCGACCAAAGAAGTTGAGTGCACGTGCTCAGCATCATATCCAGAAGGTGTCTTTTGAAAATAGACCTATGAGTGCCGCCAGCATTGCTGCAGAGGTTGAAGGGGTGGGGGTCAGTCTGTCAGTGCTCACACCATATGCACACTGCATCAAATTGGTCTGCATGGCTGTCATCACAGAAGGAAGCCCCTTTTAAAGATGATGCAAAAGAAAGCCCGCAAACAGTTTGCTGAAGACAAGCAAACTAAGGACATGGATTACTGGAACCATGTTCTGTGGTCTGATGAGACCAGCATAAACGTATTTGGTTCTGATTGTGTCAAGTGTGTGTGGCGGCAGCAAGGTGATGAGTATAAAGACAAGTGTGTCAAGCATGGTGGTGGGAGTGTCATGGTTTGGGGCTGCATGAGTGCTGCTGGCACTAAGGGAACCATGAATGCCAACATTTACTGTGACATACTGAAGCAGAGCATGATCCCCTTCCTTCAGAAATTGGGCCACAGGGCAGTGTTCCAACATGATAATGACCCCAAACACACCTTCAAGATGACCACTGCCTTGCTAAAGAAACTGAAGGTAAAGGTGATGGACTGGCCAAGCATGTCTCCACACCTAAACCCTATTGAGCATCTGTGGGGCGTCCTCAAATGGAAGGTGGAGAAGTGCAAGGTCTCTTACATCCACCAGCTCCATGATGTCGTCATGGAGTGGCAACCTGTGAAGCTCTAGTGAACTCCATGCCCAAGAGAGTTAAGGCAGTGCTGGAAAATAATGGTGGCCACACAAAATATTGACACTTTGGGCACAATTGGGACGTTTTCTCTTAGAGGTGTACTCACTTTTGTTGCCAGCGGTTTAGGCGTTAATGGCTGTGTGTTGAGTTATTTTGAGGGGACAACAAATTTACACCATTATGCAAGCTGTACACTGACTACTTTACATTGTATCAGTGTCATATCTTCAGTGCTGTCCCATGAAAAGATATAATAAAATATTTACAAAAATGTGAGGGGTGTACTCACTTTTGTGAGATACTATAGAAATTCCTCGAGAAAAAAATTTTCATCTGTGGATGAAAGTAAATTTGTTCCAGCCGTTAGCACCACATTTTCTTTGTTTTGTATTGAAAGTTCTGTATCGCTTCCAGGAACACAACCTGCTCCTTCAACATTTTAATGAAAAGCTGTGGCAGAGTGTGCGTGTGTGTTCATGTCTGTTAAATCCCGACAGGAACATTAATCACTGACTGTGGGGCAGACACGGATCAATGTGGAAAGGTTTGTGACCAGTCCCTGCTGGGAACATTTCTCAGTCAGAGCCTGCAGTGACTGGCTGTAAATCAGGGTTTGTTTGTCAGATCAGTGGCAGGTTTAGTGGCTGCTGGTGGCACTAATGTCATAAACACTTGAATGCTGGGGGGTGGCTCAGAAAACACACAGTCTATGCCGTGGCTGATTTTAACTGTTACGGTTATATATTGAAAACACTGAGGCTGGGTAAGGCGCTTTTGGCCTTTGTGAACATGACTGATAAATGCCATATTACCACTACCTAATATTTTTACCCATTTAAATTACTTCGATTTTTTGACAAATATAAAATCATATTTTACTGAACTCTACAGTACATCCAGTTTCTTCAGCAACAGGGTGAGTCGGGGCAAAAAGTTACAAGAGGGCAGGTTGTTTGACCCCCTCCTGTCCGCGTTACACATGCGTGGCCTTTCTAATTTTACATTCAGTGCATGAGCAATAAATTCTGTTCTTTCCCACAGCACACAAGAATTATGAGCCCGCTGACTGATTTTTTTAAAAACTTGTTGTCTTCTTCATAGTTGGCACACCATATCTTGTACACAAAATGTTTTCTCATGAAACTAGACTTGTCGGGGCATGTGGTCTCATGTTTATGTTCACACAAAGTAGGACAGAGTTCCTTCGTGGTGGTGTCAAAACTAAATGGCGATGATGGGGCAAGTTGTTAGAGAGAAAAACCGGGGCGCATGGTTACAGTGTAACTACTATATGGCATCGTGGATTACTGTCATAACATGGTGTAATTATGTAAAAAAAACATTATAAATGTTTTAGATATTATCAAATGAACACTTTAGTTACAGAAATAATCACCACAATATGTTTAAAACTTGAATTTGTGGGATATAGTGTTAGATAAACCCGATTCTTTGATTGAAAGATCAAAGAACAAGCCGGAGAATTCTTCAATTCAAAGATGTAACATTTATTTAGAAGCCACATGTAAAGCAAGCAGCGCTGGGTGTAGCGTGACGCAGCCCCCTCGGGAGCATCGCCAGACTGCCCGCAACTTCCGGTTGCAACTTACATTAATCTTCTCGGGTTGGTTAGACCAACCCCGTACAATAGGGTGGGCTTATTCGTGACTGTCTGATTGGCCAATTTAACTCTGACGTGAACAGGCCATCCTCTGTTCACGTCACTGTCTTCTAGAATGTACGATCAACGGTGTGTGTGTGTGGGTGTTGGTTTTGGGTGTGTAACTAAAGTATTAGACCTGACTAAAGGAAAGGGGAGAGAGAGCAGAAAGAGAGCTCTGTAGCTCTGCCTAATTCCTGTTTACCAGAGTTTAGCACCACATATTTGTTCATAAGAATGCAAACAGAATATGTATAGAATATGTGTAGAACATAATGGGAGATTACCTACAGAATTATTATTTTGGCACTCTAACTTTTCATAACCCTTTCACTACCCTATATTGTAGTGAAATCTATTGTCCGCTACTTGTGCATTGAGAGTTTTTTTTTCTTGTAATCATAATATTGATCATATATGACCTGTATTCTGACAAACAATGCTTTTTTTCTCTCTCCTATTGTGTTTATCCCTTTTTCTCCCCCATTGCTTCCTGTTCCCATTCTGCTGACAGGCGCGTCACTGACGCTGCCGCGTCACTGAAAATGTCAACTATGTCGTTCTCAGTGTCAAGTCAAATCCCTCGTATATTATCAGTTATTTACTGTGAATGTACTTGGCAATAAATCTTTTCTGAGTTCTGAGTTCTGAGTTGTATATACCTCAATAAGGTATGGCTTCTAAATTTCAGTCTGAGTTTGTGCATCTTTCCCTCTGTTTTCTGAAAATATTTTGATTTCAAGCCATATTTAGTTAACAGTGTGACATCTTTATCTGTGTGGACTGATAAACTGCATTCATATTTGCTTTCAGTTATATAGAACGGTTTGAACTAGAGGGCACTCAGAGACTGCATATGTCCACCAAGGGGTCTGTCTAACTGTCTCTTTGGTTTGTTTGTTTGTTACAGTGGGTGGTAGTTTGATAAATTCACAAATCAAAGTACTTCTGTCTATAGGTATATATAGGTATATACCTCAGGTATATACCTGAGGTATAGGTACAGTGGTGTGAAAAAGTGTTTGCCCCTTCCTGATTTCTCATTTTCTGGTATGTTTGCCACACTTAAATGTTTCAGATCATCAAACAAATTTAAATATTAAACAAAGAAAACACAAGTAAACACAAAATGCTGTTTTTAAATGAAGGTGATTATTATTAAGGGTAAAAAAAAAAATCAAAACCTACATGGCCCTGTGTGAAAAAGTGATTACCCCCCCCCCCCAAAAAAAAAAACAAAAAAAACATAAATTAACTATGGTTTAAAACATCTTTGGAAAACTGAGTTCAATTTCTCCAGCCACACCAAGGGATGATTACTGCCACACCTGCTGTCAATCAAGAAATCACTTAAATAGGACCATAGGACCTGTCTGACAAAGTGAAGTAGACCAAAAGATCATCAAAAGCTAGACATCATGCTACAATCCAAAGAAATTCAGGAACAAATGAGAAACAATGTAACTGAGATCTATCAGTCTGGAAAATGTTATAAAACTATTTCTAAAGCTTTGGGACTTCAGTGGACCACAGTGAGAGGCATTATTCACAAATGGCGAAAACATGGAACAGTGGTGAACCTTCCCAGGAGTGGCCGGACGACCAAAATTGCCCCAAGAGTTAAGCGGCGACTCATCCAAGAGGTCACAAAAGACCCCACAACAACATCCAAAGAACTCTGCAGGACTCACTTGCCTCAGTTAAGGTCAGTGTTCATGACTCCACCATAAGAAAGAGACTGGGCAAAAATGGCCTGCATGGCAGAGTTCCAAGATGAAAACCATTGCTGAGCATAAAGACATAAAGGCTCATCTCAGTTTTGCCAGAAAACATCTTGATGATCCCCAAGACTTTTGGGAAAATACTCTGTGGGCTGACGAGACAAAAGTTGAACTTTTTGGAAGGTGTGTGTCCCATTACATCCGGTGTAAAAGTAACACAGCATTTCAGAAAAGGAACATCATACCAACAATAAAATATGGTGGTGGTAGTGTGATGGTCTGGGGCTGTTTTGCTGCTTCAGGACCTGGAAGACTTTCTGTTTTAAATGGAACCATGAATTCTGCTGTCTACCAAAAAATCCTGAAGGAGAATGTCCGGCCATCTGTTCGTGACCTCAAGCTGAAGCACACTTGGGTTCTGCAGCAGGACAATGATCCAAAACACACCAGCAAGTCCACTTCTGAATGGCTTAAGAAAAACAAAATGAAAACTTGGGAGTTGCCTAGTCAAAGTCCTGACCTGAATCTGATTGAGATGGTGTGGCATGACCTTAAAAAGGTGGTTCATGCTCGAAAATCCTCCAATGTGGCTGAATTACAACAATTCTTCAAAGATGAGTGGGCCAAAATTCCTCCACAGCACTGTAAAAGACTCATTGCCAGTTATCACAAATGCTTGATTGCAGTTGTTGCTGCTAAGGGTGGCCCAACCAGTTATTAGGTTTCGGGGGCAATCACTTTTTCACACAGGGCCATGCAAGTTTAGATTTTTTTCCCATTTTGAGTCTCGATCCCAGGGTATTGTATTAAACATTATCACAATACCCTGGAAATCCAGGCAAATGCAGTATGAGCTGGGCTCCGTCTGTTGTCTGTTACCTGAGTGGTAACTTGAGTCCAGTCTGATTTCCCGTCTAGTGGTGGGTTAAAGGCAGCGAGGATAGAATTTTTTTTTTTTTTTTTTTTTTTTTTTGTTACTTATTTGTACCCGTAGGTAGATTTGGTTTGCAGTCTGGTGACAAGCCACCGGGTGCCGGTCGCTGCGTGCGCGAGCGCCCTAAACCTACATGTTTTTGGTATGCGGGAGGAAACCGGAGAAATCCCAGAGTAAACCCACGCAACACGGGGAGAACATGCAAACTCCACACAGCTCACTGTTGGTCGGGGGCTGGGATCGAACCCACGATCTCATGATCCCCGCGATCCCCCGGCCGAGGGTAAAACTGTGCTGCCACAGTGCTAAACCACTGCGCCACCGTGCAGCCCACGGATAGGATAGATTTTTGCGCGAGTGTAGTTTGTTCCTGTCATGTTTGCCCCTCTGGGGCAGAGAGAACAAACCCAGGCACTGAACTGCGAGCTTGTCACGTTTATTTACAAACATAACGTCCAACATAATACTCAAAGAAATAAAGTGACAACGAGGGTAACTTACACGAGAAAGACGCCAGAGCAAGAACAGGGCTCTGAAATGGATAGTGAGGCCGGGATTCAGAGGAGATGTGGCCACAATAGTGAATATGTCCAACAGTTTCCCTTAAATAGGGATAGAAACCCATTACACAATGATTCACAGGTGTGAACAATCTGAACGAGCAACAAAGAAGGGAAGAGATAATTTGGTCAGCTGGAGGGCATGAGGAAGCTGATAGCTGACAGGCCACACCCCGCAGAGAAAACTCATGAGGCCATTGACTGCTGTCAACCCCGAAAGAAAGAAAAAAAGGAAATGGCAAAGTACAAATATATGACATATAATCCCCAAACATGTGGGAAATAAAACTACAGTGAATGTAAACAGAAAAATAAACCAAACAGATGATGCAGAATATGTGAAAACCAACCACAGATAAAATAACAAGAATTAGGACTCTAAAGTACATTATACAAATAAAGGAGCACGGTGGAATCCCCCCCCCGCCCCATGCTCAGATGTGACAGTTCCTTGCTTTGGTCCATTTGTCCACCCTGCTGATTTGAAGCAGGCGTGTGAATCTTCAAGCTCTCGTGCCATTGGAACCTGTGGCTTTCCGACGAAACCCGGAAGGGCGAGTCTTTTCTCTCTGCACAGCGCATGTGCTCTGGAGGACTTTGGCATGCTCTTCTACTTTTTCTTTAGTTTCGGTTGAAAAGTGGCAGTGGGTGATCACATGCGCCCCCGCCTGGATGTTGACGCCACTACATTTCCTAGAATAAGCTCCCATTGAAAAGGCCTGCTGAGTTATCATTTAATTGACAACTTATTTAATTTAGTCGACTAAATTCTTATCAACAATTAATCAAAAGTTAATTAATCATTAGTTGGGTGGTAGGGAAGAATTACCAGATGACTGTGAAAGTACAGCAAAAGTAGTGAGGGAAATGGATAGGAAGGTATTTGGTGTATCCAGTGGACAGAGGAAGGAGGGCAAGGAGACTTGGTGGTGGAGTTAGGAGGTGTGGGAAAGTATTCAAAGGAAGAGGTTAGCAAAGAAAAAGTGTGATAGGCGGAGATGAAGAAAGCAGACAGGACTATTTGGAATAGGCACATGGCAAAGAGAGAGGTGGCAAAGGCAAAGGAAAAGGCATATAGTGAGTTGTATGAGAGGCTAAACACTAAAGAAGGAGAAAAGGACTTGTATTGATTGGCTAGACAGATCAAGCTAGAAAGGATGTGCAGCAGGTTAGACTGATTAAGGACAGAAATGATAATGTACTAACAAATGGCAAGGGTCTGTCTGCTGTACCTGCTCAACGTGCCTGACTCCCTCTGCAGGTGGATCACCGACTTCCTGACGGACCGGAGGCAGCATGTGCGGCTGGGAAAGACTGTCTCAGACTCTGTTAGCATCAGCACCGGATCACCCCAGGGCTGTGTACTTTCCCCCCTACTCTTCTCCCTTTATACCAACTCCTGCACCTCCAGCCACCAGTCTGTCAAGCTGATCAAGTTTGCGGACGACACCACCCTCATCGGGCTCATCTCCAACGGCGACAAGTCCGCCTACAGGAGAGAGGTGGCCCAGCTGGCGTCCTGGTGCAACAACAACAACCTGCAGCTGAATGCTCTGAAGACAGTGGAGATGATTGTGGACTTCAGGAAAGTCACAACCCCTCTGCCCCCCCTCACCCTCACAGGCTCTCCCATCACCACTGCTGATTCCTTCCGCTTCCTAGGCACCACCATCACCAGGGACCTCAAGTGGGAGCCGACCATCAGCTACCTCATCAAAAAGGCCCAGCAGAGGATTTCTTCCTGCGGCAGCTGAGGAAGCTCAAGCTACCCACCAAGATGTTAGTGCAGTTCTACACAGCCATCATCGAGTCCATCCTCACCATCTCCATAACCGTGTGGTACGCAGGAGCCACTGCCAGGGACAGACTAAGGCTGCAGCGCGTCGTGCGCACTGCTGAGAAGGTGATCGGCTGCAAGCTCCCATCTCTCCAGGATCTGTACATCTCCGGGACCCGGAGGCGTGCTGGCCGGATCATAGCCGATCCTTCACACCCTGGTCACGTACTGTTTGCCCCTCTCCCCTCAGATAGAAGACTTCGGTCCATTCAGACTAAAACCTCCCGTCACATGAACAGCTTCTTCCCCTCTGCCATCAGACTGCTGAACACTAAGTGACTTATTGACTCTAGTGCACTATGTACAGCAGCTCAACCAGACTCATGTCAATCTTCACTGTTTTCTTCTTGCATTACCGACTGCACTATATGGTTCTCCACATTATCTGCTGCTCGCTAATATATTTAAACTGCTGACTAGTATTACTCATTCTTATTCTACACTTTATTGCATGTATAGTTTATTTCTTTTATTTTATCATGTTTAATGTTGCAGCATTGCACCGAGACAAATTCCTAGTTTGTGTACTACATGAACAATGGCAATAAATCTGATTGTGATTCTGTGTTAAGAAGGTAGAAGGAGTACTTTGAAGAGCTGTAGAATAAAGAAAATGAGAGAGAGAGATGGACAGATGAAGGAAAGATGGTGAACAAGAAAGTCCCGAGGATTAGCAAGGCAGAAGTGAGGGCAGCTTTGAAGAGGATGAAGAATGGAAAAGCGCTTGGTTGACATGGCATACCTGTGGAGGTATGGAGATGCTTAGGAAAGATGGCAGTGGACTTTTTAACCAGATTGTTTAACACAATCTTGGAGAGTGAGAGGATGCCCGAGGAGTGGAGTAGAAGTGTTTTGGGACCAATTTTCAAGAACAAAGATGATGCTCAGAGCTGTAGTAACTACAGAGGCATAAAACTGATCAGTCACACTATGAATATATGGGAAAGAGCTGTTGAAGCCAGGTTAAGAGGACAGGTGACAATCAGTGAGCAGCAGTATGGTTTCATGCCAAGACAGAGTACTACAGATACAATGTTTGCTCTAAGAGTGCTGATGGAGAAGTATAGAGAAGGTCAGAAGGAGTTGCACTGTGTCTTTGTGGATCTAGAAAAAGCATATGATTGGGTTCCAAGAGAGGAAGTGTGGTACTGTGTGAGAAAGTAAGGAATTGCAGAGAAATATGTGAGGGTGGTGCAGGACATGTATGTGGACAGTGAGACAGTGGTCAGGTGTGCTGTAGGAGTAAGAGGTGGATTCAGGGTGAGGGTGGGGTTACATCAGTGATCAGCTCGCAGCCCTTTCTTGTTTGCCATGGTGATGGGCAGGCTCAGATGATGTCAGGCAGGAGTCTCCGTGGACCATGATGTTTGCAGACAACATTGTGATCTGTAGTGAGAGTAGGGAGCAGGTGGAAGAGAACCTGGAGAGGTGGTATGCTCTGGAGAGAAGCAGAATGAAAGTCAGTAGAAGCATGACAGAATACATGAGTGTTAATGAGAGGGAGTCAGGCACAACGATGGAAGGTGTAGAGGTAGTGTAAGTAGCAGCAAACTCAGATGCAGTTCTCACAGTCAGCAAATGGCACTCTTTATTAAATGTTTCATAACACTGTTGCTCATGAATCAATAGTTTCAAAGTTGTTCATTGTTTCAAAAGTCCTCAGTTTCACCATCACTTCAATGGCCTCCACTCCCTTCAAGACAGCATAACTCCTGCTCAACTCCTGCACCTAAAAGAAATCAGCAGTGAACTACTGTAAAGGGAAAGAATACCAACAAGCTTCTGCAACAGTCAGATGTGTCTCTACAGAACAGGTTTGCTCCACTTGCATGGGATCATGAATTTTCACCTGAAAATATTGGAGATCATTTGTCCTCACACAACACGACGAGGTGGGAGGCCAAATCAGGTGGCAAATCAGACAATAGAAGGCTTCAGAGAAAGCAATACAATGGCCCCCAGACTCTGATTGTCGGAGATTTTGCCATTTAAAATGTGAATTGCATGTGTAGTAAAAATACTAATGTCCTTTGCTCTCCCCAGGACACGGTCTCAGATTTGTCAGAAAGAATTCTGGATATTGTGGCTGCAAATCCAACTGTGAAAAGTATCATACTGCATATGGGAGTAATGATAGACTAAAACAACAGTCTGAAATACTTAAAAATGACTTCAGTGCTCTCTTTAATATTATCAGCTCTCTGAAGGCTGATATTTTTGTCAGCAGCCCCATTCCTTTCGTCAGAAGATCATTTAAGAGATTTAGAAGACTGCTGGTACTAAATACATGGCTCTCAAATGCCTGTAATGCCCACTCATTGCATTTCATTGACAACTTCAAATTTTCTGGGACCGTAGACACTTCTTTAAGAAAGATGGAATTTGCCTGAATAAATCAGAAATAACTGTTCACCTCCAACTTATTCCACTGTTTACGTGACGCCCCCTCTGGCAAGGACAATATACAATATATTCCTCCTGCAGCAAGAGGAAGCAATAACACAGCATGGTAGAAACTTTGGAGTACTGCTTCAGCCCCAGCCTGAAATTCAAGAGGTACTCTGCTTAGCTTCTCCCCTTAGTGTCACCTTTCAGGATTCATCTTCTTCACCCCTCAAACCGAAACCCAGGCCACCATCATCTTCAGACATCTTCTCTCCTTCCTCCCCACTCATTGAGTTCACAGATCAGATGAAAGAATTAGTCATTGCTGGAACAAAGCTAACCCCATGCCCTTTCCCCAGCCTGCTTCAATATCTCTTAAATACCACCCTCCCCCCCCACAGCATTTTCGAAAGCATCCTCCATTCCCCCTACCTGATAAAAATCTTGCTCAGTCCTGTACCTGTGCACATAATGCTGAAACCTCATATTGATATCCATTGGACCCAGGCTACGAGGCAGGTAGAATTCATGACTCTTCCCAGGAAAGGCCAGGATCGTGTGTACAGGCAGCCCTACCAATTCATGTATTGACAGGTAACAGAAAAAGCAGTAATAGCCTACAAAGAGCAAGAAAATACTTAACTAGTGCTGCAAATTTGACAAATTTAGCATTCATTCCATGCGATAGACTGGTAAACACCAAACACGAGGCAGAAAGCTCTTTGAAAACTTTACAGCCAGCTTTATTAAATGTGAGATCACTAGTAGGAAAATCATTTTTAAGCCATGATTTTATTCTTAGACATAATCTTTATTTTGTGTTTTTAACAGAAACTTGGTTAGACCAAAATAATAGTGCAGTGGTTCTTATCGAGTCAACACCTTTAAACTTTAGTTCAATTAGTCAAACTAGAGACTGTAGGAGAGGTGGTGGAGTAGCAACCTTATTTAATGACTCCCTCAACTGTGAGAAGGAATCTTTTGGAACTGTCACATCTATTGAATATGTGGCTCTTCAGCTGAACTCATCTCCTCAGGCCATATTATTAAATATTTACAGGCCACCAAAATACAGTGGAGTCTTTTTTGATGAATTTGCTGAACTTTTAGCACTAATTTGCATGGACTTTGAGTGTATACTAATTGTTGGTGATTTTAACATCCATGCTGACAACCCACAAGGCAAATCAACTAAAGAATTACACGGTTCTTGATAACTATGGACTGATTTAGCATGTGTTGGAGCCAACCCACAGCAAAGGACATATTCTTGATCTAATTGTCTCCAAAGATATAGATACTGTATCTCCAAGGTTGTGCTGACTGATGTTGCCATGTCTGATCAGTTTTGTGTGTTCTTTGTGGGTGCCATCTGTGTCAAGTTCAAAAAGGCATATCACTGAAAAGAGTAAGGGAATATTTATTCAGGGTTTCTCCTCTATACCATCTCCACCAATGGCCTCAGTTAATGAACTTGTAGAATTTTTCTATTGTAAACTTACAAAGGTTATTGATGCCATAGCACCCATTAAGGTGAAGGTCATCTCCGGGAAGAAAAGATCTCCAAGGCGAAATACTCTGTTAGTTGGACAGGAAAAAAGGGAGTGAGTGTCGCAAAGCTGAACATCAGTGGCGTAAGGAGAGACTTTACAATTATAATTCAGTTCTGAAAAATGCAAGACTCCTTCTCTTCTGACATCACCACTAAGAATAATAAGGCATGTGTTCTGTTCACAGCTGTTGACAGATTAACAAATCCCTTTATGCCAGTAGCCTCTGAATTTTTATCCACCAAAGCCTGCAATGACTTTGCATCCTTTTTCACAGAGAAAATTTTGAATTTTAGACAAGCTATTAAGGCCTCTATTACAGCTACTTCAGATAATTCAATCCCCTGTCTACTCAAGGATTACTTTCCGGCGCCACACAAGTCGGCTGCCTTTTTGAAGCAGCAGCTCTATTCTGAGTTTCTTTTTTTATTTGCTATCTGTTTTTTTCTTGCCACAATTTTCTGATCCTGCAACCCCGTATCCATCACGGATGCCAAGGACACACAGATCAACACTGCACAAGAACAACACTGCTGCAAGGACATTGAGTTGCTAGCTGTTAGCATGCGACGGGCATACCTCCCCAGAGAATTTTCACATGTCATCGGGATTGTTATTTATGCCCCCCCCCCCCCCCCGCGAGTGCTGAGGTAGCATGTGACATCATCCACTCAGTCACTAGCAGGCTGCAGACACAACACCCAAATGCTTTCCTGCTCATCTCTGGTGATTTCAAACATACTTCACTGTCCTCCATTCTGCCCACCTTCACCCAGCATGTCACGTGCCACACCAGAGACAATAAAACACTCGACTTATTTTATGCAAACACCAAGGAGGCGTACACCTCATCGCCACCCCTTCCCCTGGAAGATTGGACCACAACTTGGTTCACCTCCTGCCTGTGTACAAACCCCTGGTACACAGACAACCTCCTGTTACCTCCACAGTGAAAATATGATTTGAGGACGCAGAGGACGCGCTGAAGGACTGTTATGAATCCACTGCGTGGAAGCAGCTCTGTAATCCACATGGTGAGGACATCGACAGCCTCACACACACCATCACAGATTACATCAACTTCTGTGTAGAGAACACCGTACTCACCAAGACCATACGGTGTTTCTCAAACAAAAAAAAACCCTGGATCAACCCTGAGGTAAAGTCACTGTGAAGGAGAAGAAAAGGATCTTCAGGTCGGAAAGCAAGGAGGAGCTGAAGTCCGTACAGAGGGAGCTAAGGAGGAAGATCAGAGAGGGGAAGGACAGCTACAGGAAGAGGATGGAGGACAAGCTGCAGCAGAGGGACGTCTGGAGAAGCCTCAAAACCATCTCTGGGCACCAGAATACCTCCTCCCAGGCAGCGGGGGTTAGGGAATGGGTGAACAACCTGAACCTGTTTTTTTTAACAGGTTTTAACAACTGCCCTCATCTTCACCTGCCCACCAACCGCTGCTACCTCTACCTTCATCTAGTCCCGCTGTCCACGGCCTTCCCCCATCACCCCACTTCCTAGCACACAGCCCCCCTGCCCCAACCTGACCCTCACTAAGACCCGAGTGAAAGCTGAGCTGAGGAAGATCCAGGCGAGGAAGGCTGCGGGTCTGGACGGCATCAGCTCGAGGCTCCTCAAGTCCTGCGCAGACCAGCTGTGTGGGATTGTAGAGCACATCTTCAGCCTGAGCCTGAAGCTGGGGAGGGTACCACAGCTGTGGAAAACATCCTATGTGGTACCCATACCAAGGACCCCTCACCCCAAGGACCTGAACAGCTACAGACCTAATGAAGACCCTGGAGAGGCTGCACCTCGCCCACCTCTGCCCCCTGGTGGGACCACTAATGGATCCACTTCAGTTTGCCTACCAGGATGGCATCAGGATGGAGGATGCAGTGATCTTCCTCCTACACCGTTCTCCCACCTGGAAAAGCCTGGGAGTACTGTGAGGATCATGTTCTTTGATTTTTCCAGTGCATTCAACACCATCCAACCAGTGATCCTGAGGGACAAGCTACTGTGCACAGGGGTGGACCAGCACCTGTCATTGTGGATCCTGAACTACTTCACAAACCAACCACAGTTTGTGAGAACCCAGGACTGTGTGTCTGATACCATCATCTGCGGTACAGGGGCCCCCAGGAAACAGTTCTTGCTCCTTCCCTGTTCACCCTCTACACTGCTGACTTTTCACACAACACACCACACTGCCATCTACAGAAGTTCTCTGATGACTCTGCAATCGTCGGCCTCATCTGTGATGGAGATGATGCGAGTACAGACGACTTATCAAGGACTTCGTGGACTGGTGCCTTTGGAACTGCCTCTAGATCAATGCGAGGAAAACTAAGGAACTGGTGGTGGACTGTAGTAGATGAGGACAACCCCCCACAGCACCAGTAAACGTTCAGGGAACAGACATTGAGATGGTGACATCTTGCAAGTACCTGGGTGTTCACCTGAACAATAAACTGGTCTGGTCACACAACACCAGTGCGCTCTACAAGAAGGGGCAGTGCAGGTTGTTGCTCCTGAGGAGATTCAGGTCTTTTTGGAGTGCAAGGGGCACTCCTGAAAACTTTCTACGATTTGGTGATGGCATCAGCCATCACATTTGGAGTGGTCTGCTGGGGCAAGGGCATCATGGCAGCCGACAGGACGAGACTGAACAGACTGATCAAAAAAGCTAGCTCTTTTCTGGGGTGACGCCTTGACCCAATGGAGGAGATAGGAGAGAGGAGAATGGTGGATAAGCTGTCATCTCTGCTGAAGTCCGAGTCCCACCCCATGCAGGACATGCTGAATGCACTGAGGAGCCCATTTAGCGGTAGGCTGTGCCATCCTAGGTACACTGTCAGACTTTATAACCTAACTAGGGATGCTCATCGAGGTCATATTGAATTAACCAAATGTAACAACCTTGCACAATAAAACATCTCCTCCAATATATAACAAGGACAATATCAATCATTACTGAGGGTGGCACAGCCACTTGTATCCGCGATCTTGTTCTTTCGGTCATTACCCAAAGCTCGTGACCATAGGTGAGAGTAGTAACGTAGATTGACCGGTAAATCGACAGCTTTGCCTTAGAACTAAGCTCCCTCTTCACCACAACAGACTGGTACAACGTCCACATCACTGCAGATGCTGCTCCAATCCGTCTGTCAATCTCTCGCTACATTTTCCCCTCACTTGTGAACAAGACCCCAAGATACTTAAACTCCTCCACTTGGGGCAGGAGCCTGTCCCCAACCCAGAGAGGACAATCCACCTTTTTCCGGCTGAGGACCATGGACTCGGACTTGGAGGTGCTGATTCTCATCCCAGCTGCTTCACACTCAGCGGCAAACCGTCCCAGCAAGAGCTGGAGGTCATTGCTGGATGAAGCCAACAGGACTATATCATCTGCAAACAACAGAGATGAGATCCTGTGGTCGCCAAGCATGACACCCTCCATTCCCTGGCTGCGCCTAGAAATCCTGTCCATAAAAATTAAGAACAGGATCGATGACAAAGGGCAGCCCTGGCGGAGTCCAACTCTCACTGAGAATGACTCCGACCGAGTGTTGGTAATACGAACCAAACTCTCACAACGGTCGTACAGAAACCGAATAGCTCGTAACAACAAGCCCGATACCCCATACTCCCGAAGCACCCCCCACAAAAAACCATGAGGGACGGGGTCAAATGCCTTCTCCAAGTCCACAAAACACATGTAAACTGGTTGGGCAAACTCCCACGAACCCTCGAGAATTCTCGAGAGGGTAAAGAGCTGGTCCGATGTGCCACGGCCAGGACAAAAACCACATTGCTCCTCCTGCATCCGAGGTTCGACCAACGGCCGGACTCTCCTCTCCAGTACCTTGGCATAGACCTTCCCAGGGAGGCTGAGGAGTGTGATCCCTCTAAAGTTGGAGCACACCCTCCGGTCTCCTTTTTTGAAGAGAGGAACCACCACCCCGGTTTGCCAGGCCAAAGGCACTGCCCCCGACCTCCACGCAATGTTGCAGAGGTGTGTCAACCATGACAGCCCAACAACATCCAGGGTCTTGAGGTACTCAAGGGCGAATCTCGTCCACCCCCAGGGCCCGGCCACCAAGGAGAGCTTTCTCCGTAGGATTGCTGGACTCACCCTCAGAGATAGGGTGAGGAGCTCAGTCATCCGGGAGAGGCTCAGAGTAGAACCGCTGCTCCTCCACATTGAAAGGAGTCAGTTGAGGTGGTATGGGCATCTGATTAGGATGCCTCGTGGATACCTCCCATTTGAGATGTTTCAGGGATGTCCCACTGGGAGGAGACCCCGAGGCAGACCCAGGACTCGGTGGAGGGACTACGTCTCCCAGCTGGTCTGGGAACGTCTTGGTATCCTCTCTGAAGAGCTGGAGCAGGTGGCTGGGGAGAGGGAAGTCTGGACTTCTCTGCTTGAACTGCTGCCTCCGCGACCCGGACCTCCGGAAAAGCGGTAGAAGATGGATGGATGGATGGACTGAGGGTGGCAACAACACTGTTGATCCAACTATATAATATACTGTCTGAGTACATATTCATATTCTGCAGGGTAGCTTAACAAACTGTTATGCTGTTTATTCCATCTAGCTGCAATGCTCCTGCACTGTGTATGTATCTGTGCACATACAGTATCTCACAAAAGTGAGTACACCCCTCACATTTTTGTAAATATTTTATTATATCTTTTCATGGAACAACACTGAAGATATGACACTTTGATACAATGTAAAGTAGTCAGTGTACAGATTGTATAACAGTGTAAATTTGCTGCCCAATCAAAATAACTCACCACACAGCCATTAATATCAAAACCCTTGCAACAAAACTGAGTACACCCCTAAGTGGAAATGTCCAAATTGTGCCTAGTTACCCATTTTCACTCCCCGGTGTCATGTGAGTCATTAGTGTTACAAGGTGTCAGGTGTGAATGGGGAGCAGGTGTGTTAAATTGGGTGTTATCACTCTCACACTCTCTCATACTGGTCACTGGAAGTTCAACATGGCACCTCATGGCAAAGAACTCTCTGAGGATGTGAAAAAAGAATTGTTGCTCTACATAAAGATGGCCTAGGCTATAAGAAGATTGCCAACACCCTGAAACTGAGCTGCAGCATGGTGGCCATGACCATACAGCAGTTTAACAGGCCAGGTTCCACTCAGAACAGGCGTCGCCATGGTCAACAAAGAAGGTGAATGGATGTGCTCAGCATCACATCCAGAAGTTGTCTTTTGAAAATAGACCTATGAGTGCTGCCAGCATTGCTGCAGAGGTTGAATGGGTGGGGGTCAGCCTGTCAGTGCTCAGATCATACGCCGCACACTGCATCAAATTGGTCTGCATGGCTGTCGTCCCAGAAGGAAGCCCCTTTTAAAGATGATACAAAAGAAAGCCCGCAAACAGTTTGCTGAAGACAAGCAGCTCACGCATTCTCTCACCGGCGATCTCTTCCCTCATTAGGATTGTTATTATTTAAACGAGGGGTTAGTAAGAAGAGATTGTTGGGGCATTCACTTCCATACGTGGCAGCGTGTTTCTCCACATATGTGTTTTCACTACCTACGTGTTTATTCAGCCTGTCTCTTCAAGTTCGGTAAATCCCTTGATGTTAGCGGCTGACCCTGCCTTTCCCCCTCATCCACCAGATTGCACGGAAAGCCCCAGATCGCTCCAGCTCTGTAAGTTTCATGTTTGCCTTTCTCCCTGTGTTGACAGCAGCTCTGCGGCACTAGGCATTCACTTCACCGGGCTGTAGAGCATCCGGGAGACGTAGCCCCGGATCGCTCCAGTACTGTTGTTTCATGTATGCCTTTACCCCTGTGCCGACAGCAGCTCTGCGGCACTAGGCATTTCCTTTGCCGGGCTGTAGAGCCTGTATGTCTGGTGGCCGTTATTTCATCATTACAACTCTCTGTATGTTTGTGGTCGACTGGACTTATTTTGTTATAGTCTATGTTAATAAATGGCACGTTCTACTCTCGCATTTGGGTTTTTCACTTCTTCCTCCGTGCGCCGCGTAATGGCGCACGGGAAATTATGACAGAAAACCCTCCAATGTGGCTGAATTACAACAATTCGGCAAAGATGAGAGAGAAGGAGGGATATACTTTTATTCATCCTATTGTTTTTGCTAATTAGTTCTGACAGGTGCAGTGACCCGTGATGACCCCTGACCCCCCCCAGACATGACCCCCCCCCGTGACCTAATTAAAAGTGTCTGGACTTCTCATCAAATTAAGTGAACTTGACAGCTCTATTGTTCGTCCAGACATGACACCGCCCCCCCCCCCCCCCGTGACCTAATTAAAAGTGTCTGGACTTCTCATCAAATTAAGTGAACTTGACAGCTCTATTGTTCGTATAGGGTTAAGGTCATAATGGTCTGATGCGTAATTAGTTTTTTAATGAAGACAAAAAGTTTTGACAGCTCTATTTTTCATATAGAATTAGGGTCATTATGGGGTTATGAGTAATTAGGTTTTAATGTTGACAAGAAGTTTTGACAGATTGTCCATTTTATATATTAAAAAATACTTAGCTCACTATTTGGACTAAAGCTGCTAATTGTTACATAAGTAATGTATCACATAGCCCTACTGTTAAAGGTTTTAACTATAAAGCACAATTATGTGGTTGGGTAAAAAAAAAAGTGGAAATCTTTGCAGTAATGTGCTAAAACAAATTTGAATCCTGTTTGAGTTAGACATTTCAGGGATGATTGGATACCCTATGTGAGTATGATGCGACAGTACTTTTAAGTATTAAAGAAATTATGTGTGACAGTTTTGTTTACTGAGTCAAGTCCATCGCTTTAGAGTTGAAAATATGTTTGATAATGTAAACAAGAAGTAGAAATTTGTTTTACTGTGTTGGTTCTATAAAACAAACCCAAATCCTGTTTGAGTTAGACATTTCACCAGGGGGTGAAATGTACTGAGCTTAAAGAGAAACATAGACTAAATCATGGGAGGAAAAAATAAGCTTTTGAATCATTAAATATAGTTTTTCACAGCTACCCCAGAGATTTTCTTGTAACGAAATGACACAAATGGATAATTTTACAAACTTGGCCATTGCAGGACTTTTAACACAGTATACAGCCAGGCGAAACTGCTCGCTCTGACCCCCCGGAATCTCAGCAGACCTTAGAGGTCCTGGGACCCAATGTGATGCTATTCTATTGTTCATATGTTTTAAGGTCATAATGGGTTATGCGTAATGAAGTTTGTTAACGCTGACAAGAAGTTTCTGACAGATTGTCCACACACACACACACACACACACACACATGTTCAAAATTCTTTAAAAAGCCCGCATCACCATGTTGCTCTTGTATCCAACTTCTAACCCCCCCCCCCCCCACACACACACACACACACACACCACTGCGGACATTGGACACAATGACCAGCCAACTGGGGCCATAATGATCAATCACAATACAAATTTATATGCTTCAGAGACTTTGTACTTAATTAGCACATGGCCTTAAACATCATCCTCCCATCCCAACTCGCCTCACACATCCACGCGCCTCCTCCTCCTCCTCCTCTTTTTGAATCATTAAATATAGTTTTGATGGCTATCCCAGAGATTTTGTTAAGTGGGGGAAAATAATTATTTGATCCCCTGCTGAATGTGTAAGTTTACCCCCCCCCCCACAAAGAAATGAACAGTGCAGTTGTACTAAACATTATTGATACATATTGTAACGTTTGGATTCTCTGTCTGTTGTGGGGGGTGGAGCTGTGTGGAAGGGAGAGAGCATGAGGAGGAGGAGGAGGGGTGGGAGAGACACAGAAGTCTTTTCTTGTTGTTTTTTGGCGTCCTGTAAAGAATAAAGGTCTTAAATCGGCAACCTCTTAGTGTTTTTTTTTTTAACAACGCGTCTGGTGGATGCTACAATATATTAAATACCTGATATAAGTTTTGTAATTGCCAGACGCTCATGGTTTTCATCAAGCGCTCATGTATACCAGGGACGATGCAGTCAAACTTATAAAGCATCATTTTAGTCTATCACAGTGCTACAGTTAGTATTTTACATTTTGTTTTCATGCCTGCAACCTTTTTGTGGTTTATCGGAGGTGATGGTAGAAAATATATGCTGATGTTTAATAAATTTACCACAAACATTTTATACGCTGTACTGTTACACACAATTATATTGTTTCTATTGACATGCTTCAGTTTTTTCTATTTGTTTGGATGCTTAGAGAATTGTTTCATGTATTTATTTAATTCTCCTGCTTGTTGTAGTCAACCAAAGTCGCTTCAACCTGATTAACGTGAAAAAAACATAAGTACAACAGAATCTTACTCGATGAGTTTACTTTTTCACACAACCTTGAATGAATGAATGAATGAATCTTTATTTTGGATAGATTAAAAGTAAAGATTAAAAAAAAGAAACAGAACAATATAACAAAGGGGGAAAAAATCCAACAAGGTGAAATCAAACAACTCCTCTGATTATACAGTTCAACATAAGTTATCCGAAATAGGTGGTGGCTGAAGCCGCAGCTTATATTGCCCACCCATATTCCATCCAAGAATTCAAAACACAACAAGAGCGATTACAAATCAGAACAAAGCTAAGACAAAACGTGGCCAAAAAAAAAACTAAGCAACAACACAACACAGACTGGATATGACAATCCTTATGTGATTTTATATGTCATCTTGTATATATGTTTGGAGTATTTCTTCCTTTAGTTTTTGTTTAAATTGTCCAAACGTTGTACATGATTTTAATTCAGGTCCAAAAGCATTCCATAATCTGACTCCTTGCACTGAAACACAGTGTTGCTTGGTGGTAGTTCTCACTGAAGGTTTTTGAAATATATGTACATGTTCCGCTGAAATGATATTGTTTCTCCCTTATTTGGAACAACTTTTGGATATTTGTGGGCAGTGATAGATTCTTCACTTTAAACATTATTACTGCAGTTTTAAAGTCAACCAGATCTTTCAACTTGAGAGCTTTTAATTTAAGAAAAAGTAGGTTTGTTGGTTCCCTGTAAGCAGCTTTATTTATTATTCTAATAGCTGTCTTCTGAAGCATAAAGACTGGATATATGTTTGTTATATATGTATTTTCCCATACTTCAGTAAAATATGTCATGTATGGGAGTATTAATGAATGATACAAAGTATATAATGTGGGTTGATTCATCAAATATTTCACTCTGTGTAGTATTGCAATTGATTTAGATATTTTACCTTTAATATAATTAATATGTGACTTCCAACACAGTTTATTATCAATTATTACTCCAAGAAATTTAGTTTCAGATACCCTTTCAATCTCTACACCATTTACACTGAGTTTAAATACTAAGTTCTTGTGATGGTTGTTAAAAACTATAAATTTTGTCTTACTTAAATTGAGTGTTAATTTGTTTGAATCAAACCACAGTTTAAGCTTTCCTAATTCCTTTCCGAGTGTACCCAAAAGCTGTCCCAAATTGCTTCCACTACATAATAAATTAGTGTCATTGGCAAACAATATTAAATCCATTTTTTCCGAGACTTTACATATACTAACTAACTAACTAACCTGCTCTTATATAGCGCTTTTCTAGTCACAAAGACCACCATATATCATTTATATACATATTGAATAACAGTGGCCCCAAAACTGAACCCTGTGGGAGTCCCCAAGTAACCTTCAATAACAGTGAGTTTTTGTTACCAACACATACAGTACATACTGATATCTATTCTTTAAGTAACTACATAACCAGGACAGTGCTGCCCCCTAATACCACAATTTTGTAGTTTCTTTAATAATAAATTGTGATCCACTGTATCAAATGCTTTTTTAAGATCTAGGAATACCCCAACTTAATACTCTTTATTTTCAACGGCAGTTGATATTTTTTCTACAAATTCCATTAGAGCAAATGCAGTTGTCCTCTTGTGTCTGAACCCATATTGCTGCTCACACAATAAATCATTCTTCATTATGAAGTTGTTAATTCTCTCACAGAATATTTTTTCAAATATCTTGGAAAATTGAAGCAATAGTGAAATTGGTCTATAGTTTGAAAATTCCCCTCTGTCACCCGTCTTGTATATCGGAATTACTTTAGCTATTTTCATTGCATTGGGAAATATACCTGTTTGGAGAGACAGGTTACAAATATACGTCAGTGGTTTCACTAAGCATTCAATAATAGTTTTGACTAATAGCATGTCAATACCATCATAGTCCGTAGATGTTTTGCTTTTAAACGATTTAACAATTTCAATGACCTCTCTCTCGTCTTTATGAAAATGGAGTCTTTTATATCAATGTTTTTGCTTATTGTATCACCTGTAGGTGCTGTAATGGGTATTTCTCGAGCCAAATTAGGTCCAATGTTAACAAAAAAGTTATTAAATTCATCTGCAGGTGAGACTGCATTCACACTCTGAGTCGTTTTATTATTATTTTTTTTTTAAATTGGTTGGGTAGCTTGTATTTCTGTTTTTATTTCCAAGAATATTGTTAAGTATTGTCCATGTATTTTTAATATTGTTTCTTTTTTCTCCAGTTCTTTACTGTAATAGTCTCTTTTACTACATCTCATTATATATATTAACTTATTTTTGTATGTTTTATACTGCTGCTCTGCTTCTTTCGTCCTTTTCTTTAGAAAAGCTTTATATAATAAATTTTTCTTTTTACACACCTTTTGTAATCCTTTGGTTAACCATGGCTTGTCGACAAATTTATGTTTAAGCTTTTTCTTTACTAATGGACAATTTTTTTCATAAAGAGTGGTTACAATGTTCATAAATGTGTCATAGGCTTCATTTATATCTGATACATAGACTTCTGTCCAGTCTTGCTTCAGCAAGTCTTCTTTAAAAGAACTGATTGCATTCTGTGATTTGTATCTGAAAGATTTTAAAGTTTTTTCTGTATTGGCCCCCGTGTGGCCATGGATAAGTGCAAAGACTGGCAAATAGTCACTTATATCATTTATCAATAATCCACTTTCTGTTTTCTTATCAATAATATTAACAAACAGGTTATCAATAAGTGTAGCAGGGTGAACTGTGATTCTACTGGGATGTGTTATTGTGGGATATAGACTCATACCGTACATAGAATTCATGAACTCTAATTACATTTTGTTGAAATGGATTTAATAAATCAATATTGAAATCTCCACAAATTACAACCATTTTCTTACTAGTAATATTATAGTACAGCTCGACTAATTTATCTCTGAATGTCTCAATGCAAGTTCCCAGCATTCTATATATATAACTTATAATTAGATTTTTTGTTTTATCTTGGTCAATCTCAACAGTAACACATTCCAGGATCCCTGGTAGTGCAAAGGACATTCCATTTACAAGCTTACACCTATACAGGTCATCAATATACAGTGCAACACCACCACCCTTTTTTTGAGATCTGTTAAGTTGTTAGCAAATGCTTCAGGTAAAACGTTTTCTAAGCTAACTACTGTTGTCATAGTAACAGTAAATTATTTCCCGACACATTCAGGCTCAGAGAAGAACACAAAATGGATTCTGAAAATATCGGTTTAACTAGTATAAGTTTTAAACAACTAAAAATGAATGCTTTAACGGATCAACATCTTGGCTCTCCCAAAAAGGACTTCTGTCTATGTATTTTATTGACTTAAAATACACCGATTTTATGTGAACCGTTTAATAATTTTCAAATCTTACACACCACTAACAAAGCCTCCCCTCCCTTCCCTCCCCTCAGCAGCACCATAACAGTGTTTCCTGGAGTCAGAAGGCCGCTTGCATTTTTCAGCCTCGGTCAGTCATTCAAACAGTTTCGTGCTGTTTAAAAGTTTTTTCCCCGATGATCCAAACAATATTTTTTCTCCGACAACACCACATTTCACAAAGGACTAAGCTTCGCAATGTAGATTTCTTTTTTGATTTTGTACAACGGCAAAACTTGCAACTTATGTCTATCACAGCACGCAGTTCAATTAAGTTGTCCGCATAGATGGCGCAAATTTTTCTGGTCAGGGACCTAAGGCCCATTCCGATGTTAAGGGTTTTTTTCTTACAGCCTAAGTCTTATCCTAATGTTTGTCATCCTGCAAGGGGGGAAAGTATTGTTTGTATCAGCGTTACGCGTAAAAGAGAAATATCAAAAGAAAATAAAGGCCAATTTTTCACCAAATGCTACTACTGAGGCTATTATCATCGTGTACTTGAAATGACGCTGAACACTAAAGGTGCTGTGCAGAAGATTTGGAAACTTTGACTTTTAGCGACATCTTGTTTTTCACTCAGCGGGCTGTCACCCCATTCATTCTACTCATATAGTGCATTCTACTCATATAGTGCATTCTCATTTCGTGCATTCATGATCGTGGACTTCAGAAAAGTCACAGCCCCTCTGCCCCCCCTTACCCTCACAGACTCTCCCATCACCACTGCGGATTCCTTCCGCTTCCTGGGCACCACCATCACCCGGGACCTCAAGTGGGAGCCGACCATCAGCTCCCTCATCAAAAAGGCCCAGCAGAGGATGTTCTTCCTGCGGCAGCTGAGGAAGCTCAAGCTACCCACCAAGATGTTGGTGCAGTTCTACACGGCCATCATCGAGTCCATCCTCACCACCTCCATCACCGTGTGGTACGCAGGAGCCACCGCCAGGGACAGACTAAGACTGCAGCGCGTTGTGCGCGCTGCTGAGAAGGTGATCGGCTGCGAGCTTCCATCCCTCCAGGACCTGTACATCTCCAGGACCCGGAGGCGTGCAAGTCGGATCATAGCTGACCCTTCACACCCTGGACACGCACTGTTTGCCCCCCTCCCCTCAGGTAGAAGACTTCGGTCCATTCAGACTAAAACCTCTCGCTACATGAACAACTTCTTCCCCTCTGCCATCAGACTGCTGAACACTAAGTAACTTATTAGACTCTCGTGCACTACGTACAGCAGCTCAACCGGACTCATGATAATTATCACTGTTTTCATTTGCACTACCGACTGCACTATGTGGAACTCCACAATATCTGCTGCTTGTTAATATATTTTAAATTGCATAGATTAGTATTACTCATTCATATTCTACATTTTATTGCATGAATAGTTTTTTATTTTTATCTTTAGTGCTCCATGTTTAATGTTGCAGCATTGCACCGAGACAAATTCCTAGTTTGTGTACTACATGAACAATGGCAATAAATCTGATTCTGATTCTGATTCTGATTCCTTTTTGTTGAGGCAAATCTGATTTAGGACTGTATTTCTAGTACTTCCAGCCGTGAAGTTGGCATTTTCGGCTGCTGAAGTTGCAAACTTTTTTCTCTGCCAGCAACTCAAATGTCACAAGATTTGCTTTCAAAGACTTCACGTTTGTTCGGAGAAACTGAATACAATGGTCAGAGCCTCTCATTCTAATTGAGCATAATTAGTATCTGCCTTATTTAATGTCCTTGATGTGAAAGCAATTGGTTTCTCTTCCCCGTCTGGCAATACATGAGAGATTACTACTCCTACACCATAAGGAGAGGCGTCACATGCAAGTTGGATTGGAAGCGATGGGTTAAAATGGGTTAGAACCTCTGATGCAGTCAGCGCATCCTTCGCCTTCTGAAAAGCCTCCTGGCAGCTTACTGTCCACTCCCATGTTTCTTCCTTGCATAGTAGGTTATGTAGTGGCTTTAGTAGTGATGCCAAGTTGGATATGAAACGTCCATAATAGTTCAGCAGTCCTAAGACCTAAGTCCTCTGGGGCATCTGCAATAGCTGTGATTTTTGATGGCACAGTGTGTAGTCCTTTGGCAACAATCACATGACCCATGTATTCCACAGACGACTGAAAAAATCTCACATTTCTCTTTGCGGATTCTCAATCCATATTCCTTCAGTCTCTGAAGAATTGCATCCAGGTTGCGCAGGTGCTCCTCACCAACTGCTCCCGTACACGAGATGTCATCCAAATAACACTGTACTCCTGGTAATCCACTCAGGATTTGATCCATAGCTCACTGAAACAGTGCTGGAGCTGAAGTGATACCGAAAGGCAATCTACATTATCTAAAAAGTCCTGTATGAGTGTTGATAGTCAGCATTTCACATGGCTGCTCTTCTACATGCATTTGTAGGTAAGCCTGGTTGAGGTCTATTTTACTGAACTTTTGTCCTCCGCTTAACCGAGTAAACAAATCATCAGTCAGGAAAAGAAGACACTGCTCTGCTCTTAGTACAGGGTTTAATGATACCTTAAAGTCCCCACAGATCCGGATTCCACCTTCTTTTTTTGGCACTGGGACAATGGGAGTGGCCCACTCACTGGTTGTAACAGGCTCCAGAACACCATTCTTGACTAGGGCATCCAGGTAAGCCTCCACCTTGGGTCGAATGGTGTATGGCACTCGTCTCGCCTTCATTCCGGCGCCGGAAGATGGCGGCCAGTAACAGCAGTTCTTTCTAACATTTTTCCTAGCTTTGTGTCTTTATTTAGTATATTCTGTCTCTCGTCTGTTCTTTCTTATCAAGGCTGGATCATAAAACTCGAGTGACGACTGGACCAAGTTTTACAATTTTTTTCTGCTGGTTTTCCTGTTATTTTTTTTTCCTCATGGCTATGGAGAACACTGAAGTAAAAAGGATTGTTTACGCATGCAACCAGCTGTTTGTGCCGAATAGGATACACAGAGCTAAACCCCTTATCCCAGACGAGCTGAAGAAGAGGCTCCGAGGGTGAAGAGCTGGAAGAAAGGTTAGAATGAGAAGGAGAAAATTTAAACCAACTGTACCAGTGTTAATCACGGGTAACATGAGGTCTCTGGGAAATAAGACAGACGAGCTCACAGTGCTGATCAGGATGCAGAGAGAATACAGGGAGGGCAGCATCATGTGTTTTACAGAGACATGGCTTTGCTCACATATTCCTGACAACAACGTTGTGCTACCCGGCTTCAAGACTATCTGGGTGGACAGGGACGTTATAGGGAGTGGTAAAAGGAAGGGAGGAGGAATTGTGCTTTTTGTGAATGAAAAATTGTGTAATCCCAGACATATTTATGTGTAAACAACGTCTCTGCAGCCCGGACACAGAACTACTCGCTATGAGTATGCAACTCTATTACATGCCAAGAGAGCTCACGTGCGCCATTGTAATCACTGTTTACATTCATTGTATACATTCATGCATGTGACGTCATCAGGTCCACTGCTGCCACTCTATTGGCCCAGCATCCTGACGCATTCATGGCCATCACGGGAGATTTTAACCACGTCTCACTGGACAAAACATAACCAAACTTCCACCAGTTTGTTGACTGCCCCACCAGAGAAAATAAAACACTGGATCTACTGTATGCCAATGTCAGGGATGCATACAGCACCACAGCTATGCCTCCCCTACCCCCCCACCCCCCGGGCAGATTTGATCACAGCATGGTTCTGTTATCACCCAAGTGCATTCCTCTTGTGCAAAGGCAGCCTGCTCACACACGGACTGTGAGGAGGTGGACACAGGATGCTGCTGATGCACTACAGGACTGCTTCGAGACAGTGGACTAGGATGTACTCTGTGGGCCACACGGAGAGGACATAGACTGACTGCATCACAGAATACATCAGATTCTGTGAAAACACAGCCATGCCAGCTAAGACCATGTGCTGTTTCCCCAAGAACAAACCATGGATCACCAGTGACGTGAAAGCACTTCTTAACAAGAAGAGGGCTTTTTGGTCTGGAGACAGGAAGGAACTGACGAGAGTGCAGCATGAACTGAGAGAGATGCTGAGGCAGTGTAAAGACGATTACAGGAGGAAGTTGGAGGATAAACTACAGCAGAAGAATATGAGGGAGTGTGGTCTGGAACAAAAAACATCACTGGGTGTAAGGGGAGGGACAGACAGACAGTGGGGAGCCATGACAGAGGCAATGAGCTGAATCTCTTTTTTAATAGGATCAACTCACCGTCCGTCACTCCCACAACACAGCCAGACCCCCACACACCCTCTCACTCTCCTGCGCAGCACCTCCCTCTCCCCTGAGCCCCCCTCCGCCCTAGTAACGATATCAGCACCAACCCCCACATCACTGTGACTACAGGCCAGGTGAGGAAACAGGTGGAGTGACTTCACCAGCGGAAGGCTGCGGGCTCTGATGGCATCTTCACCTGGATCCTGAGGACCTGTGCCAACCAGCTAGCTTTGGTACTGAAACACCTGTACACCCTGAGCCTGAGCTTGGAGAGAGTACCGGTGCTGTGGAAGACATCCTGCCTGGTTCCTGTCCCCAAGAAGTCATCTCCATTGGACCTGAATGACGATGGACCAGTTGCCTTCACATCACATGTGATGAAGGTCCTGGGAAGACTTGTTTTTGCCCACCTGAGGCCACAGGTGAAGATGTGGCTGGACTCTCTGCAGTTTGCATATCAGCCCCATTTAGGAGTTGAAGACACCGTCATCTACCTGCTGCAAGGAGCTCACTTGCACCTGGATGGAGGAGGAGACAGTGTGAGAAACACATTCTTTGATTTCTCCAGTGCATTTAACAGCATTCAGCTGTAGCTGCTCAGTGAGAAGCTGCAGGTAATGGAGGTTGACAGCTCTGTGATCTCCTGGATCACCGACTACCTGGCAGCCAGGCCACAGTTTGTCCAACTGGGCAGTGTTTTGTCTGATGTGGCGGTTAGGGAGCTCCACAGGGGACTGTGCTTTCTCCTTTTCTTTTGTCCTTATACACCACTGACTTTCAGTACAACACCGTGTAGTATCATCTTGCTTTGGCTCATCAATAAAATTATTCTTCATCTTAAAGACATTGTTTCACCCAGGAAAAGGCCAGTAAAGAACTGCTTTTTCATTTCAGGACCGCAGCTGAACCAACATTCCTTTGTTGAGCAAAGCAAAGGAATGCTCTCAATCTATTAACTCACATCATAAATAACTTGGGGACTTCCTCAATTAAGACAGGTTTATATTCAACAGGTATACCATAAAACCTTAAAGGCATTCACTAAGGCCTTGGATTGGCCAGAGCTCGACACTACCCCTGGTGGACGTCTATGAAGTAGACGCTCTCTTTGACTGTACAAGTTTTGAACTGAAATTAACTCTTCAAGTTTCATTTCTCAGGACAATTCTAAGGACACCATTTATTGAAGATCACTGCCTTGGTGGGACTTTGATATTCTGTGGACAATCAGTGGGTTTGAAATATATATTAATCCTTGATTTTAAATATGTGCATGTTAAAATGTTTCAATGAATGTTTATTCTTGCATGTTAATTTAAAAGCACTAGTTATAAAGTTGCATGAATCACTAAAGCTAGCTTAGACTTTATACATAAGTAGGTTAAGGAATCCCCAGTGTATTATAATTGTGTGTCATCCTGTGAGGGCCAGTATCAGCCAGTCACCACCCAGCCTATGCTGGGCTCCAGCTCTTTCATTCCATTGGTTCCTTACAGACAAAAGCCTGTTCATTGGACTAAAGTTCATAAAACCCCCCCACAAAGGAAGACTATTGGCTGGGGCTCCTGCCAATCCCCGGAAGCCGTGAAAGTTGTCCGCAAATAAAGAGGAGAGACACCCTCTTTTAAGCCCTCTTTTCTTCTCCTTCTCCTTCTCTTCACTTCATGGCAGATGACTATGGGAGAACAAAGACTTCAGATCACTTCACTGCCACAGAACAAAGGAGACTTCTCGCACATGCTTTTTCTACGATCACCTCAGAGCAGAGAACATGAAATATTGTGTTTGTGTAAACTTCTGTGTATTTTAATGTTTTTTCTTTAAACATCTAGGAATTAATTCTTTTCTTTCCTGAGCTCAAATCCTAATTCGGAGTCAAACTCCCGCTCCTAGACATCTATTTTTATAACTTCCTCCTGTTAAACTTTCTTTAAACTCATCGTTTTTAATTTCGACTTTATGTTTATTTTTATATTGACCACCTCCACACTAGACGCTATTTTCACTCCACTAAGTCAGAAAGTTGTTGTTTAATTTCGTATTGGGATCAGATTTTGTAATTATTCTCAAATTCCCTTGGGAGAAGCCACTGACCCATGACAGCCTCAACGCAGCTCGTCATTACACTGCCTGAAGAAAACACCATCGTCATCTTCGCTGTACCTCAGCCCAACTGATCGATACATCCAAAATCTCATCTTGTGACAATAGACTGGAAAGCTGCCGTACCTTGTCCAAATATCTGCTGGCAAGATATTCTGGTTTTTGGTAGCATCTACCAACTAAAACTTAAAGAAGATTATGACAAAGGATCTCCACCAACATGGGTCATGTGAGCTGCATTCTTTATTCATCTGCTGAATAAAACATCTGAGATTTGAGAATAATTCTGCATCTGATCAGATACAAAATTAAAGAGCAATTAATACAACTCCTCTTTTCATTAAAATTCCATTTTCATTTTCTTAAGAGTAATCCAGAATTTTACATATAATTAGTTTAATTTTCCCCATAAATTTGCATTCAGTTTTAACATAAGATAAGATAAGATAAGTCTTTATTAGTCCCACAATGAGGAAATTCCAGGATTCCAACAGCACAGGGACAGCAACACTCAGAGCAACAATCAGAAGACAAGAAAAAACAAGAGCAGCGAGTATACATATGTACATATAAATATATAAATATATAAACACACAGTGCGGAGCATTGTAGCTAGATGGAATAAATATATAAACACACACAGTGCGGAGCATTGTAGCTAGATGGAATGAACAGCATAACCGTCTACCTAGTTATCCTACATGGTATGATTATGTACCCATACATATTGTCACCCTCCATAGCGACCGGTATTTTCCTAGTTGTATACCGGAGGGGACCATTGTGTAAGTCTATTGCGTCTTTTGCATTCACTACTATTAGGTTGTCATGTTTTGGGTTTTTTTTTGCTATCTCTACGAGCAGCCCTGCTTAGGTTATACAGTCTGACAGTCGTAGGTAGGAAGGACCTGCGAAACCTCTCGGTTGTGCACCTAGGATGATGTAGTCTGCTGCTAAATGAGCTCCTCAGTGCGTTTAGTATGTCCTGCATAGGGTGGGACTCGGACTCCAGCAGAGATGACAGTTTAGCCACCATCCTTCTCTCTCCCATCTCTTCCACTGGGTCAAGGCGTTGCCCCAGGACAGAGCTAGCTTTCTTGATCAGTTTGTTCAGTCTCTTCCTATTGGCTGCTGTAATGCCATTGCCCCAGCAGACCACTCCAAAAGTGATGGCTGATGCCACCACCGTGTCGTAGAATGGCTTCAGCAGCGCCCCTTGTACACCAAAAGACCTGAGTCTCCTCAGTAGGAACAGCCTGCGCTGTTTCCATCATCCATTAACTTCAAACTGATCTAAATTCAGCTTATATTTTCACCCTGGTTCTGCAAATGTTCACATTGTTACTCTATCATTTACAAGTTTGATTTAATGGTTAATGCGAATCATTTCAATGTCCTTTAATCATCATTTCATTTACTAAATACGTGAAAATGAGAGAAGTTGTTGGAAATTTATTTCATTCTGAGTCTGGTTTCAAAGCCCCAGTATCGAATTCACTAATATTTTGAGACTGATTATTAATTAATTAATTGAGTGATTAAGCAGGTATAAAGTGAAATTAATTATTAAAGTGCTCACTAAAGAGGTGAGCTGGTGCCCCGACAAGTGTTTACTATAAACTTTTTCTGCGTGTGGACCCGGAGTAAAGCTCAGGTCCCGATACTTTAATACAAATTAAATAATCTTTATACCTGATCATAATTATAAATCACATATTGCTACAACCGAGTCATGCCACCTGCAGAAATTCTCTGATGTCTTGGCTGTTGTTGGGTTTATAATAGGGGAAGGGGAGAGGGAGTACAGGGCACTCATAGACAGATTTGTGGACTGGACTGAGCAGAATCACCTGCGACTGAACGTCAGCAAGACAAGAGAGATGGTGATTGACTTCAGGAAGAAGAGGACGCCTTCTCACCTTTGCGGATTAGGGAGGAGGTTTTGGGGGTAGTGGAGGACTACAAACATCTGGGTGTCGCGATCAGCAGTGGACTGGAATGGAAATCTAACGCCAACGCTGTGTTCAACAAGGGGATGAGCAGATTCTACTTTCTGAGGAAGTTGAGATCCTTCAACGTGTGCAAAAAGAAGGGGTTGTTCAGAACTCCTTATAAGAACTCCTTATACAAAGATATAGAGTGATGATAATCAAGTCAGTGGGGGTAATGCACCTGTAAGCTGGTTGCCAACCACCAATCAAATCTAAAAGAAGAAGATGTTGGAGCTTTTCTACTAGGCCATTGTTGCCAGCATCATCTTCTTTGCTGCTGTCTGTTGGGGTAGCAGTATCAGAGCCAGCAACACCAACTGACTTGACAAGATTATCAAGAAGTTCTGGCTCTGTAATTGATCTCAGGCTGGATACCTTTGAATCTGTGGTGGAGAGGAGGACACTGAACAAACTGTGATACATCATAGACAATCCTGATCACCCCCTCCACCACACACTGGACAGTCAGCGGAGCACTTTCTCCAGCAGACTGCTACAGCTTCACTGCTGAATGGTTAGGTACAGGAAATCTTTTCTGCCACATGCCATTTCACCATACAATAACTCACTCTGATGTTGAATTTTGGTCATAACAATGCTGCCAAACTGCACCTTACAGTGTAATTGGTACCTCGTATTTCACCCTGCACCTTTTAATCCTTTCTCTGTACAGTCAGTACTATCCTTGGACTCATAAGTATCATCATCTATTAAACCTAGTAGAGGCCTATGTTGTATATAAATTTATCAAAGCATTTTTACTTTACTTCCATGGGTAACTCCTTTTCTATTATGCTGTGTGTCAATCACCAATGAGCAACTGCTACGAAGGTGTCCTCTTCTTCCTTAAGTCAATCACCATCTCTCTGGTCTTGCTGACGTTCAGTCTCAGGTGATTCTGCTCAGTTGCATTGTCTGTGTCATGCTGTTGTTACACTGTAATTTCCAGTTTACACTGTAATTTCCCAGTTTGGGATCAATAAAGTACATCTATCTATCTATCTAAAGACTGGTTTACTACCAGGTTTGGCATGCAGCTTCACTGTAATTTATCTCATGCTCCCTAACTCTTCATGAAAAACCTCTTTGTGCTTTTCCAGTATGGCCTGTAGCTGAATGGAACTGTGATAGTTTCTTTATTTCTTGCCAGTCAAGTCTGATTTTCTTTAACCACATACGCCCCATCATACTGTAGCAAGATAGTTTTTCTTGGTAACATAGACTGGAAGCTTTGCAGTTTGCCCATTGCACTGGACAGTCATCTCTGTCATCCCTTTCATGGGCACACTATGTCCAGTGTAGCCTCTGAAGACAGTGTCTGTGGGTCAGAGTGGAAGGTGTTTCAGAACTTTCCTATAAATATTATACAACACTAGTGATGCTCTTGAAGCAGTGTCTATCTGCATTTTTACCGAATGTCCTTCCAGTGTGGGTCTGGCCCAAAACCCATCTGAGCTTTAATTTAGATTCAGTATCCGCACAGTATTTACTGCAGCTGAAACTTCTTCCTCTGAGGAATCATTTACTCTGTACTCAGTATGCTTAACTGTACAAACATGTCTTTTCTTTTTACATATATTTTGCAGTCATTTTTATTTCCAGTCTTTCAGTCTTTGTTCCTTTTGTTTCTGCATGTCTGATCTATATTGCCTATTTTCCCCACAGTTATTACAGTCTATTTCTTTTCACCAACAATCATTAGTGAGGTGTCCTAACGTCCCACAACGGAAACATGGCCCTTGTGCTTTTGTTGTACCACTATCAAGTTTGTGTACTCTGCCTGTAGCATGTAACTGGGGAGCTTCTTTTGAAGCCATCTCCATTGTTACACTGATGTTAATGGCTTTTTCAAGTGTTAAGTCACTTTTTATGAGTAATTTCTTCTGTGCGACTTCATTTCTTAATCCACACACAAGCCTGTCCCTTATTGTGTCACTTAAGGCAGGGGTGCCCAATCTGGGGCTTCTGGAGCATTCAGGTTTCTGTGGGAAATCTTCTAATTTCGCTTCTTATTTGGTCCAAAGATTTGCAAATAATTTGTCATTGTTGTGCATGTGTTCTGTAGGCACCCTTGCATCCATGCACAACAACAACAAATCATTTGCAAATCTTTGGACCAATTAAGAAGTGAAATGAGAAAATTTCCCACAGAAACTTGAATGTTCCAGGATCCCCAGGTTGGGCACCCCTGGCTTAAGGCATCTTTAAATTCTCAGTGTTCAGCTAGTTTTCATAGTGCTGCAACAAACATGGTGATAGATTCACCCACTTCTTGGTTTCTTCTGTGAAACTTAAATCTCTCTGGGATTACCAGTGGTTTGGATGAAAAATGGCTGGTCAGTGTGTCCACAATTTCTTTGTGAGTTTTAGTGCCTGGCTTTACTGGCTGCAGAACACTGCGTTGCAGGTTGAAAGTCTTTGGACCCATCACACTTAAAAAAGTAGACACCAACTTATCTTCATTTATTCCATTAGCTGCAATGAAATAATCAAAGCGCTCTGTGTAGGAGCTCCACTGTTCCGCGCTCTCATCAAAGCGACCGATTAAGCCAATAACTCCAGCCATTTAGGGCTCCCAGTTAAATGGCACTCTTTCCCTCAGAACTGTTCCTTACAGTAACATTGTCCTTCCCCTCCGGCGAAACAGAGTTTTTTCTTGCCGATTTCCTCTGCGCCACTCTTCCCCGTTAAGCTGGCAGCACCTTAGCATTCACCAAGGCACACAGGGTGGCGCACACGCTCACCGGCTCCGTCTATTTCCCAGTCAGCATGGAGCATCAGCAGTAAAAATACAGGACAAAACTCTTCTCCGTCGTAAGTTGTCTGTGTTTTTTCACCTGATTTAAGACAATTTTGCACTGCTGAATCTGAAAATGACATCCGTTTCCCTCGATCAGGTCAGGTTTTTATGCTAAGTTGATTTTTTAAAAAATCTGATCTTCTGACTAAATCGATTAAATGTTACAAACTTTGATTACTGTAAATTGAATAGTAGACATTGATAAAGGTAAGTACATGTAAACTGAATGTTACGTCATTATTGTTCAAAATTTAGAGCTTCAACTTCTGTTTATTCAAACTTCTAGAATGCTCAGCGGCAGGGATGTCTCTCTTCAGAGTCCAACAGTAATCAGCCATCATCACAATTTATGACATCATGTCATAAATTGGTGCATGCAAACTCTTCAGAGTTCGAGAAAATTCAAGAAATAAAGAATTTTGCATCATATAAAGCGAAAATACCCGTACATGTAAACAAAAACGTAAAAAACAACATGTGGCCATAGTCCAAAAAGTTGACCTGATTGAGTAAAACCAATGTGATTTTTGGAATCAGCTAAAAAAAACTTAGACAATAAATCTGGTGTTGACCAGTGTTATCTTTTTTTCAGTACAGCCATAACATGGCTTACAGCTCTTGGCTAACACACACACAAATCTCCGGCTAAAGATTACCTATCATGCACTGGGTTACTCCCGCTAAGGATCTCATAGTAGACCAAAATACACAACAAAAAGAATTCAAAGATGTTAGGTTTATAGAATTTATACAAGGAATATTTTGAAGGATTAAATTTAATTTGGACAACAGACCTTAAGCACAGCAGAATCAGATTGTGTCTCCTGGTGGTAGCAGGCCTTCAGGTACCAACCTTGGTCCAGATGGATGCGTGTTGATGCAGTTGAGAGAAAAGGGCAGGTTCTGCCACAAAACGGTACTGGCACTGCTCCTTCAAATCACAGCCGTAGAAGCTGGATGCTCATCACACTGGTCACCGTCTCAGTTATACACAGGAAAAGGAATTTGACATTTGGCCAGGTTGTCAAATTCCAGATAATATTTGTTTATCGTTCAAAGTCCATTCAGAAAATCAAACCTGATAAAAAAAAAAAAATCTGTTTCTTCCAATGTGTTGTAGTCAGAACAAAGTTGACTTCAGCTTGGTGAAAATCAAAACAAAATCTTCTTAGTGTGGTAATTTAAGAAAAAAAAAGAGTAAAAGTAGGAAAAGGTGAATTTTAAAGAAAAAGAAAAAAAGTCACCCAGAGCATATGCTCCTGGCCTGCTTAGGACGGGGAGAGCAGAAACTGATTCTCCCCCTGACTTTTCAAGACCCAGCTGGGACAAAGGGAAAGTTTTTCAACTTGTTGTCATGTTTGCCCCTTTCAGGGCATAAATGAGGCGCCAGATGCCAACAGAGAATTTGCTTGTTTATTATAGAAGATACAAAATAAAGAGCCACATGGGAAAAAACACAAACACTAAACTTGAGCACAAATAAAGAATATTCACACCAATACAAGAAAGTAGCGAGGGCGGAACCCGACGCTATAGGACTTACAGATACATAGTAGCGAAGAAGGAAACTGGAACAGGACTGGAGCCAGACATGGGGTCTCCAGTCTAACGTTGATGTAGGTTGTAGCGAGGAGTGAGCCTCAGCTGCTCCCATAAATACTGAAGGCAAAAAGCAATGAACCAAACAGGAGGGGAGGAAACGTAATTACCAAATCACAATCAGCTGTGACAGTGCCGGCTAGACTTTGACAGCCAGAAGTCCGGCCGCGGCGCTGTCACAGTAAAAGCCCTGGGAGAAGCAATAATAAACGAGCAGAAATAATAAGGGAGAAAAAGGGAAAATACTGAGTGCCCCGGGCACAGAATAACTCAGTGCTTGGATCACCACAGTACCCCCCGTTCAAGGGACACATTCCAGGCGTCCAAAGTGACATCCAAAGAGGCTCCCTCCAACCAGAAGGCAAACAAGACTGACCTCGGGTGGGCGGAGGGGGAAACAGGCTAGGAGGGAAAGAAACCCGAAAAAAACAGGCACAAAAATGTTTAACGGCAACATACCGAGAAACCCCCCCCCCCACAAAGATCAGAATGACAAACACAAAGGCCCAAGCACAAAATAGCACGGCTAATACACGCATACAAAGACGAATGATGTCACAGAATGTCCAAAACCAGATAAATAAGTGAAAACTAAAATATATGTACACTTCAACTCAGAAAATGTTCAAGTCCAGAAGAATAGGCAAACACAAAAAATATATATAAGTACACTACTACTCGATCTCAAGACAAGAAAAAAAAATATATCTTTTTAGCAATATACGAGAGGAGAAAAAAACACCACGAAAACACAAGTATGGGGATACCGACAGGTAGAGAGAGAGAGAGAGAGAGAGAGAGAGAGAGAGAGAGAAAGGCAGTTCAGGTGGCCTACTGGCATCCAGACTCCACGTTAGAAAAAAAGAAAAACGCAGTTCAGGTGGCCTTCCCAAGTCCCAGAACCAAGGAAACTGTACCTCAGGCGGCCGGCCCGCATCCTTAGACCACCAGGACCGGAGCGGGGAGCTCGGAGGCAGCTTCCCTACCGAGAGACACAACGAAGGGAAGCTGGACCGAATGAGAGGGACCCCAGCGGCATCCGGTGGTGGAGAATAGGGGGGAAAGTGGGTGAAACAGGGAACCAGTCCGGTGTCAGGCAGAAGGGGATCTGCAGCTCCGTCACCAAATCAATTCAATTCAATTCAGCTTTATTTAGTATATAGCGCCATATCACAACAAAAGTCATCTCATAGCACTACCAAATGCAGGGAAAACCCCACAATTGCAGAAAGACCCAGTAATCAGACGATCCCCTGTAAGCAAGCACTTAGCGATGGTGGAGAGGAAAAACTCTCATTTAACAGGAAGAAATCTCTAGCAGAACCAGGCTCAGGGAGGGGTAGTCATCTGCTGCGACTGGCTGGGGGTGAGGGGATAAAGAAGAAGAAAAGAACAGACATAAAGTGAGAAAACATTAACGGTGAGAAGCCAAGTACATTATTGGAGGTCAGCCGGCAGTCTGAATCTATTAACATCAAAACAAAAGGGGGGTTAAGAGACACAAGGTCCCTCCCTAATCGTAGGCTATATTGAAAAGGAAGGTTTTTACCCTTTTCTTAAAAACAGAGATCGAGTCTGACTCCCAGACCCAGAGTGGTAACTGGTTCCACAGGAAAGGAGATCAGGTGATCTTTCTGTTGGAGATCAGGTGCTAGTGGCCAGCAAAGGAGTCAGAGGGAAGAAAAAGCTGTCTGACAAATGGGAGCCGGTTGTGTACACAGTAATAGCCATGAAACCTGCCTTCCATATCTACTATGTCAGAGATCATGTGGACAATGTGTGTGTGGTGCATCACAATCTGCTCCTTGATGTCAGCTTTTTAGCACTGGATGTGACTCTTGGTGATGGTTCCACCCATCCTGTCAACAGTGTGGCTGACTCTGATTCTTTTCCTGATCTGCCTGTGACAGAATTATCAGCTGTGGATAGTAATGCTGTGACAGCTGCTCCTTCTCTGGCAGAGACACTCTCCGACGCTTCTGAACATGATGAAGACCGCACAGCTTCATGGGTCCAGCAATAGTCCCCCACTGCCTCAGACCAAGATGCTGATCTGCATCCCCCATCTGTGTCATGCTACCCTATCCCCAGTGGGTTGGTTGGTGATGGTGGGCCTTCAAATTCTTGTTCTCAGACCCAACCTGTCACTTCTGCTGAGTTGAACACAGGTCATTGAATTACAACACGCTTTGGTAGAGTCATAAAGCCGGTTTGTCATTTGATTGAATCTATGACTCAAATTGAGGCTCTCCTTGATACTGAGAAAGTTCAGTCAGCTATAATGAATTTCTAATTTTGTTTGCTGCACTTGAATGCTTTTTTTGTTTGTTTTTTTTAGTGATGACATAGTATTTGACTGCCCCGCATAAAGCCCAGTATGTTTAGTAAGGCCATTGCTGTGTGGTATAAAAGGCACCCCATTTTGACAATAGAGTATTATGAGATTTTGCTAGGCGCCAAGCAGGTCTCATATCTCTTAACCTTTTCAGAAGGAAGTTGGACAGCTGACGTAGTAATTTATGTATCTGCATTACTTTCTGCCCTGTGTTATCTGTGCCTTGGGCATGTTTGATATTATTATATAATTTTTGTATAATTCTGGGGGGGGGTGATTATAGCAGGGTTGCACTTGTCTTTCTATTATAATTACACAAAATTATATGTAACTGTTAGTTTCTTAAACCTGGCTATAAGTTTTTAAAACCACTCTGTCTGTTTAAGCTCCCTCAGTTCTTCATCATTACACCCCATTATAAAAGCTGTGCACACTTTTCACTTCCTCTCTTTTGCACAGTTGTACAAAGGGAGAGGTGGGTGTCAGTTTTATAATCCCAATGCATCTTGTTATTCCTTATTCTATATATACAGTCGGGTAAAAAAGTATTTAGTCAGCCACCAATTGTGCAAGTTCTCCCACTTAAAAGATGAGAGAGGTCTCCAATTTTCATCATAGGTATACCTCAACTATGAGAGACAAAATGAGGAAAAAAAAATCCAGAAAATCACATTGAAGGATTTTTAATGAATTAATTGGTAAATTCCTCGGTAAAATAAATATTTGGTCACCTACAAACAAGCAAGATTTCTGGCTCTCACAGACCTGTAACTTCTTCTTTAAGAGGCTCCTCTGTCCTCCACTCGTTACCTGTATTAATGGCACCTGTTTGAACTCGTTATCAGTATAAAAGACACCTGTCCACAACCTCAAATAGTCAGACTCCAAACTCCACTATGGCCAAGACCAAAGAGCTGTCAAAGGACACCAGAAACAAAATTGTAGACCTGCACCAGGCTGGGAAGACTGAATCTGCAATAGGTAAGCAGCTTGGTCTGAAGAAATCAACTGTGGGAGTAATTATTAGAAAATGGAAGACATACAAGACTACTGATAATCTCCCTCGATCTGGGGCTCCACGCAAGATCTCACCCCGTGCGGTCAAAATTATCACCAGAACGGTGAGCAAAAATCCCAGAACCACATGGGGGGACCTAGTGAATGACCTGCAGAGAGCTGGGACCAAAGTAACAAAGGCTACATCAGAAACACACTACGCCGCCAGGGACTCAAATCCTGCAGTGCCAGACGTGTCCCCCTGCTTAAGCCAGTACATGTCCAGGCCTGTCTGAAGTTTGCTAGAGAGCATTTGGATGATCCAGAAGAGGATTGGGAGAATGTCATATGGTCAGATGAAACCAAAATAGAACTTTTTGGTAAAAACTCAACTTGTCGTGTTTGGAGGAGAAAGAACACCATACCTACTGTGAAGCATGGGGGTGGAAACATCATACCTTGGGGCTGTTTTTCTGCAAAGGGACCAGGACGACTGATCCGTGTAAAGGAAAGAATGAATGGGGCCATGTATCATGAAATTTTGAGTGAAAACCTCCTTCCACCAGCAAGGGCATTGGAGATGAAACATGGCTGGGTCTTTCAGCATGACAATGATCCCAAACACACCGCCCGGGCAACGAAGGAGTGGCTTTGTAAGAAGCATTTCAAGGTCCTGGAGTGGCCTAGCCAGTCTCCAGATCTCAACCCCATAGAAAATCTTTGGAGGGAGTTGAAAGTCTGTGTTGCCCAGCAACAGCCCCAAAACATCACTGCTCTAGAGGAGATCTGCATGGAGGAATGGGCCAAAATACCAGCAACAGTGTGTGAAAACCTTGTGAAAACTTACAGAAAACATTTGACCTCTGTCATTGCCAACAAAGGGTATATAACAAAGTATTGAGATGAACTTTTGTTATTGACCAAATACTTACTTTACCGAGGAATTTACCAATTAATTCATTAAAAATCCTTCAATGTGATTTTCTGGATTTTTTTTTCTTATTTTGTCTCTCATAGTTGAGGTATACCTATGATGAAAATTGGAGACCTCTCTCATGTTTTAAGTGGGAGAACTTGCACAATTGGTGGCTGACTAAATACTTTTTTACCCCACTGTATATCTGTTTTGTTAAATTCATTTTATATATCATTTTCACTTACCATTTGTGTGAAGATTTTTGTATATTTCTGTTAATAATTTTATTGTAAGGTTCTTCGCTAGTCATAGGGGTTTGTGGGATTAGGCTAATTCCTGGTTTTTGTATTGTACCTTGGTTGTTATATAGGAGCTGGAGTGACCAAGCAGTAAAGGCATGGTTTTTGTATTATTCTTGTGATTGCCAGGTATGTAAAATTACAGTATATTGTATATAAGTTTACACTGTTTTATTTGCCCTTTTGCACAGTCCTCCAAAGGGAGATGAGCTGGAGTTGGCAAGCTGTAAAGGCGTGGTTTTTGTATTATTCTTGTGATTGCCAGATTAAATGGAGAGTATCTCCAAAGATGTCACACCGACATTCATTATTCCACACAATGCAGTAAACAACCGGTTACACTTGGAGGTGCTGATTCTCATCCCAGCCACTTTACACTCAGCAGCAAACCATCCCAGTAAGACCTGTAGGTCATTGCTCAATGAAGCCAACAGGACAACATCATCTGCAAACAGCAGAGATGAGATCCTGTCGTCATCGAACATGACACCCTCCGTTCCTTGGCTGCACCTAGAAATCCTGACCATAAAAATTATGAACAGGATTGGTGACAAAGGGCAGCCCTGGCAGAATCCAACTCTCACTGGAAATGAGTCCAACTGAGTGTTGGCAATGCAAACCAAACTCTCACAATGGCTGTATTGAGACAAAATAGCTTGTAGCAACAAGCCTGATACCACATACTACCGAAGCACCCCCCACAGAGAACCACAAGGGATGCACTGCCCAACAATGTACCCAGTCGAAGTCACCAGCACCCCATCCACACCATACACAGTGTGGACAGGGAGCTGTTTCCCCCTCCTGAGTTGACGGAGAGTTTGCCAGAATCTCTTCGTGGCCGACCACAAGTCTTGTTCCATGGCCTCACCAAACTCCTCCCACACCCGAGTTTTTGCTTCAGCAAGCACCCAAGCTGCACTTCGCCTGGCCTGCTGCTACACCTCAGCTGCCTAAGGAATCCCACAAGCCAACCAAAAATCAAACCCCGGATGATTATATCCATTACATCCTGAATGGAGGTGCTTTTCTATGTGGTGTTACACTGACCTGGGGTAAGAGCTGGGAGGAGATTATTCATGAATATTGTCAATACATCTCCAAAAAGTATGGGAGAGCTATTGTGGTTTTGATAGGTACTCCAACACTCCATCTCCAAAAGATTGTGCTCATCGTTGAAGGGACAATGGAATAATAGGACCCCAAGTTCATTTTTTGACTGATATGAAAGAATTTGTTGCCAGCAAGGCCACACTTCCCATCACCACGTGGTCTCATGAGGATGGAATCCAACATGTGGGAGAGCATGAATTCTACTTCATCCCGGAGGGGTGGCCAGTGTGGTGGATCTGTCAGGTCCATCAGGCAGGCCACACCTAAGGAAAACAGCTGATGAACATGTCCCAGTGATCAGCTGACGTTTCTGAAGATGACCGCACGTGTCAGTCGAAACATGTTCAGGTAAAAAACAAACATCTTCTCCCTTTTTGACCAACAAAAAAAAGAAACTGTAAATTAATTATGTAATAAAACTAATAACTATGTGATTGCAAGGAGTTTAAGCAAAGCAAAAAATCTATAATATAAAGTGGAACAAATTTAGAGAAAATATCACTAAACCCCCTACGATATGCATGTTCTTCAAGACATATATTGTGGAGAAAGGAGGCAGGTGAGGCAATGAGCTAAACGACACAGAAACTTTATTCCATCTCCAGCATACAGTACAGTAAAAGAGCTCTCAGGTCTCTGTGCATTCCTCTTTTACATCTTTAATACCATGCATTGATACCCGGAACTTCCGACCATCATACACTGTGTTTAGAACAAAACCTGTGTGGCACATTAACATGACATAACGCTGGCGCCGCTCTCACACCCTTCTTCTTCCAGCAGCTCCGGCATTTACTCCTCTCCCCAGGTTGGCACATAATCCTGACTATCCCTTCTGATTCCTCCCAGTGACACCTCGTCTTTCGGTCCATTGTTCCCCCCTTCTCCAGTTGCCTTCTTCTCTGGGTGGAGAAGTCCCACACCATGTCCCCACACAGCCCCCCCCCCCGAACACCCAGTAAGGGCACTAACCCCCCCGTCCTTTGAGCTTGAGCCAGCGGCCATAGCGGCTGTAGCATGGGGGTCGCTGATCCAGTCAAACCGCCCTGCTGGCGGGGTGTACTGGAGGGGACGTCAGTCTGTGGAGGGAAAAAGGGAGGGGGAGAAAACACATCAGGTTCGCGAGTGCAGGTACCTGGCGAGGGAACACTAACTTACGGAGCCACCAACGGTGGGCATCCACGCCGGGGAGCTTGGGCCAACACCACCTGCTCATCTGCCAACACAAAAGTGGGCTTCAGCCTGTCAATGCAGATGGTCTCCTATGTCCCCCCAAGTCTAACACAAAATGCTACGCCCCAGGTTCCAACACTCTGAACGGTCCGTTGTACGGTGGGCACATAGGGGTCCGGTGCGCATCGTGCCTGACAAAAACAAAACTGGTGTTCTGCAAGCTTTTTGGGATGAAGGTTCGGGGAAAACAATGGTGGGCCAGGCCCGGTACGTTAAAAGCCTCCGTATTGTGCAAAAATTGTGTGGGCGGATCAGCCTAGGGTGTGGGGTTTTCTGGTAAAAACTCTCCAGGGATCCATAGCGGCTGAGAAAAGACGAGTTCTGCCGGGGATGCTGCCAAACCCTCCTTAGGTGCAGAGCGCAACCCTAAAAGAACCCAGGGCAGGCGGTCAACTCAGTTTGCATCCGTGAGCGAAGCTCTGAGCGCTGCTTTAAGCGACCTATGAAAACGCTTGCATAGCCCGTTAGCCTGGGGGTTGTACACGGTAGTGCAGTGAATTTTGACCCCCAGGCTCTGGGCCATCGCGGACCAGAGTTCTGAAACAAATTGTAGACCCCTGTCGGAAGTGATGTCCGATGAGGATCCGAACCGTGCCACCCAAGCTGACAAAAAAGCATGAGCCACTTCTGCGGACATGATAGAAGCCAGCGGGACCATTTAAGGCCAGCGCGTGGTGTGGTCCACGATTGTTAAAAGGTGTGTGAAGCCTTGTGACGACGGGAGGGGTCCCACCAAATCCACATGGATGTAGTCGAACCTCGTGGCCAGGATTTTGAATGCCTTGAGAGGGGCCCTGGTGTGTTTGTGTACTTTGGCCCGCTGGCATGCGATGCAAGCTGCAGCCCACTCTTTCACGTCCTTGCGGCTAGATGAATTTCACCCCCACGAGTTTCACCAAAGCGCACACTCCTGGTTGCGAAAAGGAGTGGATCGACTCAAAAACGCGACGGCGCCAAGAGCTCGGAACCACCGGGCGCGGGAGGCCTGTGGAGACGTCGCAGAGCAAGGGAGGGCCTCCTTCTTGCACCACCCTGCTCTCCAGCCTTAACCCAGTAGGCGCAGACTGGAGCACGCAAAGTAGACAAAAACAAAGGACAAGTCACGAAGCACTGCACCCATCATCCTCTGAAAAGTCTGTGCTGTACCTTTTAATCAGAACGGCATGCATAAAAACTCGAAAAGGCCGAAAGGAGTTATTACTGCTGTTTTTGGAACGTCTTCCGCACGCACCGGGACCTGATGGTATCCGTGGACCAGATCCACTTTCAAAAAAAACATGCGCCCCGGCCAGGTGCACGGAAAAATCCTGGATGTGCGGAATGAGATAACGATCTACAGACCTGTAGCGCTCACCTCTGTAGTCATGAAGTCCTTTGAGCGCCTGGTCCTGTCTCACCTCAAGTCCATCACCACACCCCTCCTAGACCCGCTGCAGTTTGCCTACCGTGCTAACAGGTCTGTGGACGACGCAGTCAACCTGGCCCTCCACTCCATCCTGCAGCATCTGGACTCCCCGGGAACCTACGCCAGGATTCTGTTTGTGGACTTCAGCTCCGCATTCAACACCATCCGCCCCGATCTGCTCCAGGACAAGCTGTCCCTGCTCAACGTGCCTGACTCCCTCTGCAGGTGGATCACCGACTTCCTGACGGACCGGAGACAGCATGTGCGGCTGGGGAAGTCTGTCTCAGACTCTGTTAGTATCAGCATTGGATCACCCCAGGGCTGTGTACTTTCCCCCCTACTCTTCTCCCTTTATACCAACTCCTGCACCTCCTCCCACCAGTCTGTTAAGCTGATTAAGTTTGCGGACGACACCACCCTCATCGGGCTCATCTCCAACGGCGATGAGTCCGCCTACAGGGAAGAGGTGGCCCAGCTGGTGTCCTGGTGCAGCCACAACAACCTGCAGCTGAATGCTCTGAAGACAGCAGAGATGATTGTGGACTTCAGGAAAGTCACATCCCCCCTGCCCCCCCTCACCATCACAGGCTCTCCCATCACCTTTGCAGATTCCTTCCGCTTCTTGGGCACCACCATCACCCGTGACCTCAAATGGGAGCCAACCATCAGCTCCCTCATCAAAAAGGCCCAGCAGAGGATGTTCTTTCTGCGGCAGCTGAGGAAGCTCAAGCTACCCACCAAGATGTTAGTGCAGTTCTACACGGCCATCATCGAGTCCATCCTCACCTCCTCCATAACTGTGTGGTACGCAGGAGCCACTGCCAGGGACAGACTAAGGCTGCAGCGCGTCGTGCGCACTGCTGAGAAGGTGATAGGCTGCAAACTCCCATCTCTCCAGGACCTGTACATCTCCAGGACCCGGAGGCGTGCTGGCCGGATCATAGCCGATCCTTCACATCCTGGTCACGTGCTGTTTGCCCCCCTCCCCTCAGGTAGAAGGCTTCGGTCCATTCGAACTAAAACCTCCCGGCACATGAACAGCTTCTTCCCCTCTGCCATCAGACTGCTGAACACTAAGTGACTTTTGACTCTCGTGCACTATGTACAGCAGCTCAACCAGACTCATGTCAATCATCACTGTTTTTCTGTTGCATTATTGACTGCACTATGTGGTACTTCACATTATCTGCTACATGCTAATTTTTTAAACTGCCTTGACTAGTACTACTCATTATTACTAGTATTATTATTTTTATTACTTATTATTACTTATTTTTCTACACTTATTGCACGTTTCTAGTCCTTTAGTTTTTTAGTTTATCCCTTTTTCTTATTATGTTTTTAATGTTGCAGCATGGCACCGAGACAAATTCCTAGTTTGTGTATCACATGAACAATGGCAATAAATCTGATTCTGATTCTGATTCTGATTCTGATTCTGATCATGTTTCATGACATTATTCAAGAACCGGAAATTGCTGCACAGTCACCACGATCCGTCGGCTTTAGGCACCATGTGTAGCAGGGATGCCCATGGGCTGTTGGGAGCGCCTGATGATGCCCAACTGCTCTAAGTTGGCAAACTCCTCTCGCACGCTGGCCAGTTTAGCTGCATCCAAATGCTGAGGTCGCGCGAACACCGATGGGCCTTTGTTGTTATAAAGTGTTCGACCCCATGTTTTGTTACCGTAGTCGAAAAAGTTGGGACCGTGAGTGCTGGGAACTGTGTGAGTAACTGTTGGTACTTACCCCCTGGAGCTATAACGTTAGCCAGTGTTGCCGACCCAGCTCCTCGAGCTGTGCAGTGCAGTGAGGTAAAAGAGACAGCGTCCACTAATCTCCTATTAGCAACATTGACTAACAACCCATAAGCACATAAAAAAATCTGTGCCTAAAATGGGGTCGGAACATGCAGCTATCACGAAGTCCCAATGAAAGTTGTGTCCGTGTAAGCATATCGTCAGTGTCCGCTCGCCAAATGTCCTGATGGTGGATCCGTTGGTGGCCGTGAGCTTGGAACCGCTGCGTCCTGCCACCCTGTCTTCATTGACCAGCAGGATGAGGCTCTTCTGAGAGCGGGAGTCCTCCAAAAACTGTCTCCCCGAACATGTGTCCGTGACATAAAGCAGTCTGTTCCTGTTGCCATCGGTTGCAGCTGCCACTGAAATCCGAATGTGCTGTCTTCCCGGCTCCTTGAATTGGCATGGCGACAGGCAGCGTTGGGCATTCGAGCCGAAACGGTGATGATAAAAACAGTTCGCCCCGTTCTTTCGTCTCCTGGTGTCTGCCCCGGCTACCATGAATGGCTCCTCGACCTTGCTGGAGTCCCTCATGGATGCCAGTGCCACTGTCTGCATGCTGAGAGTTCTGGTCGCCAAAATGATGTGGTCCACTTCCTGCGCCAGGGCGCGCTAGTCCTTAGCAACCAGCTGCGGTGAGTTGGCCAGGATCACCCTCGCTGTAGCCAGTAGGTTCCTGAGGAACAAGTGGGCAAACAGGAAAGATTCGGCATCCTTCCCCCTCAGCACCAATAAGCTCTCCATGAGCTCCACTGCTGATCTGTCCTCTAACTCCGAACGTGTTAGGAGTCGCTGTTCTCTCACTGTCAGAAAGGGTATAGCGCTAGAGAAGCATCCTCTTAAGCGCTTCATATTTTCCTTGGGCCAGCGGCTCCTGGAGCAGACTCGCCATCTGTTGCGTGGCACGCGCATCCAGCGCAGCGACCACGTAGTAATACTTGGTATTGTCCATTGTTATCCCGCGGAGTACGAACTGGGCTTCTATGTGCAAGAACCACATGGTCGGGTTGTGAAGCTAGAATTCTGGGAGCTTGACTGAGACCACTCACACGGTGCTGGTGCTCTCCCTCCAGGCAGTCTCCGGGGCGGTGCTTGGCTCGCTTTCAGTGGCACGTCTTAGGGTCACCAATGTGGAGAAAGGAGGCAGGCGAGGCAATGAGCTGGACGACACAGAAACTTTATTCAATCTCCAACAAACAGTACAGTAAAAGAGCTCCCGGGTCTCTGTGCATTCTTCTTTTATATCTTTAATACCATGCATTGAGACCTGGACCTTCCGACCATCATACATTGTGTTTAGAGCAAAGCCTGTGTGGCACATTAACATGACATAACGCCGGGGCCGCTCTCACACCCTTCATCCTCCAGCGGCTCCAGCATTTACTCCTCTCCCCGGGGGGTGCATAGTCCTTACTGTCCCATCTGATACCCCCCGGTGACACCTCCTCTTTCAGTCCATTGTTCACCTCTTCCCCAGTTGCCTTCTTCTCTGGGTGGAGAAGGCCCACACCATGCCCCCACAATATAAACATTGTGTGAAATGAAAATGTCCTTGCTTGAAAGCTATAGGAGCTGGACAAACAATGTAACCTTGATTGAAATTTCATTCAAAAAATGATAATGTTTTCAAACCTGTAATCTCTGCAAAAATGACACAAAATCAAAATCCTTATAATATTCACATCTTCAATACATGTATAAACACTGTGAAATTTTAAAAACCTCTGAGCTTGAAAACTGGGAGAAGGGACAGACATCATTATATCATAATATGCCCCATCTTTAGAGAGGTGCATACTAAAAAAATGAACACTTCTGTGTACAAACAAGTTTCCATGAAAACAAATATCAGCATCATCACTGCTAGAGAAAAAAAAAGACATTTGTGTCACTGCACAATGGTTTTGACGGAGAGACAATAGATTAACTGTGCTTCAGATGATTTTGCAAAAAGACAACTTCAGTATCTCAAGTACTAAACTACAAAGCCTTTCCTCTGACCAGTGGTGGCCCTTGGCATAGGTCATATAGGCGGCTACCTAGGGCACCATTTGCTGGAGGGGGCGCTACTGCAAGTTTTTTTTTAATTAATAAAATAAAATTCATAAGAGGCAGCGAAGCCTGCCCTAGAGGAGTGGCGACATTAGCTGGAAGGGACAGAGCTGCCATTCTTAGTCTGGACTGACCATAAAAATTTGTCCTACATACAGTCAGCTAAGAGATTGAATTCCTTGCAAGCCAGGTGGGTGCTATTTTTTGGCAATTTTCCTTTCACTCTAACTTATCATCCAGGATCACATAATGTCAAGCCTGATGCTCTGTCCCGTCAGTTCTCCATAGCCAAAGTGAACTCTGAGCCACAGCCCATTCTACTTCCCGCCTGTTTCCTCCAGGCCATTACCTTGGAGATAGAGTCTGTAGTCAAACAAGCTCAGACTAGACAACCTGACCAAGGAATGGCCCCCCAAACCACCTCTTTGTTTCCAATTCAGTCCGCATTCAAGTCTTTGACTCGTCACACTCCTTACGACTCACCTGCCATCCTGGAATCCAGTGAACTTCGGCATTCCTTCGTCAGCGGTTTTGGTGACAAACAATGGAGGCATATGTTCATTCTTTTGTTTCTGCCTGCACAGTGTGTGTACAAAACAAAACTATTCCAAGACCTGCTTCAGGTCTTCTCCATCCTCTGCCAATTCCCTGTTTACCATGGTCCATATTGTCCTAGATTTTGTAATTGGGTTACCACCTTTCAATGGAAAATAGCCATCCTCACAGTGACGGTCATTATTATTTACTTTTGTATTTATGGTTTTATTATCATGTTTTGTACTTTGCTATGGACCATATATTTTTGTGGTCTGAATAAAGGGTAGCTGTGTTATATAATGTCATAACACCAATACATGGCATGGACGTGATGATGCACACATAGGCTTCAGCCACTATAATAAGAGGCTCACCGCGGCAGCCTGGGTCTTTTGGCGCTCCACCTGTAGCCTGTAACACCACCTGTACTCCTGTATAGTTAGCTTGCTAGCTACAGTTCTGTGTCCCACGTGCTACTAACTTCTCTAATAAAAGGCACCATTCAGCACAGCCATCATCTCCGCTGTCCCTCATTCACAGACACAACAAGTCGGTTGATTGATTGATTGATTGATTGATTGATTGATTGATTGATTGATTGATTGATTGATTGATTGATTGATTGATTGATTGATCATTTCTCCAAGTTTGGTCATTTTCTTCCCATGTCTAAACTACCCACAGCCAAAGAAACTGCCAGTCTATTGGTGGAACATGTCTTTTGACCTCAAGGGCTGCCCACAGACATTGCCTCAGATAGGGGTCAACAGTTCATGTGGAAGGCCTTCTGTTCCGCCTTAGGGATCTTGGTCAGTTTGTCATCAGGCTATTATACTCAGACCAATGTGCAGATGGAGCAGGCTAAACCGCAAATGGAAGTTGCACTTCATTGTTTGACATCTGCCAACCCACCATCCTGGTCCTCATAGCTCCCATGGGTGAAATATGTACATAACACCCTGCCCAGTGCCTCCCTGGGGATGTCATAGTTTCTGTGTGCTTCAGAGTATGGCCTTCCTCTCCTCCCTAACCAGGAACAAGAGCTGGCCATATCATCTGTCCAAAACCACATGAGCTGTTGATGTAAAGTTTGGAGGAAATCGCGGTTCCCCTCCAGTGGGCCTCCATTGGTATGCAGCATCAAGCCAGTCGTCGACACACTCAAGCCCCTGCTTACTCACCAGGTCAGAAAGTGTGGCTCAGTCCAAAGGACCTCCCTTTACAAGCAGACTCCAAGAAAAATCTCCCTCCGTTTTGTTGGTCCATTTGAAACCGAGTCCATAATAAACCCTGATGTGGTGCACCTGAAAGTCCCTGCCTGTCTCCATGTCCACCCCTTTTTCCATGTTTCCCAGATCACCCAGATGACCTTGAGTTCCTTGTGTCCTCCCAGCTCTCCCCCTACTCCCCATACAGTAGGATAGATGATGCTCCTATCAACCCTTTTCGATGCCTCCTTGATGTCCATCGTCAAGGCCGGGGCCTCCAGTTTCTTTGCCTGGGAGGGTTACAGTCCCAAGGAAAGCTCCTGAATTCCACATCGCCAAATTTTAGATCCTTCACTTGCCCAGGATTTTCAGAGAACACACCCTCATGCTCTCAAAAGGGCATCTGGAGGTGCCTGGGGGGTGGGGTGTTACTGTTAGGGTTGCTGCCTCTGCAGCAGATTAATTGGCTCACCTGAGTGAGTTCAGGTGTTGTCCCTGATCATATTATTCAAGTTCTTTTTGTGGTGCTTGAATGCTTTTTTCTGTTTTTGTTTTTTTTATTATTATTTTATTTTTCCCCCGTTTTTACTTAAAAATGACATCACCTGAAACAAATGATCTTACTGGTCCAACATTAATTTTCACAGACAAAAATGTTTTACAGTCAAGGTCCATGTGGATTTTATTTTTTTTTTCTTTCACAAATGTTGCCTATGTTAGTAAACAGAAGAAAAAAAAATAATCTAATTTACATGAATTTTTTTGTATTGGCAAACCAAAATCCATGTTTTAGTGCTACTGTATTGCAATTCAACATAACCTTAATGCCAGATCAGCCATGTTCAAAAAAAGTAATCACTGTTGCCAAAGCAAAGCCAAGGGGAAGCCAATTGAAAGAAGGTTTCTTGGGGTGGCCGAAGAGGTGAAAAAGGCCTAGAGAATAAACCGATGGCTGAGTAATCAAGAGCGTTCTTTCTTCATCCAAAACAACTCAATAGTTGACAAGAATAAGAACAGGGAGCCTGAAAATAGCAGAAAATGTCATGTATTTTTAGCCTACCAGCAGCGCAAAGTTTTTCCCTCACATCACTACCGATTCTTAACAAATGGGAGAATTAATATTAATGAGTATGTGATTAGTTGATATGAGTCACTTTCCTGATTAAGTGTGAAAGAGCCATTGAGTGGTACAGGCAGTACTCATTACTTAATCATTGGTTGTGAAGTCTTAATTAGAACATTAGTAGCGGTTGTTTTTATAATCACAAAGTATTAACTGACTCATATATTAATAAGGGGCAAATTAACTATAGTTTCCAAGTTTGTGTGGCTAAGGAGGTGGTTCAGGGTTTGCTGCAGTTCTACATAGTTGTCATGAACGCCCTTCGGGGCAGGAAGATGAGACCCACACACAGAATTGTGAATTTGGGCAATTTATTGAGCAAAAGGCAACAAAAAGTTCAACACGGAGTACAAAACACAAAATACAAAGAAGGGAGAAAACTTACAGATTACACACCTAGAGCAGGGCAGGGCTCAGGTGGAGATGAGGAAGACCGAACAAGACTGCAGCGAAAAAAAGATAAAATTAAAATTAAATCACCCTTTATTGTCATTCAACCATACAACCAATCATGTACAGTAGAACGAGATTGTGTTTTACCTATCTACAGTGTTAATCACACACACCCCAAGTGTAGAATCAGAGGGCCGCTGCCATGCAAGGCGCCGCCACAGATTTTCCCTCCTCCATTCCGTTATTGCTGAGCGCCAAGCTGGACAGCAGGAAGTTCCACTTTTATATGGTCTTCGGCATGACCCGACCGGGATTTGAACCCCTGCCTCCCGGGTGTGGGGCGGATGCTCTACCAACTGAGCCATCACTCCGGTACAGCCCTTAAGTAGGAACAAAGAAACATTAACACAATCAGTGACAGGTGTGGGCATCTGAGCGGGCAGGAGAAAGCAAATGAAGCATAAAAAGGACCAGCTGGGGCAGTGAGAGAGGCATCGGGGCTGACAGCTGACAGGGCCACGCCCACTCAGAGCAAAACCCATAAAGCCGTTGACAGCTGTCAACCCCGAGAGAAAGAACATAACAGAATACAAATATAATGATAAGGCAAAAAATGGAGACAGGCAAACTCAAACATACAATAAACAACCTATAACAAACGTAAATCGGAAAATAAATCATACTGAGAAACAATATAGTGTAAGTGACAACCAAAAAATGACAACACGGCACAAGTAAGAAAAAAGGCAGACAACCTGAGCCCAGTGGAATCCATCCGCACTCAAAACGTGACAATACTACCTTAAAGTGCAATTCTCAGGTTAACCATACAGCTTAAATACTTACATATTTATATACTTGCATATTTATTCCACCTAGCTGCAATGCTCCGTACTGTGGGTGTTTATATATTTACATATTTATTCCATCTAGCTACAATGCTCTGCACTGTGTTCATATATTCATATATTTATTCCATCCAGCTACAATGCTCTGCACTGTGTGTCTGTGTATGTGTGTGTATATATATATTTTATAGTAATATGTACATATGTATATTAGCTGCTCTTGCTTGCTTGTTTTTTTTTTCTTGCCTTCTGATTGTTGCTCTGAGTGTTGCTATCCCTGTGCTGTTGCAATCCTGGAATTTCCCCGTTGTGGGACTAATAAAGGCTTATCTTATCTTATCTTATCTTATCTTAAATTATATGTTGAGAAATAAGGCAATAAACAGATATTTAAAAAATATGGCTGTCTATGCCTTAGAACATCTTGAAAGCTTTTTTTTTTTTTTTTTGGAGCACAGTATCAGCTCTCCAAAAAACTGCTGGCCATGACATCCATCCATCCATCCATCCATCTTCTACCGCTTTTCCGGAGGTCCGGGTCGCGGAGGCAGCAGTTCAAGCAGAGAAGCCCAGACTTCCCTCTCCCCAGCCACCTGCTCCAGCTCTTCAGAGGGGATACCAAGGCGTTCCCAGACTAGCTGGGAGACATAGTCTCTCCACCGAGTCCTGGGTCTGCCCCGGGGTCTCCTCCCAGTGGGACGTGCCTGAAACACCTCAAGTGGGAGACGTCCAGGAGGCATCCTAATCAGATGCCCATACCACCTCAACTGACTCCTTTCAATGTGGAGGAGCAGCGGTTCTACTCTGAGCCTCTCCCGGATGACTGAGCTCCTCACCCTATCTCTGAGGGTGAGTCCAGCAATCCTACGGAGAAAGCTCATTTCAGCCGCTTGTATCCGCGATCTCGTTCTTTCGGTCATTACCCAAAGCTCGTGACCATAGGTGAGAGTAGGAACGTAGATTGACTGGTAAATCGACAGCTTTGCCTTAGAACTAAGCTCCCTCTTCACCACAACAGACCGGTACAACGTCCGCATCACTGCAGATGCTGCTCCAATCCGTCTGTCGATCTCTCGCTCCATTTTCCCCTCACTCGTGAACAAGACCCCAAGATACTTAAACTCCTCCACTTGGGGCAGGAGCCTGTCCCCAACCCGGAGAGGACAATCCACCTTTTTCCGGCTGAGGACCATGGACTCGGACTTGGAGGTGCTGATTCTCATCCCAGCCGCTTCACACTCAGCGGCAAACCGTCCCAGCAAGAGCTGTAGGTCATTGCTGGATGAAGCCAACAGGACAACATCATCTGCAAACAACAGAGATGAGATCCTGTGGTCACCAAGTATGACACCCTCCATTCCCTGGCTGCGCCTAGAAATCCTGTCCATAAAAATTATGAACAGGACCGGTGACAAAGGGCAGCCCTGGCGGAGTCCAACTCTCACTGGGAATGACTCCGACCGAGTGTTGGCAATACGAACTAAACTCTCACAACGGTCGTATAGAGACCGAATAGCTCGTAACAACAAGCCCGATACCCCATACTCCCGAAGCACCCCCCACAAAAATCCGCGAGGGACGCGGTCAAATGCCTTCTCCAAGTCCACAAAACACATGTAAACTGGTTGGGCAAACTCCCACGAACCCTCAAGAATTCTCGAGAGGGTAAAGAGCTGGTCCGATGTGCCACGGCCAGGACGAAAACCACATTGCTCCTCCTGAATCCGAGGTTCGACCAACGGCCGGACTCTCCTCTCCAGTACCTTGGCATAGACCTTCCCAGGGAGGCTGAGGAGTGTGATCCCTCTAAAGTTGGAGCACACCCTCCGGTCCCCTTTTTTGAAGAGAGGAACCACCACCCCGGTTTGCCATGCCAAAGGCACTGCCCCCGACCTCCACGCAATGTTGCAGAGGCGTGTCAACCATGACAGCCCAACAACATCCAGGGCCTTGAGGTACTCGGGGCGAATCTCGTCCACCCCCGGGGCCCGGCCACCAAGGAGATTTTTAACCACCTTGGCGACCTCAGCCCCTGTGATAGGCGAGTCATCCCCCTTGTCCCCAAACCCTGCTTCCTCTGTGGAAGGCGTATCAGTGGGATTGAGGAGATCCTCGAAGTATTCCTTCCACCGCCCGACGATATCCCCAGTTGAAGTCAACAGTGTCCCATCCGCACCATACACAGTGTGGACGGGGAGCTGCTTTCCCCTCCTGAGCCGCCGAACAGTTTGCCAGAATCTCTTTGAAGCCGACCGAAAGTCTTGTTCCATGGCCTCACCGAACTCCTCCCATACCCGGGTTTTTGCTTCAGCAACCACCCGAGCTGCACTCCGCTTGGCCTGCCGGTACACCTCAGCTGCTTCGGGAGTCCCACAAGCCAACCAAGCTTGATAGGACTCCTTCTTCAGCTTAATGGCCCCCCTCACCACTGGTGTCCACCACTTGGTTCGGGGGTTGCCACCACGAGATGCACCGACCACCTTGCGGCCGCAGCTCTGGGCCGCCGCTTCAACAACAGAGGTGGAGAACATGGCCCATTCAGACTCCATGTCTCCAGACTCCCTCGGAATGTGGTTGAAGTTCTTCCGGAGGTGGGAGTTGAAGACCTCCCGGACAGGGGCCTCAGCCAGACGCTCCCAGCACACCCTCACTATACGTTTGGGTCTACCAGGTCTGAATGGCTTCCTCCCCTGCCATCGGATCCAACTCACCACCAGGTGGTGATCAGTTGACAGCTCTGCACCTCTCTTTACTCGGGTGTCCAAGACATACGGTCGCAGGTCTGATGATACGATAACAAAATCGATCATCGACCTGCGGCCTAGGGTGTCCTGGTGCCAGGTGCACATATGGACACCCTTATGCTTGAACATGGTGTTCGTTATGGACAGACTGTGGTTAGCACAGAAGTCCAATAACTGAACACCACTCGGGTTCAGATCGGGCAGGCCGTTCCTCCCAATCACCCCCCTCCAGGTTTCACTGTCGTTGCCCACGTGCGCATTGAAGTCCCCCAGTAGGACAATGGAGTCTCCAGGAGGAGCACCCTCCAGCACCCCAGTCACAGACTCCAAAAAGGGTGGGTACTCTGAAACATCATTTGGTGCATAGGCACAAATGATGGTCAGGACCCGTTTCCCAACCCGAAGGCGCAGGGAAGCAACCCTTTCGTCCACCGGGGAAAACTCCAATATAGAGGCAGCAAGGTGGGGCGATACAAGAATACCTACCCCTGCTCGTCGCCTCTCGCCCGGGGCAACTCCAGAAAAGGCCAAGCTCCAGCCCCTCTCCAGGAGACTGGTTCCGGAACCGGAGCTGTGTGTTGAGGTGAGGCCCACTATATCTAGCCGGTATCGCTCAATCTCGTACACCAGCTCAGGCTCCTTCCCCACCAGAGAGGTGACATTCCACGTACCAAAAGCCAGTTTAGAAAGCTTGGGATCAGTCCGCCAAGGTCTCCGCCTTTGACTGCTACCTAATCCACATAGCACCGGACTTCCATGATCCCTCCTGCAGGTGGTGAACCTACTGGAGGGCGGACCCATGTAACTCCTTCGGGCTGAGCCCGGCCGGGTCCCATGGGTGGAAACCTGGCCACCAGACGCTAGCCTTCGAGCCCCTCCCCCAGGCCTGGCTCCAGGGTGGGGCCCCGGTAACCCCATACCGGGCGGGGTACACTGAATCCTTGATATACAATTTATCATGAGAGTCTGTTGGATCGTTCTTAGTCTGGCCCTTCACCCAGGACCAGTTTGTCTTGGGAGACCCTATCAGAGGCAAATTGCCCCGGACAACATAGCTCCTGGGATCACTGGGGCACGCAAACCCCCCCACCACGATAAGGTGACGATCCATGAGGGGGCCCATGACATCACTAAGGGTAAATACAGAGCAGACAGTAACTGTCAGTAATGACAATCAGCTGTAGTTTAGCTTCTAAAGAGAAAAATAATTTAAATCTGTAATTATATGAGGGACAACAGCCTTATATTTATGAACATGTTAGACATCATAGAGACCAGGAACTGATGAGGATTAGGAAAAATGGCAGCCACCAACCAGAAATTAATCTGTTGTCTATGGGAAACCAAAGGAGAGTTGTGAAAATCCTGTAAAAATATCTCACATAAATTAGAATAGAATAGAATAGAAAAGGCTTTATTGTCATTGTACAGTTGTACAGTACAACGTAATTGTGGGTGCTCCACCAGGCTACTGTGCAATAAATTAAGAGAGAACGATTAGATAAAAACAGTTACAGAACACACGATTAACCACACAACTGAAACAAAAATAGCCCACGATTCTCGAAATATACACAGGTATGGTAGTGGCTTCATGGATGGAACTATGAGTGCGGAGTGTGGAACACACAATTGAACACATGATTGAGTAAAATGGCCCAAGGATTATGGAAAATATACATAGGAAAACTGCAGTGGGTTACGGCCAAGATATATAGAGTGATGATATAGAGTGAAGTACATGGTGGTAATGCACCTGTAAACTGGTTGCCAATCGCCAATCAAATCTAAAAGAAGAAGAAGAAGAAAACATACATAGTAGTGGTTTCACAGCTGGGTCAATATACATGAAAGTGTGGAGGGCAAAGACAGGTGAGTTATAATGATAATTTAAAGGTCCTCAGTTCTGTGCATGTGAGCGTTCGGGGGAGGGGGGTGGGGCCTCTGATTGATTGCAATTCGGATGTCCCAGGGGAAGAAACTGTCAGTTTGGAAGTGTGTGATTGATTTGAACATCCAGAGGGAAGCATGTCAAACAGGTGGTGGGTGGGATTTTTTATTTCTTATTTAACCTTTATTTATACACGGTAGTTCCATATAGGGGCAAACTCTCTTTTTTAAGGACGTCCTGTTCACATTCACACAGTTACACATTCACACCAGGAAGCTGCCCAGTACCACCACAGACTGACCTGTGGCCACTGAGCAGCTCCACTGGAGCAGTTGGGGATAAGGGCCTTGCTTAAGGGTACCACAGTCGGGTTAAGGAGGTTGGGGCAAGCACTGCTATGTTATCTGTCCCACCCAGATCTAATCCTGCCAGTCCAGGGATTGAACCCACAACCCTCTACTCACCAGTCCACATCCCTAACCATTAGGCCATCACTGCCCACTATGTGAAGGGTCTCCTGTGATGGCCTTGACCCTTCTGAGACAGGAGGATCTGGAGATGTCTTCCAGGGAGGGCAGCGGGCTGCCAATGATTTTTTGGCCGGTGTTGATGACCCTCAGCACAGCCTTCCTGTTCTCGGCCATAGAGCCAGTGCACCACACACCCAGACAGTAGGTGAGCACTCTGTCCACTGTGCAGTGGTAGAAGGCCAGCAGCAGCTTCTGGTCCAGGTTGTTCTTCTTCAGGACACAGAGGAAGTGCAGCCACTGCTTGCCTTTCTTCACCAGAGCCTTAGTGTTGACAGTCCAGGAGAGGTCAGAGAAAATGTGGGTGCCCAGGAACCTGAAGGTGGGGACGGTTTCCACATGGTTGCAATTTATAAGGAGGGGGGGATGGTCCTGTCTGTTCTTTCTGAAGTCCAGTATGAGTTCTTTGGTTTTTTTGGACATTCAGTTTCAGGTTGTTTGCTTAGCACCACAGCAGCAGATTCTCTACCTCCACCCTGTATGCCTTCTCATCACCATCGGTGATGAGCCCAACCAAGGTGGTATCATCTGCGTACTTCACGATGACTGTGGTTGGACGGGTTGGAATACAGTCAAAGGTGTACAGGGAGTACAGTGGAGGGCTTAGCACGCAGCCCTGGGGGAACCCAGTGCTGAGAGACAGTGTCAAGGGGTGGTGGGGGCCAAGTCTGACTGTTTAACCAGGAGCAGGTGTGTGTCTGTGTGTGTGTGTGTGGGGGGGGTATGGAGGAGATGCAGTTTGTTGATCAGGATGTCTGGGATGATGGTGTTGAAAGCTGAGCTGTAGTCCCCAAAGAGCACCCTCACGTACAGTAGATATAAAAAGTCTACACACCCCTGTCCAAATACCAGGTTTTTGTGATGTAAAAAAATGAGACCAGGATAAATCATTTCAAAACTTTTTCCACCATTAATGTGACCTATAACCTGCACAACCCAAATGAAAAACAAAATGCAATTTTTTAAGGTGAAAAATAAAAAATAAAAAACTTACAATAACCTGCTTGTATAAATATGCACACCCTTAAACTAATACTTTGTTACAACACCTTTGGCTTTTAGTACAGCACTTTCTTTTTACAAGAACGCTCTATCCTGGTGAGCGCTCGCCCCCTCCTTCCTGTTTCCCCAGCTCCTCAGGCAATCATCTCACCTAGGAGATTAGATGCACCTGCTACCTCTGCCTCGCCAGCGTTTTAAAGGGTCTGATCTTCAGTACTTCAGTGCTGGCTCTTTGGGGTATACTGCCTCAGTAGAAATGACTAACAAGTTAATTGTCTCCTCGAGAACTCTGTTTCTCATATCCTCTCCTTTTCGCCTCCTCCTCCTGGTTGCTGTCATCTGAGCGGTGCGTCTTCAGGGGATTGCGGTGCGCTCACCTGCCTCGTCCCGCTGCAGCTCCTTCTCTCCACCCGGTCAAACACAGCCTAGTCATCTCCCTTCTTCTCCATGCCAGCTTCACCCTGCTGGTTTGTCTATTCGTGCTGGGCTCTGTTCTGGGTTCTCTGCTCAGCCCACATAAGTGGCTAATTTGTATTTCTACCATCCTCCTCACTTCTCCAATTAATCGCTCTCGACTCTCCTCCACAGGCTGTGTTTCGTCTGGCAAGTGACGGTTTGCCCTAGCAGTGCTCCCCTTTGATATTCAATAAAAGGTTAAACGTTTTTCTGTGTTGGAGTGTTTTTCTCTGCTGTTACACCTGCACTTGAGCTGATCTTTCAGTCAATATGACAGCATCTCCTATGCACAGCCCTCTTCAGATCACCCCACAGATGTTCGATCTGACTCAGGTCTGGACTCTGGTTGGGCCATTCCAAAACCTTAGTCTTCTTCTGGTGAAGCCATTCTTTTGTTGATTTGGATGTGTGCTTTGGGTCATTGTCATGCTAAAAGATGAACTTCCTCTTCATCTCCAGCTTTCTAGCAGAAGCCTGAAGGTTTTGTGCCAGCACTGACTGGTATTTGGAGCTGTTCATAATTCCCTCCATCTTAACTAAGGCCGCAGTTCCAGCTGAAGAAAAAAAGGCCCAAAGCATGAAGCTGCCACCAACATGCTTCACTGTAGGTATGATGTTCTTTTAGTGATGAGCAGTGTTTGTGCCAAATACAGTATACCTTTTGGAATTCTGGCCAAAAAGTTCAACCTTGGTTTCAGTGGACCATAACACATTTTCCCATATGTGTTTGGGAGATTTCAAATGTGTTTTTGCAAAATGTAGCCAGGCTTGAATGTTTTTCTTTGTAAAATAAGGCTTTCGTCTTGCCACCCTAGACGGGAGATTGTTGTCACATGTACTAAACAGCCAGTACTTGCCAGAAATTCCTGCAGCTCCTTCAATGTTGCTGTTGACCTCTTGGCAGCCTCCCTAACCAGTTTTCTTCTCGTCTTTTCATTAATTTTGGAGGGCCGTCCAGTTCTTGGTAATGTCACTGTTGTGTCATATTTTCTCCACTTAATGATGACTGTCTTCACTGTGTTCCATGGTATATTTAATGCCTTGGAAATTCTTTTGTACCCTTCTCCTGACTAATACCTTTGAACAGTGAGTTCCCTCTGATAGTTTGGAAGCTCTCTGCAGACCATGGCTTGTGCTGTAAGATGTGACTACAAAAATGTCAGGAAAAGCCTACTAGAACAGCTGAACTTTATTTGGGGTTAATCAGAGGCATATTAAATGATGGCAGGTGTGTGCTGACTCCCATTTAACATGAGTTTTGAATGTCCATCCATCCATCCATCCATCCATCTTCTTCCGCTTAACCCTTTTCGGGTTGCGGGGGTGGGGTGGGCTCTGGAGCCGCCTATCCCAGCATCTTTGGGAGAGAGGCAGGGTACACCCTGGACAGGTTGCCAGTCCATCGCAGGGCCAACACAGAGAGACAGACAACCATTCACTCTCACATTCATACCTAAGGACAATTTAGAATCCCCAGTAGTCTGAGGCCAATTAACCTAACCTGCATGTTTTTGGCATGTGGGAGGAAACCGGAGCAATCCCAGCGTAAACCCACACAGACACGGGGAAAACATGCAAACTCCACACAGATCACTGTTGGTCAGGGGCTGGGATCGAACCCAGGATCCCCCGGCCAAGGGTCAGTTGCTGTGCTGCCGCAGTGCTAACCACTCCGCCACCGCACTGCCCGAGTTTTGAATGTGATTGGTTAATTCTGAACACAGCCACATTCCCAGTTATAACAGGGTGTGCATATTTATGCAACCAGGTTATTGTAAGTTTTTTATTTTTTTATTTCCCCCCTTGAAAGATTTCACTTTGTTTTTTTCAATTGGGGTCACATTAATGGTGGAAAAAGTTTTGAAATGATTTATCTTAGTCTCATTTTTTTTTTACATCACAAAAACTTGGCATTTGAACAGGGGTGTCTACTTTTTATATCCACTGTAGATCCTTGGGTTCTCCAGGTGGCTCAGCGCTCTGTGGAGTGTGGTGGCAATGACGTCTACCATAGACCGGTTCTTCCTGTAGGCAAACTGGTGGGGGTCAAAGGAGGGGGAAACCAGTCCCTGATGTGCTGGGACACCAGTTGCTCAAAACACTTCATGACTACAGACGTGAGTGCTTTGAGTCTGTACTTGTTCAGGCCGTCAACTGTGAACTTTTGGGGGATGGGAATGATGGTGGAGGCCTTGAGGCAGGAGTTGATAGTGGCATGCATCAGGGAGAGGTTGAACAGCTTGGTGAGGATCTCTGCCAGTTGGTTAGCACATGTTTTGACCACCGTTCCTGGGATGCCGTTTGGACGAGCAGCTCTGCGGGGGTTCACTGCTCTCAGTTGCCTCCTCACCTCATGCAGCTGTAGCAGGAGAGAGGGAGGAGCGGTGACGAGTTGGGGTGAGGTGAGCTCAAACCGGGCAAAGAAGCTGTTAAGCTCCTCTGCCAGAGTTAGGCTGCTGTCCGGTGTTGAGGGGCCCTGGCCCCTGTAGTTGGTGAGGGCCTGGATGCATCTCCACATCTGTCGGGGGTTATTGTCTGTGAGGAAGCCCTCCATTTTCCTCCTGTAGGCATTCTTAACATGTTTTATTCCTCTTCTCAGGTTGGCTTTAGCAGTACTGTACAGAGAGCTGCACCTTTGCCTGAATGCTGAGTTGCGAGCTCTGATCAGAGCCTGGACCTCACTGGTTATCCAGGGTTTGTGGTTTGGAAAGACCCGGATGTGTCTGGTGACTGTCACATTTTCTATACAACATTTAATGTAGAAGAGGACAGACTTGGTGTAAGAGTCCAGGTCCTGCTGTTCAAAGATGTTCCAATCTGTGCAGCTAAAGCAGTCCTGTAGCTGGAGGAGAGCATTTTCAGACCAGGTTTTAGTTGCTTTAGTTGCTTGTTTGGTTGGGGGGGGGGCTGTTCCTTAGGGGGGTGTAAGCAGGTATTAGAAGCAGGAAGCGATGGTCTGATTGTCCAAGGTGAGGGAGGGGGTAGCTCTGTAGGCATGCTTAATGTTGCTGTAAACATGATCCAGTGTTCTTTCCCCTCTTGTGGGACACTTAACATGTTGGTGGAATTTGGGGAGTGCAGTCTTTAAGCATGCTTTATCAAAATCCCCTGCAATAATATGGATTGCATTGGGGTGATCTTTCCTGCTAACAATGTGCTGAAGGTGGCTGAGTGCTAAGCTAATGCTCGCATCTGAAGGGACGTAAACATCTCTTATGATTACTGCCGTTAACTTGCAGGGTAGATAGAAGGGCCTACAGAGAAAGGGCATGGCTTTTAAGTCTGGTGAACAGTGGCTTTGAATTAGTCTGCTGTTATTACACCAGGTTTGAAGCACAAAAACACAGAGTCCATAACCTCTGCCCTTACAGAATCGGCATTCACACTTCCTGATTTCTCATTTTTTTGTGTTTGTCACACTGAAATGTTTTCGGATCATCAAACTAACTTAAATATTAGACAAAGATAACACAAGTAAACACAAAATGCAGTTTTTAAATGAAGGTGTTTATTATTAAGGGTTAAAAAAAAAAATAATCCAAACCTACATGGCCCTGTGTGAAAAAGTGCCCCCCGTTAAAACATAAATTGACTGTGGTTTATCACATCTTTGGAAAGCTGAGTTCAATTTCTCTAGCCACACCCAGGCCTAACTACTGCCACACCTGTTCTCAATCAAGAAATCACTTCAATAGGACCTGCCTGACAAAGTTAAGTAGACCAAAAGATCGTCAAAAGCTAGACATCATGCTGCCATCCAAAGAAATTCAGGTACAAATGAGAAACAAAGTAATTGAGATCTATCCGTGTGGAAAAGGTTATAAAGCAATTTCTAAAGCTTTGGGACTCCAGCAAACCACAGTGAGAGCCATTATCCACAAATGGAGAAAACATGGAACAGTGGTGAACCTTCCCAGGAGTGGCCAGCTAACCAAAATTACCCCAAGAGCGCAGTGATGACTCATCCAAGAAGTCACAAAAGACCCCACAACAATATCCAAAGAACTGCAGGCCTCACTTGCCTCAGTTAAGGTCAGTGTTTATGACTCCACCACAAGAAAGAGACTGGTGTGGAGTGTGTAAATAATGAGGCGGATTTGACTCAGACAGTTTATTACACATCTCACACAGAAGCATAGTCAGAAAGAGGACATCTCAGATAAGACTCTTCTCTTAAATACTATGGCATTCCCTCAGAAGCTTCTACACACAAAAGGTCACATTGCATTCACTTCCTTAATCCTTTACCATCCTCCTAGAAGTTTCTGATACACAAAAGATCACACTGCATTCACTTCCTTAATCCTTTACCATCCTCCTAGAAGTCTCTGATATACAAAAGATCACACTGCATTCATCCTTCACACCTCCCTGCTATCTCCAAGGGAAACTCTGCTCTTTGTTCTAGTCTAAGATGCTATACCATTATGCACTCCCCATGTGTCACCAAACGACCCCCCCCCCCCCCGAGCGTCTTGGATAGAACAATAGAATGACAGTCCATATGCTGTGGTTAAATCATTAAACATCAATCCACATGCTGCTTGGGCTTCAGTCTTCTCCCGTATCTGCTGTAACCAGGATTCACCGCCTCCGCGGCGCTGTCATGCTGGGGGGCTGATGATTGAGGGGTAAAAGTCTGTGCATGTGGGTGCTCTGGGGAATCTTTTCTCTGGGAAGCTCCCTGTGGGGGTCTTCCATGCCGAGGGGCCCTCGCCAACAGCACTTGCTCGTCCGCCACAACAAAAGCGGGTTTGAGTCTGTCTATGCCAATCTTTTCCCTCCTACCCCCCAAATCTAGCAAAAAATGCTTGTCCCCTGTTTCCAGCACTCTGAACGGTCCATCATAAGGTGGGCACAGTGGCGGGCGATGGGCATCGTGTCTGACAAAAATGAACTCCGCATTTTTCAAAGTTTTAGGCACAAAAACGCGTGGAAAACTGTGGTGAACAGGGCCCGGCAGCGTGCTTGTGTCTATGCTACGCTGCAACAGCTGAGACGAGGAGCTGCCCGGCGCGGGATTATCTGGAAGAAACTCCCCGGGCAGCCGAAGTGGCTGCGCAAAAATGAGTTCAGCCGGGGACACTTCCAAATCCTCTTTAGGGGCAGAACGTAACCCCAATAAAACCCACGGTAGCTTGTCTACCCAATTTGCATCCATCAGTGATGCCCTGAGAGCCGCTTTCAATGACCTATGAAAACATTTGCATAACCCATTAGCCTGTGGATTGTACGCGGTTGTGCGGTGAATTGTGACACCCAGGCTGCGGGCCATTGTTGGCCAGAGTTCGGAAACAAATTGAGGGCCTCTGTTGGACGTAATATCCGACGGGACTCCAAAACGCGCCACCCATGCTGTTAAAAACGCGCGCGCCACCTCCTCGGCTGTGGTTGCTGCCAGTGGAACCACTTCCGGCCAGCGCGTGGAGCGGTCCACCATTGTCAGAAGGTGCGTGCACCCCTGTGATGGCGGGAGGGGGCCCACGAGGTCCATGTGAACATGGTCAAACCTCTTAGCCGGGATGTGAAACGGCTCCAAGGGAGCCTTCGTGTGTCTGTGTACCTTGGCTCGTTGGCACGCCATGCAGGCTGCTGCCCACTCTTTCACTTGTTTGCGAAGGCTCGGCCACACAAATTTCTCTCCTACCATTTTGACCGACGCGCGCACTCCCGGGTGCGCCAAAGAATGAATCGAGTCAAAAACGCGGTGGCGCCACGCGGCCGGTACCACGGGATGCGGTCGCCCCATGGAGACATCACAAATTAGGGGGGGCATACCGTCTTGCAGCACCCTGCTCTCCAGCCTTAACCCTGTTGGTCCAGACTGGAGCGCGCGCACGTCCGCATCACTAACCTGCTCCGCGGCCATGATTGAGTAATCTATCCCCACACGGACCGGGGCAGCGAGAGGCAGTCTGCCACTACATTCAGTTTACCCGACACATGCTGAATATCGGTAGTAAACTCTGAGATCGCGGCCAGCTGTCTCTGCTGCCGGCCCGACCACGGTTCTGAAACCTTGGCCATCGCGAATGTTAGCGGCTTGTGGTCAACAAACGCGGTGAAACAGCGCCCTTCCAGCCAGAACTGGAAGTGGCGAATGGCCAAGTGGAGAGCCAGCAACTCCCTGATGAACGTGTTGTATTTACGTTCACTATCGCGCAAAGTCCTGCTGAAAAAGGCGAGCGGCTGCCAAGCCCCGGCTACACGCTGCTCCACGACTGCCCCTATGGCCACATCTGACGCGTCAGTAGTGAGCGCTATGCGGGCCGTTGGGTCTGGATGTGCCAGCAACGCAGCGTTTGCCAGGGCTGCTTTGACTTCCAAGAACGCCCGCTCTCGCTCCGGGGACCATTCGATCTTATTTACGGGTTTCTGTTTTTTGAGCGCGGTGTACATTGGTTGCATGAGCCGCGCTGCGCGGGGAAGGAAATGGTTATAAAAATTCACCATTCCCAAAAATTCCTGTAACGCCCTGACTGTTTGCGGCAGGGGAAAATCTGCTACCGTGCGCACTTTGTCAGGCAGCGGAACCGCTCCTTCGGGAGAGATGCGGTGCCCCAAAAAATCAATCTGCGTCACCCCAAACTGACATTTCGCTGGGTTGATTATTGACCCGTGCTCTTCCAACCTCCAGAAAACCGCCGTGAGGTGGGTTTCGTGTTCGTCTTCGGACGCGCTGGCTACCAAGATATCGTCCAAGTAGACGAATACGAAAGGGAGATCACGCAGCACTGCATCCATCATGCGTTGGAACGTCTGTGCAGCCCCTTTAAGCCCGAATGGCATGCGCAAAAACTCGAATAAACCGAATGGAGTTATCACCGCTGTTTTGGGTATGTCCTCAGCGCGCACTGGGACTTGGTGGTAACCGCAGACCACGTCTATTTTAGAAAAAACGCGCGCTCCTGCCAAGTGAACGGAAAAATCCTGCATGTGAGGAATTGGGTAGCGGTCATGCGCTGTGGCGTTGTTCAACCTGCGGAAATCCCCGCAAGGTCGCCACGAACCCTCAGCTTTAGGGACCATGTGTAGCGGGGAAGCCCATGGGCTGTTTGAATGCCTGATGATGCCCAACCTCTCCAGGTTGGCGAACTCCTCGCGCGCTATGGCCAGTTTAGCTGCGTCCAAGCGCAGAGGTTTTGCAAAAATGGGCGGCCCGGTGGTGGTGATAAAATGCTCCACCCCGTGTTTAGCGATGGCTGCCGAAAATGTCGGGACCGTGAGTGCTGGGAACTGAGTGAGCAGTGTGTGGAACTTACCGCATGCAGCTGTGACGTTGGCTTGTGCTGTTGGCCGGGACGCTCGAGCTGTACAGGGGATAGAATCAAAGGACAGTACATTAACCAGGCGCCTGTTAGCGACATCAACCAACAAACCATGTGTGCACAAAAAATCAGCCCCCAATATATTGAAATTCAATGCTGCTATGACAAAAGTCCACTCAAATGTACGGCCGTGTAGAGACAGGAGTAGAGTCCTCTCACCAAAGGTCTTAATCTCCGAGCCGTTTGCTGCTGCCATCTTGGGGCCACTAGATCCTGCCAGCCGGTCGGCGTAGGACGGCATGATGAAACTCATCTGGGCGCCGGTGTCCATGAGGAAATGCCTCCCCGAGCGTGCGTCCGTCAAATAGAGCAGCTTGTTCTCCTCCCCGAGGGTCGCAGCTGCTACCGACCCCCGGTCTTGATGTTTCCTGAGCGCTTGAACTGGCACGGTGGTATACATTTGCGTGACTTCTCTGCGAAGCGGCGGTGGTAGAAACAAAGGGTGTCTCCTCCGCGTTCTTTGGCCCCCACTGCTGCTGTCGTCGGTGGCTCTGCCGCTGCCGTCGATGGCTCCTCGCCTCCTCTGGCCGTCGCGCCGAGCTCCGTCACTGCCGCCGTGGTCGTGAACTCTCTGCTGGCCATGATGATCCGGTGTGCTTCTCGGGCCAGCGCACGATAGTCCCGCTTGGCCAGCAACGGCGAATTGGCCAGGGTCACTCTCGTCGCTGACGGAAGGTTCCGGAGGAAGAGGTGGGTAAAAATGAAATGGTCGTCGTCCGAGCCCTTTAATCTCAGCATCTTCTCCATCAGGTCAATAGCCGACCCATCTCCTAACCCGGTCCGTGTCAGGAGTCTCTCTGCTCTCTCACCAACCGAGAGCGTGTAGTGCTGGATGAGTGCAGCCTTCAGCGCGCCGTACTTGTCGCTGGTTGGTGGCTGATCAAGCAGGCTCTCCACATGCTGAGCCGTGTGGGCGTTGAGCGTTGCGACCACATGGTAGAACTTCGTGTCATCCGCCGATATCCCCCAGAGGGCGAACTGCGCCTCAACTAGGTGGAACCAGGAGCGCGGATTGTGCTGCCAAAAATCCGATAGCTTGATTGTAACAGCATATGCTTGGCTGGGGGCTCCCAACGAGGCTGGCTCCGGGGATCTTTCGTCGTGTTGCATGATTCGTCTTGGGTCACCAGTGTGGAATGTGTAAATAATGAGGCGGATTTGACTCAGACAGTTTATTACACATCTCACACAGAAGCATAGTCAGAAAGAGGACATCTCAGACAAGACTCTTCTCTTAAATACTATGGCATTCCCTCAGAAGCTTCTACACACAAAAGGTCACATTGCATTCACTTCCTTAATCTTTTACCATCCTCCTAGAAGTTTCTGATACACAAAAGATCACACTGCATTCACTTCCTTAATCCTTTACCATCCTCCTAGAAGTCTCTGATACACAAAAGATCACACTGCATTCATCCTTCACACCTCCCTGCTATCTCCAAGGGAAACTCTGCTCTTTGTTCTAGTCTAAGATGCTATACCATTATGCACTCCCCATGTGTCACCAAACTGGGCAAAAATGTCCTGCATGGCAGAGTTCCAAGACGAAAATCACTGCTGAGCAAAAGAACATAAACGCTCGTCTCAGTTTTGCCAGAAAACATCTTCAGAATCAGAATCAGAATCAGAATAAACTTTATTGCCAAGCATGTAAAAAAACACACGAGGAACTTGACTTGACATTGGTGCGCATGCGCGCGACACAACGACACGGCAGCCATAAAGGCGCCTCATCAAACAGAGATAGATAAGAAAGGGAGGGGAAGGGAGGGAACGACACAAGGGGGGAGGAGAAAAAAAACTTCGTTATCAAAATACAGCTTATTTTTAAGCAGATTGTGATTACAATGAAAAAAAATCTCTCAATAGCACAGAGCAACAACTCAGAATTCACGAGATACAAGAGAGCAGTGTACAGTATATCTTTAATCAGTTCATGAATCAATGTGTGTGCGGTGTTGAGCAGTGTTGATGATAATAAGAGAGACCCAAGGACCCTTGGCAGAAGATGTTTTGTCTGTCTGGCGCCCAGTCTTATCTGGCGCTGCAGCTGGCTGTCCAAGGCCTTGTGCTCATGATTTTGAAAAAAAACACAGTCTGCAGACAGCCAGGAGGAATTTTCATGGGGAATAATAATGCCAAATAGGACTGATCACAGAGAAGACTTGTATTTCTTCCGTAGATTCAGTACATTAATCCTTCATTGCGCAGCTTTGAACTCGTCGTGGAAAGACCTGAGCGAACCCATGATGTAATCCACCTTACGAGACAGTTCTCCAGTAGTCGCTATCAGGGTCTTCTCCAGTTTCTCAATTTGTTGGATGCACCTCGCCTGGCCAGCATTTTGATAGGTTGAATCCATCTTCAGCAATTTGCGGTAAACCAAGACAATTCCCGTCCCAATCAGAATTATCCCAATCACCAAGATTACGAAGATAAACAAATCTTCAATATCTTCGATAGAGAGATTAGAGAGACACAGCATTTTCCAAATACCTGTGTCACATAGATAGCCCACTGGAGCCGTTCCAGCGGGGCAAACAGCTTCCCCCGGAGCACTTTTCCTTGTTGAAAAAATAGTGTCAATTGTGTTCAAAGCCCAGCTTATTAACTCCATAATTTCTTTTCGGCGGTCGCAGTCAGACGCAGACAGACAACAGCAAGCTGGGATCCAGTAGGAGGGGAGGAAAAAATCAGCAGGAGAGAAGAAAAAAGCGTCTGCTCTCTTGGGAGGGCGGATCTTGATGATCCCCAAGACTTTTGGGAAAATACTCTGTGGACTGACGAGACAAAAGTTGAACTTTTTGGAAGGTGTGTGTCGCATTACATTCAACGTAAAAGTAACAGCATTTCAGAAAAGGAACATGATACCAACAGTAAAATATGGTGGTGGTAGTGTGATGGTCTGGGGCTGTTTTGCTCCTTCAGAACCTGGAAGACTTGCTGTGGTAAATGGAACCATGAATTCTGCTGTCTACCAAAATATCCTGAAGGAGGATGTCATGCCATCTGTTCATGACCTCAAGCTGAAGCGCACTTGGGTTCTGCAGCAGGACAATGATCCAAAACACACCAGCAAGTCCACCTCTGAATGGCTTAAGAAAACAAAATGAAGACTTTGGAGTGGCCTAGTCAAAGTCCTGACCTGGATCCAATTGAGATGCTGTGGCATGACCTTAAAAAGGCAGGTCATGCTCGAAAACCCTCCAATGTAAATTACAACAATTCTGCAAAGATGAGTAGGCCAAAATTCCTCCACAGTTCTGTAAGACTCATTGCCAGTTATTGCAAACGCTTGATTGCAGTTGTTGCTGCTAAGGGTGGCCCAACCAGTTGTTAGGTTTAAGGGGCAATCACTTTTTCACACAGGACCATGTAGGTTTGGATTTTTTTTTACCCTTAATAATAAACACCTTCATTAAAAACTGTATTTTGTGTTTACTTGTGTTATCTTTGTCTAATATTTAAATTTGTTTGATGATCTGAAACATCAGACTGTACAACCTAAGCAGGGCTGCTCGCAGAGATAGCAAAAAGACGTAACAAACTAATAGTTTTTTTTTTTTTTTGAATGCAAAAGATGCAATAGACTTACACAATGGTCCTCTCCGGCATACAACTAGGAACATACCGGTCGCTATGGAGGGTGAGAATATGTATGGGCACATAATCATACCATGTAGGATAACTAAATAGACGGTTATGCTGTTTCATCCCACCTAGCAACAATGCTCTGCACTGTGTGTGTTTATATATTTACATATTTATTCCATCTAGCTACAATGCTCAGCACTGGGTGTGTTTATATTTATATATCTGTGGCCGACACACATTGTGGGCTCACGCTGCCACAGAGACAGAACTGAATGTGTATTGGGGAGTGTCACGTCTGCAAGGACTGAGGACTCAAATCTACAGGAGGTAACAAGGAAGTGTGAGATTTGTCTCTTTGTCCCACAGAAGACGCCCCGGAGGGTATTCCGGTTCATCAAGAAATGAGAGACAATGGTGAAGCTTCAAAGGGATGCTTTGTAACTGTATGTTGACTGAAGACACCATGTGACTTGAATTCTGATGCTGGAAATGTATAAAAGGGGGTTGAAGTATGATTCTTTCTCTTTCCTGCTTTGAGAATGCTAGGAGCTTGTGTTCTGTCAAATAAAGCTGGTTTATGACTGAAACTCAGCCTCGTTATTTGAGCATGCTCCTACATATCTATATATTTATTCCATCTTGCTACAATGCTCCGCACTGTGTTTTTATATATCTACATATTATTCCATCTAGCTACATTGCTCCGCACTGTGTGTGTTTATATACTTGCATATTTATTCCACCTAGCTGCAATGCTCCGTACTGTGGGTGTTTATATATTTACATATTTATTCCATCTAGCTACAATGCTCTGCACTGTGTGTTCATATATTCATATATTTATTCCATCCAGCTACAATGCTCTGCACTGTGTGTCTGTGTGTGTGTGTGTGTGTGTATATATATTTTATAGTAATATGTACATATGTATATTAGCTGCTCTTGCTTGTTTTTTTTTTTTTTTTTTCTTGCCTTCTGATTGTTGCTCTGAGTGTTGCTATCCCTGTGCTGTTGCAATCCTGGAATTTCCCCGTTGTGGGACTAATAAAGGCTTATCTTATCTTATCTTATCTTATCAGGTGTGACAAACATACAAAAAAAAGAGAAATCAGGAAGGGGGCAAACAGTTTTTCTCACCACTGTGTTTGTATTCATTTCACTTATGAAAAAGCTGAATAATAAAATAAAATTAAAACTTGTGTCAGAGAAAATTCTTCACAACTATCCTGAATGTAACTCAGCAAAGTGTCATTTTTCTTTTGCTTAATAGAACTCACATCCAGTAATCAAGTTTAACACACAGAGCTAGCAGAGGACTGACCTCCCACTGTAGCTTTCACTACTTGCAGTAGCTGTGTGGCCTCGGGTCAGAGAAATGGAGGTAGGCGCCGTCCCTATAGTCACATGATGTTCCACATGATGTGGAAGGGAACTAACTAAGTAACTAAGTTTATCCACATAGGTAGAAATGTTTCACAAACATAGCTAATACTTGCAGGTCTAATATAAACTTTTTTTTTAATGTCTGTACATTGCATCAGTTCTTTATTTGGAAATCCACTCACTCTTATTTTTAAGGGTTGCAAGACTGGATAGGAGCTTTTATTTTGAATGTTTGTTCACTAAGTGAGCTTGATTTTAACCTGCAGAGTTGAGACTGGAAATGTTTATCTTCCCCAATACCCCCCCCCGCCCCCCCCAACAGTGTCCTGTGCTTAAGGTGGGCTTACTTTTACTCTGTTATCTTCCTTTTTATCGGGGTGGTGGGGGGGCTGTGCTGTGTCATCAGCACCGCTCAGTGCAGCAGCGGCTGCAGCAGCTGGGAAAGCGTGGAGTCACTGCTCGTATTAACGTGACAGTGCGATATAACTATTTTATGTATTTCCAGCGACCAAATGTACAGATACAATGAATATATTCAGTACTATATCACCCAGTCCTCTATCAAGAGCCACTTTAGAATTTACCTGACATGCAGGTCTTTCTTCTGCGAGAATAAATTGGAGCACCTGAAGTAAACCAATACAAGCAGAGTGAGAATTCAACACAGGGCCTGCTTTGGGAGAGCTTAAAACAGATAGGACCTGCTGGTTGCATTGCTGGCAGAGTTAAATTCAGAATCTTCTTGCTGTGAAGCAATAGTGCTAACGAGTACACCATAATACTGCATCCTCAGTTAATCTCTTTTAGATTTGCCCCATTGTTTTCTATCCAATTTGCTTTGGAAATGGCACTGCAGAGAAAGAGAGCAAAGAAGAAAAAAGGTTGAGATGAAGTAGACCAGTCATAGTGCTGGGCTCGGCATTGCCATGTTGGGTGGTTAGATTTCTGGAGAAATGCATGCCAGGTTATGGCGTAACCTACGTTGTAGGTACAGCATTAGGTCTACAGCTATGCCAGATGCTATGGAATCATTTTGACTTGAGTATATATCAAGGCTTAACCAATAGAGCAGTCAGTTTTTTTTGGCTTCATTCACAATGAATCTGCACCCAGCACAGATCTGTGCCATGTGTGCTCTAAGAGTCAAAGGTTACATTCAAAATGGCTCCATGTTGTAATTGTTAGTCATGATTGAGGGCTGTCTAATGTTCTTTAGCATGTTTTAAAAACCCTCTGTTGATTGCCACCTTATCCTGTTTGGAGGAGTTTCAGTGCCTGAATGATCTCAGGAGCTATATTGTCGGAGGCAACTTGCCCCTGGTAAGGTCTCCCAAGGCAAACAGGTCCTGGGTGAAGGGCCAGATTAAGAATGGCCCAGTAGATCCCATGAAAAAGTTACATTAAGGACCCAGTGTACCCAAAGGAGGCACACTGGTCCGCCCTTCAGTGTTCTCATCACCTGCAAGGAGGGCTCATGGGGATCACGGTGCTATGTGAACTGATCAGATGTCTGGGCTACTGTGCCTGGACTGATGCCCCCACAACTCGGATCCCCGGATAAGTGGTAGAAGATGGATGGACGGATGGATGGATGGATGGATGGATGTTTTAAAACATCTCACAGCAGCAGCCGTATGTCCAACATATTACACATCAGCTATGCACATACTACCCCTACACTTAAAACAGCAAGCTTTGATCCAAGATTACAATATGTACAGGCTACAGATGGTGTACATTTCTTTTCAGCAGCCCTAACCTAAGGCTACACTCTAAACCCTCCACCCATTCTCTATAGCAAATGTGGGTCAGTTTGCACTTTTTAATTTTCTTTAAGTCAAAAGAATGGGAAACAGCTGTCAGCAGGATCCAAGTGACAAAATGACAGAAACTGCTAATGACAGTGTATCTTATGATTGTGTTTGAGGAATACACATGCAAGCCCAGGGTAAGAGCGCACACACACACACACAATATATGTAATTATATGTAATTATATGTAAAAAAATATATGTAAGAAGAAACAGAGAAAGAGTGTACAGTACATTTCTGTTCATGCACAATCAGACTAACATGGCAGAAACACACAGAGTTTTAATTTCCATGTAATTGAATATAGGCCTCTCCTGCAGATTAGAGTTACAATAATTACTCTTCTCATGTGGATGGAACACAGCCAGTGTCTCTACATTGCATTATTAAGCCCGAGGCTTAGTAAAGTGGGTAAACAATAACAAGACTGCAAATACACTCTCCTCCGACAGTTAAACTACTCAGTGTTATTGGGCAGAATCTAAAGGTTCTATGGCAAGCCGTTTTATCATTTAACCCTTATGCACCGTTAAAAAAAAAGGATGTCGGGACTGTTAATGACAAGATTTGTATTTTGAACTTTAAACTGTAATAAAATTATGAAAGATCAATATTTTTCAATTTTTAAAAAAAATTGTTTTTCATGAAGGGGTTCTTGTCTGATTCATATCATGATTTAATGAATCACCATAAAAAAATAAACCCTTTAGAGACCAGTTTGGATCATCGACCATTGGCCACATTTTTGAAAAGTACACGATAGTTCAATATTCTATTGACTTTGATTATTATTAGTATGACCGGCTGACCCCATCAGAACAATCAGCGAGAAGAATGATTTTCTCACATATTTACTTTTTGTATAATGTCAGACTGAATAAAATTGTTACACTGGAGCTGTTAACTACAAGATTTGTACCATACACTTCCATTATAACTACATTTTTTGACCCCCCCCCCCCCAAAGTGAAAAAAACACCCCAACAAGTCCTGTGAAATGGGGAAGGGAGGACCTTGCAAACTGAATTCCAGTGCAATGTGGTTTATTTACACAAAAACATTTATAACCAAAAACACAGCACGAGGGCTGGAAATAACTCTAGGATAACTAGGATCACTAAAACAGAACACACTGAGAAAATGCAGGCTACGTGGACCTTGAAGGGAACAATAGACAATAACACCACACAGAGCACAAACACAGACTGACATATCATCATCATCATCATAGCAGTCTGTCGTGGGCGACAATGACTGTTTCATTTAGGTCTGATCAGATACCTCCACACAGCTCTGTCCTTAGCCTTCCGCTGCCAGGAACTCCTGTCTATATCCAACTTCTTCAAGTTTCTTTTTACAGTGGCCACGGTTACATGGGCAAAATTTCTTCAATCTGATTACAATTCAGATCAGAATTTTGCTGTTTACATGGATCCTGAAAAAGCTGATCTGATTAGGACGTGCGTTTTCATGTGTCACACGTTTGAATGTTTGAACATTTGACATGCGCATGTCAACATTTCGACATTCCAAAAATAGTAGAAGAAGAAGCAACTTCCAGTGTTAGCAAGCCCCGCTTCGTGTCGAAATTGACGTGGACTGTTATTCAGACTGTACTTTTGCTTCTGCTGGTCTCCATAATGAAGCTAAAAGTACATACTTCTGCATGTCACGAACAGAGGGAGACAGCAGGACGATACAGACCAGTTTTGTTTTACTCCCGCTATGTTTTCCGCTAGCTGCTGCTAAGGCGGAAATACGTCATGTCGACGTGCGGCTGGTGTACAGACATGCGCAGTAAACATATTTTCTGCCCTACTTTCGGATAAGTGTTTTCATGTGCACCATTCGGATTAACAATCGGCATAACCCACCCCTCTCAATCGGAATGAAATTTTGATCCGAATGAGCTTGATAGGGTTAGAATGTTCAGATTGCCATGTTTACATGAAGAATTTTTATTCCGATCAGGCTTTTAATCCGGTTACCTGTGTCCATGTAAACATAGCCAGTGTCTTTAAATCTGAGCCTTGATCTACCTTGATTGTGTTTGCCCTCACATAACTGTGAGTAGAGTAAAATGGTAAATGGTAAATGGTGTTCATTTATATAGCGCTTTTATTCTCATCTCTTGATGACCAAAGCGCTTTACAGATCCTGCCATCCACCCATTCACGCACACATTCACACACTGATAGTGGCGTCAGTGCAGAGTAACTGCCGAGGGAGACGCTGGTGGTCCATCCTCTCAACCTGTCTGAGCCATCTCAGGTTCATCTGTATTAGCATGTCCTCCATTGATGGTAGACCAGCTTGTTTCAACACTTCTGTGTTGGTTATCTTGTCTTTCCATGAGATGTTCATTATGGCTCGAAGGTGTCTCATCATGTACGCGTGGAGTTTCTTCACCTGCACTACAGTCCAAGTTTCAGCACCGTACAATAGAGTAGCCAGTACTGTCACTCTGTACACTTTGCATTTCACACAGATAGACACATGTCGGTTGTTCCACTAGGGGAATGAATAATCACACAAATGTAGGACAGCTTGGGAACAATCAGGGTTAAACAGTAATACATGAGGAAAAGAGACTATACTGTAGGTAGGGAAAACACTAAGGGCTTGGAACAATAGGTAAACAAATACACACACAAAACCCAGAACCAGACAGGAGATAAACAAAGGATAAAAACAAGGACTAGGGAAACACAAAGACAACAATAATGACAATAAGGACAAACAGGGGATGACACAACAGACTAAAGACAAGGGAACACAATGGACAATCACAGATGACCCAGGGAGCACAGAAGGCAAATAATGCAAATAATAATAACAATGATATTAAAATGAACTAAAAGCATGGGCATGGTCCCAAACCATGCCCACATCATGACACACAGGGGTGTGTCATGCAGCCACGCAGTGGCTTGAAAATTTGCATACCCCAACTCAGAGCTGACATAAGATTTCAGCGCACCATATGATCACATTCAGATTGGTAAATACCAATCTGCCCGGTGAAATGATCATAGGACCACTTTTCTGTCTTATGCATATTTGATAAATGAGAACCACTGTGAGCAGATGGTGCTTACTGGAGTTGTAGTTTCATGGTCTCACATTGCGGTTTATTATTTTAGATGCCATTTGAGAAAACTACAACCTGCCAAAATGGCTAGTGGGAGTGGCTGTCTTGCTGGCCACTGCAGAAATCCACTCACCGATGGTGGGTTGGCGGGGGTTAATGTCAAGCCCTGTCCGTAGAGCAGAACTTTTCTCCAATGTGTCAGCAGCGTATACAGAAATATGGGATAAATTCTTTGCCAGCAGGAACTGAATTTGAATTCTTTTTATCTGAATGTGAGCCGCTCAGTTTGAACCTCAATTGATCAATTTGAATAAATGCTTTTAAAATTTGAATCTGAATAGCCTAATTTGAAGCTGAATCTCTTGGTTTGAAAGTCCATTGCAATAAAATTGAAATTGTTGAAAATTCACCTCCCTAATTCATTCTCACAGTTCAGTTTCACTTCTCTCCATTCAAATTCAGCTCTTTCGATTCAAATTTTTGTGCCATACTTCTGACACCTGGCGTCAGGCAAAACTAGTTAGACACAGATGGAAAGAACGCACATTATGTACTCTGTACCTGGCATAAACACCTGCATTGACAGGGTGATGTCCCGTGACTATGGGCACAAATGGGTCTCCCAAATGGACAATGACCCTAGGCATACCGCTAAATTAGTTAAAAATTTGCTTAAGGACAACAAAGTCAATGTTTTGGAGTGACCATCACAAAGCCCTGATCTCAGTCCCATAGAAATTTGCAGGTGGAGTTGAAAAGACGTGTGTGAGAAAGACGGCCTACAAACATGACTCAGTTATACCAGTTCTCTCAGGAGGAATGGGCCAAAATTCCAGCAAACTAGTTTAGTTTAGTTTAGTTTAGTTTAATGATTTATTTGTCAGGGCCCATGTACTGAAAAAACATTAAACACAGGGTAAAGATGCTTTGTACCAGATTACAGCATTCTCACAAGTTTCTATCTGTAGTCCCTGAGGCAGGCAGGACAATATTAAAAGAAAAACAGCACATATAGAAAGCAATTCAGGTCGAGTTTTAGAAACTGTTGACCCTTAAACAAGCAGGGAGTAAGTTTAAAAGGCAAAAAGATAAGAGAGACGGCACACAAAAACAATTTAAGAGTACAATTTCAAATCCCATTTCAAGATTCAAGACTCAAAGATTTTATTTGTCAATACTACTATGCGCACAGGGCACGCAGGAGAATTGAAATAGTGTTTCTCTCTCTCTTTAGTGGTGTGTGCAATATAAAAAGACAAAGGAATAAGGCTGGAAAAAAACAACAACAGCAGTCTATGTAGAGTAATGCTACCCACAGTGCAAATGGTGACAAAAAACAGACCCAGACATCCCACAGTGCAAATAAAAATAAACAATGAAACCCAGCAATCCTATATACAGAAAAAGTAGAGAATAATACTCGTAGTTGCAAGTTCAATGCAGTAGTGTAGGTGCCGACAATAACAGATAGGACAGCACACGATCAGTGTTGCAATAACAGACAGCAGCAGATATGGCATTTGTGCAAATGGTTGCAGTAAAGTGCAGAGACATACAGCAGCAAATGTATTACTGTTGGTGTGCCAGTCTTTCTGTGCCAACAGCTGAGGTATTTATTGTGCAGGTGAGTGCATTATGGTCTGGGGGGGGGGGGGCAGAGTTCAGGGTCCTGATGACTTGATGAACAAAGCTGTTTACCAGTCTTGTGGAGCGGGTCCTCGGGCTCCTGTACTTTTTCCCTCAGGGCAGGGAGCTGAAGAGGAAGCATGAGGGGTGGGAGGTGTCGCCTGCAAAGATGATGGCTCTGTGGGTGATGCGGGTGAGGTAGATGTCCGAAAATGGGGGCAGAGGGCCACCGATGATCTTGCTGGCTGCTTTCAGTGTGCGTTGTAGTGTCTTCTGGCAGGAGGTGGTGCAGCTTCCATACCACATCGTGATGCAGCTGGTGAGGATGCTCTCAATGGTGCCCCAGTAGAATCAGCACATGATGGGGGGTGGAACTTGTGCTTTTCTCAGCTCGTGGAAGAAATGTAGGCAAGTTTGAGCCTTCTTGGCCAGTGATGTGGAGTTGTTGGACCAGGAGAGGTCCTCAGAGATGTGCACCCCCAGGAACTTGGTGCTGCTCCCCCTCTGCACAGCTGCACCATCGATAATCAGATGGGGGTGCTGTGTGTGTTCCCTCCTGAAGTCGACCACAATCTCCTTGGTTTTTCCCACATTCAGGAAGCAATAATTGTCTTTACACCACTGGACCAGTTGGCTCACCTTATTTCTGTAGTTGGCCTCCTTGTTGTTGGTGATGAGGCCCACCACCGTCATGTTGTCCGCAAACTTGATGATGTGGTTGGTGTTGTAGGCTGGTACACAGTCATTGGTTAACTGGGTGAAGAGCAGCGGGCTGAGCACGCACCCTTGTGGGGCACCTGTGCTCAGTTAGATGGTCTTGGAGGTTGCTGCCAACCCGGACATTCTGTGGTCTCCCTGTGAGAAAGTCCAGCGCCCAGTTACAGAGAGAGGTTTTGAGTCCCAAGTGTCTGAGTTTTTGTATTAGGTGCTGGGGATGATTGTGTTGAATGCTGAACAGAAGTCCAAGAACAGCATTTGCACGTAGGAGTTCTTTGAGTCCAGATGGGTGAGGGCTGGATGGAGAGCAGCAGCGATGGCATCTTCTGTGGATCTGTTTAACCTCTATGCAAACTGAGATGGGTCACGGGAGGGAGGGGGGATGAACTTGATGTTCTGCATGACCAGACACTCCAAGCACTTCATTATGATGGGGGTCAGTGCTATAGGTCAGTAATCATTATAGCTGGATGGAACGGACTTCTTTAGGGCTGGTATTACGGTAGCAGTTTTGAAACATGTGGGGACAACAGCTTGACTCAGGGAGATGATGAAGATGTCAGCCGGGACATTCTTGAGGTCCTCGGCACAGTCCTTCGGTATGTTGTCTGGTCCAGCTGCCTTGCGTGGGTTGATCCTGGAGAGGGTCCTCTTCACATTAGCTGGATACAAACTTATTGCCTGCTCGTCTGGAGGAGGAGTGGTCTTCTGTGCTGATGAGCTGTTTTGTGCTTCAAAGCAGCCGATGAAGTTATTTAGGTTGTTAAGCAGTGTGATATCACTCGCACAGGTCTGAGGCAGAGATTTGTATTTGGTGAGGGTCTGTATGCCACACCAGAGAGAACATGCATCTGTGGTATTGCTGAAGTGCCTCCTTGATGCCACGGGACAGGTTGGCCCTAGCTGTTGCTAATCCTGCAGTGTCGTCGTCTCTGAAGACTGTGTCCTGAGCCCTCAGGAGCCTGTGGACCTCTGCTGTCATCCATGGCTTTTGGTTGGCATGAACAGTGATGGTTTTGCAGTGAGTGACATCATCAGTGCATTTAGCTATGTATGCTACAACAACCTCAGTGTATTCCTCTAGGTTTATGTGTCCACTGTGAGTGGCTGCATGCTTGAAAGTGTCCCAGTTTGTAGTGCTGAAGCAGTCTTTCAGAGCATCAGAAACCCTCTCTCGCCTCTGATGGGAGAGATTCAATGCTGGCAGGCTTGACTACTTAAAAATCCATTCTTTAGTCTCTGTGGTAAAGTCTCTGTAATTTGTTCTGGTCTTCAAAGCAGTGGGGAGCTTGTTCCATTCTCTTATAGTTTTGTATGAGAAGGCTGATTGTCCAAAAGCAGTTTTACATAGGGGGATGCAACAATACCACCTAGAGGAAGTCCTTGTTACTCTGGTATTTTGTTCAGAAGTCAGGTACACAAAAGTCTTCAGGGGCAGGGGGGCAGAACCATGGATAATTTCAAACACCAACCGTATATTTGCATACATGATCATATTTTCAATGCTTAACATCTTGTGTTTGGCAAGTATACCACAATGGTGATACCGTCATGTTGTGAGAAGCTTGTGGAAGGATACCCAAAATGTTTGACCAAAGTCATACAGTTTAAAGGCAATGGTATCAAATACTAAGAAAATGTATGTACATTGCTGACTTTGAAGAAAGTAATAAACAATTTCTCAAAAAATTATTTAGCAAATAGAAATAATTTTGGTAATCCTAACTGACCTAAAATAGGAAAAGTTTAGTCTGATTTAATGTCAGACAGTGAGAAAAAAAAGGATATGTGTCTTAATACAGTGGATGTAAACTTCTGGTTTCAACTCTACACAAAATGCTAGCAGCCAAGGTGGCTCCTTAAGTGAGTGATGCCTTCCTGGTCACTTACAACATGTGGTGTGCATAATATTGTAGAAGCAGCTGGGGAACACATCAGTCGCGCCATGACCAAGCCCCCCCCCCCCATATTCCTTACATTTGTCAGTGACTGATAAGTCTTTTTAAGAGTTTTACAGAAATTCTTTTCTCACAAAATTAAATTTTTAACCCTAAAATCAAATCATCAGAGTCAGGAATATTAGTAAGACACTAGCTAAGCTCACCCAGAGAAGGCTTTGTCTCTGTTTCTGTGTTCAAAAGACTTTTTTTCCATCACCACTGCTGCCCCCAGATGAAAATCCACACAATAAGTATGCGGGACTATATTGCTCTGAATGAGGCTTTAGAAAACTCTGAGTCACTGGATTAAAAATCTGATGATTTCTTACAAACCGTTTGGTCGCTGGACATTGCTCTGAGTCGTGGACACTTACACTAGATCTCACATCCGGCTTCTCAGCATGCATCAACACCACTGCCATATTGGTATGGGGTTCCAAAGCTCAGATCAGCAAAAATGTCAGACTTTTGTGCCTCATGTGGCTGTTGTAAAGAACAGACAAAGAAAACTAAAGAAGGCATGGCATCTTATTGTGAGATTCTACTATTGTAAAAATGCTTTCAAATAAACATTTTTAAACAGCATTTAAATATGAAAATGTGGCTAGTTTAACTGTTTGCTTGGTACAGATGCTCTCTAATAAGTGCCGGGGGCAGTTACAGTCATACTGTACATGCATATGATTATGATGAATATGACAGTGATCTTGCCTTAATCTTGTTTTGTATAATGTGTTACATATTTTGATATAGCCTACAATTAGGGAGGGATCATGTGTCTCTGAACCCTCCCTTAGTTATGCTGCTAATAGGTTTAAACAGCCGGGGGACCTCCAACAATGCACTGAGCTTCACTCCTTTCTTCACTCTCAGTGAATTTTTTTTTTTTTTTTTTTTTTTTTTGCTGGTCATTAACATCTGTTTGATCTCTCCCAAAGACTGAGTCCCCATCGTGCTGTTTGCTGTCTACATGTCTGTTCTTTTCATCTTCTCTATCCCCTCACCCCCAGCCAGTTGCAGCAGATGACTGCCCCTCCCTGAGCCTGGTTCTGCTGGAGGTTTCTTCCTGATAAAAGGGAGTTTTTCCTCTCCACCATCGCCAAGCGCTGCTCACAGGGGATCACTTGATTGCTGGGGTCTTTCTGCAACTGTGGGGGGTTCCCCTACAGTTGAAAGTGCTATGAGATGACTGTTGTTGTGAAATTCATTCATTCATTCATCTTCTTCCGTTTAATCCTTTTTTTCGGGTCGCGGGGGGGGGGGGGGCTGGAGCCTATCCCAGCATCTTTGGGCGAGAGGCAGGGTACACCCTAGACAGATCGCCAGTCCATCACAGGGCCAACACAGAGAGACAGACAACCATTCACTCTCACAGTCATACCTAAGGACAATTTTGAATCTCCAGTTGATGCCAGTTAACCTAACTTGCATGGTGCTATATAAACAAAGTTGAATTGAATTGAATTGAGCACTACCATGACCTTCCATTTTGTGCTGACGAGAGGCTTATGTCCATTTTAATAGCATTAGCAATACAGTTTGAGTGAGTGCTGAACATATAAGTAAAATACTATTTACAGTACTAGTAATCGGTTGAACACAACTGAGCACAGTTGAATGAGTACACAGTGTTGTTGCAACCGTCAGTAATAATGATATTACAGTGTGTTTGAAATGGAATGTTCCTCATTAGTGCAAAGAAGTAGTGTTAGGAGCAGTGCTTATGAGCAGTGCACATTGCAAAGTCTGACAGTAGCAGGTAGGTTTGACACGGGCTATGGTACCATAAAAAGCTTTTCTTTTAATTTTAGGGTGCTTTCAGCCTTTAATTTTACAGGCTTTAGTTCATTTCAATCGAACTCAAGTTTGTTTTCTCCATTAGTGCGGTTTATTTTGTCTGGTTAGAACACGGTAATTGCACTCAGATGCTCACCAAGCCAAACAAACCGAGACCACCTGAAAGAGGTGTCTCGGTTCAGCTCAAATGGCAAACTCTGGTGCAGTCCTGCAGGTGAGAAAGGGACTGCACTAAAACAGGACTAGCGATAAACTGTAAAACATTACAGTACATACCTGATGGATCTTTGAAAATACCTGTGACTGAGCATGTCATGGTTCTGGAGGATTAAAGAACATTAACATGTTATTTTCCATCTGTAGTCATGCTTCCTTTTCAAACTGTATAATTTGCTAAAAGCGGTATATGCACGCAAGGTAATAAACGATAACCAGGGCGATAAAACCCTCGTAATTATGCTACGATTTGTATTATTTTCTCCCCAGAAATCCATAAATGCACAGTAGTCATCCTACTTCCTATATTTAGCTTTCCTGTTCTTGCAGTAAAAAAAATCTGACCAATCAGAACGGAGAACGTTCTGGCGTAAGTCTCATGGGATTTAATGTGACAGAGTTTGGTCTGCTTGAATTTTTGCCTGTGTGAAAGGGAAGCGAACCAAGGAGAAAATGATACAAAGTATCAAACTTATCAACTGATTCGGACCAAAGTAAACAAATTTAGGTGTGAAAGCACCCTTACTCATGACATCATAAATACATGTCATTTGTAACAAACCAAGAAATATTTAGTGAAAAAAAAAACTTGTAAATTTGGTGATTAATGGTGATTTAATTCTTGGTAGACCATGGGTCTGACTGACATTCACACATTAAATAGAAGTGGTTAGCCCATACCTAGATGGCGGCTCCATTAATGTATTTGTTCCAATGAACAGCAGTAACCAAGGCAACATCTAGTTATAGCTACGGCTCTGAGTTACCACAGACACTCCATGTAGGTACAGAAGGAAAAGAGTATGTAAAAGCATTTCGCTGATGTAAAACTGAGTTCTTTCTGTCTGCATCTGACTAGTTTTGCCTGATGCCATGTCCCAGATGTGAGGCACAAAAAATTGAATTTGAAGAACTGAATCTGAATGAAGAAAAGTCAAACTGAACTGTGAGAATTAGGGAGCTGAACTTTTCAGCTGAATGAAATATAGTTTCTATTTTATTGCAATACTCATTCAGACTAATAGAATCAATTTCAAATTAAGCCATTCAGATTCAGATTTTAAAAGCAATTATTTAAAATAATTAAACTGAGTGATTTGCATTCAGATATAAAGAATTCAAATTTAGTTCCTACTGGGGCAAGATTTATCCCATTAGAAACTCTGTAAAAGACACCCTAACACAATGAGTGCAGGTGCCAAAGAAAAATACTTGACAATTCATATTTCTATATATGGTTTGTAGTATATTAGAGGGCACATATGGCAAATTCATATTTTACTTGAACACATTTAAGAGACAAAATACCCATGAATTGCAAAACTACAGGAAAGGAGTCACAAATTTATAATAAAAAAATAGTTGTAAATGTAAAAGAGAAAAGTTATAAATTTTATGAAAAAGTCACAACTTTACAAAAAGTGTAGTGTGATGATCAGGTGAGGGGCAGCATGGTGGTGGAGTGGTTAGCACTGCGGCAGCACAGCAACTCACCCTTGGCCGGAGGATCCTGGGTTCGATCCCAGCCCCCGACCAACAGTGATCTGTGTGGAGTTTGCATGTTCTCCTCGTGTCTGCGTGGGTTTACTCCAGGATTTCTCTGGTTTCCTCCCACATGCCAAAAATATGCAAGTTAGGTTAATTGGCATCAAAACTGGGGATTCTAAAATTGTCCTTAGGTATGAATGTGAGAGTGAATGGTTGTCTGTCTCTCTGTGTTGGCCCTGTGATGGACTGGCGATCTGTCCAGGGTGTACCCTGCCTCTTGCCCAAAAGATGCTGGGATAGGCTCCAGCCCCCCCCCGCGACCCGAAAAGGATTAAGCGGAAGAAGATGGATGGATGGATGGATGATCAGGTGAGCGCGCGCCTCCTCCCTTTCTGTGGGAGGTTCTCCATCAGAGTCGCGGCTCCGCACGTCATCAACGCCCCTGCGTGAGTGGACACGCCTGCTGCCTCTTCTCTGCCAGCGCATAAAGGGGCCTGTTAGTGAACGCGTCGGCATTGGTTCGTTGGGTATACTGCCTGAAGTTAAGTTGTTACGTGCATTATTAGGACCTCCGCTAAACTCTCCTTTCCTCCTCTCTCCCCAGGTTGCTGTCATCTCTGCGGTGTGTCTCCGGGGTTGCAGCGCGTTCACCTGTCCCATCGTCATCATCTCCGTTCCAGACGGCCTTCTCCACCCGATCAGACTCACTCCCCAGCTCCACACCTCGCTACTCTCCCGCCAGCTCTGACCCGCTCGTCACTTTTTCCTTCCGCTGGGTTCCTCTGCCGGGTTCGCTGTTCGCCCACAGTAAGACCTAACTAACTAACTAACCTGCACTTATATAGCGCTTTTCTAGTCACAAAGACCACTCAAAGCGCTTTCATTAATGCTAACCCTCTATTCTAAGGGCCTATAGGAAACAGATATCTAGGGACAATTTAGAACAGCCAATTAACCTAACATGCATGTTTTTGGCATGTGGGAGGAAACCGGAGAAATCCCGGAGTAAACCCACGCAACACGGGGAGAACATGCAAACTCCACACAGATCACTGTTGGTCGGGGGCTGGGATCGAACCCACGATCCCACGATCCCCACAATCCCCCGGCCAAGGGTAAACTGTGCTGCCGCAGTGCTAACCACTGCGCCACCGTGCAGCAGACCTACCCTTGTTATTCATTGTGCCCAGCCCCCTTCCTCACTCCTAATCTGCTCTCGTCTCCGTCTCTCCACAGGCTGTGTGAAACCTGTAGGCCCGCTGCGTTTTTCCCTACAGCTGTTTTCTTTTTTCAGTAAAGTAGCCTTAAACGTACTCCCTCTGTGTCGTGTGCCTTCTCACGACGTGTAGTCTCACGACATGTAGTAAATTTATGAGTAAAAAGTTGCACAATTGCATTTAAAAAAACCACAAATTTATGAGAATATATTGACAAACTTAAAAAAAATTTTAAATTTGCAAGAAACCCCCCACTTATTGGTGAGAATAAACTTGTTACTGCATGATTAACTTTTTTTGGTACATATTTTCTTAATCTTACTCAAGTAATTTTTGGGGGACTACTTTTACATGTACTTAAGAAGTAGCACTAGTTTTACTTGAGTACAATATCCGCCGACTCTACCCACCTCTAGTAAAATTGTGATGCACATTTCGACATTGTGAAAATGGAACCAATTATAGAGCCTGTGGCAGTGGGAAGAGTCATTTATAGGGCTGCTTTTCATTCACGTCACCACACTCCTGCAGCCATTTATCTCCTAGACTATGCTGTTATTTATTCGACAGACATATTTCCATCACTTTTAATTTGTCACAGCTAAAAACAGGCCCGCTGCAGCTGGACAGGGACAGAGCAAAAACAATGACTAGAAGCAGCATATTGCATGTTTGAAGGGAAAATTACATGAGCATAAGCCCCCTGGCTTAATGTCCTAGTTTGTCTGTTAATTTTTCATGAGTGCCTCACTAATTCATGAAGACATCTGTTTTTGCAGCTTCCATTTTATAAGTCCCATGTTCGACAGTTATGAGCAAACCCAGCTGCAAACTGATTAGGCAGAACTCATGATGGCAACTTTATCAGAGCAAAACTTTGAACAAGCACAAGCACACGTAAGCATATGTCAACCTGTTTATATAATTTGCAAAACATAGTACTCTCTACTTGCTGTACACTGAGCAGCTTATTAAAATGCATGGTAAATCATAGTGTTATCTCCAGCAAGGAAAGCAATATAATCATCCTTAGTACGAGAGGGGGCTGAAAAGTTCATAGGCTGACCATGATGCAGTAGTCAAACTTGACCAAATGTGGTTTATTGTACCCACACTCTTGACGGTTCTCTCATTCTCAGCTCTGCTCTCCCTCTTGTTCCTTGGCCACTGAAGCACAAATACTACTGGCTCGGCACCTACGAGCATAACTCCTTCTTAGTCAGCCTATGAACTTTTCGGCTCCGCCTATGAACTTTTCAGCCCCCCGTATATGTTCATGATATGGTATGGACATTCATGATCAGGCAGCTCCATCACAGGGTCAAGCACGTGCAGCCCCTGTGATTATATCAATAACCAGCAGAACTGTTTATGTAGTACTTTAGAAAATTTACTTAATGCATGAAATAAAAACTAAAAGAAATTGAAGTTTTATAAATTTCAGTGATAAAAATACATTTGCTGCACTCTGGCATTTTGAGCTCATGTCACAGTTTCTGCTTCTCTCTTTGTGTCCCCCAGTGTCTTTCAGTCCCTCCAGGATTTCGCGATGTTGTGATCGCGCGAATTCACGCAAAATCAGCCAATCAGCGCATCTATTTTGCGATCTTGCTACTTTGTCCAATCACCGAAACTTTCCCACAACTCTGGGCAATCCTCGTCAATTTCCGCCAATTTCACCAATCAAATTTGTCCCCGAGTAGCACTCAAATGCTCAGTCTAACCAATCAGATGTGTCGCTGCACTGTGCTCACTTCTGTGTTTACAGTGAGTATTAACGAAACACATCAGCAAATAACAGTGTGTTGTGGTGACACATAATAGGTGGCACTCCACCCAGGACTGGAGGTTGAGGGGGGGGGGAGAGAGCTATGAGAAATCAATGATGAAGACGGAAGTGGAGACAGGAAGAGCGCCGTAGCGCTAGGAGGTTTTAGACGAAACAGAGGAGCCGTCGCCTCCGCTGTGACAGGATTCACACCAGAGTTCGCTGGGGTGTGATAGTATGGTAATAAATAATGCTTTGTGTACTGTATGTTGATGTGGGTGCAGGCTTCGTGTCTTGTATGTTAATGTCTCATACCCTGGGTCTCAGAGGCGGGAAAAAAGATGTATAAGAGTGAATGCCCTGGACCCCAGAGACTCTGTTCTGTTTGTTGGGGATGAATAAAGTTCTGTGTCGTTCAGCTCGCTGTCTTGTCTGATTCCATCCTCCACAGTGGTGACCCTGAGATGTGAAATGGAGAACGGGCCGAGCAACTCCGCAGAGACACCCCAGCAGAAGTACACCAGCGCTGCGTGGGCTGTTACAGTCAGACTCCAGGACATTTGGCTCCACAATCCGGCTGCTTGGTTTTTGCATGAGGAAGCCCAGTTCGCTCTCCGCGGAATCTTCACGGACGACACTAGATACCATCATGTGGTAGCTGCGCTGGATGTGTGCACCACGCAGCAAGTAATGAGTTTGCTCCAAGAACCGCCAGCCCGGGGTAAATACGACACGCTCAAGCAGATGCTGCTGCAATGTTACACCCTTTTGGACAGTGAGAAAGCAGAAAAACTCCTCACACGGCCAGAGTTAGGTGACAAATGGAGAGCATGCTTGCGCTAATGGGTAAGGACGATGGTTCCTTCCTGTTCACCCACCTCTTCCTCAGGAACCTACCAGTTACAGCAAGGGCGATCCTCGCTAACTCACCGCTGTTGGTGACCAGGAACTACCGTGCGCTAGCGCAACAGGCAGACCGCATCATCCTGGCTACCAAGGCTCTCAGCATGCACGCAGTGACACCGGAATCCACGAAGGAATCCAGCGAGGTCGAGGAGCCATTGGTAGTGGCTGGGACGGCCACCAGGAGACACAAGAATGGGACACTCTGTTTCTATCACCGCTGTGTTGGTCGAAATGCGCAACATTGTCTGCCACCGTGCCAATTCAAGAAGCCGGGAAATGGCACAGTCAGCAGTCAGTAGCAGCTGCAGCCGCTGGTGACAGGGAGAAGCTGCTTTTCATCACTGGCATACATTCTGGGAGATGGTTTTTGGTGGACTCTGGCTCCCAGAAGAACCTCATTCTGCTGGTCAGCACGGACAGGCTGGCAGAAGGCAGCGTCCTGGCTCTTACAGCCACCAACAGATCCCACATCAGGACGTTTGGCGAAAGGATGGTGACTGTATGGTTACATGGACACAATTACCAGTGGGACTTCATGCTAGCTGCGTGTTCGGTCCCCATTTTAGGTGTGGATTTTCTTTGTGCTTATGGACTGTTAGTCAATATTGCCAACAGACGTTTAGTGGATGCTGTCTCTTTTTCCTCATTGCCCTGCACAGCTTGGGGAGTTGAGCCACCAACACATGCAATTGTCCTAGCTCCAGGAGGTGAGTACCAGCATTTGCTTTCTGAGTTCCCAGCACTCACGGTTCCCACCTTTTCCGCTATGGTAACCAAGCATGGGGTCGAGCATTTCATCACAATGAAAGGTCCACCGGTGTTTGCGTGCCCTCATCGCCTGGACACGGTTAAACTAGCCAGCACACACGAGGAGGGCATCTCTGCTGCACATGGTGCCTAAGGCCTATGGGTTGTGGCGGTCGTGCGGCGATTTCCGACACTTGGACAACGCCACGGAACACGACTGGTATCCCATCCCGCACATCCAGGATTTTTCCGTGCACCTAGCCGGGACGCACATTTTTTCAAAAGTGGACCTGGTCCGCGGTTACCACCAGGTCCCGGTGCACGCAGAAGACATTCCCAAAATGATGGTAATAACTTCTTTTGGCCTTTTTAAGTTTTTATGCATGCCATTCAGGTTAAAGGGTGCAGCGCAAACTTTTCAAAGAATGATGGATGCAGTGCTCCGTGACTTTCTGTTCATTTTTATCTACTTGGACGACATTCTGGTGGCTAGCGCTTCAGAGGAGCACCTCGCCCATCTCAAACAAGTCTTTCAGCGGTTTGAAGCAAATGGGCTTATCGTTAACCCGGCAAAGTGCCAATTCGGGATGCCTGTGATTGCTTTTTTTTTGGGACACCGCATGTCGCCGGAGGGTACGATTCCGCTGCCAGATGTGAGTGGTGTCAGATTTTCCACGTCCACAGACCATGAGGGTGCTACAGGAATTTTTGGGAATGGTCAATTTTTACAACTTTTTTTTTTTTTTATCCTCCCCTGGGCAGCCCAGCTGCTGGAACCGCTGTACGCCGCACACAAAAAAAGAAGCCCGCGGAAAGCATTGAATGGACCCCCGAGCGGGTCCAGGCTTTCACGAGCACCAAAACAGTGCTCGCTAACGTGGCCTTACTAGCTCACCCAACCCCGTCAGCACAGATTGCGCTCACCACAGACATGTCTGATGTCATGATAGGGGCAGTGGTGGAGCAGCACGTCTCCGGTTTGTGGCAGCCACTTGCGTTGTTTAGTCATACTTTGCGCAACAACACATGCAAATACAGCACTTTTGACTGGGAGTTGTTGGCTTTCCACCTGGCTACATGCCGTTTCCAGTTTTGGCTGGAGGGTCACGAGTTCACTGCATTTGTTGATCATAAACCACTAACGTATGCAATATCCAAAGTTTCAGAACAGTGGTCGGCTCGGCAGCAATTGCACTTGACCGCAATCTCAGAATTCACTACCAATATTCAACATGTAGCTGGTAAGCTTAATGTTGTGGATGACTGCCTGTCACGCACGTTAGTCTCCCCGGTCTACATGGGGATAGATTTCACTGCCGACCAAACCAGGGATGCAGACATTTGGGCACTCCAGTCCACACCTACTGACTTAAAACTGGACAGCAGGGTGGTGCAAGAAGGGTGCCCCCCCCCCCTTGCTCTGTGACGTCTCCACCGGCTGCCCCCATCCGGTGGCTCCGAGCTGTTGGTGGCGCCCCATTTTTGAGTCCGTCCACTCCCTTTCACATCCCAGGATGCGCGCCTCGGTTAAACTGGTGGGTGCAAAATTTGTCTGGCCTCGTCTATGCAGGGATGTGAAGGAATGGGCAGCAGCATGCGTCGCATGCCATTGAGCCAAAGTGCACAAACACACCAAAGCCCCCCATGAGTCATTTCAAATTCCAGTCAGGAGGTTTGACCACATCTACGTGGATTTGGTGGGCCCCTTCCGCCGACACAAGGTTTCACACACCTTTTGGCAATCATGGACTGCACCATGCATTGGCCCCACTGGCTTCCACTGGAAACAGGGGCAAAACACTTTGTGTTTGACTTGGGGGGGTGGGTAAGGAAACCGTCTGCATTGACAGGCTTAAGCTCACTTATGTGTTAGCAGACGAACAGGTGGTGCTGGCTTAAGCTCCCCGACGTGTTCCCCCTGCAGAGAACTGGGCCCACGAAATTAACCCTGTCCTCCCACCACCACCCTTATCCCCGCCACAGACCAACTTTTCCTCCCGCACACCTTGCCAGGAAGGTGCTTCGACTGGAGCAGTGGTTCCCCGCTACAGTCACTATGAGCACTTGCTCAAGCCCAAAGGAACAGAGGGGTAGGGCCCTTTCTGGGTGTTCGGGGGGAAGGGGGGACTAAGTGGTGACACATAATAGGTGGCACTCCACCCAGGATTGGAGGTGCGGGGGGTATGAAAAATGAATGGTGAAGAGGGGAGTGGAGACAGGAAAAGCGCCGTAGCGCTGGGGGGTTTTAGACGAAACAAAGAGGAGCCGTCACCTCCGCTGTGACAGGATTCACACTGGAGTTCGCTGGGGTGCAATACTATGGTAATAAGTAATGCTTTGTGTACTGTATGTTGATGTGGGTGCAGGCTTTGTGTCTTGTATGTTAATGTCTCATACCCTGGGTCTCAGAGGAGGGAATAAAGATGTATAAGAGTGAACGCCCGGGACTCCGGGCAGTCTGTTCTCTTTATTGAGGGTGAATAAAGTTCTGTGTCGTTCAGCTCACTGTCTCGTCTGATTCCACCCTCCACAGTGTGATTGAAAAAAAGCACTCACCTGCAAGTTTTTCCACGCTATCCCTTCTGTCGTCTCCCCCGGCCTGTTGGTGGACGTCTCACCACTTCTCTGACCTGACCGCGTGCACGAAGTGCTGACTTTGTGTTGAAAAATGTCCACCTGCCTAAAAAACACCTCGCCATGGGAGTGCACGTAAAGAGAGATGCCGCAAAACCACAGATGAGCAAATTTAACACTACAGCCAGTGTTTGAACATTTTATACATCTTTACAGGTAAACCCATGACTACATCTTGTCAGTGAGCTTTAAAACTGTCAGTCTCCAGTCTGGACATGGGCCAGTGCTTCCCTCCCCTGGTAGGGCTCACAGTAAATGAAAGATCAGTATCTGATGATCCAGGTGTGTGTCAAGACGTGCAGGTAGAAGTTAGGCACTGAAAAAGAGAGAATATTGTCTGTACTTTTTTTTTCAGAAAAACACAAACTCCGATTGACAATACAGAGCAACAGAATAAATAATTTCTTTTTTCTCTGTGTTCAGTACCGAGTGGGTGGGGACCGCTGTGGTTAGGGAGCTTTCAAATGAAGGTGCTGCCAGTAATCTCCAAATCTATACTCTTTAACATGCATTCAATGCAATTTAGCTGTTGTAATGGTTATTGTGTTAAAGTCTGTATTTGCTGTTGCACAAAAGTTTTTTTGCATAACAAAAGTTTCTGCTTAATTCAATTCAATTCAATTCAATTCAACTTTATTTATATAGCGCCATTTCACAACAACAGTCATCTCATAGCACTATCAACTGTAGGGGGGACCCCCACAGTTGCAGAAAGACCCCAGCAATCAGGCGATCCCCTGTGAGCAAGCACTTGGCGACGGTGGAGAGGAAAAACTCCCTTTTAACAGGAAGAAACCTCCAGCAGAACCAGGCTCAGGGAGGGGCAGTCATCTGCTGCGACTGGCTGGGGGGTGAGGGGATAGAGAAGAAGAAAAGAACAGACATGTAGAGAGCAAACAGCACGATGGGGACTCAATCTATGGGAGAGAACAAACAAATGTTAATGACCAGCAAAAAAAAAATATTTCATAGAGAGTGAGGAAAGGAGTGAGGCCCAGTGCATTACTGGAGGTCCCCCGGCTGACTAAACCTATTAGCAGCATAACTAAGGGAGGGTTCAGAAACACATGATCCCTCCCTAATTGTAGGCTAGATCAAAAAGGTAGGTTTTAGCCCTATTCTTAAAAACAGAGATCGAGTCTGACTCCCGAATCCAGATTGGCAGCTGATTCCACAGGAGAGGAGCTTGATAACTGAAGGCTCTGCCTCCCATTGTACTTTTGGAGATTCTAGGTATTACAAGTAATCCTGCATTTTGAGATCGTAGTGCTCTGTTAGGATAATACGGTAGTATCAGATCTTTTAAATAAAAAGGAGCCTGATTGTTTAGAGCTTTGTAAGTGAGAAGAAGGATTTTAAACTTAATTCTAAACTCTATGGGAAGCCAATGAAGGGAGGCCAGAACCGGAGAGATATGATCTCTCTTTCTAGTACCTGTTAAAACTCTTGCTGCAGCATTTTGGATCAGCTGAAGACTTTTTAAAGATGTTTTAGGACAGCCTGATAATAAAGAATTACAATAATCTAATCTCGAGCTAACAAAAGCGTGGATCAGCTTCTCAGCATCACTCTGAGACAAGATGCTCCTAATCTTGGCAATATTACGCAAATGATAGAAGGCAGTCTTAGAAACAAATTTAATATGTGAATTGAAGGACAAATCCTGATCAAAAATAACTCCAAGGTTCCTCACAGAGCTATTAAGAGAAAGAGTAACTGCGTCCAAACTGAAAGTTTGATTTGGAAAGGAATTTCTAAGGTTTTTTGGACCAACAAGAATGACTTCAGTCTTATCTGAATTTAATAGCAGGAAATTACAAGTCATCCAAGCTTTGATTTCCTTAAGACAGGCTTCTAACTTGGCTAATTGATTAGTATCATCTGGCTTCATTGACAGGTATAATTGTGTGTCATCTGCATAACAATGAAAATGTATACAGTGCTTTCTAATAATGTTGCCTAACGGAAACATATATAAACTAAAAAGAGTAGGGCCTAGCACAGATCCCTGTGGAACTCCATGACTAAGCTTTGAGCTGAAAGAAAACTCATCATTTACATGAACAAACTGGAACCTATCAGATAAATAAGATCTAAACCACTGCAACGAAGTTCCATTAAGTCCAACATAGTGTTCTAATCTATCAAGTAGAATATTATGATCAATAGTATCAAAAGCTGCACTAAGATCTAAAAGGACAAGTACAGAAACTAGTCCATTATCAGATGCAATGAGGAGGTCATTAGTGACCTTCGCTAAGGCTGTTTCAGTACTATGATGGATTCTAAACCCAGATTGAAACTCTTCAAGTAAACCATTTCCCTGCAGGTGGTCAGATAATTGCGTAGCAACAACTCTTTCTAAGATTTTTGAAATGAAAGGGAGATTAGAGATTGGTCTATAGTTAGCTAAAGCTCCTGGATCTAGCGTTGGCTTTTTGAGTAAGGGTTTAATTACAGCCGTTTTAAAAGCCTGCGGTACATGGCCTAAAGTTAATGAAGAATTGATTATATGAAGAATAAAGCTACCAATAAGTGGGAAGACTTCTTTAAATAACCTGGTAGGAATAGGATCTAAAAGACAAGTTGAAGGTTTGGATGAGGAAACTACTTTGTCTAACTCACAAAGGTCGATTGGAGTAAACTCATCAAGACAGACATCAATAGAAGGAGTTGTAGTAGTTACAGTATTTAAGTTAACTGTGGGAAGAATCTGATTGATTTTATCTCTGATGGATGAAATTTTATTATTGAAAAAGTTCATAAAGTCCTGACTAGTAAGCTCTAAGGGGATGCTAGGATTGACAGAGTCCTGACTCTTTGTCAACCTGGCTACAGTACTGAAAAGAAACCTGGGATTATTCTTGTTCTCTTCTATTAATGCAGAGTAATAACTCGTTCTAGCTTTTCTAAGAGATTTTTTTATAAATTAAAAGATGATTTCTCCAAGCTAAATAGATTTCATCTAAATTAGTAGAGCGCCATTTTCTTTCTAATTGACGAGTCTTCTGTTTTAAGCTACGAGTTTCTGTGTTGAACCAAGGAGTTAAAAATCTCTGATTAGACTTTTTCTTTTTTAAGGGGGCCATCAAGTCTAGAGCCTGATGCAGAGAAGCTGAAACACTATCCACCATGTTATCAATTACAGAAGGAGCAAGCTGTCTATAGCTTATTTCCGTTGTGTTGACACATGGCATAGAGGAAACAATCTGCATAAATTTGGAAACAGCATCATCTGAGAGGCATCTACTGTGATAATATTTTTCTTTAGGAGCCAAATAGTCAGAAATAGTAAAATCAAAGGTTAACAGACAATGGTCTGACAGTACAGGGTTATGAGGAGACACTACAAGATTTTCTATTTCTATGCCATATGTCAGAACAAGGTCCAATGTATGGTGGAGGTAATGAGTAGAATTTCCTACTTTCTGAGAAAACCCAATCGAGTCTAATATTGAATTAAAAGCCACATTAAGGCAGTCACTATCTACATCCACATGTATATTAAAGTCCCCTACTATAATTATTCTATCAGATTTCAACACTAAATCAGCTAAGAAATCAGCAAATTCGGATAAAAATTCTGAATAGGTTGATGGGGGACGATAAACAATGGCAAATAAAACTGGGTTTAACCTGAAATTGCTAAAGTGCCCAATACTGAGGACCAGGCCCTCAAAGGAATTATAACATGTTTTTTGCTTTACATTAACTAGTAATTTGGAATGGTAAATTGTTGCTACTCCTCCTCCACGACCAGAACTTCTGGGATTTTGACAGTTTAAATAACCAGAGGGGGTTGATTCATTTAAACCAACATAATCCTCTTGTCCTAACCAAGTCTCTGTAAGGGAAATTAAATCAATCTGATGATCAATTAACAGATCATGGACTAACAGAGACTTGGGAGTTAGAGACCTAATATTTAACAAACCACATTTAATTTTTAAATTATGAGGAGGAACAGAGGCCAAATCATTCAATTTAGAGGCTTTATGTTTAATTTGAGTTTTACCAATATTTTGCTTTATCACTTTGGGATGCTTATACATTATATTTTTATTCACTTTGGAGGGAGCAGACAACGATTCTCTGATGGGGAAGACAGGGGCTAAGTTGAGGGGTGGCGGATGAAGAGGAGCTGCAGAGAGGCGTGTAAGACTGAGACTCTGCTTCCTGGTCCCAACTCTGAGTAGTCATGGTTTTGGAAATTTGGATAAAAAAGATGCCAGATTGTTAGATAAATGAGAAGCACCATCCAAAGTGGGATGAATGCTGTCTCGTCTCATAAGACCAGGTTTTCCCCAAAAAGAGCTCCAATTGTCAATGTAGCCCACGTCATTTTTAGGACACCACACAGACAGCCAGCGGTTCAAGGATGACGAGCGACTAAACATGTCATCACTGGTCAGATTGGGGAGGGGTCCAGAGAATACTACAGTGGCAGACATCGTTTTTGCAAACTCACACACCGATTCTATATTAAGTTTCGTGACTTCCGACTGCCGGAGACGGATGTCATTAATGCCGGCGTGAATAACAATTGTGGAATATTTACAGTTACTTTTAGCCAGCATTTTCAAATTTGACTCGATGTCGCCTGCTCTGGCCCCAGGAATACATTGGACTATGACCGCTGGAGTCTCTAGGTTCACGTTTCTGACTACAGAGTCGCCAATGATCAGAGTTTTTTCCTCAGCGGGTGTGTCGCTGAGCGGGGAAAAACGATTAGAAACGTGAACAGGTTGGTGGTGTACCGGGGCTTTGCGACTAGGCTTCCTTCTCACCGTCACCCACCCAGTCTCCTCGCTGCTGAGGAGAGCCGGGGAACCACTGATAGGGGGGCCTAAGCTAGCTAGCTCCGCTGCAGCTAATGGGCGTCCGTCGAGATTAACTGGCGCAGACGGTGTTTCAATGCAGCGGAGCCGGGATTCCAAATCAGACAACCTCGCCTCGAGCGCCTCAAAAAGACAACATTTATTACATTTACCGTTATCACTAAAAGAGGCAGAGGTGTAGCTAAACATCTGACAGAGAGAGCACACCAGAGGAGAGGAAAGAGAGGTAGTAGCCATAGCTAGTGGCTAGAGAGCTGGAGAGCAAACCACACAGGCAGACAGCAAAACAGGAAGTGACGATACGTTACCACAAGGAAGTGACGATCCCTCACGTGGCAGTGAGGGATCGTCACTGCCACGTTAATTTACAAATATGTTTATATGGACGCAAGTAACCAGATTAAAAGCTTGATCGGAATAAAAATGCCTCATGTAAACACGCCAATCTGAATATTCTAACCCGATCACGCTCATTCGGATCAAAATTTCATTCCGATTGAGAGGAGAGGGTTATACCGATTGTTAATCCGAATGGTGCGCATGAAAACACTTATTCCGAACGTAGGGCAGAAAATATGTTTACTGCGCATGTCTGTACACCAGCCGCACATCGACGTGATGTATTTCCGCCTTAGCAGCAGCTAGCGGAAAACATAGTGGGAGTAAAACAAAACTGGTCTGTATCGTCCTGCTGTCTCCCTCTGTTCATCAAATGCAGAAGTATGTACTTGTAGCTTCATTACGGAGACCAGCAGAAGCAAAAGTACAGTCTGAATAACACAATACAGGTCAATTTCGACACAAAGCGGGCCTTGCTAACACCGGAAGTTGCTTCTTCTTCTATTTTCGGAATGTCGAAATGTCGAAATGTCAAAATGTCGACGTGCGCATGTCAAAATGATTTATTACAAACGTGTGACACATGAATACGCACATGCTAATCTGATCAGCTTTTTCAGGATCCATGTAAACCGTAAAATTCTAATCTGAATTGTAATCAGATTGATGAAATTTTTCCCATGTAACCCTGGCCACTGTTTAATAAGAAAATTTTGACAATCCTGTGTTATTCTTGTGGTCTTATATGGAATATTATTGCAGTAAACTATGGAATAAAGCATCAGCTTTAAAATTTGTAATTCTTACTTTTAGTGCAAAAAAACCTCTCAAAACCAGAGCCAGACTTACCATTAGGCAAAGGTAGATAGTTGCCTTAGGCCCCGACCTGCTAGGGGCCCAATCTACTAGAAGCCCCATATATTTTTTTAAAACGTTTAACATATTTAACATGATGTCCGACAAAAACATAGAAACACGGGTATTTATCAAAACGTCAAATCAAATGACAAACCTAATAATGTCCCCCCACCTTCTCCTCAGAGTGTTGGACTGTTCCACGTCGCTCAGAGCCGTATAATATGAGAGTTGCGACACTCCAGTAGACTTCCATAGAAACTGTGAAAGGCGGAAGTCACGTGGGTCAAGGAGTGGCGAATAGTTCCAAATAATGAATTTTTCCCCATAGACCACCATTCATTTCATGGAGTGTCTGCTTAATAATCCTGGGTAAGTTAATGAATGGCTGTTGTTTTGGTCATTTTATCACTTAAGTTAACAGGTAGATTCTATAGTCTGTGATCTTGTTTTATTTTGTCAGCTTTTTTTCTTGTTTATGTGCAGTAAAAGCTCATAAACTTGCAAATGTTATTAGCCTGTGCTAGCTCAACTAGCTAGCTGGGTCAGCCCTTATTTCAAAAATCTGTTGTACAGTTATTGGGTGAAGACAGTTTCTGAGAGACACTAGAGATGGTTAGTAGCATTACATGATGGGACATGACATTAAAACCTGTGACAGAGCAGATGTGACTTATTTTGTTCATAGCAATTGTAGCATTAGCAGCATAACTGCAGGAGGGACCAGGTCAAGTGGACCCCTGACCAAGTGGACCCCAGGATCTAATTTGTATATGTATAAGTACATTTTCAATCCAGTGATTTATAGAAAGGTTCATCATTTCCTGAAGCCTCATTCAGAACATTATAGTCACCAAAAAGTGTAAATACATATATAGAGTATATGTATTAAAAGACCCAGCGAAGGTTTTGGCTCCGTTTCTGTTTTCAAAAGACTTTTCTTCTCCACCGCTGCTGCTCGTCAGGACTGGCTGCCCCCAGATGAAAATCCACAGAATAGGTATCCACATACCTATTCCCACGACTATAATGTTCTGAATGAGGTTTTAGAAAATTATGAATCAGTTTGTAAATCACTGGATTGAAAATGTACTTGTACCTGTACAGATTGGATCCTAGGGTCCACCCGGAGTGCTTACTTGGTCAGGGGGCCACTTGACCTGTATCCGTTGTAGACAGTACCGCGACTGCTAGCTCATGTTGCTTAAATGACGCGCCCGCTGCGTCAACGGCTACCCTTCACAGAAGAGATGATGAGCTACTGTATATACCACAAGTCTGACTAGTTTGTTCTTGAAGATGACCTATCATTATGGCCTAATCACTTGACAGACAGAGATGGCCTGTTTAATATTTTTTTTGTATTTATCCTTATTTTGTGTGTGATGTATTGTCCCTAGTGTCTACATAGTACAGAGGAGGGAGCACAGTGGATGCCTCTGCAAAATGGACCAGTAGCAGACCGTGAACAGGACCCTGCTGGCAAATGTGGCGATGTGTAAACCATGTAAACCATGATCTTCCATGTGAGTTGCTGTTGGGTTTTTTTAATAATAGACAAGAGTCTAGATTTAATGCATTTGTTAAGATTTGAAATTAGTAATCCACTTCAATACAAAAACAGGATGTCACTGGATAATTAAGTTACTTGAGTTGCAAATGTGCAAACTTAACTCCCCACCACCACCACAAACATCATTGCAGTTGGTTTGGAGACAATTTTTCAAAAACCAGTGCAATTATTCTTTTATTTTTTCCATGTAAATTTTCATCTTTATTCTTCTGAATGGCATTTTCCAAAAAATTTTATGACTTTCTCAGTAATCTGCAGTTTTTTTCTTGTAACTTTGGCCTTTTTTCCTCATATAGTGTCACTTTAAGCTTCTTTGTTTTTCTACAGATGTAATTCCTGATACATGAATGATATCATCATTTGAAGACTTCGGAGGACAACACGTTTCAGGTAGGATGTCAGTAAGGCCTGATTGAATGAATGACTGAATGGATGAAAGTGAATTTTATTCTGTAATGAACATACAATTAAAAATATGTAGGACACATAAGAACGACTGAAAGGGTGTTGGCTGAAGCTCGTGCTTATATAGCGCCTACCCTTTTACACTTTTAAAATCAATAACAAAAATTTAAGTCATACCAAAAAAGTGAAAAGAAAGTGTAGAAAGTAGGGCCCCATTTCTGTCTTTGCCTTAGGCCCCAAATGAACTAAGTCCACCCCTGCTCAAAACATCACAACTTTTATCGCAACTTTTTTTTTTTTTTTTTTTTTTTTTAAAGCTCCTGCAAATTCAGGCTTTTTGGGCTGCAACAATCATAAAAACATCCTGCGGAATCCTGGAGGGACTGGTTTTTGCTACATGGGTTTCTTTTTTTTGTGTGTGTGCTGGCTATCTGACTATATATGTTTGTATTCTGCATGTGTCCACTGAGCATGTAAAAACACTCTAGACCTGTTAGCTCTCTACTAATTACATTAAACTGCATCAAACTGGTAAGGAAACACAAGCTTTTTCTTTCAAATATTGATCATGGTGTCATGAACCTGGGTTTGGTGGTTTCAAACCCAGTTCTGACCCATGGTTAGTTTTGCCCTATTTTATATCAGGTGCTTCAGGGAGTCCTTTGGGTCCTCGCTCCCTGACAGCTCAGGCATGCCTCCTCCTCCTGTCAGTATCACCAGCTGTTCTGTATTATTGGGTGTTTCACACACACACACTTCATTCATTCCCATTCATACGCTCAGACACTCACTCATACACACATGGTGGTAATTATCGTTCAGCCCATGCATTCTCACACCATCGGTCTCTCCCCTCGTTAGTATTATTAGTACTTTAACGCTGGGCTAGTAACTAACTAAGTAACTAACTAACCTGCACTTATATAGCGCTTTTCTAGTCACAAAGACCACTCAAAGTGCTTTCACTAATACTAACCCTCTATTCTAAGGGCCTATAGGAAACCGATATCTAGGGACAATTTAGAACAGCCAATTAACCTAACATGCATGTCTTTGGATTGTGGGAGGAAACCAGAGCCCCCGGAGTAAACCCACGCAGCACAGGAAGAACATGCAAACTCCACACAGAAAGGTTCCAACCCCTGCCAGCCTGGGGATTCGAACCAGGAACCTTCTAACTGTAAGGCAACAGTGCTAACCACTGCACCACCGTGCTGCCCAGAAGTAGGTAGGAAGTAGGTAGTAGGCAGAGATCATCAGAGCATTAAGCTTCATACACGGCAGCGTGTTCCTCCATGTATGTTTGTACCCACTACCTACGTTTACCTTCAGCCTGACGTCACCATCTTCTCTAACATTTCAAGATTGTGTATTTCCTTGGTGTTAGCGGCTGACCCTGCCTCACCTCCATCCTCCAGACAGCACGGACCGCCTTGGATCGCCGCAGCCCGTAAGTTATGTCTGCCTTTCTCTCTGTGCTGACAGATACGCTGCAGCACTAGGCATTCCCTCTCCCTGGGCTGCTGTCCGTCCGGGCGGCGTCCCTGTTTGTCTGGTGGCCTATATTGCAATCTTTTCTACTCTCTATTCAATTTGTGACTGTTGCTGGACTTATTGTTTGAGGTTTATGTTAATAAAGCGCACAAATCTACTCCTGCAATTGGGTTTTTCATTTCTTCCTCTGTGAGCACACGGGGAATCATAACACATGGTGTCCTTTTAACCTGATGCTGATTGGCTAGTTAGGGAGGTGCACCTGATGAGTGCTGCAGCCCTTCAAAGGTTGAACTTTTTTCAAGTTTAAGTGCCGTGAGCACAGTGCCAAAAACTGCTGACTCTTGAGAGCGTTTTTTCATCCAGGTTGTTGAGTGCATTAAATGCTGGACTACATAAAATGAACAGAAAATTGTTGATACCGCAAAAAGATAAAAGAAAAGGCTCTTTGTGGACATACAACTCTAGTTTCTACCCACTGTATCTCTACCCTCATTATTAATTAGAATGTGTTCCTCTCTGTCTTGTTTCCCACCCTTTCCTCACTCTATGAATAAGGTCTAGTTCACACATTGCAAAACATAAAATCTTAGTGAGAACAAATATCTTAAATCAAGCCTATATTTGGTTTTTTTTGTTTTGTTTTTTTGCAGTGCATGTACTGCACATTGCTGTTTTTAGAAATGGCGGGTTTTCCTCCTACTTTTATTTTTCAAAAAGGTGTCGCCACAACACTGCTAAAAGCTAAATAAAATAAAGTTAAAAAAAATCCTGTCCACATTAAAATGCACAAACACAATTGAACTGAGTTATGAAGCATAAACAAATAATGAATAAATCTGACACCTCTGATTTATATGGAACCATGCAAAACATCTTGTTAGCAAAGTTAGCAGCAGCATAGTTCTTGGCTGCATAGGCTGTTGCCATGTAAAAAACAGGGGTAACAATGACAGTCATAAACCAAAACCTCAGGTTTTCCAGTCCACACGGAAACATTGCTGGCAGAGTCAATGAAAATCTTCATCCTGGAGGAATTTTTCAGAATTTGTGTTTAGCGGCCAAAACCTCCTGCACTACACTGAATTACTACACTTCCACAGAAAGGTTATTGGTCATCAATGGGGTAAAACAGATCAAAAATGCACCATTTACCACTGCTCCAGTGCTAATACAGAGATACTTGTACACTGACATCCTTATCGATGTCCAGGCTGGGTTATTATAGTGGGAGGTGATAAGGTGGTCAGACAGGCTGGGGCTGTAATAGCCAAGAGCTTATCTCTCCAATGAAAGAGCAGCTCAGACCTGAAGAAGACCAGCTGGCATTGTCTTCTTTTTCTTTAACAGCAGCCATTTCAGCCCCCAAACACACCTCATAGCTGTGGTAAGAGAGGGACCTATGGTAAGCAGTTTTAACATTCAATCAAGCCACTTTCCCATCTGCGATCACATTTTACATGTCTATAATAGCCTTCCTCCGAATCAAAATTTTAAAAAAAATTTAAATTCTTACTAGTGTAGCGGATTTATGGGTTTTATAGGTATTTTATTGTTGGTACAAGTATTAATGTAAATATAAATGTGAGTAGGAATGAAGATTTATTTTCATTAAACTCATATCCTCATAGGGCACCAGTCCAGATAATGGACACTTTTATTAACAATTCTTTTTTGTACCAATTATGAATCAGTGTTAAAAAAAAAAAAAAAACCTTGTGAGTTCTTGACTGCTGATAATCAAGAAGATGGACATGAAATCAAACAATAACTCCCAAATGTCTTTCAGTGTTTTAATAAGAAATGCCAGAATAGGTTAACTTGTATGGATAACTTTAAAACAGAGAATTCAACATGTATCATGTGCATCATAATCTGAGTTACAGAGTATCACATGTGAATCAAAAATTTGTAGAATCAAACAAACCGTAGTTTAATTTGTCAGCATACTGAAAATTGGAAAACCACAAAATAGCATTGGTCAAGAAAAGTGGGTACAATTTTATGAAGAAAATGATGATCAACTATTTAGAAAAATAGAAAATTTGTGTTACTCTGAAAAAGAACGTAAATTAATGAAAGGACAAAATGCATTTGATTTTGAAATTCTGATGGGGGTTTGCTTGAAATTAAGTTAAAAGAACTTATACCAGGATTATTCTGAAAAATTAAGTTGAAATTAAACAACAGACCATCAGCCACAGAGTCATTGCGTCCCAGTAGGTAGCAGGCCCCACGTGCCAATCTTGATTCAGCTGGATGTTTATGGATTCTGTTGATGGAGAGGCTGATAGACAGATTCTCCCACAAGGTTGTGCTCCTGAGATCGCAATTGGGCTGTTCTTCAGCAAGCTGGGCGAGGTCTTCTCTTATGCACTGAAGAAGGAATTGGTTTATTGTACAAAGTCCCATCAGAAATTCAAACTGGGACAAGAACACACCACAAATCCATTTCGTCAGAAGTTGGTGGTTTAAATGAGTTGGTTTAAGCTTAGAAAAAAGTCAAACAAAATCTTCTTGCACGGTGATTTAAAGGAAAGGATTAAATTAAGGAAAAAGTTTTAAAGAAAAGAAACAGGATTTTCACAGTGCATGACAGGCTCTGGGCCTACTTAAAGAGAGAAAAACAAATGGAAGAGCAGAGACATCTGCTCCTTACAGAAACAAAGGAAAAACTGAAACAAAAGAGAGTTGGGTTTTTTTTTTTTCTAGGTGTGGCAGAATCTCACCGAGTTTCATGGAGCTGAGCTGAACCATTTACATTTGAGCCTTTTTGTTTGGCAGAAGTCATAAACTGACTAAAAAGGAGATGCAGTGAAGCTTGGAACTCTATTGGTCAGTTAAAGCGCAGCTATGGTCTCTCAAAGAGCAGAGACAGGAGGGGGAAGAGACATTTGATATGAGAAGTGAGACCACCCCTTAAGACACATGTTGCTGAATAAAGAATAAATTCCTTAAACTTTAGTGACTAAGATATTCTACTCAATATTAAGGGAACATACAATGTCTCTACATTGTAACTGTAATTAAGTTGTGATAGTAAGCATGGAAAATTAATTTTTTCCTGAAAATAAGGCAACATATATCAAATCATATCAATAAAAGCATTTGAAACGGCATTGTCCATCCCAAGAGTTCAACCATGTCTTCAGTAGCAGACACTGTCTTGAGAGAAAAAATATGAATTAATTTATTTGTCCATTACTCAGAAATTCCACTGCAAAGAGAAAAATAATAAATATTCCTGATTCGCCCGCCAGATGGCACTGTGATTCTGTCTGGCTGTTTATTGGAGAATCTTGACTCCCACGTCTGGATCATATCACCCATAAATCTGTCTCTTTGCCAAAGAGCAGAAAAGGGAGAATGACTAAGTCTTGGAGAAGGGATTAACTTCCACTTTATGGCTGATGGATCGTGTTACAACGCTGGTCCTTGGATGAGAGAAGCAGTTCATGACCAGACTTTTGAGTTGAAACAATTTTTCTTCAGCAAAGAATGATTTTATAGATTGGAACTCAAGGTCAATGATACATATCCCCCCTCTGTATCAATGGTGAGCTTCGGTCAACTTTGGTACACATCCTTGGTGGCTGATTCCAATTGGCGACTCTTGACTCAACTGCTGAGCTAACGGTCCATAAGCAATAGCTTGTAAACAGAATCTATTCCTGAGTATAGATCTTTGGGTTACAAAAAGCAAACTTCTAAAAATCTTCAACAACAAAAACAATTTGAATATGGACAAATATAAAAACTGTCTAAAATATACTGTATATGCATGCAAAGACTCAAAAATTCTGGGTACACAAGTGCAAAAAGAAAATTCTGGGTACCAAAGTACAAAAATAAAAAGTATGTGATTTTTACATACTTGAGGTAAATGTTTCAGCTAAGTGATATTGAGGTAACTCAAGGCGGTTCAAATTGGATTGGTTTAGCTGGACTAAACCATGGTCCCACAGTTGTCTGAGTCATAGGGTGTTTGAGGCCTTTGCTCTGGAAAACTGGGTGAACATGGAATGTTATCATTGTTCTTTGAATGGCAATGAAGAGTAAATTTGTGACCACTGAAAAAAAGGGCAAGATGAGGTGAAATCAGGCTCATCGCTAAAGTGTTTACTGAAAAGCTAATGTTTCTAGCTACCTCTGGTAGTAACATAGACACCAGCTGTGTGTGAGCATATTCAACCTTTAACATGAAGAGCAACAAGTTTGACTGAAGCTTCAAAGCAAACATTCAAAACCAACACAGTATCTTGCAAAGTTCTGGTAATGGTTTGTGGTTCAACTACCTGGTCTTTCAGTGTAGCGATGCTGACTGAGTTAACAGTGGATGTGCTAAGGCTAACAAGAGGCCCTAACAATGAGGCTGTTACTGAGAATCCACCTAAGGATTGTTGACTTTTTGTCTTGGCTCTGCCCAGTTCTGACTGGGTGACAGTAGGTGTGATTGCTAGGTAGAGGGATAAACTGAAAAACAGGTGGGCCATTATCCTGGCAAACAAATAGAAGTGAGTGATTTTAATCTCGACCTTCTTGTTGGTTTTTCTTTAGACACCTGAGTGGCAGATGAAAATTACTCTCAGAGGTGGAACAATTTCTTTTAAAGGGTGAATTCTAAACCTTAGATAGTTTATCACCTTTAATGGGAATTTTGATGTTGTTAGCTCAAGCTAATGGTATTGGATGTTTTGTGTGTACTATTTGATAATAGTAAGTTGATTGAAATTGATTAGAATTTTAGAGGCCTTTAAGATTAGTTTAAGTTGTGGAGAGTGTGAATAACGGAGGCAGATTTATGAACAGACGACTTTATTCCACTCTGTCATCAGTCATACACAGAAAAAGCATGTCTCAATACACCATGGTTTCTTCTTTTATCCCAACCGCTCATCTCACATTTGCATGACATTTCACATCACATTGCATGACATTTAACATCACAATTCCTTCATCCTTTCTCCCCCCAACCTCTTCTTCCTGCTATCTCCCCACAATCTCCCTAGCTATTGTTCTCCTCTCTTTACCCTCTGCATCCAGTCTGAGATGATTCACCTGGTCTCTACAAAGTGATAATTTGGTTTTAATTTGCCCTTTTTTTCTTTTGGAAGTTTTTTTATGCAGTTAACTGATTGGTTTGGAGGAATGCGACTGAGTATACCTGAGGCTAATAGTTAGCTAACGGTATTTCTCAGATGTAGGCCTGATTTTACTCTTTTTATGGACTTACTGTGACAGTGTTGTACCTGACAAGTCCCATGGGGTTTTGACAAAGTTTACTCTATTGTAATGGGCCCATTTGAAAATGGGTTCTTGGATTTGTTACTTAAGTGGCCAAAGTTTGTTATTGACAATGTGTGGATCCATCCACCCAGGCAGGAGTTAAGGAGTGATTTTCCCTGCCTGTAGATTGATTTGTTGTGTTTGTGGTACAAATACATAGTGGAAGACCTTGTCCCCACCTTGAGGTTTGCCATAGGAGGATTTTTGGTCGTTGTTCGCTTTGTGTAGTTTGACGGATAAGTATTTTTGAAATGTGGCCTTGGGAGCATTGTACATTGTTTTGATGCCTCTGTGTTCTACAGATGGAATGTTATGGGCACTGGCAGTCATCACTTCCCTCTGGTTTCGAGGAACTATGAGCAGTGGCAGTGATTGTTCATTGGAAGCAGGAATAGGAGTGCCATTGAGTATCTGCAGAGAAGGTTGCGTTGCAGGAAGTGTTTTCAATTTCAGTATGTTTAAAGAATTTGACACGGGGGGCGCATGTACGGTCAGGTCCGATCGGTGTTTGATTGTTTTATAGACCATGGAGTCACGGGCTTGAGTAGAGGCGCGCCTAGTGTTCGCAAAAGTTGGGTCCACTGATGCATAATCCTTAGGTTGCGGAGGGTCTGGGGAGCCAGTTGATTTGGCTTCTGTGACCACGCAGGCCGCAGGGGTGGGTGGGTGGGATTCAGAAGGTAACACCAACGTTGAGTCAAAGATAGAAAGGGGGCCATGTGGAGTTTTCTGCTCGGCCAGTGAGTTCCCAAGGTCATTTGATTCCTTGATTGATCTTGTGTTTGAAAGTGACCTTTGACTTCCTGAGGACAACGTTCACCTTAGTTTTTGTGGTCGCTTTCAATCGGTTTCAGTTGTTCCAACAGTGCTAGTTGCGTGAGACTCAGTGTGTCCGAAGTGTCAAGAACAAAGCACTGTGATTCAGTTGTCCTTGGTAGGTTGAATGGGTGAGAGTGTCAAGTTTGAGCCCATAATTTGAGATTCTTGAAGTCAGTCAGTGGCTCGAAGCGATTCAGTAGGTCTTTGCTGACGAGCGTTGGAATGGATTCAAGTTTTGACACATAGACCAGATGTGTCAAGGTCATGAAACCAATGGAGACTCTGATTAGTGACACGCCCGACAGAGTTGTGTTAGTGAGCGAGTATGGTCGAACGGCTAACGAACAAGGATCCAATTTTAAATCTTTGTGAGTGCAGTTAGCAGCTACACGTAGTTGGTCAAAAAGATTGTGTGACATGAGTGATGTCAGCGGCGGTGTCTAAAACAGCGTCCTCACACATCACGTCTTCAAAGTTCAGTGGAAGATAGAATTTTTGTGCCACTCCCCTCTCATTTAAATCGCACAGAAATCGTGGAACCGGTGGTTCGACACGGATTTGCGAAATGTTGTTCTTAGAGGAGTGGTTTTTGGCTTGTGGTTGAGCTGCCATAACAGCACTGGACTGCATTGGGTCCTTTGGTTTGTCTCCATTTGTAGGAGGGGTTCTCTTTTTGCTTTTTCTTCATGATTTAGAGCATTTCTTCTGAGTTGGCACAGCTGCAATAGCCAGGATGTCAGGTGTTTCATCTTCTCTGTTGTTGTGAATCTTCGCTAGGAGATGTTTGAGAGCTTCTATATCTTCTCTACTGAGAGTAGGAGTTTCTTTCTTCTTCCAAGGCTTCTGGTTGGTCTCTGCTTCTGAGCTTATGTGATGAGGTGGAGGACACCATTTACCGCAGTTACACGTGTGTTCACATCGCTATCTGTCATCTTGAGAGTCCATACCATATTCTCGCAATCTATCTGGTGGATTTGTCCTACGACGGTAGTCAGGCTTTCGAGAAGTTGGTCCTGAGTGGGATCCAGAGGACCTAGTTTGGTTTTGACCTTGATGAGTTTGGTTGTGGAAACGTCTCGAATTTTCATGTGATCGCGGTGTAGGAGATGGAGTAGGGCAAGGGGCTCCTTCGAACTCCAGGGTGTTAGAAGCAGCGCTGATAGCTAGCATGGTGGCAGGCTCAGCATGCTTGTTGCGACTTTGTTGCTGTTTATGGAACGCATAATGTGCAAACTCAAGCTGAGCTTGACCTTGGGTTAGCTGTAACTCCAAGGTGGTGACTCACAGTGGGATGGAGGTTCTAGATTCCATCCCTGGTGTATTTTGAGATCTGAAATATGCAAACAGAAGTCACTGGTAGCAGGCCTGTGTAGGCTCTGAGTGACCTTGCTTCACAGCCAGGGCTGCCGATAGCCCTGATTGTAGGCAGTCGTCAGAGAATTCCTTTTCGATGGCTTCATAGAGTTGCATGTAGTCCATCCTGATGTCTGTCGGCTGTCTGTCTATAAATTTTGATACCAACCTGTTAGATGTTAGTTTAATCAAATAAATGCGATCGTCGACCGTAGCATCAGGGTACTTACGCAGATAATAGTCAATGTCTTGTAAAGAGGCTTTGGTATCAGGTGAACCGGTAGGGCCTGGATCAATTTTTGTGAGATTTTGCCCAGTCTTGTCAAGGTCGCGGTCTGAAGGGGCACACACATGTTGTCTACGCGATTGTCTGTACTTGAAATGGGAATCGTGCGATGGGGCACGGTGGAAGTCCCGGTCTGGTGAGATGCGCTCTCCTTTCGGCCTCCCCGATCTGTTCGTGGTTTGTGGCCTCGGTTGGGGAGCAGCCGGAGTTTCTGGAGGTCATGGAAGTGAATGTGGTCTTGCTTCCTTTTGTAGTCGGTATTCTTCCACTTCTTCTTTTAAATCTTTTAGATGTTGATGTGCCTCCTGTAGAAGCAGTTGACATTCTTCGTAGTCAGACTTCACGTTTTCAAGTTGACCTTCAACTCTTCTGAGTTCCTTCTTCATATCCTGAAGAGCATCTTCAAGTTCACTGTTCTCTTGGCAAAGGAAGTCGTTGTCATGAATCTTTTCTGGTTTTGCCTGGTTCAAATCTTGTTACGCATAATCAAGTTGAGCTTGAATATCGTCGTTTTCATTTTGAGATTGTTCCAGTTTCTTCTTTAATGATTTGTTCTCTTCCTGGAGAGAGAAGGTTGTTGATTCCTTAGCTCATTCTCGGCGCATAATGCTTTAGCTTCAGCTATTTTAAATCTCACGACTAATGCTATTGCAAACTTTCCCAATGCATTGGGGAGATTCTTCCCTTTTGGTGGGTTTTCTGCGTAATCGTCCAAAAGTTCTTCAGAGTTGCTTCAGATCTTCAGGCTGTGTTTTCTTGACTCATGTTGTGAAGCTAGATATAAAATCAGAAGTCCATTCTTCTAATGTTGCATTGAAGGTCATCAAGTTCGGTAAATTGGCCGGTTGTTCGTAGACCCGCCATGTTTTACCATTGTTTGCTAGTTATCTTAAAATCAACTTGTTGATTACAGCTAAATTTGTTAGTCAAGGGTTAGCCTTGATTGTTATTTTATATTAGTGGTAGTTATAAGCTCTTTTTAGAACTTGTTCCAACTTACAGGCTTGTAAGAAGGGAGGTAGAATTTTGGAATTATTGTAGAAATATGAAGATTTATTTGTTTGTTGAAACTGGATTTTGATTTGTAGTTTAAAATTTGTGTGGATTGACTTCTTTACTTAAATTTTCAAAGCCTAGTATTTGAATTGTCATCAAAAACTAGCTTTGGAAGTTTGTTGAATGTCACTTTTAAAGTGAGGATTTTATTTACAAAAAGGGGAACAACAAAAATAGAAAAGGTTAAATGCTTTAGAGATTTAAGGTTATAAGTTTCCACTTTCTTTTAAAGTTAAGGTTGACTGTCTTTATTGTTAAAGCATATTTTCATTTGAAGCTTTAAATGTTTTAATATTTACAGATTAGGAAATACAAGTAAATTGTTTTGGGTATTTTCACCAAGGATTTCTTAGGATTAAAGCTAATAGTGATTTACTTGCTTGTTATCTATGAAGTTTTTTATTTATTGAATAATCAATGTTTCCACCTTTTGACTTTTGTCTTTTAAATCCTAGTGAGAAGTATGGAGTTGGTTAATGTTTTCCTTTTCCTGTGGAAAAAAACATGAACTAAGAATAACACACTGACTTTAGATAACACTTAGGGCTTTAAGTGTTAACTGATTAATGTGGTTTCCTATTTTGAAAAATTTTGGTAAATATTCAGTGACTCACTAAATCCTTCACCAGCATGCACAGGGTTAACACTACTTTAAGGTCACTTTTGAATAAATATTGGTATTTATTCAAATCCTTAAGTTGAAGCAGGCTTCCTGTGGGAGAAATCAAACAATGCAGCTTAAAACACACCTATATAGCTTCAACAGTTTACAATTGTTGCTTAAAATGTGTAAATATATTTGCTTTTAACTTTAAAGATTAAAATGTGTGGTTAAAATAAGTGATTAAATACAAAGTGTATGCTTCATGCACTTCTGGTATTCATTTACATTGGCCAGTCTGGTCCACCAGTGACAATAAATCTTCAAGAGCGAAAAAGTTCCCTTTTCGCTGTTTTTGGCATAGAAACTTTAGATTGGTTTCAAATTTAGGTTATTCTGAATAATATGGATTGCCTTGAAGTGTGACGTCGCTTGGAGGCGGTCTATCTCAGCTCCAAAATGGATGCCAGGATGACTGACACACGATGGTTTTCAAAATGGCGTTTGCACTGCTTAATTTGCACATGTGCTGCACCCATGCAAAGGGGAATGGGACATGGCTCTTTCGGTCACACGCAAATGCGAATGCGCACCGTGGCCCACGGATTCGAGCGCGGCCTGCTGAGCAACCACGCCTTGCTTTCTCCTTTCTTTCAAAACTGGAGAGTTAGTCTCTCTTTAATTTGGTTTGTCGTTCATGCAAGAATAATCTTACAATTTTAACTTTGCGTGCAATTCAGCTCTATTGCCTCAACCGATTTCCTCTCAGTAACTTTTATTACTGTTGTTCAGCATGAACTAGCTAGATCCACCGCTTTACAGATGAGGTTTAAACTGGTTAATTCAGTTTTTTTTTTTTTCAAAGTAGGAAGCTCGCTCCTTTGGCGAATTAACAAAAGACCGGTAGGATTCTTTGCGATTCTATCTTTTGAGGCCTTTATCTTAATTAATTCAGTGTATGATAATGCTTTTTGAACTTTTAGCATGCTTTAAAAAAACAGTCTGTGGGTGAGTGGTGCTTTGAGTGAGGGAATTCCCTTCTTCCCCTTCTCTGCTCTTCTGCTGGTTGCTTCTGTCATGTCTGGGGGCTCATGTCATTCCAGACCCCAGACACAGACTATTGTGTATTTTGTTTCCTTGTTTTGTCCACTTATTGTCTAGATTTATTCTGTGTTCTGTTCTGCCTCTCCCTCTTCCTCCAGGCATTCCCCATTAGCTGCTCAGCCTGCCGCTGCAGTGAGCAGTCTGTAATCAATACACCTGCTGCAGTTACTCACCGGTATTCACTCTGTGTTATTAGTCCACGGTGTATTTATTCCCGATCAGTTCCCTCACTTATTGTCACGGCGTTTAGTCTGTATCTTGCACGCAGTCAGCCACTTTGTTCAGTAATCTCTTTGTGTTTGGACTACTGTCTCTTGGGACTATGTTTGGTGTTGTTTTTTCCAGAGCCCAGCTGCGCTCCGACTCATTCATGTAAGTCTTCCTTCTCCCAGCTCATGTTTCATGTTTCCCCCAGTGGCCAGCTTTCCCCTGGGGCGTGACGTGAACTTTTTCCCCATAGCCAACCTGACTCAACTGAACTGTGCTTACCTGCTGTGCTTATTATTTGATTACTTATGCTGGACACGGTTTTGTATGATTGACTCTTTGTTAATAAAGCACACACTTCACCTCCAAGTAGGCTCATCTCTTTTCATTCGCGTGTGCGTAAAAGTGCACGTACATGACAGAATGCCGTGACCAGAAAGAGCCCAGTGGTTGTATGTTGTATGTTTTCTTTTTCACTGTTTTCGTTCTTCTCACCAGAATAGAAGCCTTCCAGCATGGATTTCTCTGTTTTTGGACTGAATCCGGAAGAGTGCGCAGTGGCTGAGCAAGCGATGAACTTCGCTTCCTGGGCTCGTGCCACCCACTCCCCGGAGGTAAACTTTTATTTGCTGGACATTGCTGTCGGGGTGATGCAGACATGTCCCAGCCTCTGGAAGTATCCGGGGCTGGTGCCGCTGCTCACCCAGATTTGTGAATCATGGCAGTGTTTCGAGGAAGCAGTGAAACGGTCCTCCACAGTTCCACCGAGGCAACCAAAGAAGTGCTCCCGGAGGCCGAAAGCCCACCACGTGCCTCCCAAGCCAGTGTCCTCCTCTTCCCGCCAGACTCATTGTCCTACTCCTGGGGAGATGGAGCGTGACACTGATACAGCAGCTGATGTCATCACCAATCAAGAATTCAGGCAAGTGCTCCTTCAATCTCTTAGACTCTCACCTGATGTGATTTACCAGATTCCTGTGGAGGAGCTCCAGATTCTACAATCCGCTGGGGCTTCCCAGTCAGCTGCTGTCCCTGCTCCTCAACTTTTTCCCTCTGTCTCCCCTAATTCTCCGCCGGTACCGGGACGGAGCAGCCGGACGCTGAGGGAGCCAGAAGACATTGAGGAGTCTACACCACGGCGAGTGGGTCATTCTGCATCGACGTGCTGTAAGAAGCCCACCACCTCGTTGGCAGCCGAATTCCCGACTTCATGCCCATTCACTCCTGCGGCGAAGCCAGCCAGCATCCTCTCTGCTTCAGCCGCAGCATCTGTCAATGAGATGTGCTTTCCTGCCGCCAAAGAGAACTCCAGGGCTTCCCCCATCATTCCCACTCCTATGTCAGCCAAGCCGGCTCCTCCACAATCTTCTGGGGGGCCTAGGATGGCCATGGACGTGGAGGAGGATGACAGCTCGCCGCCTGCAGCAGTCTACACCCAGACCTGGGAGGGCAGGCAAGTGTATTTTCATTCTATCTCAGTAAATAATGATAAACCTTGTCTGTCTCCCGTAAGAGAGCCTCAGGTTAGGCAGTCATCTGAGTGGTATTCTCCTGCTGCTATTATTCAAGACTTACCTATCCCCTCTGTGTCTCCTCCCTTCTTTCCCGAGCACCTGCCGGAACCAGGCCACCGGATTGTGGAAGAGCCAGCGGCTCTGAATAATCTTACAGCAGAGCCAGAACAGAGCGGACCCCCAGCTGTCACGCTGGAAGAACCACTGGTGTGGGGGGATTCGTCTGGGGGCACAAGGACTGCCATCACTATCATGCCTGCTGCAGAGGTCACCACAGCAGAGCCAGCACCTGAACTAGACCACCTAGAGGCCGGACCCAAGATGCCGTCGTCAGGATCGTCGGAGTCCTGGACGGCGGTGGAGCTTGAGTCCAGGCAAATGCTTTCATTTGTCTCTCTCCCTTTAGAGTTGGAGCAATCTTGCCTAGATCTTGGTGAGGAGAGTCGGGTGCAGCCCTCAGCTGCATCCGAACTCACCTCGCTGGGCTTCGCTGCTGCCAGTGACCCTAACCATTGTTCCTCTCCTGTCACTCCTGAGCTTCCTCCAAGAGTCGCCGGAGAGGATCCATCACTGCCAGGGGTCCACGCAGATGAGGGCGAGGGTCCAGTTTCCCTGGTGGAGGTCAACGTGGGGGTTCCGTCCCAATCCGGGACCTCCATGGGTGCCACACCTCCTCAGCCTGATGAGCTGTTGCATCCTGGATGGCGGTGGAGCCCAAGTTCAGGCGAGTATGCTCCTTAGTTTCTCTCTTGTCTATTTCGGAGCTACTTCGCCAGACTCTTAGTGAGGAGAGCCAGGGGCAGCTTGCCACTGCACCCGGACTCACCTCGCCAGGCTCTGCCACTGCCAGCGACCCTGACCCGGTCTCTTTCTCCTGTCTCTGAGTTCCCTGCCAGGGTCGCCAGAGAGCAGCCAACACCACCTGAGGCCGCGGAGGAAGGCCTGAAGGAAGACTAGGATGTCCTCCCACAAATGTGGCTTGGATGTTGCTATCCCCCAAGCCCTCCTCCATAGCATGTCCTGCCACCCGTTCCTCTGGTGACAGAGCTTAAAACATTCTGCCAACTTGTGGATGACTGTCCATGGATCCTCATGGGGGGCCAAGTCCTCAGGCATTGAGCTCGGGAGAGAGGAGAGGGGCAGGTGAGGGTAAGGGAGCAGCAGCAGATTATACAGCAGAGACTGGTGGTGAGAGCTCAGCAGCAGTAACCAGCTGCTGCCAATCTCCCCAATGAGGAACAAGGCAAGCCCTCTCATTAATTGATGTTAACCCTTCTTGTGTCTTGGTTTCAAGGACATAGACAGCGCTCTCATTGTCTATGTCGCAGTTCTGCTCCTGCCATGTGATGTGTCATGTGATGTGGCCATAAACCCCAAAAAATCCCCGTTGTACTAAGTATTCCACCTCACAAGGTAGCAGACACATACAACTTACTGCCCTTGCCTTGGAGGACTGATGTCTCCCAAATAACCACCCGAAAACCTCACTTCTGGGATACCAAAGAAGGAGAGTTTGTAAACAAATGTTGATGTGCTCCATCGCAACACAGAGGAGGCATTTGCTCCCAAATTTGCTAACTATGATTCTTAAAAAGAGATCTACATTTTGTTATAACAGAGGGTGGCCAAAGCTGGTTAATTTTCACCTGCCATCAACCCCGGCTTCATGTGACTGGACAGAACAATCGTGCTGGTTCTGTGTCGTTATATAAGATAAATTGCGGCGGAATAAAAGCAAAATTGAGGTGGAATAATCATGAGTTTCTGGATGTGGGAGAGAATGCGAAAATGACCGACAGATGACAAAATAACAACCAGGATGATGAAAATGGACAAAACGAGCTGCCTGGCCAGCAGTAAGTCTGACGAATTTCTTTGTTTGTTTACATTGTACTGATTTTCTGGTTCAAATAGTTTGAAGATAAGATAACAAAAAAATCAAAACAAAAAACGGTGACAAAAAAAAAAATTCTTTGTGTAAATATGTCCAAAGTCCGCTTTTGACTGAAAGTTATGTAATTCAATATGACTGCTGTGGCATTATGCAAATTCAGTGTGTAAATTTACTCCTATCTCAAACTTTGGATCATATTCTACATCTTTCTAATTGACAGTAAGCCATTATCTCTTACCACTTTCAAGTTATAGCCTTGGAAAGCTCTGACATCTAAACTGAATATTTTCTTGAAAAAAAATCTTGACCCCATCAATAACACAGTTTTCATAGGAAAACAGCTCAAAAGCTTAATAAAAAGTGATAGAAAAGAGTGGATTTAACAGAGAGACAAACTGAATGTAAACAGTTCTAAATAAGAACTGAATAAGGAGAAAATGACATCATCAGTGATTACATTAGTGTGAAGCTACAGGTGCATATGTGTAGAGGTAAATTTACTCCTATCTCAAACCTTTGATCATATTCTACATCTTTCTAACCGACAATAAGCCATGATCTCTGACCACTTTCAAGTTATAGCCTTGGAAATCTCTGACATCTAAACTGAATATTTTCTTGAAAACAATCTTGACCACCGGGGGGGTGGGGTGGGGGGTTGCCTGGTGCAATAATGCACCACAAACAGTCAAGAGGACAAAACAGCACTTGTCCCACTCTGATGCCGCTGAAGCACTAGACAACTCTCTCTGGGCGACTACAGAGATCGTCCAGGGGAGAGCTATGGGGGTTGGAGCTGGGGGCTGGATGGAGTGCTGGGAGGAGTGGCACGACACCCTCCCTGCTGTGGTCCCTGGTGGTGAGATGGACTGCAGGGCACCGCAGATGTGGAGGTCCCGCACCCACGGGAACAACACCAGCCACGGGATGCGCTCCAGCTCCAGGGATGCTGCTGCCCACAACCAACCCTCCTCTTTTGGGTTGGTGGAAGTGCAGGCCACAATGATCAACTCTGGTCATGGCCTCAAACTCCTCGTCTGTCAACAGAATGCATTCGGCCATAGCTACAAAGCAAAATTAGAGTTCACTGGGTCCTTATTCGCGACGTCCTTCTGACACAGCTAAGCCCCTCCGGGGTGGGATTCAGGTCCCAAACGCAGGACTCAGTGTTTTTAGAAGATTAATTTTAAGAGCCGGTCACACTGATGCGGCTCGAGGGCACAAAAATAACTGAACAAAAAATGGCAAAACAACTAGAAAGGCACAGCAGGACATGCAGGAACAGAAGCATGTCGCCACACCAAATGACATAAGGACGTTGCCCCGAGCTACAGGGCACCATCCCTTAAATAAGGCAAAGGAAATTAACTAAATCATAAACAGCTGTGGACAATCAAGAACTTAACAAGGCACGAAGCAAACTAACTGAAAAACGGAAGTAAACAAAAGGCACTGTCAAAATAAAAGCCCAAACCAAAATTATGACCAGAATAAACTACAAGATGTAACCATAATAATAATAATGCTATGAAACCAGAAACTAAAGACAAGGCATGAATACATAAAACAAGAACATCAGAATCAGAATCAGATTTATTGCCAAGCACATTTACAAGTAAACAAGTAAACATACGAGGAATTTTACTTGACATTGGGCGCGCACGAAAGGCGCATCCCAGTGACGCGGCAGCCATGAAAGGCGCCTGTCATATGGGGGGGGGTGAAGAGGGGGGAGGGGGGAAGGATAGGGAAAAACACAATAGGAGAGAGAAAAAAGCATTGTTGATCAAAATAGAGCTCATTTTGAGACCAAAATTTTGATTACAAGAAAAAAACTCTCAAATGCACAATTAGCAGACAATAGATCACACAATGACAAAGCAGTAGTTGAGAGAGTCAGTGTATTGTGAATATACTGTATATCAGTAATTGTGTCAGTAGTGTGATGTTGAATGCAAGTGTAGGTGTGTCAATTGCTAGTGAACAGCAGAGGGCGCCTCCTGGCAGTGGATAGATGTTAAAGTCGTGATCTAAACAGTCTAGAGTCTCTCGCTCTGCTTGCAGATGGTAAATTGTCACATGGTGCACTGTCCTTGAGCGTTCATCTGTTGAAACAATAACAACTGTGAAACAATAACAACTGTGAAAAACAATAACAACTGAACATGATAATACTAATAACAATATTAATGATAAATACAAAAAATCCCCAAAAGCGAACTAAGGCGAGGACATGAGCAGAGACTCAAGCCCTGACAGTTATATTTAATAACATGGAATGACAAAGGGAATAAGTATTGAACACATGAAGAAAAAAGATGTAAAAAGTAATAGAAAGCCAAGAAACTAACTGAAATCCATCAGAATTTAGGAAGCCATCCCATCCCCCCATCAGTGCAAAATAATTTCAGCTGGTTAAGTTTTGACTGACAAAAGGTCTGAATATCAGATTGTCACACCCCAAAGAAGTCATAATGGGTAGAAACAGAGAGCTCTCTCCGGACCTTCACAATGTTATTGTTGCAAAACATAATGATGGCGTTGGTTACAGGTACATTTCTAAACTGCTGAATGTTCCAGTGAGCACTGTTGGAGCCATTATTCAGAGGCAGAAAGAACATCAACAACAACTGGCAACAACCAGGAGCTTGTCACAAGATTCCTGACATAGGAGTCAAAAGGATTATCAGAAGAGTTCTCCAAGAGCCAAAGACCTCTCGTGGAGAACTCCAGAAAGACCTGGAGTTAGCAGGCACTGCTGTTTCAAAGAAAACAATAAGTAATGCACTCAACTGACATGGGCTCTATTCCCGCTCACTTCGCAAGACTCCATTGCTGAAGAAAAAGCATGTTGAAGCTCGTTGAAAGTTTGCTGCACAACATTTGGGCAACCCAGTAAGATACTGGGAGAATATAGTCTGGTGAGATAAGACCATAATTGAACTTTTTGGATGCCACAACACACAGCATGTTTGGAGGAGAAATGGCACTGCACATCAGCCCAAAAACATCATACCAACAGTGAAGTTTGGACGTGGGAGCATCGTGGTGTGGGGGTGTTTTTCAGCACATGGTACACGCAGACTTCATATAACTGAAGGAAAGATGAATAGAAAAATGTACAGAGACATCCTTGATAAGAACCTGTTGCCTTCTGCCAAGATGCTGAAGATGAAACAAGAGTGGACATTTCAGTAAGACAATGATCCCAAACACACAGCCAAAGAAAACACTCAACTGGCTCCAGAGAAAGAAAATAAAGCTGCTAGAATGGCCCAGTCAGTCAACTGATCTGAATCCAATTGAAAATCTATGGAACCAACTGAAGATCAGAGTTCATAGAAGACACCTATGAACCTTCAAGATTTGAAGACATCGGGGCTGCCGAGAATGTCCATGTTTTTAAAAGCAGGCTCAAGACCTACTGTTTTAACCTTGCTTTTGATTAGTTTCCTATTTTAATTCTCTTAATTTCTGATTTTAAATCTATTTTATGTTACAATTACTTATTTTACTCTGAATTATTAATATTTATGAATATCTGTCTGTTTGACTGTATTTAGGTATTGCTTTATTTTTCTAGTCATCTTAACTGCTTAGTCTTTTTTACCAGCAAACCTTATTATCAGTAACCCTGTCCAATCTCCGGCGTTTCCTCATGGGGGGCTTTGCTGTGGGGGTTGTGCCTGTTTTCTGGCTGTGGGGTGTCGGCCTGTGATTGCCCTGGTCATCCCGGCTGAGGGGGTCATGCGCTGGTGGTGCGAGTTAGTGTTCCTGTAGCCATGAACTTGGCACTTTCCCTGCTGGTGATCGATCCCTAGTGATGGTGCTTCCACACTTGGATCCTCGGTGCCCAGCCATAAGCCTGAAGCCATAAATTTTACAATGATGAAAGTTTCATTATGTGTATGTGTGTTTGTGTCTATGTGTGTATGGGTGTGTGTGTGGGGGGGCAGGTAAATTGTGTTTTATTTCAATGTGTGAAGCACTTTGTATTGCATCTTTTTGTATGAAAAGTGCTATATAAATAAAGCTTTGATTGATTGATTGATTGATTGATTGATTGTGTGGAAGAATGGGCTAAAATCACTCCTGAGCAATGCTTGTGCCTAGTTTCTCTATACAAGAGGTGTCTGGAAGCTGTTATTGTCAACAAAGGGTTTCTATTAAATATTAAATTAATTTTACCAAGCATATTCAATACTTATTCACTGTGTCATGCCACTTTATTAAATATAACTTGTTTTGTGAATACAGTTGCCTTGATTTCTTTGTATGTATGGATTACGTGGGTTGTTACTGATATCTGGTGAAAACCTCAGGTCAGTGGCTCTATCAGAAATATGTTTAATGAGAAAAATGTTGATGTGTTCAATACTAATTTCCCCGCTCTATCTATCTATCTATCTATCTATCTAAGTTTTTTAATTACTGATTAAACTCATCAGTTAAGTGCATTTAAATAGATGGTTGCTCTGGGTGGTAAATGTCTCTTACTAATTAGTCATGTAAATGAGTTTTTTTTCTGCAGAGCACACAAAATAGTGCTGTATCAAAGCTTATTAATGAATATTGTAATCTGGTGTTCTGATCACATCTGATACAAATCAGATGTGATCAAACAATACATTTTAAAAAAAGAAGGTTCCCTATAAGGAGACAGGCAGACAGGCTCACGATACAGTTTTTGTGTCTGGTGAGAGACACAAGCCTTTAAAACACTTAGTCGTAGGACTTTGTGGCTGCCTTCTCTGTGCCCGTAGGTGTATTTGCCATTTGACAGAGAGAGAAACTAATTCTTTGGCTGGAAAAAGTATTTTGTATATTCTCAAGGAAATAAACACAGCTCTTACCAAATGGCTCACTGCTGAGTATGTTGTTAAACTAGCTTTGAAACCCCCCTTTGGCTAATAATTAGACTTATTCTGTATTTACATTGTCACTTATGGATGAAATGTATTTCTGAGTTTCAGTAGACAACATCTGGCATGTGTTTTACACAACTGCTAACAGATGCTGTGTAAGCTCACTGTTGTAGATTAAGACTGAGACAAAGCAATAAAACCTGAATAATTCAATTTCTCTGACCTTTACAATATTTTACAGTACTGTTATGAAATGATGCATGACACCATGCAGTAGTGGAATGGAAAACTTTATTTCAAAAGGAAGAAACTTCCAGTGGCACCTGGATCAGTGACCCTGGTTACATGGTCACGATAAACCAATTACTGGGGAAAAAACAATAATGGCAATATCCATCCATCTTCTACCGCTTTTCCGGTGGTCCGGGTCGCGGAGGCAGCAGTTCAAGCAGAGAAGCCTAGACTTCCCTCTCCCCAGCCACCTGCTCCAGCTCTTCAGAGTGGATACCAAAGCATTTCCAGAACAACTGGGAGACATAGTCTCTCTCCTGGGTCTGCCCCGGGGTCTCCTCCCAGTGGGATGTTCCTGAAACACTTCAAGTAGGATGCATCCTGATCAGATGTCCAAACAACCTCAACTGGCTCCTTTCAATGTGGAGGAGCAGCGGTTCTACTCTGAGCCTCTCTCGGATGACTGAGTTCCTCATCCTATCTCTAAGGATGAGTCCAGCAATCCTATTAAGAAAGCTTATTTCAGCCCCTTGTATCCGCAATCTCATTCTTTCGGTCACTACCCAAAGCGCGTGACCATAGATGAGGGTAGGAATGTAGATTGACCGGTAAATCGACAGCTTTGCCTTAGAGCTTAGCTCCCTTTTCACCCCAGCAGACCGGTACAACGTCCACATCACTACAGATGCTGCTCCGATCAGTCTGTCAATCTCTCAGTCCATTCTCCCCTCACTCATGAATAAGACCGCGAGATACTTAAACTCCTCCACTTGGGGCAGGAGCTTGTCCCCAACCTGGAGAGGACAATCCATCTTTTTCCAGCTGAGGACCATGGACTCGGACTTGGAGGTGCTGATTCTCATCCCAGCCACTTCACACTCAGCGGCAAACCATCCCAGTAAGAATTGTAGGTCATTGCTGGATGAAGCCAACAGGCCAACATCATCTGCAAACAACAGAAATGAGATCCTGTGGTCACCAAGCATGACACCCTCCATTCCTTGGCTGAGTCTAGAAATCCTGTCAATAAAAATTATCAACAGGATTGACAAAGGGCAGCCCTGGTGGAGTCCAACTCTCACTGGAAATGAGTCCGACTGAGTGTTGGCAACCAACCAACCTCTCACAACGGTCATTTAGATATTGGATAGCTCATAACAATAAGCCCGATACTCCATACTCCCGAAGCACCCCCCACAAAAAAACATGAGGGACACAGTCGAATGCCTTCTCCAAGTCCACAAAACACATGTAGACTGGTTGGGCAAACTCCCAAGAACCCTCAAGGATTCTTGAGAGGGTAAAGAGTTGGTCCGATGTGCCACGGCCAGGACGAACACCACATTGCTCCTCCTGAATCCGAGGTTCAACCAACAGCTGGACTCTCCTTTCAAGTACCTTGGCATAGACCTTCCCAGGGAAGCTGAGGAGTGTGATTCCTTTAAAGTTGGAGCACACCCTCCTGTCCCCTTTCTTGAAGAGAGGAACCACCACCCCGATTTACCATGCCAAAGGCACTGTCCCCTACCTCCACGCAGTGTTGCAGAGGCGTGTCAACCATGACAGCCCTACAACATCCAGTGCCTTGAGGTACTCGAGGCGAATCTCATCCACCCCCGGGGCCCGGCCACCAAGGAGCTTTTTAACCCCTTGGCAACCTCAGTGATGGGCGAGTCGTCCCCCTTATCCACAGGAAGGCGTGTCAGTGGGATTGAGGAGATCCCTGAAGTATTCCTTCCACCGCCCAACAAATATTCCCAGTCGAAGTCAGCAACGCCCCATCTGCACCATATACAGTGTGGACAGGGAGCTGCTTCCCCCTCCTGAGCCGCCGGACAGTTTGCCAGAATCTCTTTGAGGCCGACCAAAAGTCTTGTTCCATGGCCTCACTGAACTCTTCCCACACCCAAGTTTTTGCTTCAGCAACCACCCGAGCTGCACTCCACTTGGCCTGCCGGTACACCTCAGCTGCTTCGAGAGTTCCACAAGCCAAACAAGCTTGATAGGACTCCTTCAGCTTAATGCCCCCCCTCACCACTGGTGTCCACCACTTGGTTCGGAGGTTGCCTCCGCGAGATGTACCAACGACCTTGCAGCCACAGCTCTGGGCAGCTGCTTCAACAATGGAGGTAGAGAATATGGCCCATTCAGACTCCATGTCTCCAGACTACCTCGGAATGTGGTCGAAGTTCTTCCGGAGGTGGGAGTTGAAGACCCCCCTGGACAGAGGCCTCAGCCAGACGTTCTCAGTACACACTCACTATAAGTTTTGGTCTACTAGGTCTGAATGGCATCCTTCCCTGCCATCGGATCCAACTCAATACCAGGTGGTGATCAGTTGACAGCTCTGCACCTCTCTTTACCCGAGTGTCCAAGACATACTGGCAATAATAAGTTTGATTGTGTTTACATGCACTGAATAAAGGGATTATTGGAGAGTAAACTATTTGAATTAATGACACTGTCATTGCATGGGTTTACCCTGGATACACCGTGTCTGCGTGGGTTTACCCTGGGTACTCCGGTTTCCTCCCACAGGCCAAAAACATGCAAGTTAGGTTAATTGGAGACTCTAAAGTGGCCCTAGGTGTGAATGTGTGTGTGAATGGTAAGGGATTGGCACCACACCTTGGCTGCCTCATCCATCCAGGTGGATGTCCTGAATTTCCCTCTGGGATTAATAAAATATACTAATATAAAAAAAAATAGATAAATAAAAATTAAAAGCGGACTGAAAGAAACTTTAGCCAGGCTTCTTTGGTCCATTTCCCATCACCAAAGTAATCAACCCCTCTGCTATTCTCCTTGGTCTTCCTCCCCACCACTTCTAGGTGGTGGGGCCTCCCTTCTCTCTTAGTGTTTTGTGCCATTTAGTGTTGTTTTAAACTATGCCTAAATATATATTCATGTGTTTAATGTCCACATATGATGTTGCACACATGCTACAGTCACCACAGCCTTCTGGAGATAAGGAGTATGACCAAACATTACATCTTGGACCAGAGCATTACAGAGGAACTCCATGGCCTTGGACTTCTCCCCCAGACCTCCACAGCCCCAGCCTTGACTGCTGTGTCTCATCGCAAATGGAGATGCCACAGACGGTGTGAAAGAAGACAAAAGAGAGGTAAATATGGAGGTAGCCGCGACCCCACAGAGACTCCCAATTCCTTCACTCATTCTGGTCAACGTACACTCACTAGACAACAAAACAGACCACATACAGCTCCTGAGATCTACGCAACGTGATGTATGGAACTGCTGTGTTTTTAGCTTTAGGAAAACGTGGCTAAATGACAACATCCCAGACTCTGCTATTCAGTTAGTGGGGATAACATGCTATTGTGCTGATCGGATGTTCATGGCAGGAGGGAGAACCCACGGGGGACGTGTGTGTGTTTACATCAATGATGCTTGGTGCTGAGATGCAACTGTTGTGCACAAACACTATTCTCCATTGGTGGAGTTTATGATCATCAGGTGCCGACCCTTCTACTTACAGTACCGAGGGAAATTACATCTATCTTGCTAGTCGCCGTGTATGTCCTGCCCACCACCACTGGCGAGAGAAGAGAGGCACTAAATGAACTCTTATGAGGTCATCAGTGAGACAAAAAACAGTGCATCCAGACGGATTTCTCATCACAGCAAGAGACTTCAACCATGCAGATTTAAAGGCCCTCCTACCAAAACTACACCAACATGTGGACTTTCCAACAAGAGGAGACAACTTGCTGGACCTGGTGTTCAAAACTCACAAGAGAGCATACAGAGCATCCCCCCTCCCCCACATGGGCCTCTGATCACATCACCATCTTGCTAAGGCCTGCATACAGAACGAAAATGAAAGCCATCAGACCAACAAGAAAGAAGGTACGTGTGTGGCCAGAGAGGGCCTTGGATGCTCTGAAAGACTGCTTCAGCACTACATACTGGGACACTTTCAAGCATGCAGCCACTCACAATGGACACACAAATATAGAGGAGTACACTGAGGTTGTTGTAGCATACATGACTAAATGCATTGATGATGTCACTCGCTGCAAAACCGTTACTGTTCATGCTAAATAGAAACCATGGATGACAGCAGAGGTCCACAGGCTCCTGAGGGCTCAGGATACAGCCTTCAGGGCTGGTGACACTGCAGGACTGACAACAGCTAGGGCCAACCTGTCCCGTGGTATCAAGGAGACAAAGCGACAGTAGAGCAAGAAAATATCTGGCCACTTCAGCAAGATCAGAGATGCACATTCTCTTTGGCATAGAATACAGACCCTCAACAACTACAAACCTCCACCTCAGACCTATGTGAGTGACATCACACTGCTTAACAACCTAAATGACTTCTTTGGCCTCTTTGAAGCACAAAGCAGCACATCAGCATAGAAGACCACTCCTCCCCTAGACTAGCATGCTATAAGTCTTGATCCGGCTAGCGTGAAGAGGACGCTCTCCAGGACCAGATAACACTCCAGATCATGTTCTGAAGGACTAGGCAGAGGAGCTCAAGAATGTCCTGGGTGACATCTTCAACATCTCCCTGAGTCAAGCTGTTGTCCCATGTGTTTCAAAACTGCTACCATAATACCAGTCTCAAAGAAGTCCGTCCCATCCAGCTACAATGATTACTGGCCCATAGCACTGGCCTGCATCATAATGAAGTGCCTCGAGCGGCTGGTCATGCAGAACATCAAGTCCACCCTTCCTCCCTTACACGACCCATCTCAGTTCGCATACAGGTTAAACAGATCCACAGATGCCATCACTGCTGCTCTCCATCCAGCCCTCACCCATCTGGACTCAAAGAACTCCTACGTGCAAATGCTGTTCTTGGACTTGAGTTCAACATTCAACAAAATCATCCCCCAGCACCTAATACAAAAACTCAGACATTTAGGACTCAAAACCTCTCTCTGTAACTGGGTGCTGGAATTCCCACAGAAAGACCACGGAACGTGCGAGTTGGCAGCAACACCTCCAAGACCATCACACTGAGTACAGGGGCCCCACAAGGGTCCATGCTCAGCTCGCTGCTCTTCACCCTTCTGACCCATGACTGTGTACCAGCCTACAACACCAACCGCATCATCAAGCTTGCGGATGACACAATGGTGGTGGGCCTCATCACCAACAACAAGGAGGCCGAGTACAGAAATGAGGTGAGCCAACTGGTCCAGTGGTGTAAAGACAAAAATCTCTTCCCAAACGTCAGAAAAACCAAGGAGATTGTGGTCGACTTCAGGAGGAGACACACACAGCATCCCCCTCTGATCATTGAAGGAGCAGCTGTGGAGAGGGTGAACAGCACCAAGTTCCTGGGGGTGCACATCTCTGAGGACCTCTCCTGGTCCAACAATACCACATCACTGGCCAAGAAGGCTCAAGCTCGCCTCTGTTTCATTCTGCAAACTGAGAAGAGCACGAGTTCCACCCCCCACCCCCCCATCATGTGCTAATTCTACTGGGGCACCATTAAGAGCATCCTCACCAACTGCATCACGTTGTGGTACAGAAGCTGCACCACCTCCTGTCGAAAGACACTACAACACGCACAGTGAAAGCAGCCAGCAAGATCATCGGTGCCCCTCTAACCCCCCTCTCGGACATCTAGATAGATAGATAGATGGATAGATAGATACATGGATGGATATTTTTATTAATCCCCACAGGGAAATTCTGTTATCTCATGGCACCCAATACATACAACACAACATCATTAGAAATATATCACCTAAAATATCTCAATAAATAAAATAAAATAATGCATAACAGCATATATTACATTTAGTCCATTTCAGACAACCTGGCAGGCATTCTAGATGCACGCACATAAAAGCATGTGTATCCACATGCATGTGTGTGCATGCTGATGGTGGTGGTGATGGGGGCTGGTGTCAAGGATCTCTACCTTCCAGAATACTGTTAAAAATCCTGATAGCTGTTGGAACAGAGGATCTCCTGTACCGCTCAGTCTGCGAGTGCAGCAAGATCAACCGCTCACTACCGCCACTTCTCTGTCCTACCAAGATGTAATGAAGGGGGTGGTTGGCATTGTTCATTATAGCCCCCAACTTGTCCTTCATCCGCGTATCTGCCACAACCCCCAGCAGGTCGAGTTTCCTCCCTACCACCAAACTAGCCTTCTTGACCAGCCTCTCCAGTCATCTGGTGTCCTTTGCTGTTATGTTGCCTCCCCAACAAACAGCCGCATAAAAGATGACACTCACCAACACAGCCTGATAAAACATAATCAACATCTCCCTGCAAACATCAAAAGACCTAAGTCTCCGCAGAAAAAACAATCTACTCTGTCCCTTCCTGTAGAGCACCTCCGTGTTAGCAGACCACTCCAAGTTACTGCCCAAGTATATGCCCAGATATTTATAGGTCTGTACTATCTCAATTGGTTCACCCTGAATAGTAACAGGCTGCAGGGGAGGCTTGGACCTATGAAAATCCATGACCATCTCCTTGGTCTTAGTGGTGTTCAAAAGCAGGCCATTCCTCTCACTCCAAACACCGAAGGCATCAACCAGGTCCCTGTACTCCATTTCCTGTCTCCTCTGCACACATGCCACAATAACTGTATCATCAGAATACTTCTGAATGTAGCATGACTCTGACTTGTAATTGAAGTCTGATGTGTACAGGGTGAACAGGTACGAAGCCAGGACTGTCCCCTGTGTAGCCCCCATGCTACTTTCCACAATCACTGAGACACAGCTCCCAAGTCTGACAAACTGTGGTCTTCCTGTCAAATAGTCAGTGATCCAGGAAATAAAGGAGGGGTCCACCCCTATCTTCTAAAGCTTCTTTCTTTGCAACAAAGGCTAGATATTAAAGGCGTTCGAAAAGTCAAAGAACATAATTCTCACCTGACTCCCCAACTCATCCAAGTAGGAGTACGCCCAATATAACAAGTAAAGGGTGGCATCATCCACTCCAGTGTGAGCCCGGTACCCAATGCATGATGTAGTCTGCTTTCTCAGATGGTGGAGAAATACTCTCTCCAGCATCTTCATAACATGAGACGTGAGGGCCACCGGTCTGTAGTCGTTAAGCTCGGCCAGACGCCCAGTTTTGGGAACCAGCACAAGACATGAGGTTTTCCACAAGACTGGGACCTTCCGTGTCTGCAGGCTCATGTTGAAGAGCTTCTGGAGGGGCCCAGCAAGCTGGTCAGCACAAACCTCCCAGCAGCTGGGAGCACACACCATCCGGTCCTGCAGCTTTTCCTGGATTCAGCCTTCTCAGCTTCATCCTCACCTCATCCACTGCAAAGAACAGATCAGGTGGAGGAGCCCTATAGGCAGTAGTGTCAGCACAGCCGCAGTGCCCAGGGAAAACAGGAGAAGAACTAAAAGAACCAGAGTGGGGGTGGGGGAACTGCTACTGGAGAGGCGGAGGGGGATGAAGCTACCACACCCGCCTCACCCGCAGAGCCATCAACGTTGCAGGCGACACCTCCCACCCCTCACACTCCCTCTTCACCCTCCTGCCCTCGGAAAAAAGGTACCAGAGCCTCCAGGCCCACTCCACAAGACTGCTAAACAGCTTTGTTCAGCAGGCCATCAGGACCCTGAACAATGCCCACCCCCCCCACCCCACCACCACCACCACCACCACCTCTGGACCGTAACACATTCACCCACACAATAACTCCCTCAGCTGTCTGCACAGAAAGACTTGGACATACCAACAGTAATACATCTGCTGCTGTATGTCTCTGCACCTTACTGCAACATTTGCGCAAAGACATACCTGCTGCTGTCTGTCGGTTATTGTAATATTGATCATATGCAGTCCAATCTGTGACTGTCTGCACCTATGCTACCCCATTGAACTTGCAACTAAGGGTATTACAGCTCTACATTTTCCGTATATAGGATTCCTGGGTTTTATCGTTTATCTTTATTTGCACTATGGGTACCATTACTGTACATAAAAAGCTGTTGTTGTTTTTCATCGTTATTCCTTCTTTTCTTATATATTGCACACACCACTAAGAGAGAAAGAAACAGCATTTCAGTTCTCCTGTATGTCCTGTACGTATAGAAGTATTGACAAATAAAAATCTTTGAAACTTGAATCTTTCTCTCCGCATTTACCCAACCTTCCATATCGCACAGGTCAAGCCTGCCTCTTCAAGTCCTCTTTGTTCTCCATCCAAGCCTTCACCTCCTCTCAATCTGCAGTTTTCCAAATGTGGACACTGGTGACATGGCATCTCGAGGCCATGCATTAATAACTTGTGTCCACGCATTACTAAGCAGTGGCCGTGACATCCAGAACTCATGGACATGACTTAGTAATGTCTGAATTATGTATCTAGTGGCCACGCTTTACTAAATAGTGGCCACAAGTTGCACTCCCTTCTAAAAGTATTGGAACAGTGACACAAGTTTGTTTTTTTTTAGCTGGTTACCAAAACATTTAAGATACAGTCATATAATCACTATGGGATTAAAGTGCAGACTCACAGCTTTCATTTGATGGTATTTGTTAGAATTATTTTGAGCTTAAATTATTCAAAGTCAAAAATCAGGCAGAAAGTTGGATTTATGTACATTTATTACAAAAGTATATAAGGTGTCACCCCAATGGTCACTTTGGGGGAGAGACTACAAAGCATGGCATTCAGACACACCTAGAATCTCTAAAGGATCCATTTATGTAGGACTGATATATATAGGTAGGAGAAAGGAGAGGGAGGATGAAGATAAGGGAAGGGACAGAACGGGACAGTCCTGATAATCAAAGCTTATCCGGGCAGACGTCAGACACTCTGGAGACAAGAATGTAAATCTAACAGAACGTCCATAAAACACTAATCTATATAAGCTGAGGAGTTCCTGTGCATTCCTGTGACCTGAAACAGGATATGTCAAAGAGATTATGAAAAGTGGCTTGGATCATTCCTTACGCATGTACTGATCCTGTACTGATGTTCAGTCTGAATTCTCTGAAATTGCTCGCAGTAACATGCCAAGAATATATGAACTTATCCTATATGGAATGCACATATAAACATTAAACATGGCATATGAAAGGTATGATACTTCTCAAATATAATAATACATTATTAATATCAATAATAATGTATAAAGCAATTCTCGGCATTTCACCGCTCCTGGCCAATTGATGAGCCAGAATTCTCTTCTTCACAGAGATTTTTTCTTTCTGGTCAGTGGTGGCTTCAGCTACAGTGCCACAAACGAACAGCTGTTGTAACTGCATGACGTTGTCCAAGCAGTTTGGTCCGCTTGAGTGAAGTGCTGTGTGAATGCAAACCGAACCAAACAAAGGTGTGAACATTCTCGCCATCCCTTGCTGAGTCGAACTGAGACTCCCGGACTATCCTGGTGTGAATACAGCCTTAATTTGTTTTAACAGGGGGACATCACTTTTTCACACAGGGCCATATAGGTTTGGATTTTTTTTACCCTTAATAATAAACACCTTCATTTAAAAGCTGCATTTTGTGTTTACTTGTCTTATCTTTGTCTAATATCTAAATTTGTTTGATGATCTGCAACATTTAAGTGTGACAAACATACAAAAACATGAGAAATCAGGAAGGGGGCAAACACTTTTTCACACCACTGTATTTCAGCTATGATGATGATGATGATGTTCAGTATTACAGGTGAGTCCTGGATTTTTATGGCTATTTTTGTGCCACACAGAAGTTTGATAAGGGAGTCGACTGTCTTGCGCATCTCGGAGGGAGAAAAACACCTCATGGGTAAAACCAGGTCTGTGGTGGACCACTCCCAGTTACACGGGGTGAGACTGGACATCCTGGCAGATAAGCACATCTGTCGCAAGGTCTGTGGTAGACTTTTGCTGGTTGGTGCATCGTGACATGCACTACACAAAGAGCAGACATAAACAAACCTATCATCTGGTCAGTAACTGCAACAGATACTGGAGTCAGTTTGTCTTGGCCTGTCCTTGCCACTGATAATACCTCTATCTGCCAAGAATGTGTCGCTAGTCCAGCAAAAGCTAGCAGTACACAAATGCTTTGCAAGCAGTTTCATAAAATGGTCAGTCAGAGAGCAACTCATACCAGCTTGGACGTCACCAGGGTTAACAAGGTCAGGAGTCCCTGGCAGCGGAAGGCGAATTACAGTGCTGCATGGAGGAATCTGATCAGACCTAAATGAAACAGTCATTGTCGCCCCCGACAGACTGCTATGATGATGATGATGACAATAATACATTATTAATATCAATAATAATGTAGATAATATGAAATTTTTCTATCAGTATTCACATCCAAATTGGAGGAAGAGTTTAGGAATTGCAACCACTTTTATACAAGATCTCTTCATTTTAGGGGCTCAAAAGTAATGGTGTGGCAGGAGAAGGAAACACACAGGAGATGAAGGTGGGTTTTTATCTTTACTCCTCAACTGCCACTAAACAACTAACAGTGAACATTCCTGGACTCCAAAACCGGGAAACACAAACCACACCGCCCAACCCCAAATCCCACTGGGTGAGAGGAACCCCCCCCCCCCACCCCGAACACCAAGAGGAGACTCCCTTAGCCAAAATCAGTTTCTCACTGGGGGCCTGATGAGCCTGCCATAATGGCTGTGCTGTCCTCCAACTGGAGCCACCGGAGAAACCTGTCGTGGGGAGGGGCCTGGTGGATGACGGGCAGGTGAAACAGTCCATAGCAGGTTGGAAACCAGAAAACTCATCTAGTACAGACCTAGCTGGGGTCTTAGAAGGGGGGCGACCCCGATGGGGGACCTGGACTGGAACCGTAGGCTCATCTGCCATAACGTGCTCCGGCTTAAGCCTATCTAACGTGATCCGTGCTTTACGTCCACCCGTCTCTTGCACAAAACTTTTAGGGCTCGTCTCCAGAACCTGAAACGGAGCATCGTATGGGGGTTAGAGAGGTCAGCAGTGAGTGTTATGTCACACAAAAACAAAACGGGCTGCATTGAGCTCAGTAGGCACAAACTATCGCAGAAAATAGTGGTGAACAGGGTTCAGAGCCAGTGTGCCATCGGACAAAAAAGGGTAGATGGTGGGGCCGGCCTGTGGAGAAGAACTTTTGGACAAGAGAGCGCAGCACGCAACGCCGCTTTCAGTCACCGATGAAAACATTCACACAAGCCGCTAGCCTAAGGGTGGTACGCTGTAGTACTGTGTACCTGCACTCCAAAGGACCTTGCAATCGCTGACCAGAGCTCTGACACGAACTGGGGGCCCCTATCAGAGGTAATATTTGATGGTGTGCCGAAACGCGCAATCCAGGAAGAAAGAAACGAGTGTGCCACGTCCGCAACCGAAGTGGAGGACAGAGGAACCGCCTCTGGCCACCTACTGGTCTGATCCACTATGGTGAGTAGGTGCATAAAACCCTGTGAAGGGGGTAGAGGACCCACCAGGCCCACATGCACATGGTCAAAATGTTTAGCTGGAATCAGAAATGGTTCTAGGGGTACCTTGGTGTGCTGGTGGACTTTAACACATTGACACTCCAAGCATGCGGCCACCCACCCCTCAAAATCCCTGCAGAGGCTGGGCCAGACAAACTTGGCTCCGACCAGTTTTACCAACGCCCAAACTCCAGGGTGAGAGAGGGAGTGAATTGAGTCGAAAACTCAAAAGCACCAGGTCGCAGGGACAACAGGGTGGGGGCAGCCAGTGAAGACGTCGCAGAGGAGAGTAGGACCGCCCTCCTGCATCACCGCTTCCTTGAGTTTAAAGGCTGTACCTGTAGACCGAAGGGCCAGGATGTCCGGGTTGTTGGGCTGCTCAGTGGCCATGGCAGAAAAATCCATCCCGAGGTGCACCGGACACACCAGCACACATGACAGGCAATCAGCAACGGGGTTGGACTTGCCAGCCATATACAGTACTGAACATCTGTTGTGAACTCGGAGATGGCCACCAGATGGTGCTGTTGACGAGCAGACCATGGCTCGGTCACCTTGGACATCAGTGGTTTATGATCTACATAAGCCGTGAAAGAACGATCCTCCAATAAGAAACGGAAATGATGGGTCGCCAGGTACAGCACCAGCAACTCCTGGTCAAAAACGCTGTACTTATGCTTGCCATCCCACAGCTTGTGACTGAAAAACGTGAGGAGCTGCCACACCCCTGCCACATGCTGCTTGACCACTGCCCCCACGGCTACGTCGGAGGCGTCTGTTGTCAAAGCTACGGGCACCGTGGGCACAGGGTGAGCGAGTAGTGCTGCATTCACAAGGGCAGACTTAGCTCCATCAAAAGTTCAGACCTGTTCAGGAGTCCAGGTGACAGGGTCGTTGGCTGTTTTTAGCCTCAGAGCCTCATAAAGCGGTTGCAGGAGGTGGGCAGCGTGAGGGAGGAAGCGATTGTAAAAATCTACCATGCCCAAAAATTTTTGCAGTGCCTTAACGGAGTCTGGATGGGAAAATTCTCCCACCACTTGAACCTTAGAAGGCAGCGGAATCATGCCTCGCAATGAAATGTGGTGGCCTAAGAAGTCAATCACCGGCAGCCCAAACTGACACTTAGCCAGGTTGACGATCAGGCCATGTTCTTCAAGGCGCCCAAAAACTTGTTTGAGGTGTGACAGATGCTCTTCAGCTTACGGGCTGGCCACTAATATGTCATTGAGGCAGACAAACACGAATGGGAGATCACGTAACACAGAGTCCATCAACCTCTGAAATGTTTAAGCAGTGCCTTTTAGGCCAAATGGCATGCGCATGTTGGTAAAATTCCATGAAGCAATTTTATTTCTCAGAATGTCAGTTAAATATGCAATAATGATCTTTAACCTCTTTATCTGCTTGCTCCACATGCTACACTGCAGTTTTGTTTTTTGTTTTTTTTTTTAAATATTTTATTTACACATTTTAACAGGCTCATATATAAACACACAAACATACAAAAACATAAACAGACACATACCAGTAACAAAAAAAAAAACAGTAACAAAAAAGTAAAAAAACCAGTAACAAAAAAAAAAAATTACACATATGTATATATATACACATGCACATATACAAATTACATGTATATATAGCAAATCTGCCAGTGTTGCACTGTTGTGTCACCAGGTGGCCATAGGTGCCCATTCATTAACGTTGACTTAACTCAAACCTTTAGGCCTTGCAATTATCAAAGTGAGTGATAAAGGGACCCCAAATATCAGAAAATTTTTGCAATGAGTTGTTTCTTATATACCTGAGTCTTTCCATCTGTATAACATTCATCATATCCATCAACCATTGATGAAAAGATGGAGAGGAAGTAGCTTTCCACTCCTTCAAAATAAGTCTCTCGGCAGCAGTCATGCCCAACATCAATGACTGTTGTATAGATTTGCAAAAACGTTGAGTAAGTTGGGAACAGCCGAAGATAGTGAGAATTGCATCCAGGGGAAGTGATTTGATAAGCCGTAGAATACCAATCAAACACTCTAGACCATAAGTCAAAAAGCAAGGGACAGAACCAAAAAGCATGGGACAATGTACCCACTGACATTTGACATCAGTCACACAGTGATGAAATAGAAGGATAAACTTTATGCAATCGGTGCTTTGAGTAATGAAGGTGGTGAACCACTTTATATTGGATCAGCTGGTGTCTACTATTGACCGAGCAATCCTTAACTGCTGACAGACTTCTGTCCCAAATGCCTCCAGACAATTCAATTCCCAACTCCTCCTCCCAAGCTGTCCTGATCATCTCAGAAGAGGCAGTGAAAACACTGTCAAACATATTTACAAATTTAGAGACTAGGTGCCTGGAGCGAGGGGGGTTCTTATTAAGATCAAAGAAAACATGTTTTCCCGGAACTGCACCAGATTCATTAACTATGGATTGAACATAATGTCTGATTTGTAGATATCGAAAAAAATGTGAATGAAGAAGACCAAATTTTTCTCTAAGCAAACTAGATGATGCTAAACTCCCCTTAATATACAAGTCCCCAATGGATACTAAACCCCTCTCCCTTCAGACGTGGAAAGTTTTTTCTGACCATGGGGGTAAAAATGAACGGTTATAGCAAATTGGTGTATCTGCTGAGGTCTCTGGTAAATGCAAAAATGTCTGTACCTGATTTAAAATTTTAACCGAATTTCTTATTGTAAAGCTTAAACATTTCAGAATTTTCAAGTCATCCAATTTATTGAACAGCAGGGTGGGCAAAGAAGACTTCGTGACAGAGTTAGATTCCATGTGCAACCACAAGGGGGCCTCAGATGCCACATTATCCATGGCAGCATGTGACCAAAGCATTAGTGATCTGACATTGGCGGCCCAGTAATAATGCTTGAACGATGGCAGGCCCAGCCCACCTTCCAGTTTAGGCTTTTGCAAGTGGGATTTAGAAATCCAATGATTTTTATAGTTCCAGACATAAGATAATTGTATCCAATTCCTTGAAAAAAGCTGGTGTGAGAAATATAGGAAGGTTTTGACAAAGATAAAGAAATCTAGGGAGAGAGACCATCTTGATTGAGTTTATTCGACCAATCATAGACAAAGGTAGGCTTTTCCAATTGTCTACGTGTCGCTTAAGGTCTGCAATAAACTCACCAAAATTTAATTCAAATATCAATTTAGGATTTTTAGGTATAATTAGGCCAAGGTATTTAATATGATCATTAACTATTCTAAAAGGTGCATTTTTCAGAGAACCTGGCGAAAAAATATCTAAAAGAGGCATAAATTCACTCTTGGACCAGTTTATAGTGTAGCCTGACAGTCTACCAGAAGAAATAATCAGGTCCAGGAGAGGGGAAATTGATTTTTCTGAATTGTCTAAATATAATATCACGTCGTCCGCGTACAAACTGATGAGAGATTCAACAAATCTAACCTTCAGGCCTACAATATTTGGATTATTTCTTATGCTTACGGCGAGGGGTTCAAGTGCAACTGCAAAAAGGGCTGGTGATAAAGGGCAGCCTTGCTGAACTGAATGAACGGTGTAGAAAGAATGGAGTTGACCTGTCACCATTTGTTAACACAGAACACATTGGATTGTCACATATCAATTTCACCCAAGCTATAAAAGAGTCATCGAACCTGAATCTCGTTAATGACTCTAACATATAGGTCCACTCGACCTGATCAAAAGTTTTTTGTGCATCCAGTGAAAAAATTGCTGCTCCTTTAACTTTACTGTGATCAGCATAAATGGTGTTAAGAAGTCGTCTTACATTAAAAAATGAAAATCTGCCCGGGATGAACCCTGTTTGGTCAGGATGGATAATTAATGAAAGATATTTGTTTAGCCGAATAGCCAGCAATTTAGTAATTACCTTCCTCTCAAAATTCTGAAGTGAGATGGGTCTGTAACTAGCTGGGTCCGTCTCTTCTTTCCCTTTCTTTAAGATTAATATGATGTTGGCCTCATTTAATGTTTTAGGTAGGGCCTCGTTTGCCTTTGACTTGTCATTCTAAGAAGAAGAGGAGCAAGAATATCACAAAACTTTTTTAAAAATTCACAACCAAAACCATCAGGTCCTGCTGCTTTACCAGATGGAAATGACTTATTGGAAGATTTTATCTCGTCCAATGTGAAATCTAAATCTAAATCTTTTCTAGCTATATCTGTAAGTTTGGGTAATATAAGGGAATCAAAAAAATCATTTAAATCAGAGTGAGAGGGGGAACATTTGGAACTATAAAGTTCACTATAAAATTCTTTAAAAAACAACCATTTATATCTTTGGGGTTGGTTAATAATGTACCTGTCTTTGATTTAATACAATGAATAGACCTTGATGCCTGAACACCTTTAAGCTGTCGTGCTAGAAGCTTTTCAGGCTTATCTCCCAGTTCAAAGTGCTTCTGTTTTAGTTTTAGGAGGAGCTTATTTACCTGACCACCCAAGATACAGTTATATTAATATTTGAGTTTCATAATCTTATTATAATCTACCATGGAATTTGAAGCCTGATACGTCATTTCAAGGGTGGGGAGGATGCTTTCAATCTCTTTTAAGCACCCCTCCCTTTCTTTTTTAACACCAGATTCATAAGAAATTATATACACACGAACAACCACTTTGAGCGTTTCCCAGAGGATGGCGTCTGTCACCTCACCATTGTCATTTATTTCCATGCTACACTGCAGTTTTTAGGTTACAACCTATGACCCACTTGTTGAAAACAGACTCACTTCTGCTTTCAGCAGAATTGTCACATAGTGGAAAATTACTGATACAATGAGGAAACCCCTCCCTCTTACATGAGGGAGGGGGGACGTTTTATAACGTCCCCATATATGTACTTTTCTGCAGCATTCTCTTCTAATATGTTATAAGAGTTATGCTCCAGCGCTGTTTTTCTTGTTCCATATCTCAGCTTCAGTAAAATAAGTGGAATTATACTTCATCTCTCAGTCTGGTTATGTAGCCTTCGTATAAAAGAACTGGAGGTTAAGATAATAGAACCCAACACGCAGAAATTCAAAAAGCCCAAACGGGGTAATTACCGTGGTCATAGGGACGTCCTCCGTGCGCACAGGAAACTGGTGATAACCGTGTACCAGATCCACCTTTGAAAAAATGGCAGAGCCCACCAAATACATGGAAAAATCTTGGATGTGCGGAATAGGACAACGGTCATTAGTGGTGATGTTGTTAAGCTGACGAAAATCTCCACATGGCCGCCACGACCCATTCGCCTTAGGTACCGTGTGACAGCCCATGGGCTGTTAGAATGCCTCACTATTTCCAAACATTCCATAGTGGCGAACTCCTCTTTCACTATGGCCAACTTAACCACATTGAGGTATCGCAAGCACGCAAAAACTGGCAGTCCCACGGTGGAAAAAGCAGGCGTTGTAAGTGACAGAAAATTTGTCAGCAAATGCAGAAAAACATTATCCGACACTAAAAAGTTAGCGTGTGACAACAGCCCAGCTCCCCCAGCCTCACACGGAAAAGTGGCAAGACACAGCATCAATCAAACAGTGGTTAGCAACATCAACAAGCAAACCATTTGCACACAGAAAATCCACGCCAACAACAGGTACTATAATGGAAGCAATTACAAAGTCCCATTCAAAACTGTGCCCTTGGAAACAAACAGTCACAGACCTTGTGCCAAATGTCTCAATGGAAGAACCGTTAGCTGTACTCAAACATGGGCTGTTGCCCGCCGCCAGTCTGTCCGTGCTGATTGACGAGAACAAGCTCTTCTGTGAGGTAGAGTCCACTAGGAAACTTCTCCCTGACAGCGAGTCTTTAATGAAGAGCAGCTCACCTTGTCTGCCAGCGCCCACAGCTGCCACTGAGTGCTGGCTCTGGAGTTTTCCCGTCATTCCAAACGTGCATGGAGGAACACAGCGCTTAGCCTTGCTGCTAAACTGCAGGTGGAAGAAACACAGACCTTTCCCGCATCGTCTCTGGGCCACCACTCCAGCTACTGCCGCCGGGTCCGCGTTCTCCAACGTGGGTTGCAGGATATCCGATGCCCCGCCTTGTACTGCCAGGTAACCAGCAGGATCTGATCAGCTTCCTCAGCTAAAGCTTGGTAGTCACCGGTAGCCACATGCAGGGAGTTAGCCAAAACTGCGCACGCAGACGGCAGGATCAGGCACAGGAATATGTGTGGAAACAGGAAACCACCTTCATCTGCTTCAAGCAGCAATAGTATTCTGTCCATAAGGTCCACAACCGTCACTCAAGCCTCACAGGGAGAGGATTTTTTCCGCTCTTTCCTCGGCCGATAGACTATACCTCCGGAGCAGGAACTGTGTGATGGCAGCGTATTTACCGTGCTGTGGGGGTGTGCGAAGCAACTGCATGACATGCCGTGTGGACAGCTGATCAAGAGCAGCGACGACCAAGTAATACCTAGTTTTATCTGCAGTGATTCCTCGCAGGTGGAATAATGCTTCGATATGCTGGAACCACAAAGCCGGGTTGCTCTGCCAGAACTCCAGAAGCTTCACAGCCGCAGTGCAAGCAGCTGGCTGTGAGGGTCGGAGCGACACGGCTGATGAGGAAACGCAGTTTTCTTCTGTGTTGGACATGCTCGAATCGGGGTCACCAATGTGGCAGGAGGAAGAAACACAGAGACGAAGGTGGGTTTTTACCTTTCCTTCTCAACTGCCACTAAACAACTAACAATGAACACTTCAAAACTGGTAAACACAAACCACGCCCCCAAACCCCAAATCCCACAAAGTGAGAGGTACCTCTGCAGTCTGCCACAATGGAACAATTTTATATTACCATAAATGAAATGCTTATTTTGAATACTTTGTTGAGAATCCTTTGCAGGCAATGCCAGCCCGAAGTCTGAAACATCACCAAAGGCTGGATTTCCTCCTTTTTGATGCTTTGCCAGGCCTTTACTTTTATTTTTTTTTTCAACCCAGCCGGTCAAGGTGGATGGCCGTCCTCTATGAGCTATGGTTCCGCTCGAGGTTTCTGCCCGTTAAAGGGAAGTTTTTCCTCACCTGTGTCACCGCAGTATTTGCTCTTAGTGGTCTCTGCTGGGTTCTATAAATTTGAGAGCGTGGCCTAAACCCACTCTTTTCTGCAAAGTGCCTTGAGATAACCTGTGTTGTGATTTGGCGCTATATACGTAAATAAAATTGAATTGAATGTACTGCAGCTTTCTTCAGTTGTTGCTTGTTTGTGGGTCTTTCTGCCTGAAGTTTTGTCTTAAGCAAGTGAAATGCATGCTTGATTGGGTTGAGGTCTGGTGATTGACTCAGCCATTGTGTGAATATTCCACTTTGCCTGAAAAATCTGGGTTGCTTTTGCAATATGTTTTGGGTCATTGTCCATCTGGACTGTGAAGCATCGTCCAATCAGCTTTGCTGCACTTGGCTGAATCTGAGCAGATAGTATATCCCTATATACTTCAGAATTCATTCAACTGCTTTTTTCTTCTTTCATATCAGCAAAATACTCTGGTGACCCAGTGCCATTGGAAGATTTGCATGTCCATGCCACCACAATACTTTCACCATATTTACAGAAGATGTGGTGTGCTTTGGATAATGAGTCATTCCAAGCCTTCTCCCTACTTTCTTTTTCACATCATTCTTGTACAGGTTGATCTTGGTTTTGTCTGTCCAAAGAATCCTGTTCAAGAACTGGATTGCTTTCTTTAGATGTTTTCTTTTTGTGTGTGTGTGTGGGCGGGTGGGGGGTGGGGTGGGGCAAAGTCTGTGGCCTTCCCATTTTTGAAGCTGATCAATGGTTTGCACCTTGTGGTGAACTGTCTGTATTTGAACTCATGAAGTCTCCTCTTTATGGGTTACATACTGATAGATATACTGTCGGGGATTTTTTATATATTAATAAATGTCCCTTGTTGATCTGGTTAATAAATAAGGTGCAGAGTAAAAGAGGCTTTTTCTGGGTATTTATTTACATCTTGGCTAAGAAGGAAAAAAGGCATGTCTTTCATATAGGCGAGTGCCACGAGCGGATTCAGAGTCTCAGAACAGAGCAGAAAGTTTTAATACAATAGACCAAACAGATAAGCATTGTTTTGAGAATGCTGAGTAATCAGTTGGGGTCTAAGTGTTTTGCTACAGTGATCAAGGCTGGACTAGATCCTCGCTGTCTCATGGGAAAAGTACTGAGTGTAATGTCATTTATGATTACAGGAGGGAGAATGAATGGACAATTAATAATAAAAAAAAAATCCATAACACTACTTCCTGGAGAGTGTTCTTCACTTGGGTGGATGTTGTGAAGGGGTTTTTCTTCACCATGGAAAGGATCCTGCAGTCATCCACCACTGTTGTCTCCTGTGGATGTCCAGGCCTTTTTGAGTTCCCAAGCTCACCAGTGCACTCATTTTTTCTCAGGATGTACTCAAACTGTTGATTTGGCCACTCCTGACATTTCCACTATCCCTCTGATGAATTTCTTCTTTTTACAGCCTAAGGATGGCTTTTTTTTACTTCCACTGAGAGCTCCTTGGACTAATAAGGGAATAGCTCACGCAACCCGTGAAATAGCTTTTGAGTCAATTGTTCCATTACTTCTGAGTGCTTGAAATAAGGAGACTGTATAAAAATGGTCACAATTCTAAACCCTAACTCTAATTTGCATGTAAACACCCTCAAATTAAAGCTGAGAGTTTGCACTTTAAGTTCAATATTATAACTGTATCTTGAATATTTTTTGGTAAGCAGCTCAAATAACAAAACTTGTGTCACTGTTCCAATACTTTTAGAGGGGAGTGTATGTATCTCATGGCCACAGAATATAAAAATAGCCAAAGTTGCAGTAAATTCTGGTGAGAATACGCTATTACAGTCAAGACAAGAACATTTCTGACCAGTTTTAAAAATCAGTGACATCAAAGTAACTCAATATGACCAACAGTGATTGAATAAAAGTACAGATTCTATTTCAAAAATGTAATCAAGTAAAAGGAAAAAAAAGTATACTGCAATAAAAGTACTCACACTACCCACTTCTGCTAATGGACTGCAATGGTCTCCATAATGTAAAGTGCTGGAGAAAATTTTTTTAGAATTTTTCATGGGATTTTCAAGAGTCATGCTGTTGTGTTTTTGTGGTTCACAGGACTTTTAACGCCCCGTTTGAAAAGCTCAGTTGGCTGTGGAATTGCACAGACTGTCCCACAGTTCAGACTGGTGGACTGGTGGTCATCTACCTTCCATATTTGTTGTGTGTGTGTGTGTGGGAGAGAGAGAGAGAGAGAGAGAGAGAGAGAGAGAGATAGAGAGAGAGAGAGAGAGAGAGAGAGAGAGAACAATATACAGTATATTAATATCTAGTGTCAGACCTTTGTAGGAGCAAGTGGAGGCTGATGCCTGTTGATGGTCTAATTAACAACGTCAAGTTAATGTGTCTGTATAGATGCTAATGATGTTACATACCACTTCTTCCTCACAATACATCACTATCACACCAGAAGGATTGCAGGCTCAAAAAATGAGCCTCTGAAGTGAGTTGAATCAGAGCGAAGTCACGGCAGTTTATCACACTGTGAGTCAGGGGTTCATGAGTGGAGCGCGAACACGGGGGTGTGTTTGACACAGCTGTCATGTCAGCCACTGCTGCTCCAAACAAAGTGCTATGAAATCTCTAAAGGTCAAACTGTCTTTGTTCCCTGGCACAGTCTGACAGGAATAGTCACTGAAATGATAATGAAAGTTGGAAGTAAAAATGGTGATCTTTAGTTACATATCCATTTTTACTGCAAGCTCCACAAGAGCGATGACTTCAGTGTTAATGTTTAATATTGCTGTGTGGATTATGGATCCAGCAGGAGTCCATGTTGACCACCTGAGGTACAGTGAGGTGGTGGTTTGTGAAAGCTGCACTGTAAAAAATAATCTGGATTTTACGGTAAATTATTAGCAGCTATGTTTGCCAGTATTTCACCATAAAAAAATACAGTGTTAATGTAGACCTCTTGAGAGTATACTGTTTTGGCAACCATAAATTACACAGTTTAGAATTGCTTCTTTAATGGTAAATCACCATTAAAAACACAAAATGTGACTAAGATAATTTACTACCAGTATGTAGTCCATCTGTTTATGCCAGTTTTATTAAAAATTTATTGGTAAACTACAAACCTGTTTACCATTAAAATTACAAGCAATCCGTAAATATTATTACAGTCTCTCTCAATTAAAAACACAGTACAACTGTTAGATGCATTATGGCAGTGGTCCCCAATCACCATGGACCACTTGGCAGTGGCGGTCCAGACTTGTATGATGCCCTGGGCGGACCGTCTCCCTGCCTTTGTTTTATTAAGTTTCTGTTATGTTCTGTCCACATGAGTGCCAACCCTCGGTTCCCTCAAGTTCTAGAGGTGTGAATCTTTAGTGGTCTCTGTAGTGTGTGACTGTTGTGTGTGCTTGGCCCTTAGGGCTTGCCGTAGCCGCCCTGGTGGTGACGTCAGGCGGGCTGCAGCACCTGTATATATTTGACTGTGTTTCTTAATGAAGCCAGTTCACTGCATGACATAAGACCGACTCCATAAGACCGACTCCAACCATTATTACAGACATAACATTTTGGCGATGAGGAGAAACTATGGGGGCGTAGGGGCTACCTCACCATTATCACCATTTCTGGAATATCCAGGAGAGCCAGTGATCCTGTAGCCGAACTGGCTGGCCATGTTCGAAGGTTACATCGCGGCGCTGGGCTTAAGTAGGCTCGACAGAGTACAAAGACAAGCACTTCTGCCCCACCATCTCAGCGAAGAGTGTCGGAAAATTCTGTGTATGTTGGGAGAAACAGAGTCTTATGTGGATGCTATCAGGTGGCTGGCCAAATATTTTGCCGAACATACGAGGACCACGGAACTGCGGGTAATGGAGCTGTTGGCGCCAAAAGAAGCTAAGCTAGCTAGCTCAGGGAAACTAGCGGCTCAGCCTTTGTCTATGGGGAAGTTAGCAACGAAGCTAGGTGCGTGCCAAAATCAAGCTACGAGCTACCAGCAAGACTTCAAGGTAGAACTGGGGTCACGAGTGGGGGAGCCCCAGGTCACCGAAGATGGCAAGCCAGCAGAGGAGCTCAGCACACGGGAATCAGAGCAGCGACAGCCGGGCGCAGAGGCAGTGCAGTGGAGTACCTTGGACAACGGTGCTGGGT